>JALMGJ010000039.1:4027500-4627500 GCA_023362775.1 Charina bottae
TGCAAGTTTTCATCGTCCTTTAGGCATGGAAGCCAGCTGGGCTGGTCACTCTCTCTCAGCCCAATTCACTGCACAGGGTTGTAGTTGTGGGGAAAATGGAGGAGGAAGGATTGTGCATGCCATCATGATTTATACAAAATAAAGGTGAGATGATATCATCATCATCATCATCATCATCATCATCATCATCATCATCTATTCTAAATTAGAAAAAGGAAAGATCCCATTAAGACATTGAAATTCATAGTTCCATAGACAGAAACAGTACAAGGTGCTTAATGTACATAAAAATGTGACACTAGATCATAGCTTTCCAAACTGTGTGTCGCAACACTTTAGTGTGTCGTGACACAACCTGGAAGTGGACGTGCACGGCAGCGACGCGGGGGCGGCAGTGTGCATGGCGGTGGTGGAAGTGGCGGCAGTGGCGCTCCATCAGCGCTTCTGCGTTTTAGCGGAAAACACGAGGCCGCTGCTGCTGCCGTGCACACCACCGCAGCTGTTGGTGTGTCGCCAATGGCAGCAGTTTGGAAAGCACTGCACTAGATGAAGAAGCAGTGGGGGCAGATTTGCCATGATAAAGACTAAGGTGTTTCATCACTGCTGATGTTGATTTATCAGTGTAATACCATGGGCACAATGCATGGGACTCTCCCATGTCATATATTTGTTCGTATAAATGCAGTTACTTTTATTTTTTTAAGTGTTTGTGGAAGCGGAAATAAAAATGTAAGTGCTCATACTCCAACTAGATTCATAATTCTAAACGAACAACATTATCACATAAAGAAGGGATTGTGAAAACACACATTTTCACCTCATCTTTGAATAACCTTCCTTAACAAGATGATTTCCAGATGAGTGTTGTTCTTTTTACACTTTGGGCAGCAATGGTTCCAAGAGACGGAAACACAGAAACTTCAAGGGGGCCAATTTCCAAGTTTTCTTTACTAAGATTGCTAGTGCAGTTTTTCAGGACTTTTTATAACTGTGAGTCCCAGACCCCTTACATCTTTTCCTGCATACTGGGGACTGTAAGATTTAGTTAAATAAATATGGATTGTATTCAAAAGGGAAGTGTCTTAAAGTACAGTCACACATTCCATGGATTCAAACCACACTCTTGATACAATGTGTTGTTTTAATTGTCATCCATCAGTATGTCATAATAATGCCATAAATAAAAGAACTACCTAGACTAACAGTCATGCATCTGACTTTCTGTGAATTAGGTTTAATTTGCTTTATTTCTAGAATGTGTCAGTCGCTCAACAGCAGTAGTTGCCAAGGCTACCTAACAGCTATGCTAGTAAATGGAGGGCAAACTAATAAGATTATTGCAGTGATCCAAATGAGCCTGGGGCCAGAACCAGGGACAAGCGTAACATACTTATCTACTGAAATGTAATACTTCCGACAGGAGCCTGCTCATCTATCCTCATCTATCCTGATTTTTAACATCCAAAGCAGAAAGAGAAAAACTGGGTGGCCCTCATCCTTGTTCCACCTCTGAAGTGGCGTTTCCAAATGGGCAACTCTGTATCTCCCCCTTGGAGACTCCTGGTCTGTCACCTGTATCAGGTTTGGAGAAAATACCCTCCCTCCCAATTCCTTAAGGGTCTGCTTAGGTCACATGATGCTGATGTTCCATGGAGACAGCTCTTCTCACCTAGGCTCAGATGGTGTGATGCAAGCTACTCCGACCTACAGCATCTCTTCCTCTGCTGGGCTGTGACAATGTTGGAAGAGCTGGAGCAGCTGGGACTTTTCCAGCACTCTTGATGAATTGGTCGCACCCAATTTAATCTGCTACTGCTCTTCTGTCGTGAATGGGAGAAATACCCCACCCCCTAGTTAGGCTAGGAAATAGAAATACTCCAGGAAGGTAGAGTTTTCTTTACTGGATGGTGTGATTCTGGCCACTTCTTGAACTTTGCAGGTTTAATTAAATTAAATTAAATTTAATGTAATTTACTTGTCAACTTCTTATCTGTGTCATTTTACTGTTTATATATTTACTATTTATATATTTAAAACACATTCTCTCTGCATTGAACTTAAAAAAAACGAATATAAAAATCTAAAACAAAATAGTACAGTAGATAAACAAGGTACCACTCTGGTGGGAAAAATCACAGGGACATGAAAGGAGCCTCCTCGGGCGTCCCCCAGGCAACGGTGATGTCACTGGCAAATCCTTTCACTACAAAAGCACCTCGGTGCTTCTGACACGGAAAAAAAAAATTAAAATGACAAGAAAGCTGTTTGCCCCAACTAAATGGAATCTCCCCTCCTTCTAAACAGTATCTCTTTCTGTGTTGCTTTCTTGCTCTCAAAGAACATATTAGCGAATATTCAAGGAACGGTTGTTTACATTTACTTGAAAAGAAATAGAAGGAGGTTGTATCTGAGCTAAGTGTCTGGTACTATGCATGTCATTCATCTAACAGGAAAAATAACATTCTGAAATGATAATACTGCATGCAATATAATAGCAAACACTTTTCTACACTTTTAAGATGTTCTAATGTATAATTTGTGGGAAGTTGAACATTATATTCAGATATATTGAGGAGACCACCTATGGGTAGGGTAAGGTAGATACAAGCAAAGCAGAAAATTGGCTTGCCCAGAATAAAAAGAGAGAATAGAATAGAAGAAAAAGAGAAGAAAGGTATGAGCTATCAAAAATTTATATTAGAGGAGGGAGCTGTGAGTGCACAAAAAGTCTTGGGGTGGGGGATGTCCACTCATCCAATAAGTAATTGTTGTTTTCATACAGACATTATGCCTATCCATCTATGAAACTGAAAGGCTCAGAAACATTAAGATGAGCTAAGGGGTCAGGGATCATTGGTGTTCCTTCATCTTGTGATCTGGCTGTCTGGAAGCCAATAGTCGGATAATATTAATAAGAATTACCATAACTCTGTTAGAGCAAACCCATTTGAGATATTTGTTTAGAAGGGATAGGCGGATGTTGCGTCCTCAATTCCTCTACAGAGCTAGCAGGCCACCTACGCAGCCTAAACGCTCAAAGCAATTGTTTTCTTTCCCCTGCTCCTCACACAAGCACAGGATGCCCAAGGTCTCAAGTGGTCACACAAAGGGGAAAAATGGGGAGGGAGGGGAAGGAAGTTAGGAGCTTCCAGAAAAGCTGAAGGAAAACCCACACCCTTCAAAGAGCATCTCCAAGTGCCCTTGGCTGCAGGGTAAAAGGTGTTTCCTGTCCTGGAGTCTGTACAAAGCCCCTGGGAAGCTTAAATCATGGCAGTGTTTGTTTATTCCAGTGTCAACTGGGTGTGCACCTGTCTTCAGAGAAGACAAGGAGTGGTGTAGGAGTTGCCACCCTCAAACCACATTCTACATCAGTGTTTCTCAACCTTGGCAGCTTTAAGATGGGTAGACATCAACTCCCAGAATTCTCCAGCCAGCAAGGCTGGCTGGGGAATTCTGGGAGTTGAAGTCCACCCATCTTAAAGCTGCCAAGGTTGAGAAACACTGTTCTACGTAATAAGTAATAGTGAAACCTGGTTAACTGCATCAAGGGATTCAAGAATTTTAATTCCAGTCTGACCTTCCTTCTTAACAGGAAGGAATTTTCCCTTCCAAAATCTAGCTGCACATGGCATGCAAACTTTCCAGGCAGTATAACAATAATGAAATATGGCTTTCCAATTACATATTTCTTAATTGTGGTACTGTTGTGTATGGAGAACTAGCTTCCTAGTTCTGACAAGGCCAGCCAGGTGCTGGCATGATTTTTCCCAATATAATTCATACTTTTCTCTTCTCTCCCATTGAAAATTACAATTCAGCAGCTATTTTTGGAGGGACTCTTATTTTCTAAACTAGAAAGTCCCACATGGTGTAGCCATTTACAGGAGATAAAGTAAAGGTTCCCCCCGCACATTTGTGCAGTCATGTCCGACTCTAGGGCGTGGTGCTCATCTCCGTTTGTTAGCCGAAGAGCCAGAGCTGTCTGAAGATGCTTCCACGGTTATGTGGCCGGCATGACGCACGCGGAATGCTGTTACCTACTCACCGAAGTGGTACCTATTAATCTACTTGCATTTGCATGCTTTCGAATTGCTAGGCTGGCAAGAGCTGGAAAGAACTGTCCAAATTTAAATCATTCTAATATTTCTTGTGATTCTTCTTAAGACTGTTACAGTTGCAAGCTGCATTTTCCATTCCGAAGTGAAATCTATGGTTCTCTCCTAATTAGGCTGACCATATTTCCCTGAGACGGAAATGGGACCCTAACGCGTGCACATGTGTGCGCCGGCACACCTGCACGCACACTGGCACGCACGCATGCCGGCACGCACGCGCATACGCACTCCATCCCTTAAAAAACGGGAAAAAATTGAGTTTTTTAAGGAAAAGACGGTACGGTCCGGAAAAGGTAAAAAAAACCCCAGGACTGTCCCGTTCAAAACGGGACGTATGGTCAGCCTACTCATAATCCCGCTGAATATTGAACCACAAGAAAAGTTCTGCAAAACTCAGTTGCTCACTATTTTTAGCAGGTGCTAAGAAAAGGTATTTAATTGCTTTGGTTCTGTTTTTTGTTTCAAATGTAGCAAAGAATGACCTGCTCCAATTAAGATGCTTTGCACAAGGCTTTACCCTGCTCATCAGATGCATACCTACAGGAGGAACAAGGAAAGAGCTTTCAGTCAAACATTGTATGAAAAAAGCAGTTCTCCAGGTGTCAGCTAACAGACAGACAGCATCATAAACTAAGAATAAGACATCACTTCCTGCTGGGCTATGTATGTTGCAACCCACAATTAAGCTGTATGATGTGGAACTGGATAACATAAAAGGTAGGTACATAGAAAAAGGTGCAAACTATTTTAGAAATGGGTGGGAATTATTCTGTTATAGCAAAGAAACTCTGAAAAAAATAAAGAAAAAGTACTTTGCTTTCTATAGTCATGCAAACCACAAAGGATAGGAGATTCAAGATCATGATTTTAACATAGTAAAAAAAACCCAGATTTAATTAGCTTCCTAGCAAAGAAAGAAAACAATGGATCTTTAATAGGCTGTAAAGTATAGTTTACATCATAAGACTAAACATATTGTTTGACTTATTAATTGAGGGAGTCTTTTTCAATATTATCATTTTTTTCTTTTTTTCTTTCAAATCAGTCTGAGCTCTTGGTGACCCTTAAGTTTTTATGGTAACATTTTCAGAAGTGGTTTGCCATTACCTTCTTCCTAGGACTGAGGGAGAATGACTGGCCAAAGGCACCCTGTTGGCTTCCATGACTAAGGCAGGATTGGAACTCAAGTCATCCCACTCCTAGGTTAGTGCTCTAACCATGAGATCAAATGGGCTCTCACACAAAAAAATGTTATCAATGTGTTATGATTTTTTTAATGAGCAGGCAACCAAGTATGATCAGAGTAATAAATACTGCAGTAAAACTGTTTCAGTAAATATTATTCCAGCCAGCAATATGATATCAGAAAAAAGAGCCACCTAAGTTATCTGCTGCTGGAAGGAAGGAAGGAAGGAAGGAAGGAAGGAAGGAAGGAAGGAAGGAAGGAAGGAAGGAAGGAAGGTAGGTTGGTTCTTTGCTTTTAATAGCAAATGGAAAAACAGATTTAGCAGTTGAAGCTTTTTATTGCTATGCAGATAAGTGATCAATGAAAAAGAAAGCCTCCATCACTGCTTGCATATAATGAAGTCATTAAAGACAGAATATGTCTGACTTCCGGTAGGAAATGGCAGACTGACCAGCTGTACCCGAAAGCTCCGCGGGTAGAACTGGCATCGTGGCAGTTTTTTCGGGCTCAGGCTGGTTTCTCCTGAAGCCCAGGATCGCTTTTCCGGAGTAAGGAAAATGATCGGAATCATCCCATCTGTCCTCTAGACGGCGAATTGAAGCCAGGAGATCGTAAACAGCATCTGCAATCGACTGGTAAGAGTTCGCCGGGAGGCTGGGTCTTCATCACTTCCAAGCCACGTTGCAGCCTTAAAGGGACATTAAGTCAAGCCATCCCATTTCTAAAGCACCCAATTTATATTTTTTAAAAAGTATTTTTACCCTAAGAGAGGCTTTCTACATTAAGGAGAAAACAATCTCCCTTGGTGCCTATCGTTATTTTTGAGATTAATTAAAAATTAAAAAAAAAAAAAAAAGCTTTGGACTTTGCTTTTCATCCGATACTAAGGAGGGTTGAGAATATATTATCATCTCCCCATTATTATTATTATTATTATTATTATTATTATTATTATTGTGCTAATTTTTGAAAATGTCTGCACTTTTCCTACACGTTGAATCTGCCGTTCTGAACTTTTACTTTCCTGCCGCTGTTTTCTCTGGGAACTGTCTGGTATCTTATCTCAGTTGGGTAATTTTCCATTGACTTCCACTCTGGCCGGTTAAGTCTCTAGGGTGCGCCATAATTTACTGCTTTGGAAATGGAGGATCTTAGCCAGGCTTTCTCTGATCTTCGCGGAGACATCAAAGCAGATATGTAGCAGATTTTTTCTGATTCCTGCCAAGTTATTCTGCAAGATATTCGGAGCATTGTGGTAAATATGTGGTCTGAAATGTGCCATCTGGTGGGGGATGTTTTGGATGAATCTGAAGAATTGAAGAATTGAAGCACTACATTGCTTTCCTTTGTAGTGTATGCAATCCAGTGCAGTGAGGAGTGCTCTGAACTTTACATTGGAGAAACCAAACAACCTTTGTACAGGAGGATGGCCCAACACAGGAGAAGTAACACAACAGGACCAGAGTCAGCAGTTTATCTTCATCTAAAGGAAAAAGGACACTCATTTGAGGACATTAATGTTCACATTTTAGACAGAGAAGATAGGTGGTTTGAGAGAGGGGTCAAGGAATCCATTTATGCCAACTTGGAAAATCCTTCCTTGAATAGAGGTGGGGGCCTCAGGCACAACCTTTCCCCTACCTTCCTTCCTGCTTTGTCTTCTGTGCCTAGGAAGATTAAGACCATTTCGCAAGCTCAACAGCAGCAGGGTAATCTTAACAATCCTCCTTTAGATGATAAAGGGACTTAGAAATAAACATCTCAAAATAACCATGACCTAGCCCCAGGTGCAAGGTCACACAGCCACCCTAGAAACATACTTAAGGATTCCCTTACTAACTTTACTCAGACTGAAGAAGCTCCTTGGATAAGGAGCGAAACGTTTCCACTGAGAAAATAGAAATCCAGTTGACATGATTCAAGCCACAGATTTTTCATTAATGATTGGGATTATGATTATTAAAGGTTTTTTTTATTCATGTTTTTTGTATTCATGTTTTCTGTATTATTAATTATAATGGTAGACAATTTATATGCTTCTTTATTTCTGATTTTTATTATAGTAGACAGGAATGTATAGAATAGTAGTAGGAAGGGAATAATTAAGTAATTGTTATTGTAGGGGGGATGTTGATTAGGTGATATATAACTTTTAATGTAAAGGGAGGGAGCAATGATATTTAGTGATTTTTATAATGTGCTAAGGGGTTGAATTGTAGAAATAATGTGA
Organism: Charina bottae; assembly: GCA_023362775.1. Lineage (NCBI taxonomy): Eukaryota > Metazoa > Chordata > Lepidosauria > Squamata > Charinaidae > Charina > Charina bottae. Next base: position 4,035,032 of record JALMGJ010000039.1, read on the forward strand.
TTTTGGTTTAATGTAGAGTAAGGGATTGATTATGGAAAAATACTGTATATCCTTGATGTTTAAAGTCGGAAGTCATTTCTTTCTGTAATCTATTCAAAAAAAAATTCTTTTGTGTTTTCAGACCTTTTTTTAGGTTTTTTTTGTAGTTTTTTGTTTTTCTGTATCTTTTATCTTTTTTCTGAAATTTAATAAAGTTCTTTAAAAAAAGACAGAATATGTCTAATAATAAAGTTGATTTCACAAACTAGACTTAATAAGAGAAGTAATTTTATTAGTGGAACCTGTCCTAAAAGATTATTGCAGAACTGATCCCAAGATTTCCAAGAGAAAATTTATGGTTCCCAACAATGTGATCCGATATTTGCTGGCATCATTTTGTTACTGTTTTGATAGAAAGCCTTGTAGGACAGAACAGGACAGAACAGAATAGATTAGGATAGAATGATAATCTAGGAAATATTTGCTTTGGGGCTGTGCCTAACAATGATCACATATTAGTAACATCCTAGATGAAATATTCAGTGTTGTAACTGTGACTTCCTAGCTCTCTGTTAAATGGCAGCATTCATTTTCAAACACATATTTTGCCGAATTTGTCATGCTTATTATAAATCATCTAATACACAGTTTGGAAGTGGGGATGAGAGAAATACAAGAAACTGGATGTAAACACACTTTTTAAAAAAATAGGTTTATGTGACTGACATAGAATTAGAGAGAGAGGGAGATATTTTGCCTCCTGAATATATGCAAATTTATAACCTAAGGCTCTATTTAATCACAAAATTATTCAAATAGAAAAATGCATGTTCAAGGCACTGCTGCTGAATGACAAGGGAGCAATTAAGTTTCATGTTGCCCAGGCAACATGGCATGGGAGATTTGAATGTTGCATGCATTTCAGTGGGAAGACATATTTTAAAATGCACACACAGTTCCCCGTGTAACTCTTACAGTATACATTCAAATTTCACTGTTGTTTTTTCTTCTCTTCAGTCTGGCAATAGATAAGTCATGGAGGACCAGAACATGCAAATATACCTGATCTACCTATTCCTGGATCTTACCAACACTATAGACAGGAAAAATATCACATTAAAACCCATATTGTTTGTCTAAAATTTACTTCCTGTTTGATTTGTTTCAACTGAGATCAAGCATTTTAAAGGAACAACCATGTGATACAATGATGGATGGATGGACTGAATCATCAGCTGCTATCTATCAGCCCAACTTAGCTCACAGGTTCCTAGGGGAATATAATGGAGGAAGATCCCCTTAAACATTAAGTTCCTAGTGCAAAATATAAATGTAATATAATTAGTATAATTTTAAAAAGAAAATGACAATTGAAAAGCCAAGCTTTTGAAACCTTTGCCATTCATGATTTCACTACAAGAATTAGCTCATGGAGGAAGGTTGTGAAAGGTCTTTTTTATGTAAAATGTTCAATAGCTTCTGCAAAGCAGTAGAGTTGGAGCATCTGCAGCAGGCAACTTGCAGAGTATCACTCTTGTTCTTTGGGACACTCTTCTGAGAAAGAAAGGCAGAAAAATGGTAGGGTCAAAGGGCTTTGTCTTGCTGCAGATTCCACTGATTTGCCCTCCAATGCTGCCCAATGGACTGACTTTTCCAGTGGCATTTCATAAGAAGTTATTCCTGGACTCAATAAGGCAGCTTTATATGCAGTAAGTGGTACTGTCTACTTCAATATAAGAGGCTATTGCTCAGTGATAGGATGTACAGTATATGCTTATATGCTCTGCATTCTGCAGCATTTCCAACTGAGGGAGAATGGGAGAAAGGGGAATTTTAGGTTGCAGAGATGGATAAGATTTGGACCTTGGAGAATCACTGCCTGTCAGGATACACCAGTCTCCCACCAACATGGTCCCTGCAGATCTGTTGGACCCCCACTCCTATAATCCCTAGCCAAGACTGTATTACTGATGTTGCATCTGTGCTTTTAATAACAGCTTAAAGGTGAATCTTTTTGTATATTTATCATCATGCCAGGAAAGTTAAACCAACTGAGGTATGTTTTAAACAATGGCAAGTTATATGAATTTAAAAGAGTTCACGTGAGCTTAACACATGGTATTATATGAATGTTTGTCTACCGGAAAGCTGACTCAAGGAATTAAGCTTTAAACCAGCCGTTACCACAGAAGAGGCTTTTAATCCAATTCCGCTAGGTAGACTAACAGCAGCGGTCTTTAACAGCACATCTGTAAATACTATTACCAACCCCCCTTAAGCCATCTATTCCTTGTGTTTTTGTTAAAAATAAACAGGCCCATATTTGGTAAAGTGTTCTTAGCTTTTGTGAAGCTCTGACACACATTCTGAAAGCTAACACATGTTGTCCTCTGCTTAGCTGCCTGCCCCCATGCTGAATCCTTAAAGCTCCATCTGCTTGTAAGTGACTGCAATAAATGTGTTGCTCTTAAAATTGCAGGAGTCACCTATCTCTAAAGGCAGGGAAGAGTCACAAGGTTCAGGGTCAAGGTGAGGATTTCCAGTTGCTAAAGAGGTTGGGATAGAATGAGATAAAACCTGCATATTGACTGGTTCAAAGGTTAGCCTCCACACCTGCAGGAAGACTATATATGGAATGAATCCAAGCCATAATAATACTAATCTAGGTAATCAAGATACAGGACTAATTACCCACAAATCAGAATAACAAAACATAATAAATTTAAAAGCAACAAAGCAAAAGATTAAAAGCAGTAAAACAGCAGCAATTAAATAGCATTAAATGCTGTCCTCTTTTTCACTATAACAGTTCCTTGGGTAGTCAACAATATAATTCCAATACAGTATTGTTCTTACAGTCATTTATCAGCATCATCTAGGTCCAGGACCAATGTGTAACAATCCTAGCCAACATCAATCAGGTAGAAAGCAAAACATCTGCTTATATTGTTCTATTGCTGCTTGCCTGCAAAGATTGCTTTCCAGAATAAATCTACGGTAAGTGGGGTGGACATTTGGTCCTCCTTTCCCCACAGAAGTGCAAAACTATTGGTATATATACTGTAAATATTGAAACACAGTCATTTCACCCAAAAGACTTCAAACTCATGCTGCTGAAATCTGTAGGCTGTCCTTAAACCTGTAAAATTCCATTATGAAGGAATGGCAAAGATTTAATTACTGCTTGCTTAACATTAAACATTCAGAACTGGCAACTTGAAATGTACCACATCCAGGCAGAGGTTGGGAAGGAGAAACAGGCCTTCTCTAACCATACCAGCAATTGCCCTTTGGGTCTCACAGTAGAAAGCATCTGCTGGTTGCTTAGTATAACATTTGAAATCCGTTGTTCAGTCTTCCTTTATTTCCTAGTACGTGAGTAGATAATTCTAAGAGTTTATCCACACATTTACCTTTAGTCCTGAAAGTTAAGTAAACCTTTCAGCACCCTTTCTTGCAACAGTTGCTTCTTAGCCTTTGTAGTAGATTTCCCTATTCTCCTCCAAACAGAAGAAAAACCTAGGGACTGCGGAGACACATTTGTTCAGATGTGAAAAATTGTCAGAGTCCAGTTTGACTCTGACTCTGACTCTGAGGAAAACGAAACCAATCAGAGAAACGAAACTTGCCCTGTGCAGCAACGGACAAGAACTCATGATGGACAGGTGCAGGTTCAAAAGTGCAACACTCGTGATCGGTCTCGTGATGGACAGGCGCAAGACTCAGAGACGCCAGAGGAGCAGGTGCAGAGCAATGGACCCGGGAATGACCCAGCAATGCGGGAGAATCCTGAGAAGCTGATTGGTGCTCCTGACTTACTTCCTAGTTTAGCACCAATCAGCGCAAGAGAAAGGCGGCCCAAAAACCGCGCCAAACAGAGAGAGTCCTGATTGGCTCCTGAGGAGAGCAGGCACGCTGAAAACAAGATAAAAGGGCGAAAGAGCAAGCACCTGATCGCCAGGGACAACCGTTCTACTGACCTAACAGAGTCTTCAGGAGAAGCCCAGCCAGATTCGTCTTTGAAGTCCTGTCCTTTCACCGCGGAAGAATCGGAGCCAGACCTTCAACTCATTTCTGAATTGTCCCCAGCTGCAAAAGAGGCCCAGCTCGCTTCAGCATCAATAGGGGTTGGAACTTTAGCTCGTAGTTTTTCAGAAAACCCCAGCAGGAGAGCTTCAGTCGTTCCGGGTGATTGTCAGCTGGCGTCTTCGGCTTCACAATGTTCGCCAGCCTTGGCAAGGCAACGTTCCGTTGCTACAGCTAAGTACCTTGCTCAACCCTGTGCGGCTGGTCGCCATGTTCTGTCTTTGGGGGGCTTTCTATTCTATCGTACCCTGCCCTGCCTGGCTTACAGGCAGTGTTGCCTAGTGATAGTTTAGTCTGCCTTGCAGCTCCCATCCCGTTCCTTGCGGTTCCAGTCCAGTCTGCCTTGCAGTTCCAGTCCAGAATCCCAGAGGTTCCAGTCCAGTCTGCCTTGCAGTTCCAGTCCAGAATCCCAGAGGTTCCAGTCCAGTCTGCCTTGCAGTTCCAGTCCAGTGTCCCAGAGGAACCAGTCCAGTCTGCCTTGCAGTTCCAGTCCAGTGTCCCAGAGGAACCAGTCCAGTCTGCCTTGCAGTTCCAGTCCAGTGTCCCAGAGGAACCAGTCTAGTTTGCCTTGAAGTTCCAGTCCAGTGTTCCAGAGGAACCAGTCCATCCTACCCTGCAGTTCCAGTCCAATGTCCCAAAGGAACCAGTCCAGCCTTGTCAGCATTGATCCCAGTAATCCAAGAACTAACCTTGAGTCTCCTAGTCAATATTATCTATCTAGCAGCTTGATCCAGAACTGTTCTACTTGTTGCTGAACTTTATTTGTGTTACTGCATAGCTGCCTACCTCCAAGTGCATCCAGTTGATCCAGTACTCTTCAGTTGTATTAATGGACTTATACTTGTAAATATAAAACTATTTAAATTGTAAATATAAAATATTAATTGTAAATATAAAAACTATTTCTATAAAGTTATGGTGGTCATACTCTGAACAGAACAAAAATACACTAGCCCTGATCAATCTTCATTCCTCCTTAACTGGGAGAAGAGCCCCAAACATTACTGACTTTCTTTTAACCAACTGGCAGGCCACAAAGCATAGCAAGGGTAGATCGCATTGGCTGAAGGCTTCGAAAGAGAAAGCAGTGGCAAAATACAATAAGTATCTAAATACTTCTTTTGTCTTGGACAGCATGATATATACAATTGATATCTATCTATCAATCAATATAAATAAATATATTTATTTATTCTGTATTAGGTAGATTCTGTATTAGGATAGGTACTATTTTGCTATAGATTTATACTCCACTTTTCACTTTCAAAAAATGGAGTCAAGGCAATTTTCAAAAATAGTTTGCTTTCAAAAATATTGACCACCTAAAACAATAACCCTTTATAGAAAACAGAAAGCATTAAAAAAAATAGCCAATAAATACAATTCAGGAACAGCAGAGTGAAATGCTTATTTAAAACTTTTTAACTAGCTCTGGAATTGGGATGAATTGTGAGGTAGCTAAATTTATGAGTGATACCAAATTACTGCAACAGCAAGAGGTCCAAAATAACATCTAATCAGATATTATTTATTGATTAATTGCACTGATTTCTATCCTACTGGCTCACTAGATTCCACATGACGTAGATTGTGCCTGCTTCTCCCATCTTTCTCCCATCTTCTCCCGGCTCTGTCTTCTGTGCCTAGGAAGATTAAGACCATTTCACAAGCTCAACAGCAGCATGGTGATCTTAACGATCCTCCTTTAGATGATAAAGGGACTTAGAAATAACATCTCAATATAACCATGACCTAGCCCCAGGTGTAAGGTCACACAGCTACCTAGAAACATATTTAGGTTTCCCTTACCAACTTTGCTCAGACTGAAGAAGCTCCTTGGATAAGGAGCGAAACGTTTCCACTGAGAAAATAGAAATCCAGTTGACATGATTCAAGCTACAGACAATTCCACCTGGATGACTGAGAACCTTCATAGACATACAATGAAGTAAGTAATTTAAAACAAGAATTAAGAAAATCACCATAGAAACTAAAACTAGAGAAAGCCAGCAGTGTTAATCCCCAAAGGCATGCAAAACAGTGCAGGCTTCATTGCTGTTCTAAGGGATAGAAGTGTGGGGCCCTCCAAACCTGGGGTTGGGGGCAGAAGGTTCCATAGGGCTGGGGCAGTAATGGAAAAGTCTTCCTTCCCTAAGAGCAACAAAAATCACACTTCACAAAAAGTCTGTCTTCCAATTTTACGGAAGTTTCTTTCCCTGTAAAACAGACTTTTGTTTTTCTATCTCATTCTCAAAATACAGTACTTTAGAATTTCTTAACTTGCCTGGATTTTTGGCTTTGAAAATGTCCATAGAAGGGCTTTTTCTCATTCTTTCTTTGGATTTAACTTAAGTCTTGGAAACGGATGACATTGGAATTATTATTCTATAATAAAAAGCAAGACACTCTGACATATTGGTCACTTATAAATTTGTGCAAGAATCCAATAACTCCTCAGTGAGAATTTCACTAAAATGTTCTTCTCCTTTGAAGAAAAAGAAAAGCAATTTCTTTTCTATCCAAACAACTGAGAATGGTAAAAATACCATAGAACTGCTGCACGTAACATTTACTTGTTTGTTTGTTTGTTTATTTATTTCATGTTAGGTGGTGCCCAACTCCACAATGACTGTGGGCTGCTCAAAATATAATCAACAATAAAAACACAATACAGAACAAAGCAAGATGGGGTCTGATCACTCTATACAAAAACATAGAGCAGAGCTTTCCAAACTTTTCATGTTGGTGACACACTTTTTAGACATGCATCATTTCGTGACACACTCTTACAGCAGGGCACAAGGCAGGCACTAGGACCTGCGCGGAATCACAGCAGGTTTGGAGGCAGCAAGGCACAAGGCAGGCACTAGGACCTGCGTGGAATCGTGGCAGGGCTCGGAGGCAGCAGCAGCCGCGACACACCCAGACACTGCAGCCGACAAACTAACGTGTTGCGACACACAGTTTGGAAAGCTCTGACATAGAGAAATAACACATCCAATAATGGGCTCCTTAGAGATCATGTATAAAATATTATTTCGTGTTCAAAAGGATGTAATCTAAAAATCTATTTAATTTTTTTTTATTTTTGGTAACCTCTCTTCTTCATTGGTTAAGTAAAACATGCAAGCAAAAAAAGCAAAATGAAAAACGATACATGTAAAATTTGGAAAATTTAAAAAGCAAAACAAAACAAAACAAAAAAGGGCATTCTAGTAGCCCCCCCCCATTTTCTCCCCCCATCACTTTTTCCCCTCCTGCCACTAATTGCTACTTGAATATTTCTATACTTTACTTTAGACATTATTACTTATTTCTAAGCTAAGGCACTTAGAATATGGTTTTTGAAAAAAAGAGAAACTGATTTAATATAACAACAACCACAACCACAACAACAGAAATGATCCAGAACACATCAACTCTGTTGCCTTGTACTGGCCAGTTAGAAACCATGGGAGATACGCAGTCCCTCAAATAACCTGGCTCTCTGCCATGTAGGGCTTAATAGGTGATAAACTGAATTGACCTGGAAGCAAACTGGCAACCAGTGCAGCTTGCAAAGCGGAAGTGTCATGTGGGCATGCCTTGGTACATTACTGCCCATGCCACTGCATTCTGGACCAGTCTGAGCTTCTGAGAGTAGAGCACCCTGCAATAGTCAAGCCGTGAAATGAATAGGGAGTGAGTAAATTTCTGAAGGGCCTCCTAATCCAGGAAGAGGTGCAACCAGCACATCAGATGGAGCTGTGTAAAAGCCTTCTTGGCCATAGCTGCCACCTGCTGTTTGAGCAGGAGCTCTGAGACCAAGAAAACCCCACAGACTGCACACTACTCTTGAATGGCAGAGCGCTACTCCACCCAAGATTAAAGGTGGAAAATCCCTGGATCTAGAGGGTCCTAATATCAACAGCTACTTGGTCTTGGTAGGATTGAGTCAGAGTTGGTTTCTCCCCACCCAGTCCATGCCCTGGGACAGGACCTCAACAATCTCTTTGGCCAGCCTGGGGTCAAAAGATATAATTGCCTATATTAAATTGGGCATCATAAATGTATTGATGAGACTGAACCCCAAACTGGTGGATGACCTTATTCAGCAATTTCATATAGATGATAAACAGGAGGGGAAAGCGTACTAATCCCTGTGATACCCCATAGAGGAGTGGCCTAGAAAGCAATCTCTCCAACACCCACTGAGATGGCTAATCAGAATCAAATTGAGGAGGGAAGCCTTAAGCTACCCAGACTAGGAGAGAACAATTTTATCCAATGGAAAAAGCGCCTAGAGGTGATATTTGATCTTAAAGATATCTTGGATTGTATTGAAAAAGAGAAGCCTACTGGCACTACAGAAGAAGCCCAAGCTTCAATCAAGATATGGGAAAAGCAGAATAAGTTAGCAGTAGCCATAATTCTGAGTAGTATTTCGGATGTGCAGATGGTTCATGTTAAGAAGGGGAATATTGCAGCCCAGATCCTTGAGAATTTGGAATTGTCATATGGATTTGCAAGTAAACGCTCTCACCGTGCCTCGGTGAGAGACTTATTTAAGTTGAAACTTGTGTCCAAAGCAGACTGTAACAGTCATGTGACAGAATTCCTAACAATTATTGAAAAACTAGAACTCTCAGAATACCCAATGCAGGAAGAACAGAAAGTTTGTTATTTCCTGGGATCACTTGGACCTAAGTTTGAGACTTTTGCAACTCTTATGGATGGGAAGACAGACTTAACTCTAAGAAAAGTAATTGCCCATCTGAAAGAAGAGTGTGTGGAAAGGAGACAAGAATCTCCTACCAGGACTGTAAAAGCCAATGATTCAAACTATGTGTCTAAATTCCAAGTGAGGGCTAAAGCCACACCTAAGAAAATTGTGTGCTTCAATTGTAATAAGGAAGGGCACATGGCTAAAGCTTGCAAAGCCCGAAAGTCACAAAATTTCCTTGCATTTAAGCAGCAAAATGAAAAGAAAGAGAAAAATGAGGGAAGTTTTCTCTTACTAGAAAAGAGATTAATTGCTAACAGTTGTGACACCAAGTCAAACAAATGGATAATAGATTCTGGAGCCTCAAGTCATTTTACTCATGAAAAAGATTTCTTTGAGGACATTGAAAGTATTGACCCATCACAAGGTGGCAGTATTCAAATTGCAGATGGCAAAATCATAAAAGCACATGGCGCAGGGTCAGGAGTCCTGAAATGCAAGATAGGTTGTGAGACAAAAGAGAATCCCATACAACGGGTCTTGTATACTCCAGAACTGACCTGCAATATGCTTAGTGTCTCTACTCTGGCCAGAAAAGGTTTCAGTATATTATTTGAAAATGATGTGTGCCAGGTGTCTAAAGATGGGAAATTGTATGCTGAAGCAAATCTAATACATGGTGTGTATGAGATTAATCTTTCAGAACCCCAGTCTGCTAAAGTGGCGTGCTCAAACCAGAAGGATGAGGCGGATCCAGAACTTTGGCACAGAAGACTTGGACACAGAGACATCAATGCCATAGTGGACTTGCAGCGCAAGGAGCATGCAAGAGGAATAAAGGTAGCACTAAACACTTCACCAACAACAAAGTGTGTAAGTTGTATCACAGAGAAAAGTGTCAAACCTTCTTTTCCACCGTGTACTGAACAGAGAAGTACCAAAGTGCTTGATATAGTTTACAGTGATATGTGTGGTCCACTGAATGTTCCCTCGGTTGGGAAAAATAAGTACATTTTACACAACAAAGTTGACAAAAGAGGAAGTTTAGTAGATTTTTCTGAGCAATCAGAAAGAAACACAAGATCTCATATACTTTCCACCACAAATGTAACTGTCCAGATCTGCCTTCCGCAGCCATAACACCATCTACAGGGCATCAACAGGAAGAAGACGCAGAGGACCAGACTCTCAGCAGCACCACCAGAGATGAAGAGGAACAGTCTGATGTGGAGATGCCTGCATTGGAGGATGATGAGGAAGCTGATGTGGAACCAGAACCACAGGTCAGACGCTCATCGAGATCCAACAGAGGTGTCCCACCACTACGACTGTCCTACCTCGCAGGGTCGGCGCAACCCCTAGAGCCTTCCAACTGGGAAGCAATAGAGGAGATGCCAGCCACTGAAGCCCGTCTCTGGAAGGATGCTGCACAGGAGGAAATGAATGCACTGCACCAGAACAAGACCTGGACACTTACCCAGCTGCCTCCAGGGAAGAAGGCTATTGGAAGTAAGTGGGTCTTTAAGGTGAAACAAGATGCAGAAGGGAAAGTACAGCGCTACAAAGCGAGACTTGTAGCACAGTGATTCAGTCAACAGTATGGAGAAGACTATGATGCCACTTTTGCTCCAGTAGTCAGATACACCACCATCAGAATGCTTTTAAGCATAGCGGCTTCAAAGCAAATGCAAGTGAGGCACATAGACATAAAAACTGCATTTTTACATGGAGAAATCTCGCAGGAGATTTATATGAAGCAACCCAAAGGTTTTGCCAAGCCAAATGAAGCACATTTAGTATGCAGACTTCAGAAGGGGCTTTATGGACTAAAACAGGGTGCTAGGGCGTGGAATGAAAAGCTACACGTCATGCTAACGCAGTTGGGGTACAAACAAGGCCATGCAGACAAGTGTTTGTACTCAAAATGTAATAATGGACAATTTTCCTACATTCTGACATTTGTTGATGACCTAATAATTGCAACCGTAAATGACAGAGACTACTCCCAAGTAGTAAAACATCTAAGCCAACATGTGGAAGTCAAAGAACTAGGAAAAGTGCATTATGATCTAGGAGTTCAAATAGAGAGAGGAGAAGATGGTTCTTTTCTTCTAAGCCAAAAACAGAAGGTCACTGAACTAATTGACACCCTGCAGATGCAAGAAGCGCACCCAGTTGCCACACCTATGACTACTGACTTCCTAAAGAATAAAGAGGAGTCAGAACCTCTTCCTGACAACAGCAAATACAGATCAGCAATAGGAAAACTTTTGTACCTGACCACAACATGTAGGCCAGACATAGCTAATGCAGTGGGGATTCTAAGCAGAAAAGTGAATGCTCCCACTGAACGTGACTGGACAGCTGTTAAGAGAGTTGTCAGATACCTGAAAGGTACCATGGACTGTAAACTAAAGTTGCCAGCTGACAGCGATCCTGAACTGGTAGGTTACACGGACGCTGATTGGGCTGGGGATGCAAAAGACTATAAATCCACAGGTGGTTATGTCTTTATGTTTGCAAATGGTCCCATTTCTTGGGGCAGTTATAAACAGAATTGTATAGCTTTATCTTCTACAGAGTCTGAATACATTGCAGCTACAGAAGCATGCAGAGAAACGGCCTGGCTCGACCAACTGACCAAAGACTTTGGGTTAGTGCGCAAGAAGCCTGTTCGTCTCATGGAGGACAACCAGAGTTGCCTGAAGTTGTCACAGAGTGAGAAGTTCCATGCAAGAACAAAGCACATCGAAGTGAAGTACCACTTCGTGCGTGAGGCCATTCAAGATGGACTTGTGGACTTGGCTTATTGCCATACCAAAGAGATGACTGAGGACATTCTCACCAAGCCTCTACCGAGAGACAGTTTCGAGAATCTTCGAGTCAAAATGGGACTCTGGGTGGTTTAATTAAAAGTTTGCATGAACTTGTTTTGTATGCCTGAGAAGGGGTTTGTGGGAAAATATAGCAGTCATACCGACAATTCATGTCTTGCTCTATAAGGACATGAAGAGGGGGGAGAGTCGCAGTAACTTCCTCAAGAGAGAACTCTGTGAGATCACTTCCTTCTTCCTGTTCTTCCCTCTCTTTCCACCATGCTCTCGAGTTGAAAGGACACGTTGTCTGAGCTCTCCAAGCCCAGACAGAATGCTAAAGTCTATATATTCTATTTTTGTAACTTAATATGTTTTAAACCTGCCTTGACTCTACTACTGCAACTGCTGTTTTTGAGACCTAAATGATGTGAGTAAACATTACTTTTATTTCTTCACAAAACTGTGTGATTGTTGTTTTAAGAGGGACAAAAAGGGGTAATGCCAGGATAATCCAGTCTGCCTCACAGCATCCTGGATTATTTTCTAGAAGGTTAAACCAACCTCGTCTCAGTTTCCAATTTCTTATGCTGCCGGGGATGATGCTCTGCTAATCTCACTTACGTGAGAAAGGAAGGATAATATCCAAACAATATATCCTCTCCCAGTATTTAATCTCATCCCCAACACAACCACAGGGAAGACTGGTGACAGGATAGTAGTTGTCCAAGATGCTGGGTCAAAAGACAATCTCTTGAGCAGGAAGCACCACCACTGCCTCTTTTAAGGCTGAAGTCCCCACCCATTGTCTCAAAGAGGCCGACACCTCAGCATGAATCCAAGTATAAGCCACTTCCCTGGTTGCCTTAACAACCCAGCAGGGACTAACGGACAAGCTGATAGGGAAGAGAACCCTGTCCACTTCCTCAAGAGTTACTGACTTCAACTCATCCCAGATCATACCACAACACCGAGGCCCAGGCATCTCAGCCAGACCTGCCGAGTTGGAATCTAGCTTGGAGCAGATCTGAATGAGTTTGCCCATCAGATAGCTTGAATAATCCTCACAGTGGCCCTGCAGATGATCCTGTGGCCAATCCTAAATAGGGCTGCTGGACAGCTATTGTGGACACAAAAAGATCAGAGAAATGTTGACGCTTTGCCACCTTTATCACCACAAAGTAATCCTGAATATGGGCTCTTACCCATGTTCGATCAGACTTGCTCCAAGTCTTTCTCCAATGGTAATCCAGTCTCTCTATCTCTCAGGGCTCCTCAGTAAACCACAGTGCACCCAAGGACCGGTGCACAGGAAGAGGCAGCTTAGAGACAATATGGTCCAAAACCGCAGCCACACATCCATTCCAGGTAGTGGCTAAAGCCTTGGCCGAACCGCCTTTCAGAGCCTCAGAGAAAACCCCAAGCTCCCTCTGGAAATCCATTGGGTCCACCAGTCACCTGGAACGGGCCAATCCAATGGGCCCTATCTCCCCACAGGGGTGTGGTGTGGGCATGGGGTGACATCAGTGAACCGAAAGGCAATCAGACCGATGCTAACATCCTCCACTACCAGATCATGTCACAACTGCCCTGAGGCAAAAACCAGATCTAATGTATGGCCACCAGTATTCATCCTACCACTGATCTACTGGGGACAAGTCTGTGGTTGCCATGGAGGCTACAAACTGAGCCAATCTGGACTGAACACTGCCAGGCAGCAAATTGAAATTCCCAACCACCAGTGGCCTCAGGGACTCTATTGCCAGCAACAGCTCAGGCAGGGATTGGGCTGGGCTGCAGGGGGCGCTATACACCAGCAGCAAACCCAACTGTTCCCTAGAGCCCAACTTCAACTAGAGCACCTCATATCCAATAAGGGCTCATGGATGACAACAGCTGCCCCGCCCCACACCCCTGCGTGTCAGCTGATGCAGGAACTGAAACCTGGGTAGGCAGAACTCTGAGAGAGGTACACCCCCCTCCAGCCCCACCCAGCTCTTGTTTATACACACCATTCTTATTAATTCAACCAATTTCCTATCACAAGTTGACATAATAGAAATAGTGTTCCTTTTAACAAAGGATCAAAGTTATGAGATACTGATCTATCAACAGCGGCTAGCTTCCATGATAATTTGCAGTATTAATCTTAATATCACATGATGTGTTGCTAAAATAATGGACCCCCTCCCAATCCAGCACCCTCTACATGTATCATACTGTACCATCATCCCCAACCAGCATGGCTATTGAGTGTTGGCTGGGATGATGGGATATGTAGTCAAACACACCTGTAGAACCCTAGGTTGGGAAAGACCTGTGCCATCAGGTTCCCACTTTGAAAATTCCAAAAGACACCTGACTTTTGGAAACAAAAACATAACTGAAGTAGAGTTTGGATCTGATTCAGCAAATCAGTTTTTATGTTGTATTGCTAACAATCATCACTAGCAGCGCCAGTTGAAAGTCATGGAATGAAAGGGTCAAAAAGAAAGATGGTGTGCAGTAGGGGGGTGAGGCCACGTGGGAGTAGCTTACCATGTCTGAATGCCCTCTGTGTGATACTTGATAATGGATTAAAACACAGCAACCACAACATTTTTTTAGCATTAACTTTATGGCTGAAAAATACACACACTGCAGAAATGTAGGCAATTCAGGAGAGGTTTTTCAAATTCTGAGCTTCCCCTCCTGTTTTCCTAAAGTAATTATTCACACCTGACAAAATGATTGTGCACAGTTGCCAGGGGGCAAACACCCATTGCAAAATTAGCACAGGGAGCCAATTTGGTAGAGATCCGTGATGTCTGAAAATACCCTTTCCTTGAACTGGCATGATGACAATGTCAGTTCAAGTTGGAACGACCCTGGAGCCAAACATTCCCAAATATGGAAGCAAGAATGTCATCTACTTTCAACACAGAAATAGGATGAGGCACAAAGCAACTCTATCAGAAGCATCCTGGGTCCTGGGTCGCCCAATGTGCTTATATAGTCTTAGGAAGGCTGCTGTTCAAAATATCCAATTTATTCAGAAATATCAGGAATAATGCCCTAATATTAGGAATATTAAATCCTAATATTGGGAATACTTTCTGAAATTAGCTTAGCCCCTTGCTTTGCCTTGCTACAATTTAATATGGCAGAGACAATAAATGCCCCTACTAGTGTGACCTATGAAGACATGCATGTGTCTTTCCTCTCTGAAAATGTATAAAATATTAAATATTAAATATTTAAAATGCACATTTTAAAACAATCTCTATAGTTAAACATCATATTTCCCATTCTCAAATATATATATATATATATATATATATATATATAACAGACACTGTATATGGAGAATTCCACTCCCTTGCTCAGTTGTAATTATCTTCAGTGCTGTATCCTCCTAGGAGTAAAAGTTCTAAGAATGAAGTCATCCAATTGTAAGGCCATTCTGAGAACAGAATACATCTTTGCCTGCTTTGCCAAGCACTTTGC
This sequence comes from Charina bottae, assembly GCA_023362775.1. Lineage (NCBI taxonomy): Eukaryota > Metazoa > Chordata > Lepidosauria > Squamata > Charinaidae > Charina > Charina bottae. The sequence continues at coordinate 4,050,098 of JALMGJ010000039.1, forward strand.
ACCCACTTGGGTGCTTGATATAATTAAACTGAAGGCCGTATCTTTCCAAGCCTGTTCTTCTAGCACTCCAGCAGCCAGCATTCAGCATCCTTGGGTGCATCTGACATGTGGTCACCCTTATCCCCAGGCAAGCAACAAAAGAGGTAGTCCACAATGTTCTTCTCTGGGGCACATTTCAACTGATTTGATTTATAGTTTCTACATAGCATGTTTTCATCTTCCAAGCAAAATGACCAGAGACAGCATGTGGTTCAGCAGCACTCCTGAACCACAGCATTCTGTGATCTGATAATCTGTCCTAACTGAAAGCTGACGAGAAAAGACATCATGTTGTAGGAATGTTGCAGAAGCTCTTGCATATACTGCTTCGTTTGTTGATTATTTCCCCCTTCTTCCCTACAGTTTTTAATTTCATGAAACAAGGCCCAGTTCCAGGAAGCAATGAAAACACAACTAGATCTAGCTTCTGTTTTCCCTAAAGGCCAAGAAATCAGATTTCAAAAATGTGGTCAGTAGGTGTTTAGTGGGACAAGATCTCCCACAGCTCTTTTATTTTTCAATAATAAAAAGAAAGGAAGCATAAGATACCGCTGCTGCGTATTTTCCATTATTTCATGCTTTATCCACTCACAGTTTCTTCTATTATCTATTCTCTAAGTTGGTATAGTATATATTTCTCTATCTGGTTCTAGCAAATGATCAACCACCATCTCTAGTTGAAAATCATGTCCAAAACCATGCTTTTAAAAAGTTGTTCTAGTAGGACTTAGAAAAAGAATTTGAATCAAACTGACTCTTGTATTAGTTGTTCCAGAATGTTAATAATGTACCAGAATCCATGGAGGATATAAGATGTTCTCCTATTCTATTTACACTTCATATGACAGAAATTTGATACTAATTTGTTTAAAAGGTTTCTAGTCAACACCCATAAAATGTGAACAAGAAAACTGTGCATGGAGATCAATGTGAATGGAGCTAGAAGATGTTACTACTTACTATATCTATCTGCTTTTGTGTACATGTGTGTCTATCAACCTTATAAGATCAATATTTCTTAAACTATCTGCAATTGTGGACACCACATAAATATTCAGAAAATGTAAATGCCATCTAATTAAACAAACAATCCTTTCCCTACATTTTTGTCATTAGGAACATGAAAATTCATATTTTTTGCTGAATAAGGTAATGCTTATGATTGTATCAGTGTACTTCTTCCAATCCCCTCCACTTTTAAAGGTTTTTTAAAACTAATTTTGTAACATATTTTTTAATCCAGAAAGTTTTTTTACCGCTTGAGTTGATTGACTCTGGCCAATGAACCTGGGGAGGCTGCAGTGGACTATGAGTGGACCTCTGCAGACACCACTTTGACAATCACAATTACAGACACTGCTTGATGGAACAGAGCAGTCTTCCATTCTGTCATGTGATCTTCCAGCCATATAAGCTGTACAAGGCTGGGAGATAGCTAAGAGAAAAATGATAAGGTTCTCTCTCTCTCCCTCACACACACACAGAGTGAGTTTCTCATGAGGGATGAGGAAGGGTGTTGAAATGGGCCAAGGGGCTAATAGTAAGAAAGTTGTGGCTAGACTTACAGAAGGAGAGAATGGCTAGAAAGCAAAGTTGGATCTAGGCTGCCAAAGGATTTCAGGCTGGTAAAGGTAACACAAGTTCCTGGGTGATGGAAAGATCAGAGGTAACTATAGTGGGAAGAAGATGGCCTGGGATCATATCTATCTGGCATGGATTCCAGAGAGGGAAAAGAGGATCTGAAGATCAAAGTTCTACTATCTGTGAGAAGCTAGTTGCCAGCTAAGCTTTAATTAAGGCTCTTGATTAACTCTATGGGGAATTTAATAATAGCCACATACATAGCAATACACACATACTGACATAACAGCAGAAATGTTATTTTTCAGGCAGGGATATAGTTAATCCCAGCCTTGTAGAAGAAATTAGGCCATACATCAATCTGCTGCATTCTACTCTCTTCTGAAGTCAAAAGTAGGAGGGAGGAGGGGTTTGTTTATCTGCTTTATCTGCTTGCTGTTTAGAGAGGTATCTAGCTGAATTCTAAGAGAAATCAATGCTTTTCTATCCTGAAATGTTAGGAATAAAAAAAATTAACTGCTTCACAAGAAGGTCCTTGCTGTCTTTTACCTGTTCAATCCTGAGACCCCACACGATGACACGCTCATTTCCCCTTCAAACATTAAAATATTACACACGAAGGCAGTACAGGTGAACTAATTAAAAGGACTTGCTCAAGTACCAATGCAGGAGAAAGATACTCTTTTTTCTTATGCCTTTTTCCTTCTGAAAAGTGTCCCCAGTCCCTCCCATTTTTCAGCTCCGTAATGGTAAAAATCTGGAAACATTATATTTTCCTAGCAGCTGAAAGACCAGAATTCAAGTGGGAAATGAACAACAGCAAAAAAGGATGAAGAAGCCACATTCCCAACAATCATATGCCGAATTACATCCTTAATAGCTGCAAGTACTGTATGTCTCTCTCCAAAAATATTCAGGGGATCATATGTTACATGTAGCACTGCCTTCAGGTGATGCTGCTACCAAATATATCCAAGAAGGTTAGCTGAAGGGTTAAAAGCAGGAGCAAGTTTAACAGGCTCCCTTTGATGAACAAAACCCTTTGATTTGCAGTGAGTGCAGAAAAGGGAGCAAAACTCTTTTTGGGACTCCACTGTAATAGACCACATATGGTACTAGCTGTATGTTTTATCCCTCCCTACTGCATATAAAAAATAACATGTCTTGAAGAAGGATATGCTTTAACTCCTCTCCCTGGCATCTAGTGAGATTTTTGTGATCATCACCAGCAGCTTTAATACATCAATTACTCTTTATGTAGGTCAGCCAAGTATTAAGAATTGAAAGCTGGCAAAAATGCCAGAGGGGGTTAGAATTAGGAAACACAACATAGGGATGAGGAGGCAGGGAGGGTTTATAGGCTATTTGCCAGCCTAAGAAGAGAGATGGGGGTGCGATGGCTCAGTGGTTAAGACGCCAGGCTTGTCGATCAGAAGGTTGGTGGTTCGAGACCCGAGCGCCACGTCACGGAGTGAGCTCCCGCACTCGCCCCAACTCTTGCCAACCTAGCAATTTGAAAGCATGCAAATGCAAGTAGATAAATAGGTACCACTTCCATGGGATGGTAACAGCGTTCCACGCGCGTCATGCCGGCCACATGACCGCAGAAGCGTCTTCGGACAGCGCTGGCTCTTCGGCTAAGAAATGGAGATGAGCACCGGCCCCTAGAGTCGGACACAACTGTGTGGGGGGAACCTTTACCTTTACCTTAAGAAGAGAGAGGACTTTCAGAATAGTTCTTAGTTTTGCATTATTAATTGTTGGTATTCATGATGTTTGGCAACTCTGGTTTTAAACAGGCATTTATGAAAAGTATACGTGAAACTAGTTTTAAACAGGCATTTATGAAAATTTCATCATGAAATCATCCATGCCTTTTGGAGAAGTTGTATCAAAGATACCCCCCCCCCCCCTCATTTAAAAAACGCCCAACTGACGTGGGGCACTTTACATAAAACAAAGTCAGAAAAATAAAAAAAATATAAAATATGTCCATACAAAAGGAATGAAATAGAATTGCTAGGATTTCAAGAGACAACTATACTGCTTATTCTTTACTGAATAAAGGTTTTGCCTCGACTCCTAATGTCTGTAGCTTGAATCATGTCAACTGGATTTCTATTTTCTCTGTGGAAACGTTTCGCTCCTTAAGGAAGGAGCGAAACGTTTCCACAGAGAAAATAGAAATCCAGTTGACATGATTCAAGCTACAGACAATTCCACCTGGATGACTGAGAACCTTCATAGACTCGACTCCTAATCCTTCCCCAACTTGATGCACTTTTAATATGCTGGTATCACATCTCCCATAACTCCCACCCAGCATAGCTGATTGTTTTACTAACTGGGAATTCTGATAATTGTAGTCTCAATACAGCTACAAGGCAGCAAATTGGGAAACCTCTGTTAGAATTTGAGGTGATGTCACCTTTGGTGACATTTTGTGATTCTTGCATTAACCTGCCAGACCAGTTTTGGGGCTGATAAGGTAAGTAAGATGGGGCTGGGAAGGTAATTATAGGGTATAGAAAAGTATAAATAAGAGTTACACTATTGTCTTTCCTGGAAAATCTGAAAAAGAGGTAGTAGAAATGACAATCTCTACAATGTTTAAATGCTTTTGATTCAATAGATGGTTATTCATTATCAATCCTAGACAATTTTCCAACAAAAATGATGTGTGTTTTTTAGTTCCTAGTGTTAAAACCTTCCCTAAGGGCATATGGGCTTAAACCTGCTATCTCAGGCAGGATATTAAAAGAAACCACAACAAAATTCAAGAATCAGCAGCTTCAGATGAAGAAAGGGCCCAGCAGCTGCAGAACAAAATCTTAGCTTAAAGCAACCTTCCAAATAAAGCCTGAAAGTTGAGTATATGAAGCAGGGAGGGGAATGTCAATGAACTGAGGTATGAAGTCAATAAAAAACTTAACTAATCAGGTGAACAAAACAGCATGGAACTCTCTTCCATCATAAGCCAAATAACTTCAATCACAGAAAAAACAGGATGGATTGACTCTATCAGCCTGTGGATATCATTTTGGGCTTATTTCAAGCTGTACAAAAGCAGCAGTCATATAGGCTACTATACATGAAGAACTCTGTATATACACACAGATGTATGTATGTACCAACAATGCTGGTAGCATTATTATACATGGCAAAGATGAATGTATACTAAATTTCATGGGCACCAATGAGCGCCTTCATATATGCTGTGAAGGCTTAGAACCTGCACATATTCAGAAGTAATACAAATGAATGGGTTCTGTGCATTCACCTACAGACTGCTACTGTAAGAATTACACAGGAGCAACGTGAGAAAAAAAATCATATGATGATGATTCTATGCTAATCTGCAAGGAAAAACCATATTTAAAGTTTTACAAGAAAAAAAACTATGTGTGGCTGGTATTTTAAGGCAGTCTTCCACGATCAGATGTGTGTCAGATAAGTCAGACCACAACTTTCATCTCTACCTGTAATCATCATCATATTGGTTGGAGAGATTCAAAATTGTGGTTCATTAGAGTTTGGAATAAATATAAGCCAACCTTATGTTATAAGAGACGCCTATGGATATCTACGCAAGAAGCATTTCACAGAACAGAAGTAAGAAATAAGGATAAGTGGCTGACTTACAAGGACTTTTTAAAAAAAGAACAAGGGCATTATGTAACAAAATCAAAAGAAGAACTTGCTCAAGAAGGATATACTTTTCAATGGCTTTCTTATATGCAACTTATATAGAAATTTAAGTTAGATTAAAAAAAATTGGAATTTGAACAAACTAAATTGGAGTTTGAGATACAACTGTGTGAAACAGATGACAACCTAATTGCTAAAATGTATAAACTATTGCTAAAAGGAGAAATGGTGGAGGAACAAGTTAAAGACTGTATGATTCAATGGGCAAAAAATATTGGACATAATATACAAATGCAACAATGGGAAGACATGTGGAACAAAGGATTAAAATTTACTTTGTGTTATAATTTGAAGGAAAATTTTTATAAGATGATGTATAGGTGGTACATGACCCCACAAAAACTTGCTAAAATGTATGGGAATGTTTCCAACATATGTTGGAAATGTAAAAAACAAGAGGGGTCTTTTTACCATATGTGGTGGACATGTAAAGTGGCAAAGAAATTTTGGACTGAAATACATTTATTGATGCAAAATATATTACAAACACGAATTCCATTTAAACCAGAAATATTTTTACTTGGACTATTAGATGTACAAACAGAAAAACAATTTATTAGAATTACACAATATATGATTACAGCAGCAAGACTTCTTTATGCGCAAAATTGGAAAAATCAAACGTTACCAACAATACAAGAATGGATGCTAAAATTAATGGATATGGCAGAAAATGATAAATTGACATGTTTACTAAAATAAAATTCAAATCGTTATTATCTTAAAGAGTGGAAACCGTTGATGGACTATTTGCAAAATGCAGGTGCAGCAAAGCTTGCATGGGGTTTTGATGATTAGGTTATATATAAATAAAATATATTAGACCAGAAATGTATATGAATATTATATCAAATGCTAGCATGTAAAAAAAATTTCTTTTATGTATTCCTATGACCATAGCTCCTTGGGAGGAAAGCTATGGCAAACCTAGACAGCATATTAAAAAGCAGAGACATCACCTTGCCGACAAAGGTCTGTATAGTTAAAGCTATGGTTTTTCCAGTAGTAATGTATGGCTCTGAGAGTTGGACCATAAGGAAGGCTGAGCGCCGAAGAATTGATGCTTTCGAGCTGTGGTGCTGGAGAAGACTCTTGAGAGTCCCTTGGACTGCAAGGAGGTCAAATCAGTCAATCTTAAAGGAAATCAACCCTGACTGCTCATTGGAAGGACAGATGCTGAAGCTGAAGCTCAAATACTTTGGCCACCTAATGCGAAGAGAGGACTCACTGGAAAAGACCCTGATGCTGGGAAAGACTGAAGGCAAAAGGAGAAGGGGACGGCAGAGGATGAGATGGTTAGATAGCATCACCGATGTAATGAACATGAATTTGAGTAAACTCCGAGAGACAGTGGAGGACAGGAAGCCCTGGCGTGCTATGGTCCATGAGGTCACGAAGAGTCGGACACGACTAAATGACTGAACAACAAAAAAAAAATGACCATAGATAGATCGGAAGTTGACCAATTTCTATATTTTTTCTATTTTTCTATTTCTTTGCTTTGCTTTTCTACACTTTTTTCTTCCTTTCTTTGATTTGTATTTCTATTTCTGTTTCGTTTCAAACTTTTAACTATGTATATTTTAAAATCTCAATAAAAAACTATAGAAAAAAATTGTGGTTCATTATGTTTGGATGATATCTGGTTCAAGAAAGCTGCCTTAAGACACTTCTTTTTAGAATTGATTCACTTTTCATAAACTATCATCTACACAGTCTCTAAACATGGCTTGAGGACTTCTGCTGCTAAGGCTGACTGAAGCCAGTCCAAGGTGTTCCAGCATGAAGCTACTGTTTTCCCCTGGGAAAAATGAAGACCTTCCATGAAGATAATTGAGGTTTCATGAGGAGGTTGGCAACCTGCTGGCTTCCCACTTCCCCTGTAGGGCAGCCTTCCCATCTGGGCACTGGGCTCTGTGCCTTTTTGGCCATGTGTGAAAGAGCAGCATCTGGAGACCAGATGCCTCTCTGGCACCCAATGTTCTTCTAGTCTTATCTTTGGTAGTTTGATCTTCCATGAGGTCAATATTTCCACTGGTAAGTTCTCTGTAGCCTTAACAGGCATCTCCCACTATGCTGATCTCACTTCCCCTACCTTCCCTGCATCATTCTCCTTCTACCTGCTTCTCTCCCCCACTGCTTAACACTCAAGCTAAGTGCAGAACATTCCCATCCTCTCCAGAGATTCCCACTGGCTGTGAATGCCAGAGACCTTGCCTGGTGGAATGGGTGGGGGGAGGAGCCAGAGACTTTGCACAGAGAAATGGAAGGGAGGAAAATGGGGGAGCAGGAAAGGAGGGCCAGATACCTGTTATAATTGTTGAACCCTGTGCTACCAGACACCTCTAAAAGGTTAAATGACTTTAAATGTCTAAACATTTAAAAACAAGTATTAGAACAATTCAGCTTATACCTCTTCTTCTCTCTCTCTCTCTTTTAAAAGTTTCCGATAGCTATTTATGCCCTTGTGTGAGGGCAGTAACACTACCGGCCTCATTGCTAAAGCCTGGTAAAATGTATAGTGCAGGCAGGATTTTTCATACCAATAAACTTTCCTCCCATCACAAGGACTGGAGAAAAGCACATCAATGTGGTTTTATGGATGAGTCCTATCTCACTTAGCTAACAAGACACTTTTCATGATAATGGGACCAAATGTTGAGACCACTAGATATCAGAAGCCAGTCATCGATAGAGCAAAATCTAGGAAATGGCCCAACAATTATTCAGTTCTACTTCAAGAGTGATAACATTTTAACGAATATCTTATCCATCTGGATTTATAATTATCTTTATATTGTTTGTAATTTTATATATAGATTTTAATTATTGTTATTCTGTAAACCGCCCAGAGTCCCTTATTTGGGAGATGGGCGGGGATAAATTTGAATAATAAATAAATAAAATAAATAAACATTCTTGAACATCCTCTCATGTTTTTTTATTCTTCTTATCTCTTGGTGCGTTTAGGGTTAAGTATAAAAGTAGATAATTTAAATGTTTTTATAATTTGATTTTTATTATTTTGTATTGACATTAAGGCTTGTATGATTTTATTTTTCTTTAATGGTTAAAAGTTTGCTTGATTTTTAAAAAGATTTATAAGATATAAGAATAAGCGTTTTGTTTTAGGTTCAATAGGGTTAAGATTGCTATAGTATTATTAAATAGAAAAGTAGATAATTTAAAAGTTTTTATAATTTGATTTTTATTATAGTGGCCAGAAATATATAGAATAGCGATAGGAAGGAAATATTTAATAAATAGGTTCCTTTGGGGGGCGAGACCTTAAACAGATTCTTTTTGAATTCTGTCAAGTTTTTATACAAGGCATTCAGGACATTGTGGAAAATATGAGGTTTAAAATGTGTCATCTGGTTGGGGATGTCGTGGAAGAAATTGAAGAGCTTAAGAACGATAGAAATGTTTCTTCTAACAGCGAGATTGGGGCTTCTGTTGAAACGCTAGATGAAGAGTGGATAGTCTAGTTGAAGAAATTAAAGGGACAGACCGAGTTGCAAGTCATTAGTGAAATTGTTTTTCTGATGGAATGTTATGGAAAAGAAGGGGTTATTATATATGGGAGGCTTTCTGTTAAGAATTCTGACTTTTTAAGGGGGGCAGTTGGGCTGTTTGATTTCTTTATGAAAAAAGCTGTGTGTGTATTGTGGGGATATGTAAATGCTCTGGTTTATTTTGAAGTGGGGTAAGGGTTTAAGAATATTTCTCTGGATTGCTTCTAGGCCTGGTTTGACTTCATTCATTTTTAATGACTTGGATTAAGATTAATAAGGTATAATAAATGCTTGGTTTTAGGCTTAATATGATTAGGATTATTATAATTGTTGTATTATTAATTATAATGGCAGACAATTTATATGCTTTTTAGTTTGATTCTTTTTATAGTAGACAGAAATGTATGGAATAGTTGTTGTTTATTCGTTCAGTCGCTTCCGACTCTTCGTGACTTCATGGACCAGCCCACGCCAGAGCTTCCTGTCGGCCGTCACCATCCCCAGCTCCCCCACGGTCGAGTCCGTCACCTCCAGAATATCATCCATCCATCTTGCCCTTGGTTGGCCCCTCTTCCTTTTGCCTTCCACCTTCCCTAGCATCAGCTTCCTCTCCAGGGTATCCTGTCTTCTCATTATGTGGCCAAAGTACTTCAGTTTTGCCTTTAATATCATTCCCTCAAGTGAACAGTCTGGCTTTATTTCCTGGAGTATGGACTGGTTTGATCTTCTTGCAGTCCAAGAAGACTTTAACTTACCTTTTTTCTGTGTGAGCATTCTCTCTCTCTCTCAACAGTGCTTACTGTGCTTTGTGATCAGACAGTAGTATATCCATCAAGGTGTGTATGTTGATGAGAGAGGATAGGAAAGACAGAGGGAAATATTCCTAACAAACCGCAATAGAAATATTATTTCAATAATTAGTATCCATAATCACCGTATTTGGCCAGGTACATAATGTATCTTAGGACATCACAAAAGGATTTCACTGTTAAAGATTTTCTTTCCCTTTATTTATATATGCACCAACTTGACTAACAGGATATGGCTTGTGGGAGAAGAATATTGGTTGAGTTTTAAATATTTCAGATGGTTGACTTGTGCACAAGAGGCTTGTTCTTAGAAGCACAGCAGGTAGGGCGTTACACAGGAGAAGAAGGCAGAGTTTGATGGATCACATTGTTTTGTTGGAGGCAAAATGAAGTTGAAGAATTTCTTTAAAAACAGTATGTGATTATCTTCCCTCTAGATTTTCACCATGACCAGGGGAAAAAAATAACTTAATCAGTGATGTTTTTAGCATTAATTTAGATCAGAGGCATACAACCTTCATGGGTTCAGAATCACCCTCAGCTTTTTCAGCAGCATGCTGGGAACAGAGCTCTAAAGGACAGATGCAGTCAGGACAAAGAAGTGGGTGATGCAAGATAAAATATAAATGTGATTGATTTAAATGTAACTTAAAGTACTTAAATGAAGCCAATATGATTCTGTTCTATAAGTTTAATAACTGCTTTCTCCACCAGCCCCATTAAAAATTACAGTTCAGCAGAAACATTTGGAGAGACCAGGGGAGCTACACCATGGTTTTGGGGGAGGGGAATACAGCATGCGTACCCCTCATTTAAACTAAACATGAAAAATAATGTGATGTTCTTAAAAGCAACATAACAGGCCAATGATGGAAACAAACTGTAGACTGAAGAGGAGTCAAATTTCTGGAATGTACAAAACTACAACATGAATACAATAAGTATTATTTTCCCACACACTGACACATTTCTCATGATGTGTTTTCCACATTATATGAATATTCAGAAATAGCTGTAGTAGCTTATACAAATAAGCAAAAAAAAAAAAGGGAAGAAAGAAAGAAGACAAACAAACCTCATCTTTGTGTCCTGTTATCACAGACCAATCCAGCAAGTTTGTTGCTTGAGTTAAGCAAAATTGAAGTACCTGTATGTGTGGAATATCTAAGCATGGGAAGAAGACAACAGTACAAAGCCAATGATTTGCAAATAACCTGAACTGAAGCCAATATGTTACCAAATTATTTTGCTACACATATATTGTGTGAGGATGCACAGAAAGTGTTGTTATGATTCAGTGACATTATGCTCACATATCTTCTATTTACTCTGACATTTGCTGCAAGTATGAATTCTATGACTCTTAGCTTTAGTTTTATCATTTTCCAGGTAGGAGGAGGACTCCAACTGGCTTGCCAGGGAGAAAAAAACACAATTGTGCCAAGATTCCTTGCAAATAAACTTACCTTTATTCCCCTTTCAACAGTACAGGAGTTGTAATTACACTATCTTAGCTGTGATGAGGGCTATTAAGATTCATTCTGCCAGTTTTCCTATTTGGAATGACTCACCAGCCTGCTGTGCACTCATTGTACTGCAGCATCCTGGTGCTCTAAAGCCTGTCAAACTCATTGTTAGAAAAGGCTCCCTGTGGGAAGAATTCTCTTTTAAAAGACCATTTAAGCCTCGGTCCCTAGTGCTCATACTGGTGAAAGATTTCTGGAGGCTGATGCACACAAGTATAGTTGTGTAACAGTCATTTCATGTTCTTTGCGAGCAGTGCTTCATGCCATGAGAAATAGGCCACTGTTAATGAACAAAAGGGGCGCGATGGCTCAGCGGGTAAGATGCCAGGCTTGTCGATCGCAAGTTCGGAGGTTCGAATCCCTAGCCCCGCGCGACGGAGTGAGCTCCCGCACTCGCCCCAGCTCTTGCCAACCTAGCAATGAGAAAGCATGCAAATGCAAGTAGATAAATAGGTACCACTTCGGTGGGATGGTAACAGCGTTCTGTGCGTGTCATGCCGGCCACATGACCGCGGAAGCGTCTTCGGACAACGCTGGCTCTTTGGCTAAAGAAACGGAGATGAGCACCGCCCCCTAGAGTCGGACACAACTGTGCAGGGGAAAACCTTTACCTTTAATGAACAAAAAGGAAATCCAGACTAGTCCAGGCTTAGGCTTCTCACTGATTTTTCCAGTCCAAAAAATATCACAAACTTGCCCCACACCAAAAATAAGCAATGAATAAAGGTCAGATATTAGAAATGACAATACTTAAAAGCTAATGGCAGATTAGTTCATCCTTCTAAGACTCTGTTACTAATCCTGAAAATGGACATTCATAAACAAAAGACCTTCAGAGGGAGAGTAGAAGAAACAGCCGTTACATTTCCTCAAGAGGTTAAATTCTCTGTGGATAAAAAATTCTAATTGCACCACATACAGTAAATTGTCTTATCAGCTTCAACTATGTTGTCAATGGTATTTATTAATTTTTATCACTATACTGATCTGCATTAATTTCTCTCTAACCTTACTCTTTCATTCTCCTCCCTACCAATATTGTGTATGCATAGATGTTTATGTCTGTGCATTTATGCAGCTCAAAGTAACAGACATCATACATTAAAATGGGCGGGGTCCATAACACTTTATTCCAGCCTTTCCCAATTTAATACCCTTCAGAATTATTGAGGTTTATGAGAATGGATATAGATCCCTTCTGGAGGGACTCCAGGTCAAGGAAGACTAGCCCTTGCCATAATACATACGTTATTCTATAGTGGTTTTTATTATATTTGATGCAACACAACAGAACTAACCTGTGGAAAACAAAGCAGGATAAAGGCCTACAAGGCATGTTCTATGCTATGCTATGCTATGCTATGCTATGCTATGCTATGCTATGCTATGCTATGCATCATGTTCTAAGTTCAGGTGTCAATCCGAATCCTTATTAATGACTCAGAGAACTTATGTAAACCTGCTCAGTGAAAACAGAATGAATAAAAAGCTCTCATTTAAACAAAGGCAATGCCAGGGATGCACTGCAAAATATCATGCAGTACTGAGTTATTTTACTTCTATCATGACTGGCTGAAGTATGCTTCTTCCAGAGCTTGTAAGTTAGAAGCATATCCTACATAATTCACACATTGGTCTATTCTGGGTTGATCTTAAGAATATGCAAATGCAGTTTAATTTCCATTTTCCCTTAAAAACATTTTTCTATCAGGTTCACACATCTGAGTACCCAAAATTCAATTAAATGAGTAAGGAGTTTCTTAAAACTCGCTCTTCTCTTAATTGTATGGATTCTACAGTACCAGGAGTCCAAAGCTGGCTTTCACAAACGGGCACGCATGGGTTGAAACCCTACTGCTTTCTATGGGGGTCTTCATACTCTCTTCCCACAACCCTTCTTCACGCTCCTGCCAACTACTGGAGAAGCTGACTAGGTATGCTGCCACCAGCCTCTTTAATTCAGAGAAAACCCTCTCTGTCACTGGTTTACCAGGCAGGAGATAAGAGGCAACCTCCCTTCTTTCTGTAGCCTGACTTGATGGGAAGGCATATGCTAAAGGCTAGGTGCCTTTTCCAGAGTGCATCGCAACCAAGAATTTTAAATATTGATTGAGTTGAGAAGAGAAAGAAAAGAGAAACAGAATGAACAAATGCTTTCTGAAGAGGCTGGTTTCAGCTGTTCCCGCAGCCCAGTATCCACACTAACATATATACCAGAACAAATTCACACAGCCCAGATCTCAGTCCATAAAGTAAGAACAGAATTTGTACTGCAACTAGCCTCACTGACCCTAACTTGCTGTTCAAATTTCCTAGATTCTAGCCTGCATGCTACCGGCTGTTGTTATCAGGTTGGAAAGCTGCCGCAGATCATCTTTAAAGATGCTAGCAATCTTCATACATACCAAAATGTAGCAATGTTTATGCATAAGATTAATTGACTACTTCAGTCCCAGAGGACTCAAGGCAGTATACGAAATATAAAACATGGTCATATGAAAAAGTAAGTACACCCCATTGAAATTTTTTGACTTTTTCAACATACAGATATTTGATCTTCATTTCAACAATGCTGATAGAGAATGGGGATATAATATAACAAATATCATGCAACATTTACATTATATAGTCCATTGTGTAATTTAAATAAACATAAATGCAAATTTTGCATGTGGAAAAACTAATCAAATATCTCTGTGTTGAAATAGACAAAAATTTCAATGGGGTGTACCTACTTTTTCACATGACTGTATAGTATATTGTTGATAATAATACAAAATGATAACCGTTTTGGTACTGATGACTTCACATAAACTCTGAAGGCCTTCTAAAATAGGCAAGTTTTTACTAGCCTTCAGAGGCCATGAGAGTAGAAGCTACCCTTGGCTTGGGGGAGAATTGTTATGGAGGAGCCCGCACGGAGAACACCTCCAGTGGAGCCACCTCCCATCACACCTTCTGGAAGGAGGGATCCTTCAGCAGATGCTCCATAATCATCCAGCTTGGGCAGGCAGAATCTACCTGGGAAAGGGCATCTCTTATATACCCAGGCCCTGGGCCATACAAAGCTGTGTAGGTTAACAATCAGCAGCTTCAACTGTCCTTGGAAATGCACGGGTAGCCAAAGTACCTCCTGCAGCAACAATGTACATGGCAATACTGAACCTAACAATGAGCAGGGGGGCTGATTTATGGATAATCTTCAATGACAGCATAATGTAGAGCGAATTATAATAATCTAATTGCAGGATGACATAGGCATGAGTGACTGTCATCCAGGCATTACCAAGACTGTTCCAATATTCCAAAATCCTCATGGAGGAAAAAAAATGGAAGACATAGGCATATTAAACAGTTGTGTGAACTGACTTTTAGTCTTGAAAACACTTCAGAAGAACTGGCCAAAAGCCCTAGAAAATGCTAACATAGAGCAATACAAGCACATAAACTACAGCTCAATCTCAAGCACCCAGGTGTATATAAGCCAATTATTTTAACGTCAACGGATGCCTAACTTCATATATTAAATTATAACTATTTGTTCTTGTCCCCACCTTTAATCTTTTTATTTAGCCAAAATGTCAAGTTATAAAGAGACTCAGAAAGGTCACTCATCTTTACTGACTCTGTGCTCCATCTGTTTTATTATATATTATTCACTTATTGTTTTATCTATGATTTATTCCAGCCTGGCCTTTCTTTTTTCCAACAAACATGTTTTGGCAATCCCTGGTCTTAAAGGTGATGGTAAGAGTGGAACTAAAGAAAACAGATGAAGCTCTGCAGAAAACACAACAGCAGAAAGATGAAACTAAATGTGTGAAGACAGGACACTTGTGCCCTTTATAGACAGCAGGCTCCTTGGAGTACACACTGGCTGCTTTGATATGTAGTAAGCTTTTCAGATAGAGATGACATGAAAGGGAGAGGATCACAGATACTGCCTGCTTTATAATTTCTAGGATGAGAATGGTATCTAAGAATAGTCCATTTCTTCTCTCAAGATCATCAAAGCAGAACAGTAGAGAAAAAAGGAAACTAAATTAGGATAAAGTTTAGGATTGTTTTAAAGGACACAATACAGTAATCCACATCCAATGACAAAGTAGAGGAATGTGATTTAGGTTATGGTTCTGTTGCATCTCAGAAAGGGGAGAATCTAAAATGCAGATCAGATAAGAACAAGACTATATCATCTATTGGTTTTCTGCAACCAGTGTGGGATTAAAAAGCAAGACAAGACAATGACGACAATATTTTCTGCCCTCCTTTTTGCATAATATAAGCTTTTTAATGGCACTCCATAAGCTTCATGCAAACAAAGATCCCCTTTTAATCTGAAAAAAGCCTAACATGGTTTCATTTCCTCATGTTTCATGTAAATCCTTCTTTTGTTTCATTGACTTGCTTCAACACTTGGACTTGCTGCTAGGAGACAAACTGAAATGATGCACAAACATCCAACTGATAACCGATTGGGGGAGATGGGTGGTGATATAAATTTAAATAATAAATATATAATAAAAAATAACAATGTTCTTGTTAACAGGAACACACATTTATGAGGCCTTTAATCATGAGGTGGGCTCTCTGCTTTACTGTGTTCCTCCCAGAATGAGAAAGAGCTGCAGTTGGTGCCAATATCTCCCTATCTAGCTGGCACTTAATTCAGCTCAGCATTTTTGATATCCAGGCATTTCCTCTTTGTGTGCAGTACCATTGCTGGGTTCACATGCCTGCCTGCCTGCCTGCCTGCCTGCCTGCCTGCCTGCCTTTCCTTCCTTCCTTCCTTCCTTCCTTCCTTCCTTCCTTCCTTCCTTCCTTCCTTCCTTCCTTCCTTCCTTCCTTCCTTTCTTGACTTTATATGCTGCTTGAATCCAGCAGGACTCTCAAGGGCTAAGCCACTGTTTGTTTTAACCATAGTTTATTGAGTTAATCACAAAGATTGGATTCAAGTGTCATATTAAGCTATAAATGAGAGATGAACCGTGGAGTCCTTGGTGCTCTCTGAGCCTTGTTGTTTTGTTGCAGACGTTTCATTGAGAGATGAACCATAGGCATTATGTAGCCTCCATCAGTTTATTTGCAGCTCCCAGAACCCAAAATTTGACAGCAAATGGTCAGTTTTTTACAATGTAATGTGCAGCTTAAACATGTTAATATATGGGTAGATAGAGGTACACTAAGTCATTTTCACACTTAACTCTCACTAAACCATGGACTGAACATTTCTGTACCCAGATATATGGCCACAGTTCCTGACATACCTCTTGTGGTTCCCAAGCAGGAAGCAGATAAAGTGTGGCCAAAAAGTTGTCTGTTGCTGTCATAAACCATAGTTCACAAATCACAACAGATAGGTTTACTTATAGTACAAAGCTGAAACCAACAGCCTGCATTAGCACAATGCGTGAATCCAGTACACAATACCCTTGTTTGTGTTGCTGATGTAACCATGACATATGACGAAATATGCTATAGCACACAAGGTGATACTGTACTAGAACAAGCTTAAATACAAATATCATGAATCATGGATAACCCTGAAAGAATAGCAAAAGTTGCTAGCTAAAATCAAATGGTACGGTATATATGAAATCTAGAGTCAGCAAACACATATGGAAGAGGTTAATCAGTCCCAGAATATAATTCTTTGTTTGGGCAGCAACTTCATCATACAGAACTCTTGAACTGAGATAGCAAATTCAAAAGGAAGGTAAAATATATATTTTTAAAATCCCTATAAATTAAAATAGAATGAATGCAAGTAATAGTATCAAAAATCTTGGAATTATGTTCTTAGTACTAAAAGGTAAAGGTTTTCCCCTGCACAGTCGTGTCCGACTCCAGGGGCCGGTGCTCATAACTGTTTCTTAGCCTAAGAGCCAGCGCTGTCCGAAGACACTTCCGCGGTCATGTGGCGGGCATGATGCACGTGGAATGCTGTTACCTTCCCACCAAAGTGGTACCTATTTATCTACTTGCATTCGCATGCTTTCGAATTGCTAGGTTGGCAAGAGCTGGGGCGAGTGCAGAGTGTCTCGAACCGCTGACCTTCCGATCGACAAGCCTGGCGTCTTAACCACTGAGCCATCGCGCCCCCTTATAGTTCTTAGTACTATACACGCCATTTCTTTAAGACTGGACCTTAAAAAAGTATAAAATGACAGGCTGATCACATTTAACCCCTACCAAATTTAAAAGAGGCATAGTTCATCACATAATCTCATAACTTTGTAATAAAAGAAATATTTTTAAATCTTTCACAGTAAATATACAATGAAGAGTCCATACTCTGGAGTCCATACTCCAGGAAATAAAGCCAGACTGCTCACTTGAGGGAATGATATTAAAGGCAAAACTGAAGTACTTTGGCCACATAATGAGAAGACAGGATACCCTGGAGAAGAAGCTGATGCTAGGGACAGTGGAAGGCAAAAGGAAGAGGGGCCGACCAAGGGCAAGATGGATGGATGATATTCTGGAGGTGACAGACTTAACCATGGGGGAGCTGGGGATGGTGACGGCCGACAGGAAGCTCTGGCGTGGGCTGGTCCATGAAGTCACGAAGAGTCAGAAGCGACTGAACGAATAAACAACAATACAATGAAGAATCTAGAAAGAGTATCTGACAAACTTTCCTAACACCATGTATTCATATTCATTTAATTATCCTTTTGTATTCTACTCTGAATTTCTTAAGAAGAAAAGTAGTATAAAAATAGCAGCAAAAAATGTCTGGCACAAATACAGCATAACAAAAATACTTTTACTGCATCAAAATTAATCAAACACTGATTCACATGAGAATGCAAAATGGGTTTATGGAAGAATCCTGAGAAAGACAGTTGTAGTTCATATGGGTTGTATGTATGTAGTTCATTCTGAGTTTATGAAAGAATCTTGGGAGTAGTGACAATAGTATTATTATGGTTGGTCACACAGTCAGCCAGATGTTTAGACTGGATTTGGCATTATTATTATTATTATTATTATTATTATTATTATTATTATTATACAATATAACTGTTCTTTCATCAATCTGTTTTTCTCATTTTAACAAGAAAGAGTGCGACCATGCACATTAGAGAAAATGCTAAGTAAATGTAACAGAAGTAGAATCCTATGGAAAATGTAAGGATTAAGGGTGAAAAATAGATAACAAGAAAATGTGTATTGAACTAAACATCACCACAGTGATGTATATTGATGCACATTTTAAGACTATCTGAAATTAATTCATACTTTGCATAACTAGATGTGGAGAGTTTTGCCCAGCAAAGCAGCATCTTCTCCTCCCAACGCTTTAAAAACATTTAAATTAATATTTAGAGATGTATAAAATTGCTATACCTGAATTCTACCTTTTTTATCACTTGGATGAATTAACATAGATCTAAAATTATAGTCTGCAAGAAAAGTCTTATCCAAATGTAGCATTCCACACAATATTTCAAATTATCTTAGTATCTATTTTATCTGAAGTGCTTCTGGGAAATTATAGACATTTACACTTGCCCAAATGATAGAAAAATACTTCTGTTTATTTATTTACTTATCACATTTCTATCCAGCTGCAATCAAAAGATTCTCAGCAGCTTACATATAATATAAAACCGATAAAACATCCATAGTATAAGATTCCATAAAAACAATAAAAATAACACCTTCCAAGCATAGAAATGCAAACAATAAAAACAGTAGTTAAAAATGGCATGATAAAAAATCAGTGTGTGTGTGTGTGTGTGTGTGTGTGTGTGTGTGTATGTATGTATGTATGTATGTATGTACAGTATGTTCTTCTATAGTGTTAGAAGAATCCAGACTTGTTCTTGTCTGTTTCATGCAGATAATCAACTTCTGTCTTCAATCTTTGCTCAACAGAGTCGTAAGCTGACTACAGATTGTTTATGTATTTTATAAACGCATCAGCATAATGTTGTGTCAGCAGCAGTTCCCATCCAGGGGAACTTCTCCCTTACCTGTCAATAATATTCAGCATTTCAGCTTTCCAGGGGTATTTAGTGTTTCTTCCTATTTGATGCTAATTATGAACCTGTGAGTATCAACTGAGTAACTTGCTTTTGGAACTACTTTGGATCATCTGCCCTCTTCTGTATCCAGTCCATTGAGGGAAGTGGCATATTAAACATAATTATTTGCTCAACTAACAAGATCCCACACTTCCTAGTCACATCATTTTGCCTATGGGAACTCCAAGTGTCTTGATAAGATGCCCCAATGAGGTCATTAATCTTTTACTCATAAGGGCAAAGAGTGGCAGTGTGATACTGAAGTAGCATAACTTGCTGGGGTTCAGTAGAAAGTCTATTTCGGGAGCTAGGTGGAGGACTCCTTAACCTTGACTCTGGAAAAGATTTAGTGCAGATGATCTCAGCCAGTAGCTATCAGTGTCCAGTGGCTGTAAGATACCTTACACTCTTGGACTTCTGACCCGGCATGCATCTGCCCCGCTTCTTAATTAAAGAAATAGTACTTGTGCTTTCTCCCACTGCTCCTTTGACCACTCCTTGTTCCAGAGATGGTAGCTGATGCATGACAAGCCTTGTGATCTGATGCTTGTTCATCAGCTAAGATGAAAGAAATACTTGTAAAACCACTGTGGGGGAGATTAAACAATTATAGCTGGGAAATTTCTGTCCACCAGACAAGAGACAAGGAGGGTGGGAAAAATTTACTGATGAATCTCAGGAACCTAAACTCAGATTGAAGGGCGTTTAAGTTACGAGCAGGAACAGATCTTTTCAAGAGCTTAGAGAATATCTTGCGTCCCTTCCAAGAAAATGGGAGTCAATAATTCAATGCAAAAGGGTGCCTATATTTCTATAACAGACTAGGAAAGAAAGACTCTCCTTGCAAGACGGGGGAAAAAACAAGAATGGCTTCTGTCATTATTCCAGCTGACCAGTGTGTCAATTTGGGGACAATCTGTGTGAAACCTCTGAAGGTTTTTGTTGTTGATGACGGCAATAACAAAACATTGTTTGAACAAAAATTACATACTTTAAGAACTTCTATATCTATCCATCTGCTGGCTATTTCCATTTAAGCACTGCTGACTATGCCTCTGTGATTACCAAACAGTTTCACAGGTCAGGACTGCAAACCCAGACAGTTTTGACAGAATGATAGGAGTTTCTATTTATTACTTTCTTACACAGTGACCATCTGTGTTATGCTGTCACCTAACTCTGAATTCTTCTAGCACCCTGTTTCTCAACCCCAGCAACTTTGAGATGTGTGAACATGCTGGCTGGGGAATTCTGGGAACTGAAGTCCACACATCTTAAAGTTGCTGAGGTTGAGAAACACTGTTCTAGGATAACCAGGGCCATTTTTTTCACCCCACCATCAATGTTGTACTGTGGCTTATTACAATTCTCTCACTGCCTATCTCAGGGGATTTTGTGTTGTCTACAGATTATATATATACATATACATACACACACACATACATAATCTCCAAATGGTTCTGTTTTTAACATTTGACCTTTAACAAATAAGTCAGATTGCAAAAAATAATTTTACTGGGAATTAACAGAATAGTAATTGACATGCCCACGCCTTAGTACACAGGCTTCTGGGAACTTTTTTATGATTACTCTTTAAAATACAGGTTGTTTTGCTACTTAATATGAGTTTTACTAAATACGGATGGCAATGTTGTATTTCGAGAGCCAGGTTGGTGTGGTGATTAAGACATAAGACTAGATTCTAGAAGCTGAGAGATTGTGAGTTCTATTCCTGCCTTAGGCACGGTCAGCTGGGTGACTCTGGGTCAGTCACTCTGTCTCAGCCCCAGAAGAAGAAGGCAATGGCAAACCACATCTGAAAACTGCAGAGATTAGTCCAGGCAGTTGCCAGGAGGGAAGACTGACTCGAAAACATGCACACATACACACCCAACAAAAATTCTGTAGCATTCCAAAGATGATCAATCACTTTGGAAACCTAAAGATTTACTTAAAAGGTAAATATTGGAAATAATGATAAAAAATAAATACAATGTCCAGGATTTTGCCAATACTATTCTCCAAACTGCCTTGAAGCAAATCTGAAATGTTTTAATAGTTAAAATCCAATTTCCTTCAGCATATTTGCCTGAGGCTCTTGTAGCTCATGGGTCTGTTCTAAGCACTATATAAAAGAATAGCCAAAATAATTTGAAAGCAGTGGTTACTTATTTATTTTATATATGAATTTATAGGCTGCTTCAGTCAAAAGACTCTGGGTTGCCCTTAAAATAAATCAGTAGAAGAGTATGAAACTAAATCTGCTCTTCACTCTGGGAAATACTTTTTATTTAATATATTTTTATTAAACATTTTTAAGAAAAAAAAAGTAAACAAAAAAGGGGGAAAAGGGAAATAATGTTTACATATATTTTTTACCTCACGTATATACTCAAGGTGGTAGGGCTACCATATCTGAGCTGCTAATTTCCAGTAAAAGGTAAAGGTAAAGGTTCCCCCCGCACATTTGTGCAGTCGTGTCCGACTCTAGGGGCTGGTGCTCATCTCCGTTTGTTAGCCGAAGAGCCAGCGTTGTCCGAAGATGCTTCCACGGTCATGTGGCCGGCATGACGCGCACGGAACGCTGTTACCTACCCACCGAAGTGGTACCTATTCATCTACTTGCATTTGCATGCTTTCAAATTGCTAGGTTGGGCAAGAGCTGGAGCTAGTGCGGGAGCTCACTCCACACGCAGGGCTAGGGATTCGAACCTCTGAACTTGCGATCTTCGATCGACAAGCCTGGCGTCTTACCCACTGAGCCACCATGCCCCTATAATTTCCAGTAGATGGCAGCAAATTTATATTTGCTGTTTCTCATTGCAGCCATCTAGTGTCCATATAGATTTTTTCAGCCCAGATATGATAGCCCTATCTGATGGGCTAGATTATTTTGAGGAAAGGGGGAAGCTGCCTCCCTTTGCAAAAACATCACCTCACAGGGTTGTTGTTGTGGGGAAAATAGGAGGAGGAAGGAGTATTTGGTATGTTCACCGCCTTGAGTTATTTATAAAAATAATAAAGGCGGGATATAAAATAAATAAAATAAATAATAAAATAAATAATCTCTTGCTGCTCTTCTTCTAATTAGATGGAGGCTGAACATTAAACATTCCTTTCTTCTGCACAAAGAAGGATACAATTACTCTTGGCTTTCTCCTACACACAGAGGAAGGAACTGCAGTGTGCAATCACTCTGTGATGGTTTTCCCTGTATATGAAAAGTGAAAGGATAATGGGTACAGCATTTGGGGGGAGGAGGAATCACTTGAAAAAAGTCTTGCTTGAGGTGTCATTGGCTATATTTAGGATGCTCTGAACTTACTCTAAAAAGTTGTAACTTTTATCAGATATGGTGATGCAAAGAATGGCAGGAGGCAAATTAATTCAATAAAAAAATGAAACAATTTCTAATCTACTGTGAGAAATCAGCAAAGAGCCAGCAGATTCACATGACACAGATGTCAGTCATACCAACCAACCACTGATCATCTTCAAGGCCATGAGGTGTATGGCAAAGAGTGTGTTGAAACATGGGAAAAGTGGGAACTGTTTATGCTGACAGAAGATAAACAACTGTACAGTTTAGTTTCATTTTAGTTTGCAATAAAGATTCTTAACAAGTTGCATTGTGTCGTATGCCTGAGAGACTTCAGCCAAGTTCAAGCCTTACAATCAAATTAAGCCAAGTCAATTCAGAGAATCAAGATTTATTGATGAGTCCTGCTGCAAGAAGCTTGTCATCTATTCCTTTTTCTACTGTGGAGCAGATCTGAAGTAAACAGTCCTTCTAATATGTGTTGACTTTATCTCTAGGAATGGAAAATGTTGTAAGAGTCAAATAATCCCCAGCCCTTGTTTAAGGACTTAAATGCATTCAACACTGCTAAACTATACAAAGAGTGCCGCGTCAGTTGTGTCTAAGATAGCAAGTATACCTTTCTTATCTTCAACTCCCTCAGCCCAGTTTCTCCCTACAGTAGCTCTGAGTTAGTGAATTAGGTTAAATTAAAAACAAAAAACCTGTAAGTCCTGGCAATAGCTAAGTTGCACAAAACATATGTCTACATCTCCTCCTCTCATCTGCACATAACATGGGCATGTGGCTGGGTGCCCATTCCAGCATTAGGATGGATTGCTACAGCTGATACACCAATTCCAACTGACATACATTGCTGAGGGTGTGCCTGGATTATCGGAAATATGGCCTCTGGGTTAAAACAAGTTGAGCACAAGTAAAGCATACTTCATCTCTGCTTTGATATTGTCAGAGCAGTAGAAATATATGCAGTGGATCTTATGCTTCTTCACTTGGAACTAGGCCCCTCTGTGTTCAACAGAATTTACCTCCTAATTAGGTATGTTAGGCTTGCAAACTACTTGTTTAAAGTGGCATGCCATATTATAGCACAGATTGAACAAGGAAAGAACAAAAGCAAACAAAATAGTACCAAAAAGCCTGTTTCCTTTTACAGGCTTAATGATTTTTATTCTTCAGTCTGATTTCACATCCAGACAATTTAATCTACCTTAGTCTGGAAACAGAGTGCCAAACATTAAGGGTGCTTTCAGATAACCAGCTTTTTCACGTCCTCTAACTGCACACTTTAAATAAAGCAGGGGTTGAGCTGATTGTTTTGATTATTTACAGTTACCCGGACACTACAGCAAGGGACATGTTAACTTCTTGACTCTACAGCTTACACAGCCAACTAATAGGCAACTGATGAGCATCAACAGAAGAGCAAAGAAATGACTCCAGCAATCAGAGGTCATCTCTTGGCCAACAGGCAAGGAAGGCCTCATTTGCCCACTTAGTTTCATACCAAACAAAACCTTTCCCCTTTGCAAAAAGGTAAAAACCAGGTGTTTGTGTTTTTGTGATGGCAGGAGTTGATTATCTTGCCACATCTGAATCCCTTTCAGCCACCATGCTGGGAGGCTGATTGACCAAGTGTCCACTCCAATCACCGTTCAGAGTACACTGTGCAGCGGAGTCTAGTGCGATGCTGCTGCTCCTGCAGCCACACTCATGGAAAATAGAAGTTCCCTGCCAACAAATAACTCTTCATGACTGAAGCAGGGAAAGAAGAGCAGATAGGGCAACAGTAAGCATCTATAAACTGCCCAGCAGGGAACTGAGTTCATTTTAATGGTGCAATTTCACCTCCATTCAAAAGTACCCTTAAAATGAATTGTGGGTGCTTACTGTTACCCAATATCTTGGGTCTTATCTTCTGGGATTTCTAATATATTCTAGTTTATTTATCTTGCAAGCCAATTCTCTTGGTTGCTTGAGGATGTGAACATATCACCAAATCTTCTCTCATTTTATTTATTTATTTATTTATTTAATTTATTCCCCGCCCATCTCCCATACAAGGGACTCTGGGCGGAATTTCCTAGGAATGAAGGCATTTTAGAAAGATTTAAAGGATAAACTATTTCGGAAATAAAGTAAAACTTTCCCTGCTTCTGTTCCTGCCTGCTTCATAAATACCTCTTTAATTGTATACATAAACGTGATGCTTCAGGAACAGTAAAAATAGAATGAAGATAATGTAGTAAATCTTATTCATGTTTTATACAGGATCCACTGCCCAGGTTCAGGGAAATAATTCAGCCATCAAGTGATGTGAGAACATTTATACTTTTGGTTTCTTTTGCGGGAGGGGTACCCAAATTGGTCAGTCAGGCTGAAAAATACTAATTTCCCTAGGCAACTCAGGTAGGCCAAAGCAAAAGAGACATAGGAGAAACATGAACAGATCTCCTTAATTTTTTTTAAAAAAATGGAAAATTGAGATTGTATCACTAGATGAGGTGGAACACTAATTTATTTCCCTATAATTTTTCACATCAATATCCTTCCTGTGGCAGTGATTTACTCAGCTTGAAAAAGCATACACAGAGGTGGTGTGCAGTATCCAGATCCAAGACAGAAAAGGGTGCCTTGGGTCTGATTTTGGCATCCTTGCTATACCTGATGCTCCTTAAGGAAGCTGTACGTTTTCCTAGATTCCCATGATAAATATGTGGTTGAGCTAAAGAGGAAAGGAGATGGCAACAAGGCAGCAACACAAGGTCATATCCTACTGCTCCCTTCTTAACTCAAACACATATTTTCCTGAGCTCACGTAGCTACTGGGACAGCCCAATAAATGGTGCAGCATCTTTAGGGAACAGCCAACAGGTAGAGAGAGGGTATCCACATTGGATCCAAAGTGCTCCTTGCCTGCTTCAGATTCAAACACTGCATACCTCTAATATGTAACCAACAGGAACTATGGAGAAAAGTGCAGGAGAGTTAAATTCACTTTCCCCTGGTCGACACCAGTGTTTCTCAACCTTAGCAACTTTAAGATGTGTGGACTTCAACTCCTAGAATTCCCCAGCCAGCATGTTGGTCTACTGTACATGGTCTATGCTTGGTTCCCTTCTTTAGCACCTCTTCTGGTTTGGCGTAGGGCAGCATGCTGGCTGGGGAATTCTGGGAGTTGAAATCACCTATCTTAAAGTTGCCAAGGATTTCAATTTGGATCTCTCACATCCATGTTAAACATAAATTAATAATAATAATAATAATAATAATAATTTAAACTTGTACTGTATGTCACGAAATACATTTTATAGGAATAATCCAAGGGATTAATCCAACATTCCTCTGCCTCCATGAACCTTTTGGCAGTATTTCCACTTCAGCTAGGTATTTTTAAAACAAGAGTGACACATGGGTAGGAATATATAGATATAGTGGTGTTTTTACCTAAGGAACTTCATTGTATCTTAAGAAACTTTGAACTACCAAGAAACCTAGGTAGTCTTTGAAATGCTTGCTTGCAAGTAAAATACAGAGAGGCTTAAATACCTATCCTGTCCTCCTAAAGCTGAAACATAGCTCAGAAGCCTAGCACAGCACATGAACCAACAAATCTTGATTTCCTGGTGCTGTAATCTTTTCCCTACCCACTCAGAAGTACTGCCCGCTCCATTCAATGAAGCTTACTCCCAGGTAAGGCTGCTAAGGACCAGGTAAGGAAGGCTATCTACAGTAATCTGGCCTAATCCAGCATATGTGAAATTTTGCCTCTGGTTTCAAGGCCAGACAACAGAAATCTAATTCTTCATTCTGTTAAAATGCACTTTTCCAGAGATCAATGCTTCTTCTTGCCACCTCTTTCATCTGTCATCAAAAATGCATACGATTTTCTTACATTCTATCCTTATGACAGTAAGTCGAAGCACTGCTCCATTTGTTTTCTTACATGGCCAATTAGCTTCCCACAACTCTAGGAACATGATTTCTTAATTCGCTTGGACACCCTCTGCTGGCTGCTTCACATGAGTCAAAGGAAAATCCTGCTTGGTTTGCAAGTCTCTCCCTCAGTAGACGAGAATTTGCCTCTATTTACAAGGCAGATTATTAAGAGTTAACTAGCTTGATCAAAGTTCACCAATGCCAGGTAATAAAAGACTTTGCAATCAGGATCTGCTCTCATAGTCAAAAGATGACAATGAAATCCACCTTGACTTCTCATTGTCGTAGTGCAGTCCTCATTCTGTTGTGTTACCTGAATATCATATTTGACCTTTGTAAAGATGTTAAGGTACAACAAGAGAGCATTTCACTGTTGATTATACTGGAAGCTATGTTGAAGGGCAGCATTTTTTTCTAAATAAAGAACTCCTTATGACACTAGACGCCTTTGGCATTTTTTAAAAGCAATAAGCTTCAGGCTCACATACTTCATACGTATTATCAGATTTTTTTTCGGCTTTTGCAAGATCTCAAAATATGTGTCAGGAGGCATAAGAAACGGGCACTATTTTAGAACAGATATTGGTGCTCATACTGATATCTGAGAGAATTAATAGTTTAACTAGGCCAGTCTTCCCACCCTGGCATTCTTCAAATGTATTGAATTGTAACCCCATCATCCTTAGCCAGCATGGAAGAGGCTCAGGATAATTAGGAATGATAAGAATTATAGCCCAATACATCTGGAGGATGCCATGATGATTACAGTTGTTTTTCAAATGTCAAAGTTTTCCATTCACATCTTTTGTTCAGCAATGTTAAATTGGATCTGAGTGGATAAGAGGCTAGGCAAAGAATTTAAATAATGTCTAACTGGCATAAACAGTGCCATAAAATGCATCCTTTAGAATAACTGGCATTCATCTTTTGCTGGAAATAGGAGAACTAAAATGGGCACACGTACTCTTTGCATGTTGATAATGTATACAAGCACATTCCACTGACATCATTGTTTAGTCAGGGCTTTCATGCTCCCACCATCCCACTACTCAAATGGGTATTAAATAAAAGTTGCCTTACCCTCTTAGAAACAGATTAAAAGTAGATGGGAAACCATTAAGGCTGCAATATTGGAGCAGCGTCATGAGCTGTGAACAAGAAGGAAGGGTTGAGCAGGAAGACAGCACAAGCTACCCAGTCCACCACTAGCTGAATTCAGTATGCAAAGGGGCCTTCCTCAATATGGTGCTGTGGCTTGGGTTAGGGCTGGAGTCCCAAATCATTTTGAGGGCCCCAGGAAAAAAAGAAGCTAGTATAAAGCAACATGTATCAAATCTGCATTACTGACTACATAAATTATGGTAATTTGTTGCCAGGTTTTATATATTTTCCTTACAAAACAAACTGTTGGAAGAGTGATGACAGTGGCCCTGAGTTTCCATGGCCATGAGGGGCAGTGAAAGGTAGAGAGTTGGGGATTTACTGTTTCCCCTCTTTGTCTTTCACTCTGTCCGCTCTTAGTCTGTGACCTCAGGGTCTTCTTCTGACTTTGTTCCCAAGGCCTGGAGGCTTTTTGCTGGCCGACTCTTCTCGGATGGGATGTAGCTCGCTAGGTGCTAGGCCATAGCTTTCCAAACTGTGTGTCGTGACACATTAGTGTGTCGCGATAAAACCCGGAAGTGCTGATGGCACGTCGCCGCCGCCCCTGCGGCAGCGCGTGCGGCGGTGACAGCGGCGCGCCATCAGCGCTTCCAGGTTTTAGCGCAAAACACGAGGCCACCGCCGCCATTGGTGTGTCGCCAACAGCGGGAGTTTGGAAAGCACTGTGCTAGGCTGTGCCTGTCCCCTCCGTGCCTCCCCATGTCCCCCTTCCCCCTTCACTAATTCTTGCTCAGGGTTCATTTACAGTATCAAGAACGCTGATATGTACACACACACATTTGCTTTCTCCAACATGAACAGTTGATATTCTGATGTGTCTTGAGATGTATTGCTACTGTATCTAGGTACATGCAGTTTTATATCTTACGTAAATTCAGTGAGATAGCTCAATTCCTTATCTTTTCATCCCCCACAGATTCACAAAAGTGTAAAGTCACAATGTAGTTTGAAGGTCATCTTCTGTGTATTGTCAAAGGCTTTATTGTATGTGTATTTATTTATTTTTATTTATCTTTTTATCTTTTTTTATCTTTATTGTATGTGTATTGTTTGAAGACTTCCAGAACACGGCCACACAGCCCGGAAGACCCACAACAGTCATCTTCTGTATCCCCAGTTGCAAAGCAGAATCTGTGATGCATCTGCCATCTTCCTAGAACCTGGCCACTTAAACTCTCTTTCGCTATTTTGAGCCAAGAGCCCCTTTCAAGACACCTTTCCGTCTATTTCACTGAAAAATGAGTTTTCAGCCAGGCCTCCTCTATCATTCTCCTAAAGTTTAGCTGCAATCTGTCTCCTTGAATATTCTATCCATTACTTCTATTTCGGCTTGCTGTAGCAACAGAAAACCAATAGCAGTTTTAAGCAGCTCTACAATCTATTTAGAGATATAATTCTTCTTGGAATCAATTTGGATTTCATTTCATTTTTGCAGAAATAATGATAATCTGTCTCCTTCAGTTAACAAACTGAATTAAATTAGAATTACCAATTTCCAGAGAACAGACCAGTGTTTCTCAACCTTGGCAACTTTAAGATGTGTGGACTTCAACTCCCAGAATTCCCCAGCCAGCAAGTTGCCAAGGTTGAGAAACATTGATACAGACTATATATGATGCACTCCAAGCCTGTTTGTTACATACAGTTGCTTGTAATAATTACATCTTCTTAGAGATTGAAGTGATTAATGTAACATGTTCAGCATAAATCAGTGCACTATAAAATGTTGCAGTTTTTTAAAAAGTCTTAAAATAATGTATATATATATAAAAAAGAAATATAGACCAATTTAAGACCAGTCTGCATAACTATTTTATACTACCCAACTAGTTTACCATTCCATCTGTAGATAGAAAGCAGTTTGTTCAAAATAAATCGTAACTGAAAATAAATGAACTGCTAGTATGTGACACAGTATTCATATGAAGGCTTCTTAGACAAACCAATCCTCTAATTTGGTGGGATATTATTGCTCAAGGCAAGGACCAAGTTCCAAAGCCATGTATTATTAACGAGGGCCTGAAGCTGATTTTAATGGTACACTCAAGATGTATAGTTTATGTCTATCAATAGCAGGCTCGAGTACGTAGGAAGGCAAGGAATCTTGAGTTCCAAACCCCAGCACCATTAACATGTAAGACCAACTACTTTATTATTTCTATTCTATAGACATATAATCAGAAAGTATATGTCTATAATTTCAGCTGGCAAATAAAATACCTGAATATCCAGTGCTGGGCACTTGTCCTTTGTAAGAGAACATATAAAAGAAATTCCACCCAGGGGGCTGTTAGAAACTAGACTGCTTTCTTATTGAAGTGAAATGTTTTCAGAACATTTAGAGGCAAGAAGTGAAGCGATAATTCAATTAATCCAAACTATCCAGCATGTTTTTAAGGAGCTGCTCTGGTCTTCTTTATAAGCAATAAATAACAATACAGTGGAGACCTTAGCATAAGCATTCAGCTCAAAGATAGAAACCTTTTAGATATTATAAAGTAATTTAATGCATTTTGCAATTACCTATCAATGCCATACTTAGCTTTAATTGTACAATTCAAGCAACTTTGTTTATTAATATTTTAGAAATTATATTTAACATTGATATAAACTTTTTCTCCTTTTCTTTAAAGGATTAACTTATCTAAACCATCATTGTGTTAACAACTTCTATTTTATACTGCATAAATACCACTGTACCCACCTAATATCTGTATTTTATAATGTATTATTCACATCTTATAATGCAATAAAACAATTACTTGGGGGGGGGGGAAGGGAAGTGAGTGCCTATACATATATTTATTTGGGTAGAAAAGCTTGAAGCCAGCATATGCGATCATCATACCCACAGTCACCATCCAAAGAGGAAATTGTGCTAACTAAAAGTTCTCAAGGAGAACAAGCCTACAATCCTTCTATAATCCTTGAGCTGCATATAATGGTCACTGGGGTTCAGGCTCTAATGCTTCACAACCAATGGCCTGTTAGCCTAGATGGATTTTTAATATCATAGTAAGCATATGAATTGCTGAAATAGGATATATTTAGAGACCCTGGCTTCAGTCTACTTCAGTCCTGGGTCCCATTACTCTGGCAATCACT
Source organism: Charina bottae (assembly GCA_023362775.1). Taxonomy (NCBI): domain Eukaryota; kingdom Metazoa; phylum Chordata; class Lepidosauria; order Squamata; family Charinaidae; genus Charina; species Charina bottae. The sequence goes on from JALMGJ010000039.1 coordinate 4,080,833, forward strand.
GCCATAGTTCTATGCATCTTGTTTGAACTACAACACTGTTTCTCCACGTGACAATGGGTGGGTTAACTACAAAACAGCCAAATGATTTGACATTAATGTTTCTAATAGTCCCCAGGTCAAATGATTTATTTTATTTTATTTTATTTATTTTTAGTCCAAGGCCTTTCATTAGCATAGGCCTCTAAGGAGCAATAAACATAATATAATATAATTCTAAGAATATAGAAGCTGTAATTAGTAGCAAGGGGGCGCGATGGCTCAGTGGTTAAGACGCCAGGCTTGTCGATCGGAAGGTTGCAAGTTTGGAGGTTCGAGACCCTAGCCCCGCATGACAGAGTGAGCTCCCGCACTAGCCCCAGCTCTTGCCAACCTAGCAATTTGAAAGCATGCAAATGCAAGTAGATAAATAGGTACCACTTTGGTGGGAAGGTAACAGTGTTCTGGGTGCATCATGCCGGCCACATGACTGTGGAAGTGTCTTCGGACAACGCTGGCTCTTCGGCTAATAAATGGAGATGAGCACCGGCCCCTAGAGTTGGATACGACTGTGCGGGGGAACCTTTACCTTTATTTAGTAGCATTGTAGTTTTCAGCAGAGAAAACGTAAAGGCAAATATAGTGCAATCTTTATTTAATGGACCAAATGGGTAGATGTGTCCATTATTTCTGATTGTCCATTAAATCAGAGCATAAATCATTAAAGCTATTTATGTAATTGTGTGATAACACCTTTACACAATTATGTTATTTGCAACCATTTATGTTATGCATGTAATAATGTCCCGTAAAATAAATCGATGAAAATGATGTAATGATGTCATTACATATATGATGTAAATTGCTTGGAGAATTTGGTCTGCTGTATGCAAAGCCTACTATATCAAGGTCCAGTGAATCAATATTTCACAGTTGTTTGTTGGCTGTTGACATCTCTACTGTACATCTCTACTGTACAGAATTTCCATACAGTCCTTCCATCTTTCTTTGATCTTCTTTGAATTAATTACTATCTGTCTGATGGTGTTCTTTACAATACCAATTAAGGATTGGAATTTCCTTTTGAGTTCAGAGATCTTTTAAAAGACTTTCCTTGTTTTTCCATGTCTGTTTCTCTCCTCAATGTCTTTACAGATATTATTGTAATACTGCTTCAGGTCTTTTCTAACAACTCTCCAAAATTCTTTAAGCTCTTTACTGAGAACTTTGTCTTTCTTGGCTTTGGCTTCTCTCCTCTTCCTGGCAATTTCCACTGTTTGTACTGACACCCAGTCTGCATTCTTCTGATTCCTGATTTTTGGCAGTTTCTTTTCACATTTGTCCTTAGCAACTTCTTTAAGTTCATTCCACAGTTCCTCTAGTTCTCTAACCATGAGATTCAGGACCCTCCAGATTCCAGAAGTTCTCCTTGGAAATGGTCGGTATCTGCACCAGAACATATTGTGGGTACTGGTTGGCTTTCTTCTTCTTTAGCTTAAATTGGAATTTGCACTTGAGCAGTTTGTGATCTGTTCCACTTCAGCCTCTGGCCATGTCTTTGTTGTCATCACCGGGCTCTTCCACCTCCTTGTACCAATAATATAGTCAAGTTGATTTCTGTGTCCTCCATCTGATTATGTCCATGGATACAGGCATCATTTTGGCTGTTGGAAGACTGTGCTAGCTATGAATAAATAATTGGATTGGCAGGAATTGATAAATCGTTCTCCTGCTTCATTCAGTTTCCTAGGCCATACAGCCCAACAACATTTTCCTCTTTAATATTTCGGCATTCCAGTCTCCACCCATGAGCAGCACATCTTGCTTGCATGTTCTGGGAATTTCAAATTGAATTTGATCATATAAGTTGTCAATCTCCTTGCCTTTTGCATCACTGGCTGGAGCATAAACTTGTATAACTGTCATATTAAAGGGTTGTCCACAGATTCTTTTTTTTAATAAGAATTTTGTTAAATTTGAAACAAAGATAAAAACTACAAAAAAGCAAGAAACTACAAAAAGAAAAAAGAAAGGAAAAAATGAAAGAGAGTAGGACACAAGAAAAAGGAATTTTAAAGATTACATACAAAGGTGACTTCCGACTTTCAACAGCAAGAATATACAGCAATATCCATAATCAATCCCTTACTCTATATCAAACCAAGTTCCCATTATTTCTATAAATCCTTCAATTAGCACATATACAAATCACTAATGCAATTGCTCCTTCCCCTTACATATAAAAAAATATGTATATAAGTTTCTAAATCGGCATCCCTCCCCCTAAGACAAAATTTATTTAATTATTTCCTTCCTGCTACTATTCTATTTCTGTCCACTATAATAAAAACCAAGTTATAAAAACATATAAATTGTCTGCTTTTATAATTACAACTGTCTTAACCCTATTAAACCTAAAAGACCAAGCAATTGTTATTATATCTTATAGATATCTTATAAATCTTACAAATCAAACAAACCTTAACAAAGATCCAGTAAATCTTAATCCAGTTCATTAAAGAGAAATGAAATCATAACCTCATTATCCATCCAATTGCACATTCTTAAATTTTTACCCCACTTCAAAATAGACGAGAACATTTACAGTACATATCTCCCTAAAATATATAAATTATCTACTTTTATAATTAATAATACTATAACAATCTTAACCCTATTAAACCTAAAAACCAAGCACTTATTATTATACCTTATAGATACCTATAAATCTTAAAAGTCATAAATCTTAAAAAGAATCCAATAAATCTTAATCCAAATCATTAAAGAAAAATGAAATCATAGAAGCCTCATTGTCAATCCAATTAAACATTCTTAATTTTTACCCTACTTCAAAATAAACCAAAAGATTTATATATCTCCTTATTACACACAAGGCATTTTTCTTACAAAAATCAAACAGCCCAACTGCTCCCCTTAAAAACACAGACTTCTCAACAAAACAAAACAAAAAAAACTCCCACAAAACAGATTCTCTTCTCTCCCATAACAATCCCTCAGAAAGCCATAACAAACAACTCTTCTTGTAATCTGCAGTTCAAACTGTCGCTTTAACCCATTCAGCACCAAAATGTAGTCCTCGTCTGGCATTACTTCAGTTTTGCTGTCAGTAGAAAACTCTTAATCCTTATCAAGATCTCCATCTTCTTCCATAAAAACTTCAGCCAGATGATACATTTTAAAAATCATCTCTTCCCCAGTGTCCTGCATATTCTGCAGAATAGTCTGATATAAATCTCAATAGGTCTGCTCAGGTTCACAACAATCCTCCATGTTTCAGGCAGTAGATTATAGCGCCCCCCAGATACTTGACTAGCACAGATAGGAGTTAATGAGTTAATAAAAAACTTATGTGTGAAATTGACAAAAGAAAGTACGCTAACAAGCAGCTCTCAGAGAAAGTGAGCAGAGAGCTAGAAATTCAAAACAGCAATTTCAACATGCAGAAAAATATTAAATCCTTCAAATTCGGTACAAAAGTAATAACAGGGAGGCAATTATTTATTCTCAATTCTCCTTAGTCTTTAAACGGGAAGACAAGCCAAAACTTAAAAAGATTAAAAAAATTAATCCAGAAATAACGATAAACACCAAGAGAATCCACTACTTCTTACTGTAGAAAACCTCTCTTAGGGTACAAAAACTTTTAAAAAATATAAATTGGGTGATTTAGAAATGGGGGGGGAGCTCGACATAATGTCCCTTTAAGGCTACAGCGCGGCATGGAAATGGTGATGTCCCTGCCTCCCGTTGTCTCTTACCGAATTGTCGTGAACACTGTTTGCGATTCTCTGGCTGCAAGACGGCGTTTTGGAGTACAAATGGGATGATTCCAAGCGTTTTCTAACCATGAAAACGTTCTCGGGCTGCAGGAAAAGCCTGCCTGCGCCCCTCAAAAAACTGCGTTGTCAGTTCTGCCCATGGAGCTTGCGGATACAGCTGGTCAGTCGGCCATGTTCCCCACCATGGGAATTGTATTGTAGCCCTGTACTGTTCTTGCTAAATCCTTATTTATTTATGCATTTTTTTATCCCACCTTTATTATTTTTTATAAATAACTCAAGGCAGCAAACATACCTAATGCTCCTTCCTCCTCCTATTTTCCCACAACAACCACCCTGTGAGGTGAGTTGGGATGAGAGTGTGACTGGCCCAAGGTCACCCAGCCTTAACTATGAAAGCAATGCCATTTCTTATTTTTCATATCCTAAGTCAGTGCTTTCCAAACTGCCGCTGTTGGTGACACACCAACGGTGGCGGTGGCGCAGGGGCACGTGCGGCAGCGGGGGCGTGCATGGTGGCGCAGGGGGGCACAAAGCGGCGGGGGCGTGCACGGCGGCGTGTTTTCCGCTAAAATGCGGAAGCGCTGATGGCGCGCCGCTGCCGTCGTCGCTGCCGCCGCCATGCACAATACCACCACGCACGCCCCCGCACCACCGCCATTCACGTCCACTTCCGGGTTGTGTCGCGACACACTAAACTGTGTGTTGCGACACACTAAAGTGTTGTGATACAGTTTGGAAAGCTCTGTCCTAAGTAGTAAATAGCATGATCTTCTGACTGAAAGTGGCCAATTCCAATCTATCTCAATTCATTGCTGCCTATGATGTCAATGTGAAGTCAATTAATTTCATCTTTCACTATGTTCAGTTTTCCCATGTTCATGCTTCTTATGTTCCATGTTCCCACTGTAATTCTGTCATTGCAGCTTTGGATTTTCTTTTCCTGCAGGGAAAACTAGATGTCTCAAAGGCCTTAATCTATGTACATGATAAACTTAGTACTCTGAAAGATCTTCAGCTCTTCCTCAGTAGCATATTGAGTGCCATCCATCCTGAGGTGCCTATCATCCAGCATTATATTGTCAATTGTTTTATATTTTCTATCCATGTGGTTTTCTTGGTAAAATACAATGGTTACCATTGCCTTCTCCTGCTCAATATGAAATTATGCTTTTGCAGTTGTCACTAAAGTAATCATCTGCCTCCAGCATCTTTCTATATCACTGCTGCCCAATGTAGATGCCTGCTTGCTTTAGTTGGGCAGCTGGAATGATCTTTATGCCTTAGATGACCCTGCTGTGAGTATATATTCTTGGCATACATTCCCAGTGTTCTTCACTCATCCTCCCATGAGGCAGCACAGCAGGACTTGGGGGGCGGGAAAGCTTCTTTTATTGTTCTTTGCAAAATCCACTAGTGTTGTTGCTGTTCCTAGTGTTTGTCCTACTTAGTTACAGGGTCTGTTTGATTTGTACTGTGCTTGCTTACGTTCACATAATAAAGCTATTGATGCAAGATGTGATAAGGAGTTTTTGTTTTCCAGCCAGCTTGTCATGGAGCCTGTTGCTCATTTGAATTGAGAGGGAGTGACTGCCCCAAGGTCATCCTGCTGGCTTGCATGCCTAAGCGAGGGCTGGAACCTGGGTCTCCCTGTTCCTAATCCAGCTCGTCAATACAACCATACCGGTTCTCAAAATCCACTACTGTACATTTCTTATTATTTAGCTATTGATTATGCTGTCCACAGTGCTAGCAGGAAAGTATTTTAAGCTGTTAGAGCACAGAGGCAAATCTAGTAAAAACAAACTAGCCTCTCATTGACAATTTTCAAGATCCTTCCATTTCCATAAAATGTTGTGTCAACACTTTCCACTTACTGTTGTCTTTTTGTTGGCCATTTTGGTCAATGATCAGTTCCTGAGCATTCAGTTACTAGATGGCCCAACAGCACAAATGCAGCATAGGTAAAGGTAAAGGTAAAGGTTCCCCCCGCACATTTGTGCAGTCGTGTCCGACTCTAGGGGCCGGTGCTCATCTCCGTTTGTTAGCCGAAGAGCCAGCGTTGTCCGAAGACGCTTCCACGGTCATGTGGCCGGCATGATGCACACGGAACGCTGTTACCTACTCACCGAAGTGGTACCTATTAATCTACTTGCGTTTGCATGCTTTCAAATTGCTAGGTTGGCAAGAGCTGGGGTTAGTGCGGGAGCTCACTCCGTCACGCGGGGCTAGGGATTCGAACCTCCGAACTTGCAATCTTCCGATTGACAAGCCTGGTGTCTTATGCACCCATATATCAAACCTGAAGCTTGGTTGTACTCAAGTGCCAGAGAATAGGTGAGTGGCTTTCCCCCACTGTGTGAAAGAACAGTTACTCGGACTTGTTGAAGAACTAAACAACTGCATACATTTCTGAACTCCAGAAATAGCCAAAGAACAATGCCCAAACAATGGCTCCACAGCAACCCCATGGGCAAGGTATCCTAGAAAAATAACCCAATCCCTTAATGACATGGAACATAATATACAATGGAGCCAATCTTATTTTCTATAGAACTCCACAGATGGAGCTGATACAATGAAGTCCATAACTTCCAGGATAGATTTATTCCCTTGCTTGTGAAATGCCCATATTTGTGACATACACATTATAAACATATAACCCTGCTGTGCTGAATTCAGTCTTTCTCAACCTGGTGCTATCTAGTTGGGCATGTTAGCTAGGGAATATTGGCAATGAAGTACCATGTTGGGGGGAAATGATTTAATGCATCTTAGAATGGAAAGTATAGGAGACATAATTCTTTAATGCCATTCTCCTCCTCATCCCTTCTTATGACTCAGTTTCTTGGGGGGTGGGTTGCATCTTTTTCTAGTTCTGCTGCAGCAATGGATCAAATTTGTCATTTATATGACTCTTGATTTTTTTAATGAGAATGAATCTGGCTTAGAATCTCCAGTAAGACAGGAGAGGTTGAAAATGTGCAATTCAGTAATTAAATTAGAGCTGACTGGTGGCTTATCAGCGACATTCATTTCACCAGGCAACTGAATGTACTTTTCATCAACATCTTTGGAATAATACTACCAATGCATCTGTAAAGAAACAAGCCTGGTATCACCAATATGTTTCCTCTATCAAAATCAAGTTATTCCTAAATGTTAATTATGGGCAATTTATCATCTGGGCTTTTTGCCCAATACCACATGTGACTCCATTCAACGGATAGCCCCCACTTTCCCTCACATTTCTTTTCATATGCAAAGCCTTCTGCAGTGTTTTTCTTTTGGCATTTGTTATTGTTAGCATGAGAACTTTCCAAGCACACATGGATTTGATTGCATCGTATGAGCCAATGAAATTCCATCCCCACTTTTAAAAAAACCAAGAGAACTCCCCATTTCAAGGCAGACCCCTTAAAGCAATTGACCAGAATTCTTCAGTCTTTAACAAAACAAAAATATTAAAAATGGATGTGGAGAAAGGCAGCACTGTTTACGTGCTCTTCTTTTCATAATGAACATCTCATTTTAAAAACCAGAACTGTGCTTCAGGAAAGTCATAATTTGGAAAAAGTTTTGTAATCCTCAGTCTGCATCTGAGAATTACAACAGCATAATAGAGATTACTTGCAGACTGCATGAAAGCACACAGACCATGTAACTGTATATAATTCACAGAAGCACTGGCTGTACAATGGTGTTTTACAATCTTCTGCCCTATGGATCAGCATTCTCTTTGCTGCAGTGTCAGCTCATGGTATTGAGAAATCCTGGATTGGAGAGATAGAAAATCAAGACCAAGACCAAAAAAGCCCCCAATTCGTTCAGATTCATTGCTTTCAAAGAAACTAGATGCTGGTAAAATAAGTTTTTGGGAAGTGCTTATTGGTTTCTCACTCCTCTTCAGAGTCTAAGAAAAACTCCTTTGTTCACTTACATCAGGGGTGCACAAAATGAGGCTTGCAGCTTCATGAGGTCCACCACAGCCCTTCCAGAGAAGATGGGGTCCCCAAATTTGCCTTTTTTATAGACGGCAAAGAGTAAATGAGTGTCTTAAGACTCTAGAGTTTAAGCACCTTAAAACTCTACTGCACACAGTCAAACCAGGCCCACTGTGGATCTGGTCCCTGCCTACCTTTGGAGTATGGCTGTCAAAATGCCTTGCAAAGCTAGTGCAACTCTTAAATCAACAGCTGTTGTGCACCAAAGCCTTATCCTAGGGATGGCAGCTGATTTTTAAAAGGCTGCAGTGGGAATGTTGGTGATGACTGCAGTATCACTGGGAGAGATGGGGTAGTCTCATTTTCCCTAAATGTGGGTGGTTGGTTTTTTTTTAAAAAAAAAGAACAGGAAACCACAATTAGAGCCTTCATACTCCATTTTGCGTTTTTAACAAAAGCTCAGTAGAAAATTATGCTACTGCTATTCAGTGATAGGTGGCTACAGGAGCCACATGAGGCCTACAGGCCATGGATTGCTCATCCCTGATTAGACCATGCCACTTGTTCTCCCCAAGTAAATGCATCCCCCCAAAAGATTCCCCATTATACTTCTGTTTCCCTCACCTCATAAATCAAATATGGTTCTGCCACCTTGCTTGGGATGGGAATGCCAACAGTTCCTCCTGGGGCTGGCTGATCCCATGAAGCCCTCCCTAATATTAACAGCCATTGCCTGTGGGTTTTATATTTGTTTATTGATATGATCATTTTGTATTTGTATTTTTAACCTTGTTTTATTGTGAACAGTCCAGGGTCCCCCGATTGGGGGAGATGGGCGGTAACATAAGTCTAAATAATAAATAAATAAATAAATAAATAAAAATATATTCTGGTTGCAACAGATGGTCTTTTAGGTACCTAGGCACCAGGCCATATAGGACTTCATAAGTCAAAACCAGAATTAGAAGGATATGTTTTAAATGAAAACTACCTATGCTTCAAACAGCTAGATGTAAAGTATTGATCAAACCATATAAAAGCAGGAAAATATGCAAGTAAACTACAAACCACATACACAACAAATTGACCACCAAATGAACATATCGGCATTAAGCCGGAAAAGAGCAAGATGTACCCCCACCCCAAGAGCTAAAAATGGATGGTATATTTCCTCCCATTCTGAGGCAGGAAACATAAAAAGTAGAAGCTATAGAACAAAATTAAGCTGTAAATACATTAAAGTCTTCCTCTAAAAGAAAATATCAGACTTGCCCAAATGTGGAAATCCCCACCAATTTTGCATTATAGCCTTACCTACTGTCTCCCCCCAGGAAATGTATGGCCCCAGCCACCAAAAGACTGCATATCCCAAGATTAACACCCACATTTACTTCAAGCTCAAAATAATAAAATTTCAGTTTTATTTTGTTTTGTTTTTGTTACAGTGAAGAAAAATAGTTCTTTTTGTTCATATAATTCACAGTCATGAGATGACACTGACATTTTCTCCTCTATATTTAGCATCCTCATTGTCTGGTGCTAATATGTGGCTGTCATTGACTGTTTTTAATTAGATGACAGAACAATGAACATGTCAAACTCTATTGCATTTTCTCCCACCATCATCATCACTTTGGCAAATAATTCCTGAGCAGATCTGTCTGCTAGAATGACTATTACACAGCACAATACATCTGCCTTTTTTGGGACTGATTTCTCACCTTTTCCTAGATTCTTTTTTAGCCTACATTGATTATTCATACATTCTAAAGGGCTCTTTTTGCATTTAATCCACCTGTCATTACAGATGTTTAAAATTGAAATAAATGCTTATCATGCAGAAGAAACCCCTTTAGAACACTTACATATCAATTTTCATCCACAAATTGCATGCCACTGTCAAAACTAAACTAAACATGAAATATTCCTGTTCAGTTTTAAAAATAAAGCAGAGGAGTGGGGCAATTAGTTGACTCATAGTAGTAAGTAAGCCTAAAACTCTTCATATTTTCATCCTCTATTATGTTCTTGAAATAACTGTTAATAAAGTTGTGCAAAGACATGCAATTTAAAATTAAATATAGGTATTTATAACTGTTGCAAATCCTTTTTCCTTCAAAACTGCCTTCGACCAGTAATAAAACAAAGACCAGATTTGCCATTTCTCTTGACAAGAGTTTGGTGACAATGTGATGCTCCAGTAGTCCATCTGTGAATGAAATCTGCCACAAATGTAAAATTGGTATGCCAAAACTTCTGTTACTAAAGTTTAAAATAGCCTTAATATGTTAATATGGAAAACCTTACACCAAACTCTACAGATTGCCTTTTCTAATTTCAGGAGACAAAAATTACTTGACATGACATGAGTGACCGTCAGTGGGAGTTTGCATCTTGAAGTTTCATCCTTCAGAAAAGAATTCCATTGGTAATCAACTAATGATTCAGGAAATCAATGGTCCACAGCACCAAAACCACCATGCTTCCTTGCCATTTCAGCTAGTAAAATATGTGGTTTCTCCATGAGGTCCTAATAACAATTCATAGTAGGTTCAGACCCCCTTAGAGGAACACAGTTCCAAGAAAGATGGGAAATTTGGATCTCCAATCCAACTTAATGGTACAGCTGCTATACTCTAATAATTTCTGAATAAGCCTAAATTCAACAGCATAGAAGGTCATTACCGCCATAAGCCTAGAGGATTATACACCTCTGTAGGAGGCAAATTTTCCTTGAATATCAAGCTCTGTTTAGGGGCCAACCAAGGGCAAGATGGATGGATTCTGGAGGTGACGGACTCAACCTTGGGGGAGCTGGGGATGGTGACGGCCGACAGGAAGCTCTGGCGTGGGCTGGTCCATGAAGTCATAAAGAGTCGGAAGCGACTGAACGAATAAACAACAAAAATTATAATACAATACATTCCTGGACATATACCAATTGCTGTGTCAAGTCTCAGCCTTCTTGCAAAAAGCAACTTAAACTAGATTTATAAGAAACATAAATGAATGCATCAGTCCCAGTTATTGATGCAAGGCAAGACATTGTGACAACAATCATTATGGTCTTAGAAAGTTATGCCCCTGAAGTTGTTGGAATCAACAGTAAAAAAGGGCTACTTATATCATATCTCACTTGAGCTGTTGGTCACAATGGAAAATAAAATGCTGGACTAAGTGGACATTTAATAAGATTCAGAAATACCTTTCTTACATTCTTTTGGTCATTTCATGTGGATTTCCCCATGTACATATTGCGAAAGGGTTTCAGCTTGCCGTGCTTACAAATCTGTTATAGACTTTAGTGACAAGTACATACATACATTTAAAGCAGGGCTTTCCAAAGTTTTCCCGCGGCGACACACCAACCGCCGTTGGTGTGTCGCCGCGGGAAAACCCGGAAGTGCTGCCATTGTGGCAGCGCGCAAAAACCCGGAAGCGCTGCTGCCGCTTTCGGATTTTTGCGCGCCGCCGTTGGTGTGTCGCCGCGGGAAAACCTGGAAGCGCTGATGATGATCAGCACTTCCGGGTTGTGTGGCGACACACCAGACTGTGTGTGGCGACACACTTTTGTGTCGCGACACACAGTTTGGAAAGCTCTGATTTAAAGGAACCAGGCACACTGGGCATTGACAGTATCTCTATCCTTCAAGACATTTTTAGTCCCCATCTGAGGAACACGGATGTCTGCACAGAACTATTTGCATTTAAAAATCAGGTGCGTGTTGCTATTTCTCCATGGCAGATCCATTTAACATAAAGTTAATAAATAACCATTGAAAAACCAATGCTGCATAAATAAGTCTACACATTAAAAAAAATTCTGGATAAGATTACTCTAGTTGTCAACAGTTTCACAACTAGCTTTGTTGCTTGATTTTTTTAACCTCTTCTTTTGAAAACTACAACCTTGTCTTTAGCCACATCACATCCATCCAAAATTAGACAAGAAATAATACATGTGAACAAAACATGTAACACCGGAAGGATGTTGGTATGGAACACAACACAAGTTCTAGTGCTGATGTGAGAATTTTCCATTCAGGATCCACTGCAGAATGAAGTCCAGCACAACAACATATACAGTATTGATAAGCTAGCTCTCCCACCAAAAGCTTTCATGCAAATTAATTATATTCCATCACTTTACTTCTAGAGAGTAGTTACATCTTCTCCTTACATGGCTAAAAATCAGCAAACAACTCGTTCAAAGCCTACAGGATCATAGATTCAAATAGAAGGCCTCAAAACATTTTAATCCACAAGGGGTACAGAGCTAGCAAAATGGTGTTTGCTGACTTGTGCCAGCAATTTCTTCCCTCACAACCAAAACAGAGACACAGAGACACACACAACTTTTAAAGGTCTGATAGGTGTTACATGGATAACTCCTAGTGCAGAGCTTTCCAAACTGTGTGTCGCGACACAAAAGTGTGTCGCCACACACAGTCTGGTGTGTCGCCACACAACCCGGAAGCGCAGCGCTTCTGGGTTTTCCCGCGGCGACACACCAACGGCGGCGCACAAAAACCCAAAAGCGGCAGCAGCGTTTCCGGGTTTTTGTGCGCTGCCGCAATGGCGGCACTTCCGGGTTTTCCCGCAGCGACACACCAACAGCGGTTGGTGTTTCGCCGTGGGAAAACTTTGGAAAGCCCTGTCCTAGTGGAAATAAACATTCTCCTCTTTGAAGGTGTTAATCATGGACTTTGTGATGTCGCAGCCAAGAGAAGGCAAGTACTAGAATCCTTGAAATGGATGCTGGGACATTCAAAAGAGGCAAGATCAACGGGCCTATTTCTTGATTTCTTGACATCTGTATAGCTGTTCTACTATCATAATTCCCATCAAGCTGATTGTTCCTTATCACATGCAAGTGCCTTATTATATACCAGGATCAGTTTGCTGGTATGCAGATGAGTGGCTCCTGTGTATAAAACACAGGGTACTGTCTGGAAAAGGTAAAACAGGAAATCTGCTGGAACTGAATGTGTTGTGCATACAGATTTCATTGATCCTCTCAGCCCAGATTTATCTGTAGTATGATGAAGCAATACAGCTCTGCTTCTTCCTTTCAGATGCACACTCCTCTCTTTTTAGCCAGACCTTTCACTTATGTGGCAGTTTCTAGTTGTAGAAAATACTTTTCAAGTATACAACCTGTCATCTACATTCTGAAGTAGTACAGTCCCAGAAAGACTGCATCAGCAGGTATTTTTCTGAACACGTACAGTACTTTGTTTCTCATAGTTTCTTTTTCTCTATGATCCTGATTTATAGAATTGGAATACTTGGAAAATTGAATCACGTATCCATTAGACTCTGGACTGCAGGCGGAATGTGCAATATGGATGTTTTGCCTTGTCTGGAAAGACATAGCTAATCTGTAACACAGGGCTTTCCAAAGTGCTGCAGCTGGTGACACACAAGTGGCAGCGGCGGTGCGTGCGCGCACGGCGACGGCGCAGGGGTGTGTGTGTGGCGGCGCACGTGCATGGCGGCGGCGCGGGGGGCGTGCGTTGGCGCGCGCGCACGGCGACGGCACGGGGGGCGTGCGGCGGCGTGCGTGCATGGCGTGGGGGGCGTGCGTGCACGGTGGCGGCACGGGGGGGGCGTGCAGCGGCGCGGGGGGCGTGCGGCGGCGCGGGGGGGCATGCGGCGGCGCGGGGGGCATGCGGCGGCGTGCGCATGCATGGCGGCCGCCATGCACGCGCGCGCCGCCACTTCCGGGTGGTGTGGCGACACACAGTTTGGAAAGCTCTGCTGTAACACCTCCATTACCACTCTTTTTAGTGTAAAAGATCACATGAATTTCATTTTCCCTTGCTCTTAAAAATCTTTTCCAGTTTATGTCTACAAGAGATACTACGCAGCTCAAGAAAACGGAGCAAAATGAAACAACCATTAAAAGACACACAACCTGCATTGCGGAAAGCACTAACAGAATGTGATGGCCTCCAGACCCTTTCTATACTGTACCTCATACAATAGAACAAAGGTAGTCAATTCAAGGCTGTTTGATCTGTCTCTTGCCAAGCCCTCCCAGGGGTATGCACAACCCTGTTGCTGAAAGGACAGGAATAGCAGGTATCAGGAGAGTAATATCCTCTCAAGATTCGCACATAGCAACAGTGCAGGTTACTATAGAAACCTGAGGATTATTTTTAGAATTCATCATGTTTTAACATTAACAAGCCCATCATGAGTCTTAAAGAGGAAGACTGAATTCTCCACAACCTTCCCCACTCTCTTCCCATTTTCTACTGATTTCAAAACTAAGTAGAGCCGGAATGGTATATGATTACGAAGTTGGATCAGGAAGACCCAGGTTCACATTCTCATGCAAACATGGAAAATCACTGGATGATTTGGGGCCTGTCTCTATCTTTCAACTCAGCCTACCTCACATGTTGTGCAGAGAAATAGGAGGAGGCAGTTCCATATACACTACCTTTAGCTCCTGGAGGATAGGAGTTGTCCTTTTGGCACAACATTTATTATAAATTTTTTGGTTATTTCTTTGTTATTTTGTTGTTTATTCATTCAGTCGCTTCAGACTCTTCGTGACTTCATGGACCAGCCCACACCAGAGCTTCCTGTCGGCCGTCGCCACCCCCAGCTCCCCCACGGTTGAGTCCGTCACCTCCAGAATATCATCCATCCATCTTGCCCTTGGTCGGCCCCTCTTCCTTTGGCCTTCCACTTTCCCTAGCATCAGCATCTTCTCCAGGGTATCCTGTCTTCTCATTATGTGGCCAAAGTACTTCAGTTTTGCTTTTAATATTATTCCCTCAACTGATGCACTATATAACTAGAGAGTGTTCTGTAAGCCACTTAGTGTCTTTTTGGATTATAACAGAATATAAGACTCAGTAATTAGTAAGTAAATAAATAAATATTTTTTTTAAAAATGTAGTGGGTAGTAGGCTGTACCATCAGAAAGCAGGACTTGGTACACATCAACCCAGCAATACTAAAACAAAGAGAAATCTAGAAAATAGCCCATTACTAGTTTATCAACTTCAGCCAATCAATCAATCAGTCTGAGAGCTCTGACCTTGTCTTATATAAAATCATATTTTACCTTACTTTTTTATGCTCTACAGAAAAATCTAAACGAATTCCAAATAAAGACTAAATCCCACAATAAAAAAAAAACACAAGAGAACTCCTGGTGGGTCAGACCATAAGCTTCTCTGCTCCAGCATTCTGTGTTACACAATGGCCAACTGGATACATTTGGGAAACTCATAACCTTGGGGCCATCCCTCTTCCATTTGCCATTAACTAATACTTAAAGCATGCTGCCCATGACTCAGGAGGTAGTAAACAGCTATCCACTGATATCCTGATCTTCCCTAAATTTGCCCAGTCCCCTTTTACAACCACTAGCAATGAAGGCCACCATGTAACTATGTGCTGTACAAAAATGTCTTTTCTTCTGTCTGTCCTGAACCTCTTTGTACGTATTTTCAATGGATAAGTTCAACATTCTGAGAAAGGGAGAGAAACTTCTCAATTTCTCTATGTTACCTATGCTTTACATAATTTTACAAACTTCTAGCACAGAGCTTTCCAAACTGTGTGTCGCGACACAAAAGTGTGTCACCACACACAGTCTGGTGTGTCGCCACACAACCCGGAAGCGCTGATCATCATCAGCGCTTCCGGGTTTTCCCGCGGCGGCACACCAACGGCGGTTGGTGTGTCACCGCGGGAAAACTTTGGAAAGCCCTGTTCTAGCATGTCTTCCCTTTCTCTCATTCACTCAGGTTAAAGAGCCCCACTGCTATAGTCTGTCCTTCCTAGTACTGATTCTAAGCAATCATTTTAGTTGCCCCTTTTTGTCACCTTTTCTAGCTTTGTCATAGCCTTCTTAAAATGTGATGATCAAAATGGCACATAGTACAAGTGTACCATCACCATAGGTTTGTATAACTTGATATTGAAAGTTCCATTTGCAGTTCCTTCCTGATCATTCCAAGCATGTAATTTGGCTTTTTTAAAATAGCAGCTGCACATTGGGTTGACATTTTTATCATCTACTGTGACTCAAACATCCCTTTCCTGTTCAGTTATTACCTGTTCAGATCCCATTTATGTACAAGTGAAGTTTACACTGTTTATACCAAACATGCATCTCTTTTACCCTTGTTTATATCACACTAAATTGTCATCTTGAAACTCATTCACTCAGTTTGGAGAGATTCTTTTGGAGCAGTTCACAATCCCATTTTGATTTTATTAACTTGAACAGTTTTGTATTATTAGAAAACATGTCCACCCCCCTGCTCAGTTCTATATATGTAAGCTAAAAAGCAGAGATTCCAGCACTGCATCCTAAGGGACCCTATTATACACATTCCACTAGCATTCCTATTCTCTATTTCCTATTTTTTTAACTAGTTGCCAGTCCATGAGAACACCTGTCCTCTTACCCCATAGCAGCCAGTTTATTCAAGAGACTTGGATAGGGGTTTTCTCAAAAGCTTTTAAAAAATCATTTGACACTACCCAAAAATTCTAGGTGGTTAGTGGGATTGGATTTAACTCTGTGGAGGCCTTACCTGTTTCTTTTCAGCAAGGCTCATTCCTCTATGTGTTTGCTTTTTTCTCTTTCATATCTTCAGGCATTTTCCCCAGAACATGTCAAATGGCCTACAGTTTCCTTTATCAGGAACATATTGACTATTTTCTAGTCTCAGGAACAGATGCCAATGTTAAGCATATTTTAATGAGAAGATTAGCAATGTCATATTTAAGTTCTTGAAGAACTCTTGGCTGGATACTTTTGGATGCAGAGATTATTTATTTTTAGTTTTATCAATTTGGCTTATAACTTCATCTCTCATTACCTCTGTTTCACTTTGGCTGATCTTCCACCTGAAAAAGCAAGCCCTAGCATAGGCATTGTCCTATGTCATTGGTGAATATAAAAGCAAAGAATTCATTCAATTTCTCTGCTATTTTCTTATCTTCTTTTAGAGCACCTTTAATTCCCATGTCATTCCACATCCCTATTTTGTTTTCCTTAATGTTCCTTGTCATTTGCTCCTCAAACCCTTTATTTTTTGGGCTATTTTATTAACTGTTGGCATATATTTTTCAGAGGTTGTATTTGCTTTTCCTCTCATTTTGGTAAGACTTCCATTTTTTAAAAAAGAAAACATTTTTGCCTTTAATGGTATCTCTGACTGGTTAATAATTACTTTGATGTCCTCTTGGACGTTGTGGTACCTCTGCTGATTTAAGGTATACATTCTAGTTGAAATTCTGTTATGTTGGTTTTGAATACGCTCAAAGCATTGAGGCAAGAGTAATTCTCTTAATTCTCTTAACTTTCTCTCCATTAATCCCCTAATTTTCTGGAAGTCTACTTTTCTGAAATCAAATGTGAGTGTTTTGGATTTTTTCAGTAAGCATCCACGTACATACACTTACTTGCAATCTAATTCATTTACTAATTTGTTTCAAACATACATCACTGTCACCAAACAAGTACAATATGAATCAACCTAGATCCCCAAAGAGCAGTGCTATTCTTCTGTGTAATAGGAATCCAAAAGTTTGCCATAAATGAAATGGAAGCCTGACAAAACCTCAGTAAACAGACTCCCCTGTCTGATCATGCTAGTGAATAACTTAAGTTTAAAAGATGCTGCAACACTCTGTTGTTGTTTTTTCTGTATTAGATTAACATGGCCAACCCTACAGAAATTGTTGCAATGGAAAGCCAACATCAGATACAATCACAGAACATGTAGCCAATACTCTTTTTGTTGTTATTTTGCACAAAAGAAGGAAGGTTGCTGCAATATACCTATAATAAATGCCTGGAGGGGGCATTGGGCATCTGTTTACCCAAACTTATATATCAATTTTCTAGTAGTTAGTCATTCTGAGACAGTGACAATATAGGTTGCACAGAAGAGAGAAAATTTTGTAGTGTCTAGTAAGAACAAGAGTGGTCTGTAATAATGATCAGATGGATACTTCAATAAGCAGAAGTTTTGTTCTTATACATTACTATATATGGATGGATCTCTCTGCTTAAACACCAGAAGCCAAAAGATCAGGGAAGGCTGTAGATTTATCACCTATAGGGATGACTGGACAAAACCAGTAATGCAAATGTTGTTATGCAGATTATCTATATCAGAATTATTTACAAGCAGCCATATATATATATATATATATAGGGTCAAATTCAGACAGGAGTCTGAAGAATGTCAAATATTTTATCTTATGATCATGGAAGGCAGTATCTTTCTCAAGAGAAGTTTAGCCTGTTTGGATATCTTCCACTTTTTTGTTTACGAATTTCAACTTTCCTCACTTGCACTTTCCTTGTAAGTTCCAGCTGTCCTTCATTAATTCTTGTTTAAATCTTCAGTTTCTGGGACAAATATAAGTCAAACAAGCATATATGAATAGGATATTTGCATAATGTACTACACGCCACAAAACCTGACATTTCTGGACACAAAATATCTCTTTTAGATATAATAGACTCAGCTAGATACTGATCTTTGGTATTGGAATTAAATAGATTTATCTACTTAGGTAAGAAACTGGGTTCTGTGACTCTTATTGTCAGTTCATTCTATTCATCTATGCCCAATTCCATGCATTAACACAAACATCCTTATTTCAGACTTGAGGGAAATGAGAATTATAACAACCTGCAGCCCCCTTGACTGAATGCAGCTCACTAGAATTGCTGCTGCTGCTGCTGCTGCTACCACAATATGGAATCTTTTCACACCTCTCTGTTTTTATTTCACACACAGTATTTAAAAAATGATCTAGTAATGTCTGCTTTTGTGAATGTGATTATATGTCTCATATCCACAAAGAAAGAAAAGAAATTAAACATCTCAACAAGGTGTTAACACAGTGGATCTTTCAATATTTCTTGTTGTAGACCAGCTTTCTCTATCTTGTGCCTTCTGTGCTAAGTAAGGTTTATGGGAGTTGATCCAAAAGAAAGGGCACTAGGTTGGAGATATATGCTATCTTTAAAAACAATGAGGCATTATTAAGAAGCATATTTGGGAGATCTCTATTGGAAGTATTAATTTCTTAAAATCATTACTGATAAAAAGTAAAGTCTCCCCTGAACTGAATTCAGTTCCTAATAGCTTCATGGATCTGTCCATGTAGCTTTCATGGTAATAATGTGGCATACAGAACAACTCTTTTCTATTTTTTAGTTAACATCCAGGTAGCATCCTCATACCATATACTGGCCAATGAAAATTTTTGGGGAAGCAAAGTAATACCCATTTGGTAACTTAACATCTACTGATGATTTACGATGCAGATATCAGGATACTAACAGTAGGAGTATACTGTAAGCAAATTTATAAGAGACAACCAGATAGCCTTTTGTGAAATGGGTCCCAACAAGAGCTTCGCAGTACCATTTCTGCATCAGGAATCAAGATGAGAACAAAACCACAGGAACAAGAAGCTCAAGTCTCCTACTGGGAGCTTAATTTCACTGGGGTTAATATCTACAGCTGTCTGGCTACATGAGAAGATTGAAGTCTACCTGGATCATGAAAGAGCAATTCCTGGTACCCCAATACTGGTTGGACTACAATCTTTACTTGAAGCATGTACTATAATTACTACCTTAGACCTACAGTATATAGAAGGAGGAAGGAGTATTAGGTATGTTCCCCACCGTGAGTTATTTATAAAAATAATAGAGGTGGGATAAAAATTAAATTAATTAATTAACCACACCAAGCCTAGTTTCCCTTCTTATTTTATTGCCAAATGTATATAATGATGTAGGGCATGATTTTAAGAATATGGAAGCCACTCCTAAGGAGTGCCTGCCAATTATGAAATTACTTTGTGTGCGGTTCACAGATGTTCAAACACATTTTCATATGCCAAGCAGAACTAACTACTAAGTGTTGCCGGATAAATAGAAATAAATGGAAAAGGAGAAGCCCTAAGAGGTGCTACATTATGCATATATAACACTTTGTGGTTTGGGCCATGACAACACAAAGTAAAGGATATCCGCTAAGCAAAAAAATAATGATACACAGATCTTTGACTGGGCTCAGTAACAAGGCAGCTCATTATTGGCTCTTCAACTGGAAAAGAGAAACTATATCCGATGGCAGAGCCCACAGTTTGCATGCAGAAGCTCCAATGTTCAGTCTCTAAACATTTACAATTAAAAAGGTCTCAAATAACAATTAACCTGAAAGTTCACTGCAAGAGATCCTGGAAGGACACTGCTAGTCAAAGTAGACAGTACTTGTCTAGAAAGATAACAGTCTAACCCAGTGTTTATTAACCTTGGTGATTTTAAGATGTGTGGACTTCAACTCCCAGAATTCCCCAGCCAGCCATGCCTTCCAAGATTAGAGCCATGGGAATCCTCTCAGTTCCTCGTAATTATAAAACGAAGGATTAAAACTTATGAATGGACTTCTTCTGCATTTCATCAGGAAGAGGCTTGCTTGCTTGCTTGTCTATTTATTTTGGTGACATCCATTCCAACAAAGAGTTTAGCAGAGCTTTAGGCACTTCATGGGTAGAGAAGAAAGTGAGATGGGAAAGGCAGAAGCCAATGCTAATGTCAATTTTTTTTTTTGCTCTGTTTCAAGGAAATTATGAAGACAGCATTTCCCAAAGATTCTAAGAATAGAATCAGGCATTGGGGTTGCTACTAAAATGGTACCTTTTCCTGACTATTAGGAAATAAAGCCAGACTGCTCACTTGAGGGAATGATATTAAAGGCAAAACTGAAGTACTTTGGCCACATAATGAGAAGACAGGATACCCTGGAGAAGATGCTGATGCTAGGAAGGCAAAGGCAAAAGGAAGAGGGGACCGACCAAGGGCAAGATGGATGGATGATATTCTGGAGGTGACGGACTCGACCTTGGGGGAGCTGGGGGTGGCGACGGCCAACAGGAAGCTCTGGCGTGGGCTGGTCCATGAACTCACTAAGAGTCGGAAGCGACTGAACGAATAAACAAACAAACAAAAAAGATTGACTGACAGGCAGCTCCCTTTTGAGTTCTGCTTCATAACATGGAATAAAAGGGTGTGATGCTCTGGTAATGTGTTTCCTCAGCACAGCTCCCTATTATGAGCTATCGCTGGTGGGAATGAGAATCTGAAAAACAAAGTCATGTCATAGACAAACAATGCTACTCATTACAGAAAGAAAAGGGGGCAATTGGCACAATTTTGACATTTTTGACAATAGCTCAAGAATTGATTATTACTTTTATCCAGGAATCAAGTCAAGCAATAAGCAGTCCATTCACTGATTCTATACTTTCTCCCACCCCAAATAGTTGAACGCTTAATTTTTTAAAAAACTCTCATTCAACAGCCTATACTTAAAAGGTAATTCTGGGATAACCAAGTGCCTAGGATCTATTGATTTCCGCCCCCCACCCTCCATCACAATCATACTTGCTGGAATCAGTGGCGCAAGTAGTTTAATGACGCACAACAATCCTGGCCCGTGAAATGGATAAATGCACAGGATACTCTGATCTCACATGGTGTTTCTTGATGTTTCACAAATGATTATGTGTGTCTGGGGTTCTGGTTCTTTTAAGCACTGTATCTCTCCCACTCCTTTAAAATTTATTGGAATCATAAAAGGAGAGATCTCAGCAAAGATCTTGTGAGAACAAACAAGCAGAATCCTAAAAACAAGTTTTCAGCGGATGTAAAAATTTTGCAACTTAGTTGCACCAATATGTTGAAAAATTAAGTGACAGTACACAAGAAGC
The DNA here is from genome assembly GCA_023362775.1 of Charina bottae. Classification (NCBI taxonomy): domain Eukaryota; kingdom Metazoa; phylum Chordata; class Lepidosauria; order Squamata; family Charinaidae; genus Charina; species Charina bottae. The sequence continues at coordinate 4,102,329 of JALMGJ010000039.1, forward strand.
ACAAGCATGAATCATCAATTTCTCACAAAGGCAATGAAATGAAGACATCAGTAGTAAATGCCTATGAATGTTTTCTCCAAAGCCTCACTGAGTTCAAAGTTAATTTATGTAGGATTGTAACCTAAATAAGCAATTTTGCAATCCTAGCTATGCTTACTTGGAATGAGATTTTATTGAATGTAGCTGAAATAAGGTTGCAATTTGCTATGTGCACTTACATGGGAGTAAGCTACAGGGGACTCAATGAGGTATTCTCAGGTGAACATACATGGCTTCAGAAGCCTCCCATGGCTACAGTATATACAATGTGCTGATTTGTTTTTGCAAACTGTAAGTTGCATGAGTTAATACTATCATATCGGAAAAGAGATAAGTGCCTGCAAAAACACCCCCAACGTGTTTTATTTACTTTATCCTTTGGTAGTTAGTATCTTATGGTAAACATTCAGCAAAACAACACCCCTGTATCTTACTGTAAACATTCAGTACCGAAGGACCTAGTGATTCATTTTAACCCTGAATAGCCTCCTAGGTTATATATAAAAGGAAAGTCTCCTTTATAAGCTGAACTCTTGGTGACTTCAGGTGCATGTCCATGTAGTTTTCCTGGCAACAGAAGTTTTCTGCCACTGCCTTCTTCCAAGATTTTTTTTAAAAAGTCCCTGGAGGTCTCCCACCCTAATACTAACCAGACTCTAGGTTATCCAAATTTGCTGAAGATTTTATAACTTTTTAAAATGCAAACAAATACAAAATATCACTATAGATTTCTCCTTATCCGACATCTCCTTAAAGAATTACTGGTTTATCCTATTATAAGTAAAAATCCATCACCAGCATCTTATTTTTTTTTCTCTCACATCCCATGCAGACAACAAATAAAAAACACAGAGAGACTTTTATCTGTACATCATGGGTAGCTCTCTGTAATATATAAAACATGTATCGACAACACAGAATTACTCAGATTTTTTCGGAAACGAAACTATCCAGGCTGGATATAGGAACAAAAAGCTTATAGTGTTGACAAGGCCGGGACAAGCATGTAACGACTTTACAAGCCTTTGACCGCCAGTTGGGCACAGCTGCCTATTCAGCTGATCTTCCTACAGTCAGTGACCTTCACAATTCAGGTAATTGGTGTCCTACCTAGCTTGATACCTGGATATCCTGGGCTATGACCTAGAAGACCTGCTTGCAATGTGTTATAATTAAACCACAGATTTTTCCAAACATCTCTGTAGACCTTGAGTTATATTTCTCCACTAGTATGTTGGCTAATTAGCAATTCCCACTGCAGAGATTAAATGGCATTAGATAGCATGTGGAAAGGAAAATGCCTAGAAATAATTTCAAAAAATGTGGCCTACCAGAGGCTGCAAAAATCCAGTCACTGGAGAGCAGCAAAAAGATACAAAAAACTATTTTGTTCACTGTCATCAAGTAGCCTGAATTTTGGCAACCTAGGTATGATAAACCTAACAAAACTATAGGGAGAAAACATTCAATGGATGTATTTAAACCCAATTTAATGACAATTAAACCCAAATGAGGTAAAAAGTAGCTACAAAAAAATTACAATATTTAGACACACGCCCCATGGTTAGTCTCATTCAATTCTACCATTAAAAGAAAATTTCTTTGCATAAAAGGTGAGAATAGAACGTTGAAAGGGCTTTCTGTGCCCAAATAGACCTGCCAATTCCAAGTTATTTTTGTTAGATGTCATACCCCCATGTTCAGCCAGGTTAGGCAAGTATAAGAGAGAGAGATTTTGCCTGTGTGTCCTGTTAATTGAGCAACTCACAGAAAAATAGGTAAACGCAATGTTTTTCTTTTGAGCTTTTTGTAAAGAAATTAACTCCTGTTTCACTGTTCTACTGCAATTACGCTGATGAGGATTTTGGGGGGATTCTGTAATTTAATTTTTGTTTTTCAAATGTTTAATTCATAATTTCTGTTCAATTCTACAATGAATAGTTGGATTGAAATGCTTTTAAATTAAATGATAACATGAAAAAAATACTCTTAAAACCTACACTTTCTGTTACCATTCTAAACTCATTCCAAATAATTTTACTTGCTAAGTCTGGAAATAAAACAGGCAGAAATATTTGAGTAATCATCTAAAGCCTCCCCCCATCATTTCTCTCTCCATTTATGGGATGAGGTTCTACTTACAAGTCAATAAATTATACCAATCAGACAAATTATCAATTAAAATGTCAGTAGATGAGAATCTACCTTTCTGTTATGCAAGACAAAGGCATTCTTATTTGATTGCCCAAGGAAGTCTGCCTCCCCCAAAAGGACAAATGCTTCTAAATCCAACCATCTGGGCTACCCAGAAAAAAGGCAAATAGCTCTCTGGAATAAGCCAAGAAGCAAAAGCAATGTCCCAGAGCAGAAACGTTTGTTCTAGGAGAACAGGGTGTACCTTTTCTTAGGCTTCGACAAAGTGTGTATTGCAGCCAAGTGTTGGATTATTTGCTCTGATGGGACAGTGAAATACTAACCCGCCAGCAGCCTGTTTCCTATCTTTGGCTTCAACTGGCTGAGCTGCTGCTTCTCATCTTTCCAATGGCCACCCTGACTGGATAAGTCAAATGGGACTATTACCAGGAAAAAAATCCTAAGCATGGCGAGCTTCAGTCACAAATGTTTTAAAAGAGGAATTGAATTCTAACTCAAAAATAAGACATGTTACTGTAGATAATGCAGAGTGTTCTTCTCTTACCATTAAATCACAGCTTGCCTATACATCAAAACGAAGGAATCAGTTGACCCAATACATTATATCAAATTCTGGCTCCTTTTCGGATATGACTTGGCCTGGAAGGGAGGGAGGGAGGGAGGCTGGTAGGCGTGTTGGAGCCTGTTCTAGATTATTTTACAAGTAAATGTATTTGTAAGTGGGTGCATGTGCGTAGACTTGGGATGTGCAAAACACCTCAAATTTGAAACTTTTTGAGCTTGAACCACTCAGTTTCCAGTTCAAAACATTTGGGTCAAGCCTGAAATGAATTTTTCCAGCCATCCTGGAAGAGCTTCAAAAATATATGTTTTGAGCTTGAAATGGGGCTTTTGGCAATGCATGACACTTCCAGAACGATTGGAACAACTTGTAAACCTGAAACCATTGTTTCAAACTGAAAACAGCATTTCAGGCTTGAAATAACATTTCAAATTAGAAATATTTTACATAGCCTCAATCAAAAAATCAATGTAGAATTCTAAAATTAAAATAAAATCAGTCAACCCCCCCTGATATTTCATTTTCTAAAAAATTATATTATTTTCTGTTAACTCAAGAAAAGATTAAATATTTAGGCTCCAAGATAACAATAGGACAGGACAGGCCACTGTTTCAAATAACTAGATAGTACAGTATGTCAGCCTCCCTATCCCAATACCCATTTAAATAAGCTTCTAAGTTGCTGAGAGAACTATTGGTTTTAAAAAGTACAAATTGATACATAAAATAAGAGGCATTATCTATGGCTACAGAGTAATGCAATGTAATGTATTGGGATAAAGTAGGCTATACATTTTATAAATAAATAAATAGCTCTTGCTAATAAATAAATAGCTCCTGCTAATAGCTCAAGCACCTTTTAGCTGACAAAGAAGAATCAAGAACCACACAGATTTCAGAAAGGCATTTTTAATACTGCTCAAGGACAATAACCTACTCTTCAAAACTCTTAAGAGTAAACTCCCAGGCAGCGAGTTTCATTCTTACAGTGAGTCAATTAAGGTGGAATCTTCCTTCCCACACTCCCATATCTGGACTGTGTTGCTATAAACTGAATTCCTGCTCCCCACCTCCTTCCCATAGTCTCTCACAGCCTCTGCCACTTCCATGGCGGGGAACAGTAGGAGCTGCACACATCTTTGGCCACACAAGAACAATCCCTCCGTGAACCTTGGTGAGTGAAGCACTAGCTGCTTATACAGATTTTTCAAACAATGCTTAAACTTTTAATTAACCTATAATGATAAAAAGTGGATATAACTATTTTTTAAAACATTTAACTCTTAAAGCTATAATGTTGCAATTTAAGAATGAAGGTTGATTGAGAAACAGAATACAACAAAATATTCCCTTATCAAGGGCATTCCCTTACACTGTATGTATTCCCTTGTAAGATGCATCAGATATGGCATCTTTGGGCAAGCAGAGATTCTGTACTGATGACATGACATTATATTTATCATAGAGATATAGCAGTTTTTCCTGCGATTCTACTATGAGCCATCTCTTTTTTTTTATAGTTTAAACTTTATTGATTTTCAGAGTATAGCTAAAATACAAAATAGAAAAGCAAGAAAATAGAACTAAAGAAAAAAGAAAGAACTATAAAAGTGCAAATAGACAGAAAACAAAAACGGAAAAGTGACTTCTGACTTTCTCCAATACAGATATAGATAAATTTACAAAAATAATCTCTTACCAATGATTAAACCATAGTCACATTATTTCTATTAAAATAAACCAATTAATCATTAAAACCCAAAATCAGAACATCATTTTTTTCTACCACAAGCAAGTACTCTAGAAGTGGTTGCCAAACAGATAAAAATCCAGAAACTGAATGTTCTCTAATTAATGCTGTCAATTTAGCTATTTGGGCCAGATCCATTACTATGAGCCATGTCAATGGTTCAAAAACTTCAGTTAACAGCTGTGTCGTCACCAAATGGAATCACATGTAACAGCAATTAAAACCACCCATGTCCATGTTCTTGTTGTCTCTTATTTAACAATTTACTAATTGAAATAGCATAATGGAAATACCTTTTAAATATTGTACATTTTAGCAGAAAAAAAGCAATCTAGGGATTTTCTATTCTAAATCCACACTGCAAGATTTCTGGTACCTGGCTTTCAGAGAGAAAAAATAAATTAATATTCAGGTGATCACTTAAATCTCAATAGTAAAATTCACTGTTTAGGCAACCCAAAAGCTTATTTTTTAATAAAAAGAAACATTTAAACCTATTAGTACACTGCTGCACATTTAGTACAGCAATTAGTATATTCCTGCTGTTGTTATAGCAGGAATAATTAGAGCATTTATTTCATCATATCTGAGAAATGAAATATAAAAAGAATAGATTTACATTTAATTGTAGGCAGAAGCCAATCTGGTCTTAGCTAAGACGGTCTTGGCGAATCATTATCTCTCAGCCGTAATCTATTCAGAGTAAAAAGATAATACTTTCAGGGATCATTTATTAATAGATATGTTTACTCACCACTTCAAGGCTATCAGATACTTGATACAATCTGGCAATAATTTTACCAATAATAATTACCAACTACACCCAGCAATTCCTGGTCTCCTAATCTGAATGTATCACTTCCATACAGTTACGCTCTGCCAATTTATCCAAAGTAACAGTACTTAAGGGGGCGTGGTGGCTCAGCGGGTAAGACGCCAGGCTTGTTGATCGGAAGATTGCAAGTTCGGAGGTTCGAATCCCTAGCCCTGTGTGCGGAGTGAGCTCCTGCACTAGCTCCAGCTCTTGCCAACCTAGCAATTCGAAAGCATGCAAATGCAAGTAGATTAATAGGTACCACTTCGGTGGGTAGGTAACAGCGTTCCCCGCGTGTCATGCAGCCACATGACCGTGGAAGCGTCTTCGGACAACGCTGGCTCTTTGGCTAACAAACGGAGATGAGCACCGGCCCCTAGAGTCGGACACGACTGCACAAATGTGCGGGGGGTACCTTTACCTTTTTTAACAGTACTTAAAGCATCATTTGTCTCCTAATGTACTGCTGTGGTTGTCACCTCAAGAAGCATTTGTTAGAAGAGAAAATGTCGGAGGAATAAGTTGGTTAAAATATAAAGATTTGTTAAATTTTGAAGAAAGTGAACCAAAGTTTAAAACAAGGGAAATGTTAGAGTTGGAAGGTTTTACATGTCATTGGTTTACCTACATGCAATGGTCAGAACGCTTTAAAATGGATAAAAAGAACTTTAAATTTGTTAATGAAATAACTAAGTTTGAAATGGAACTCTGCATAAATGATGAACATGTTATTACTAAAATGTATAAAATGTTCTTACAGATGACTTTGGAAGATGAACAGGTTAAAGAATGCATGATCAAATGGGCTAAGAATTTTGGATATAATATTATGCTGGAGCAATGGGAAAATATGTGGAATAAAGGTTTGAAATTCACCTTAAATTATAACTTAAAAGAGAACTTTTATAAGATGATGTATCGTTGGTATCTAACCCCTGATCAAAAATGTATAATGGTGTAACTAATGTTTGTTGGAAGTGTTTACAGGTAGAAGGAACTTTTTATCATCTCTGGTGGACATGTGAGAAAACCAAAAAAATTTGGGATCAAATATGCATTATTATCCAAAAGATTTTAAAAGTGGATATACAAAAAAAGCCAGAACTGTTTCTTTTGGGTTTGATGGAGACGGAGTTGGAGAAACAACATGGAGTTTTGCTTTTATGTATGATCACAGCTGTAAGCCTTTTATACGCACAGAGATGGAAAGATCCACAGATACCTATGGTTAAAGATTGGATTGTTAAATTAATGGATCTGGCCCAAATGGCTAAATTGACAGCATTAATTAGAGAACATTCAGTTTCTGGATTTATATCTGTTTGGCAACCACTTCTAGAGTACTTGCTTGTGGTAGAAAAAAAATGATGTTTTGATTTTGGGTTTTAATGATTAATTGGTTTATTTTAATAGAAATAATGTGACTATGGTTTAATCATTGGTAAGATATTATTTTTGTAAATTTATCTATATCTGTATTGGAGAAAATCAGAAGTCACTTTTCTGTTTTTGTTTTCTGTCTATTTGCACTTTTATAGTTCTTTCTTTTTTCTTTAGTTCTATTTTCTTGCTTTTCTGTATTTTCTATTTTGTATTTTAGCTATACTCTGAAAATTAATAAAGTTTTTTTAAAAAGCATCATTTATTGCCAACTTTATAATTCCTTAATAGTTGGTAAAATCTTGGTAGCATACATACATACGTACATACACACATATACATGAAATACATACACAAATATATATACACATATTTAAGTCTACCTCCCTCATTCTAAACTTCTTGCCTTTAATTTTGAAAAATTTGCATGCATTCGATACATTTTTTTCTAATAGAAGAGAATATATGTAGCTCAGGGTTGAACTGTGGAGTCCTTGGTGCTCTCTGAGCTTAGTTGTTTGCTTGCAGATGTTTCATTACCCGACTAGGTAACATCATCAGTGCTAATGAGTGTGGGGTTTGCTTGACAGTAGCTTGCCATGCCAGTGTTGGTGGGGGTGTGGTTTTTTCCTTGGTAGTTCCTTGATTAGGATATAGTTATCTGCTTGATTTTTTGTCTGGTGTTGTCTCATTAGATTACATTTTACTAGTTGTCTCATTAGATTACAGCAGGGTTTCTCAACCAGGGTTCTGTGGAATCTTAGGGTTCCGTGAGAGGTCACTAGGGGTTTCCTGGCAGATCACGATTTATTTAAAAAAATATTTCAAATTCGGGCAACTTCACCTTAAAGAGGTAAGTATCATTTTTTATTTTTAGTTTAAGAACACTGTTAATGCATATATACAGGCCTACACATGAAACAAATATAATAATTTTGTAACTTCTGTCCTATATTTGAGCCTGAATGTGCAGTGGTTCCCCAAGGCCTGAAAAATATTTCAAGGGTTCCTCCAGGGTCAAAAAGTTGAGAAAGGCTGGATTACAGGATTGTCTCATTAGGTTACAGGAACAGACAACTATGGCATATTATATATTATATATGATGTTATGTTATTATATAGTTATATAGACAACTATATAAAGATTCCCCCTTGTGGGGGGAGATGGGCGGTGATAGAAGTTGGATAAATAAATAAATAATAAAGCCTTTTGCTACATTTTGTAGCCATCCTAAAGATATTTAAAACTAGTCTAATGAACTAACTGCAGGAGTACAACGGATAATTATTTGCAAGGGAATAAAACAGTGCTTCCCAAACCTGGGTAAATTACCCCAAATTGGGTAAAAGTGGTTTTTCTTTGGGTAACGACACACAAACCCATTATCCAAACACAACAGGGACATTTAATTGAAGTGTTTTACCTACATTGGGTAAAAAGGACTTTCTGATAAGCTGTTTTGAGTAATGAAGGAAAAAGTTTGGGAAGTACCAGAATACAAGACTATGACTCTATGTACAACAACAGACTTTCCCTGGTGCTTAGCTTTTCTTTTACTGATTAACATGAAAGTGATATTATTCACATGGATGAAGGCTTTCCATCTTTTCATCACTAAGGGTCAAGTTAGGTTTGCTTTACCACATGGCCTAAATTACAAAATAATAATCAATATAAAGATATGTGAATTATTATGGAAAATAAGGCCTAGAAGATCCTGCTTCAGTGTGACTTGAACTGTGGAGTCCTTAGTGCTCTCTGAGCTTAGTTGTTTGCTTGCAGACTTTTCATTACCCGACTAGGCAACATCATCAGTGCTTTCCATAGTTATGTCACCAAGCTGTACCATTGCTCTCCTGACTAACTGATGTCAACATCAAACCAGCAGAAATACACTGCGATGTTCCAAGAACTTGACATCCTTTGACAACCAGGTGGGGGGTTATCTCATCTTCCAGCTACAGATGAAGTTCTCATTCCAGTGAGATCATCCGGTGTTTGTGGATGTTTGCATTCTCACTGGGCAGCCTTCTTAATATTCTCCTTGCCCCCAATTCATTCAACAAAGTTTGGGAAAAGCCCTGAAACACATTTTTATAGACTTACTATCCTATTAGAATTAGCCGGGATAATGTAGTTCACAAGGCTTCCTGGAATAGCACCACAATAAACAGGATTCTTTTGTTTGTATTTTTGTTTCATGAATCATGGGAAACTCTAGGCAGCAACTGATAAGTCTGAAGCTGGGAAACTGCATCCGGTTTGGCTGACATCAGAGCTGGTTATTGATTAGTTTAGGCTGAGCAATGATTAGCTAAAGGTGTTTCCTATGAGCTCCAGATCCACGCAGAGAAGGAAGTGGGGAAATGTGGATTGGATTTAAATTGCATTGGGAATAATCTGCAAATAGAATGGATGATGGTGTAGCAGAGCTTGTGAGAAACTGGAGAAAAGAAAAGAGAACTTTGGGTTTTAAAAAAGGAAGTTACGTAAGATGATTTTACTCTACAGCTCAGCAAATATTTTACAATTAAGGAGATGTACTGTATGTATACCTGTGCATATTTGTATTTTTGTTAAATACCAAGTGCACATTCAATTTAAATAAGTTAAACAAATAGTTTCTTCCAGTTTTTTTTTAAAAAATCACTAAAATGTCTTTTAGAAAAGTGTTTTTTAAATTTTTTATTTCTCTTCTTTTTAACAACAGAAAAGAAGTCCTATTCTATTACCCGTGCAACCTTGGTAATTTGAGAGTTCAGATGTACAACATGATTTTTATTTTCTAACACCCAGACTTCTGTTTATCCAAACTAGAGGAACTTCCTTTGAATTTTCACATGCTTGACAGAAATTTGGAAACTGAAAATGCAGCTGATTACTCCTTGGCCGTGGGAAGATCTTAACTGAAATTATTGAGTAGACGCTACATCCTCTGATTACATTGAGCTTTTCTTATAAACAAAAGAAATACAAGATGAGCAGTGAAGCTAATGCTCTCAGATAACTTTCTTTGGAGCCAAGGCAAATGCATATCTAAGTTCAATAAATAATATTTAGGAGAGATTCAACTTAAATTCCCTAGGCTCATTCATTAAGATTTACCAGCTTCAACCTCTATGTTAAGCATTTTGTTGATTAGTACTACACACATTGTTTTCTTCCCTAACTGATCAAGTTACTGCACTATCTGAGATAAAACTGATTGTGATTCTTGTACAGATAGTCCTTGCTTAACGATGGTAATTGGGACCAGCAACTCTGTCGCTAAGTGATGCATTCATAAAGCGCGATGTCACGTGACCACACTGACTTACCACGGCAATTGCAACAGTTCCAGTTTCCGTCATTAGGCGAGTCCTACACGGTCACAGTGTCTCACAGTCATGTGATCGCCATTTGCGACCTCCTGCTGGTTTCCCCATTCACTTTGCTTGTCAGAAGCTGGCAGTGAAGGTCACAAATGGTGACCACATGACTGCAGGACATGGCAACCACTGTAATTGCGAGCCAGTTGCCAAGCACCTGAATCACGATCATGTGACTGCAGGGATGGTGTGATGGCTGCAACTACGAGGAACAGTTGTAAATCCCCTAGTTCAGTGCTGTTATAACTTCGAACGGTCACTGAACGAGGACTACCTGTATAGTTTTCAGCTGTCTTATCGCCAACAGTATGGAATTCGGTTCACATTTTCTTCCATATTAAATGCATAGATACACTCATAAAATCTTGAATTCTTTCTTACCACCTCCCATGGCTTATAGACTACAAGAACAGCAAGTAACTAATTCAGCCACAGGTTGAATCTGAGTAGCAACTTGAAAATAACCTCTTTTATAGGAATACAAGCAGGGTTAGATTGTTATTCCAGACATAAAGGCCTGTTCATTTCATAGCATAGCAGAAGGATCCTGAATATAAACCTCATCAGCATAGTGTATACTTACTGTATGAGAAGTACAGTTGCTAAGTAAGCACAGATTTCCTATGTTGTGGCCAGAAAATATTTAATAATTCTACATATATGTGTTCCATTGTTCTGCATACTTTTTGAATGTATGATGTAAATTATTTCTGGATGAATCAGAAAGTTTGAAATATGGGTTCCCCTTCTCAGCTGAAGTTTATATTCAGGAAATAATCTATGTATTTTTATTTTTAACTATGTAAATATGCCTTAACTATGAAGCCACCATTGTGGAAATTATGTTGAGTGTGTGTCAGGGTAGAGATGTCAGTTATGTCAACAACCAACAGTCAACTAGCTCCAATACAGGAAAGCACAAGGCAAAACTGGAGCATGCCCAGAGGAGACAAACCAGGATGATTTGCCATCTACTGCCACCATGTTAAGAGGAAAGCTGTTATAAATACCTCAAGGACCAGAACAGTAACTACTGAAACTCTGTAGACTTGCAAGATTGATGTTACCCTTGCAAGGAATCCAGACAAGAAGCATAACTAGGAGTACTAGCTCTATCTTAATTGTAAGGTTACATTAACAGAAACTTGCAAGGCTGAAAGTACCCCTCCTGTCCTTTACTGTTACTCTCCCAAAAACTGGGGCGGGTCCCTTCTGAGACTCTTTTGCCACCCTCCTCCTTCGGACTCAAATTTCATTTATCAGACCTTTGTCTAGGCTGCATCTCTTCTTCCTGTCTCCCAAGGTCATTCCCACATACCCAAACAGTGAGAGGAAGAAACCACCTTTGAGCAATATTTCATTGCTATGTTTTGTTGTTGTTCAGTCGTTAAGTTGTGTCCGACTCTTCGTGACCCCATGGACCACAGCACGCCAGGCCTTCCTGTCCTCCACTGTCTCCCGGAGTTTACTCAAATTCATGTTCATTACATCGGTGATACTATCTAACCATCTCATCCTCTGCCGTCCCCTTCTCCTTTGTTACCTACCAACAATACAGTTAGCCATACCTGTTTCCCCTGGTGGAATTTGCTTATGATAACTCAGTCTATGCCTCCACTCAGCTATCACTCTTTGAAGCTTCCTATGGCTACCATTGTTATTTTTTTCTAAATATGTCTGGCCCGTGCCCATCTCAGAGGGCTTCCAAGCTCCTCAGAAGCTTCAGGCAGCTCAGTGTTTTCTTAAGGAACAGATAGAACGTCATAGCCTCCCTCCATCACAATTGGAGATTGCATCTGGCTTTCTACCAGGTTTCTCCCATCTACACAATAATCTAAAAAGCTGAATGGCAAGTTTATTGAATCATTCCTCATGATAGCACAAGCAAATCCTGTGGCTTTCCAACAGCAGCTTTTGACAAGCCACCTGACTTGTCAAACAAAAGAACTTCAGCAATTGTCAGAGATTTTGACAATTAGGAAGAGGGTCACTCAGTAAAGGATGGAAAGACTGTGCTGCCCAAAATGAGTGGGAAGGATCTACAATTGTGGCATTTCACCAGCACTGCCCGAAAGCAGTATGCAGTAATGGAGACTAGAAGGAAAGCATGTTAGAGTTCTTGTGTTGCCTTGGCGAATTATTCCTGTACAAAGCACAGCGTTCTCATGATGACGTGAATGCCAGGTGGCTGGATAACAGAGAAGCCTTGGCTTTGTTTACATCCTCATGAGATAGGGAGCGAGAAGGTACCATGTTATGGCTAGCAATGGAAATCTTCCCATGAGAGCAAATCCTCCTGATTTCCTTCTGTGGGAAGCCTTGCCCAGGCCCCCTGAGCAAGGAGGGGGGGAACTCAGTGCTTAGATGCAGCAGGTCATGCTATGTGTTTTAGGCCTAATGCTTTGGGCCTAGTGTGTGTCACAGCTAACATCCAGCCAATCAGAAAGCTAGAAGAACTGAACATACAACCATGCAAAATGGTGTTCTATGCTTCTTGATTTCTAGTGTTTTTTAGCCATGTAGTTCTTCACATGTTCACTTCCCGTGGACTGGGCAGAGTGAGCTATGCCTGGCTTTGGGTATAGGCCATGGCAGGAACTCTGGCCCTGGGATCAATACACGGAACTCTGCTTATAAGTTTGTTTTGTTTTTCCTTTTACAATGATGTATCTTGTATATTCATCTTTTTCCTTTTTGCGATAATGTACTGTATCTGCATTATTGCCTTATGCTACCAGTAAACACTGTTAGCCCTAACAAGCTGCATTCTTGTCTGTTTATTCTCAAGCCTCGAGTTTTTTCCCTTTAAGTCAGCGTATATCCCATCAGGTTATGTTGCCCAGAGAGAAATTTGCGTTTTCTTTGCTGCGTTGGACCTGGTTGTAAAAGGGAGTTTGTTTTTAGAGGCTGGTTTCGGAGTAAACATGTTGTCTTTGAGTGGTCAGCAATGGCTGAACAGTGTCTGGTCAGTCTGCCATTTGAGCCTTAGTGTGTGGAGATGGAATCATTCTTTTTGCAAGAAGAAGATTTGTGGCAAATCCACCTCCAGAGGATCTCTCTGAAGAAGTGCAAGCATGTTTGGATTGTGCTTATTGCATTTTTGCTTTTGGGACTCAAATCCTCTGAATGGAATTATCTCAGCTACTGCATGTCAGCTACCCAAGGACTGAGTAATGAGAGCTGAGAAGCTGTTGGAGCCTTTGATGCACAGTGGAGCTCTGTTGCCCTTGGTGGTCTATTGAGACGGCTTTGTGGTTTGGAGCTGCAACCGGTGAGACTGTGGTGACCCACCTTGGTGAGTTCAGGACTTTGTTTGCTGCATTTGAACAAGAAGGCATGTTTTTCTGGCACTGTGAAAAAGCATGCGTGATTTTGTCAAGCCTGGAGCTACTGGTAGAGAAAGCAACGATGCTATCTCCCTGCGACCTTGTTGTGGATTATTTTACAAGCCACTTCCAGGAGCCGTCTGTTGCTGTTGCCTAACAGAGTGTTCCAGCTGAAGTAAAACCTGGTATGGAATTTACATTTGCCGTGGTTTGCTGTGATTCTACAAGACTGTTCCCTGCCCCGTCGTCCAGCGGATGCTGTCAGTGCAAGAAGCCTGATTTACGAATGGAGGGGAAGCCAGAAGCCAGACGTCACCTACACAACGAATCCAAGTTTTCTGCTCTACCGGCTGCTGTTATGTGTAAGCATTTCCAGAGACTCTGTTGTTGAATTCGGCTTTCAGCCTTGAGTTCAGCAAGTCATTTTAGCTGATATTTCTGTGTAAGAATGTGTATGTGTACACTTGTTGTTTTTCTCTCCTCAGTGTTCCAGCCCTGGTCAAGTCTGAGTGCAGGTGCTGAATGTTTCATTGCGATATGAAACTGCTTGTGTTGAGGTTGAGTGTGTTAGAGACAAACCTGTAAAATCAAGTGTGTGAGATGCTGTGGAGATTGTGTGGACAGGACATTGTGTGTTTAATGTTCCCCACATCATAAATGCATCCATAAGGTTTTCACAAAGTACTGGGGTATCCCGGGATGGGAGAGTGTGTCTCAGATAGCCAAATGCATTCTGAGTTAGAACCCAGGAAATGTGCAAAAGTTTCTTGATTGTGTTGTGTGTAAACTGTGTGTAAACAATCTAATATCAGGACTGTATCTGTTGCTAGGCAAAGTGACAGAGTGTTAACTAGACCATTTCAGTTGGTTCATAGAGATCTAGTTAGCCCCCATGTCCCAAGTAATGGTGGGGTGCGAGTTTCATGTTCCTTCTGGTTGATGATCATACCTGCTTGTGTTGTTGCTACTTGTTGAAGTCTAAAGTGAAGGTCTGTGCTCGCTTTGAAGTGTATGTAGCAATAGTAGGATGAAAATATGGTTATCTAATAGGTCAGTTCCAGTCTGATTGTAGTGGAGAGTTCCTGAGCCATGTGTTCTAGAATTGGCTTTGTAGGAAAGTATTCTCCCAAAGACTTGCCAATGTTGGAATTCTTGCTGAGTGTTGGTGTTGTGAATACCATTAAAAATAGCCTGATGTTAGTTGCTCAGGTGCCATCCCATGTCTGGGGAGAGGCTGCCTTGATTGCAGTGTGTGTTTTCTAACTAACAGGGTGTAGAATGCAACTGTAAAAAGAAGTTCATTATTTTTCTTTGGTATGGCAAGCGCCCTTCACTGAAGTACCTGCATGTCTGTGAAACATTTGCGTGTGTTCACAACCCCAGGTCACAGAGAAGGAAGAACCAAGGAAGCAGAGTGCTTCAGGTTGTTGGTTATTGGTTGTTGGTTGTTGATTAAAATCCAAGGCTTGTCGTTGTTTCATTAAGCCATGGTCAAATCCAAATCTCCAGAAGTGCTTTATGTTTAAGCAGCCTACTGGTTGGGAAAGATTGTATGCTAAGGTTGCAGAAGTGTTGCTGCATTGCTAGTGTAAACCCACTGTCCATGGTTCAGTAGATGGGCAAAAACCAGTTCAGGTTTCTTCTGTTCCCCAGTCTCCGAGTGTGAAAAGGGCCCCTCAGGTGAAGGAAGTGGAAATTTCACCTGAGCAGTTGCAGGGCCTGGAGAGGGGGTCAGGTAGTGGAAGGAAAGAAGACGGTGATGGGGAAAGCACAGTGGTCATTCCCCATGGGTCCTCTTATTCCAGGGTGTGAAGCCTGACAGATTTGAGATTTAGCAGGTGTCAAATTGCCTGAAAAAACCCAGTCTTTGCTAGACGTGTTGCTCCTGCCTTTGAGAGGCAAGAAGAACATTGGAACACAGCTGTGGATAGTCAGTTTGAGTTTTGGTGGTGTTAAAAGTAACCCACCTGTCCTTTGTTTTAGTAAGCTGTAGGTTCCAGATGAGTGTTCAGAAAGACATTTCTTTCTGATAATACTCTGCAGTGTAAAGCCAGCTTTGTTGCCCAGGGATTTCACAAAAGAAGTTTGTGAACTGTGAGTCTAATGTATGCACCCACAACTAGGCCAGAATATTTACGTGTGGTGCGTTTTCTGGTTGCGTAGCATGAAACAGGTGTCCATTTACATATTGTGATGTTGACACAGCATATTTGGGTGCTTTATGGATTTAAATCAGGCCAGTCATTGTTGTGTAGACAAACTGGGATGTGTAGAACAGTCATGTGCTGTTTTCTGTGTGTACATAAGAAAGTGTAGAAGTTTGTGTAGGACTTCGTACTTATGTAATTGGTTTTCTGCTGAGAAACTGAAGTTTTCCACCTTGAATAAGAATTTGTCAGTCAGCTGAGGTAGTAATTCCATCTGAAGGAGTAAGGCACAAATTCGAACATTTATCCTGGTGATGAAGTTACAAAAGCCCAGAACAGAGAATCCTATGGTTCTTGAGAGTGTCAAATGACAGAGTGTTACAGAGTGTCATTTGTGTAAAGGAAAACTTATCCTTAATTTGTTGTACAGTATATCACTCTGCAGTAACACAGTGGACATGCCCTGAATTAGTTTTGCCCAGGTAGGGTACCAAGCTTGCAAAATGGTTTAGCCCCCGATGTGAGCTTGCAAAGGGTTGAAACAGCCCTGCGATTTTCTTAAAATCAAAACGAGCCTTTGCTTCAAACAGAAAGCAGCTAGCAAGGTCGGTTTATCTATGCTGACTGCAGTTTTTGCAAAGGAGGGGGCAATGAGGGCAATGTCTTTCTGTTCCTATCTGACTGTGTTTTATATTACTACATAAGTTGTATTTGATGTATTTGTATGTATCTGAATAAAACATTGCATGAAATGTATATTGTGCATTATACATATGTGTAACAAGTGTTTTTAAACCATTTTCTAGTGTTGATGACTATTGGTTGTAAAAAGTGAAAAAATGAAGCTTGTAAATGAATACATGTACTAACTGTGTTTTTCTTGTTTCTGTAAAGTTACTCCCATTGTACAGGAAATTCGGGAGGGGTGTTAGAGTTCTTGTGTTGCCTTGGCGAATTATTCCTGTACAAAGCACAGCGTTCTCATGATGACGTGAATGCCAGGTGGCTGGATAACAGAGAAGCCTTGGCTTTGTTTACATCCTCATGAGATAGGGAGCGAGAAGGTACCATGTTATGGCTAGCAATGGAAATCTTCCCATGAGAGCAAATCCTTGCCCAGGCCCCCTGAGCAAGGAGGGGGGGGGGACTCAGTGCTTAGATGCAGCAGGTCATGCTATGTGTTTTAGGCCTAATGCTTTGGGCCTAGTGTGTGTCACAGCTAACATCCAGCCAATCAGAAAGCTAGAAGAACTGAATATACAACCATGCAAAATGGTGTTCTATGCTTCTTGATTTCTAGTGTTTTTTAGCCATGTAGTTCTTCACATGTTCACTTCCCGTGGACTGGGCAGAGTGAGCTATGCCTGGCTTTGGGTATAGGCCATGGCAGGAACTCTGGCCCTGGGATCAATACACGGAACTCTGCTTATAAGTTTGTTTTGTTTTTCCTTTTACAATGATGTATCTTGTATATTCATCTTTTTCCTTTTTGCGATAATGTACTGTATCTGCATTATTGCCTTATGCTACCAGTAAACACTGTTAGCCCTAACAAGCTGCATTCTTGTCTGTTTATTCTCAAGCCTCGAGTTTTTTCCCTTTAAGCCAGCGTATATCCCATCAAAGCAGGTGTAAGGATGGAGAATCCAGCAGCAATGGTTAATTGTAGCTGGATACTCCAACCTTACACAGTGTTAATGAAGACAGGAAATAGGGACAAAAGTAAGACGGGGGTGGGGGGAAACACAAGCCCGCAAGAAAGCAGCAGCATCCCGGAATCAGGAAAACACGAGAAGCCACTGACAAAAGAACTACCAATGTGGCGACCACGAGGCCGGAAGAGAGCAATCGATATGAAGTAAAGAATGAAATCAACGAAGAAAAGAACTGAGAGGGAGGGGCGGGACGAAGTGAGAGACGAATGCTTAAAGGAGAGGTCTGGAGGGGAAGAAACACACTTGTGGCTTTAACGGAGCACGATGCTGATTCAATAAAAGAATTACACATATCCCTTGTGGCTTGTGTTGTAGATTTCTGGTTTTGGATCATAAAGATTGTGAACCTCACAGCAGGGGAAATGCTAATACTTTCTGTTGCTCAGTTCCTAGAAGAAGAGAGGTTAATCATTATAAATATGGTGAGAGAGAACTTCCCATTCTTCTCATTGAGTCATGAAGAAGGGGGGGGGGGGGGTTCTGATCTTTCCAGACACACAAGGCAAAGCAGGAGAGAATGAGGATGAAAATGGTGTGGGAGTTATATTGAGAGCCACAGTTTCTCAGAAGATAGATGTCAGTTGTGTCAACAGTCAACAGTCGCCTAGCTCTAAGATTTAAAAGCACAAGGCAAAAAGATCTACTAAGTCATGGGAAGGGCAGGAAAAAGAAGTGCCAGATTTGAACTGCAGTAGGTATAAAAGAGGACTTCACTCTCACATTGACAGAGGTCAACCAATTGCTTATAATGGCTTCCTCCTAGTATACAAAAAAAGAATATTGTCTAGCTTTGCCAATGTAGAATGTCTGGTATGCTTTTTTTGCAAGTTTGAGCCAGAGAGCCTGACACAGTCACTACGATGGATTTGCACTTCCTTATTAACAATCCCAGACATGCAGATGATACCACTTTGATGGCTGAAAGCAAGGAGGAGCTGAGGAGCCTTATGATGAAAGTGAAAGAAGAAAGTGCAAAAGCTGGGTTGCAGTTAAACCTCAAAACAAGATTATGGCAACCAGCTTGATTGATGACTGGCAAATAGAGGGAGAAAACGTGGAGGCAGTGACAGACTTTGTATTTCTAGGCGCAAAGATTACTGCAGACGCTGACTGCAGCCAGGAAATCAGAAGACGTCTACTTCTTGGGAGGAGAGCAATGGCAAATCTTGATAAAATAGTTAAGAGCAGAGGCATCACACTGACAACAAAGGTCCGCATAGTTAAAGCAATGGTATTCCCCGTAGTAACCTATGGCTGCGAGAGCTGGACCATAAGGAAGGCTGAGCGAAGGAAGATAGATGCTTTTGAACTGTGGTGTTGGAGGAAAATTCTGAGAGTGCCTTGGAGTGCAAGAAGATCAAACCAGTCCATACTCCCAGAAATAAAGCCAGACTGCTCACTTGAAGGAATTATATTAAAGGCAAAACTGAAGTACTTTGGCCACATAATGAGAAGACAGGATACCCTGGAGAAGATGCTGATGCTAGGGAAAGTGGAAGACCAAAGGAAGACCAAGGGCAAGATGGATGGATGATATTCTGGAGGTGACAGACTCGACCGTGGGGGAGCTGGGGCTGGCGACGGCCGACAGGAAGCTCTGGCGTGGGCTGGTCCATGAAGTCATGAAGAGTTGGAAGCGACTGGACGAATAAACAACAAATTAATGTGTCTATCTGGAATTCTTAAACAGGCTATTAGCAAGGAATTCTGAGAAGATGAGTGTTTAATCTGGTCTTCCTACTGTGTTGTTAGTCTATCACTTTCATAAAGTTCTTGGTTTACAAAGTTCCTATCATTAAAGCCAATTCAGAATGTCATTACAACCTTGCTTCTGCCTGTACAATTTAATTTAGTAGAAATTGGTACTCAGAGGGCATAGATCAAGGTGACAAACCTGTGGTACTATAGAAGTTATTAGACTATAGCCCTCAATATCCCTCATCAGATTCTGAGAGCAGCAAATTACACCGTTTGGCAATGCCTCTATTATACAACAGTTTTTCTCATTGAGTTATCAAAGAATTATTAAGCACAAATGTAAATAGAGCTAATAGGATAGGATTGTTCAGAAAACTGAATAGCTTTTAAGACATTAAGAGTCTTCTGGAGTGGGCAGCCATATTAAATCAAATACATTTAATTTAAATTAAATGTTGCTGGATTCCTGCCAATATTTTGTACATTATTTATTTATTTATTTATTTATTTATTTATTTATTATTTAAATTTGTATCACCGCCCATCTCCTCCACACCTGGGGACTCTGGGTGGTTCACAATAATAAGATAAGATACAAATATAAAATTACAGCAACAATAATTTACATATAAAATCCAAACAAAAAGATGTTAATAATAAGGCGGGTTTCATGGCACCAGCCACTCCCAAGAGGAACTATTAGCATTCCCGTCCCAAGCCAGGTGGCAGAACCAGGTCTTCAGGTCTTTCCGGAAGGTCGGGAGTGAAGAAACTCGCCTCAGCTCCAGGGGAAAGATATTCCAAAGGGCGGGGGCTACTGCAGAGAAGGCACGCCTCCTGGATCCCGCCAGATGGAACTCTTTTGCCGATGGAATCCTTAGCATGCCCTCTCTGCATGACCGAGTGGGGCGGGTCGATGTTCCGGGGATGAGACGGTCCCTCAGGTAACCTGGTCCCATGCCATGTAGGGCTTTAAAGGTGATAACCAACACCTTGAATTGGACCCGGAAGCAAACTGGTACCCAATGCAGCTCGCGCAGCAGAGGTGTTACATGGGCTGGTCTTACAGCACCCATAACTGTCTGTGCGGCCTCATTCTGGACCAGCTGAAGCTTCCGGATACCCTTCAAGGGTAGCCCCATGTAGAGCGCATTGCAGTAGTCTATATGGGAGATGACAAGGGCATGAGTGACTGTTCGGAGGGCATCTCAATCCAGGAATGGGCACAACTGGCGCACAACCCGAAGTTGCGCAAAGGCCCTCCTGGCCACGGCTTCCACCTGCTCTTCAAGCAGGAGACGTGAGTCCAGGAGGACCCCCAAGCTCCGCACCGGCTCTGAATGGGGCAGTGCTACCCCATCCAGGACCAAAGATGACAGCTTCCTAGAACCCGAGAGGCCATCAATCCACAGCCACTCCGTCTCACCAGGGTTCAGCTGAAGCCTGTTGTTCCCCATCCAGACCCCCACAGCCCCCAGGCACTGAGAAAGGGCATCGACTGCATCACTTACTTCACCCGGGATGGTGATATACATTTGAGTATCATCCGCATATTTATGATACCTCATCCCGTGGTGACGGATGATCTCACCCAGCGGCTTCATATAGATGTTAAACAGGGGAGGGGAGAGTACTGAACCCTGCGGCACCCCACATAAGAGGGGTCACGGGTCGGATCTCTCCTCTCCTATCACCACCGATTGGGAACGGCCCTGGAGGAACGAGGTGAACCAGGGTAAAACTACCCCACCCACCCCCAACTCCCTGAGCCGTCCCAGAAGGATACCATGGTCGATGGTATCAAAAGCCGCCCCATATCCTGGCCTGAAACCTGACTGAAAGGGGTCTAGATAATCTGCTTCCTCCAGGATCCTCTGAAGCTGCAGTGCCACCACATTCTCAACCACCTTTTCCAAAAAGGGAAGGTGGGAGACAGGACGAAAATTGTCCAGTACGGTAGGGTCCAGGGATGACGTCTTGAGGAGTGGGTGCACCAGCGCCTCCTTAAAGGCCGACGGGAACACTCCCTCCCCCAGAGATGTATTAATCATCCCCTGGACCCAGCCACACGTCACCTCCCTGGCCGATTTTACCAGCCAGGAAGGGCACGGATCTAAATGGCATGTGGTGGCATTTACAGTTCGGAGGATCCTGTCCACTTCCTCAGGTCCAACAGGATCAAACCGTTCCCAGATAATAGGGCAAGTACGCTCCCCTGGGATCTCCTCAGACTGTGCCCCATGCTTAGAGTCCAACTTAGAATGAATCCGAGCGATTTTATCCTGCAGATGCTCTGAAAACTCTTCCGAACGGCCCTGTAAATGGGTCACTGATTGAACCCGGCCCAAAAGAGATTTAGTAATCTTGAACAGGGCCGTCGGACGGCATTCTGCGGATGTAATAAAGGCGGAGAAATATTCACGTTTCGCCGCTCTTACCGCCACAAGGTAGGCCTTAGTAGCGACTCTAGATTGTGTTCGGTCCAATTCAGTCTTCGTTTTTCTCTAGCGGCGCTCCAGACGTCTCTTCACCCTCTTCAACACCCTCAGCTCCTCCATGAACCACGGGGAATGACGGGTTGAATGTGGCAAGAGAGGTCGCATAGGCGCGATCCTGTCCAAGGCCCCGGCCGCTTCCCTATTCCAGGCTGCAGCCAGGGCCTCCGCTGGACCGTGCAACAGATCCTCGGGTAACACCCCCAGCTCACTCTGAAACTTCATTGGGTACATCAGTCGCCGGGGGCAGACCAATCGAATAGGTCCTGCCTCCCTGTGGAGTGGGGTGGCACAAGAGAATCTTAAGGTCACCAGGGCATGGTCTGACCATGACAACGGGGACAGATCTAGCTCTCCCCTCAGATCACATTGCCACTGCTCAGACAAGAAAACCAAGTCCGGGGTGAGACCACTGTCTCGAGTCGGGTCCCGAATTAGTTGAGCCAGGCCCATGGCTGCCATGGTAGCCATGAACTCCCGAGCTGCCTCCGAGGCACGTCCTAGGGATGGCAAGTTGAAGTCCCCCAGAACCATAAGTCTGGGGAACTCCCTGAGACGGCCTCCAGCAGCTCAGGCAGGGAGGTTGCTACGCAGCAGGGAGGCTGGTACAGAAGTAACACCCCCTGTTCTCGAGATCCCAACTTGAAAAACATGGTCTCACAACCGGCCACTTGCGGAGCAGCACCCCTGTATGCCATTAGAGACTCTCTGATGACAACTGCCACCCCCCCTCCCCTGCCCCGGTGTCTCGGCTGGTGCCACACCTGAAACCCGGCTGGGCACATTTCTGAAAGGGCTACTCCTCCCTCTGGGCCCAGCCAGGTCTCAGTGATGCAGGCCAGGTCTGCCTCCTCCTCTACAATTAGGTCATTTATAAGGGGGGGGGGGCTTGTTATTTACCGACCTGGCATTAAGGAGCAACAGCCGAAGACCAGGGCTCTCGAGGATCTGTCGTCCAGGGCCTGGGTTTGAACTCGGGGGGCTGGAACATGCCACTGGTAACAAACACCGGGGGCGTCTTCCCCACAGATGGCCTGCCCTCCGGTTCCCGTCATAACGTCCCCTACCTGTCACCACCTCGATCGAATAGCCCGCCCTGCAGCCCCCAGGGTTTCCTTGGCCGGTAGCCTCCACTCCCGAACTCCTGGAAGACCTGGGTTTAAACATGGGTCCCTTACCCCATCCATCCGTCCTCTCAACACACTCAATCCTGGGCGGCGGTCGGTCCCCCTCCAGCACACCAGCTCTTGCTCTCGGCACTGTTGGGTAACCAACCACCATCCCCACCCTTACCGTGAACCCCCCAACCCCTCTCACTAGTGGGGGAGGAACACTACAGCCACTCCTACCCTCCCGTCTCTCACTCAGGGGAGGGCACTCTAGCACACAAACAAACACTAAACCCCCTCCCCGTGTCTCTCACCTACGGAGAGGGGGAATACCATACACAACTAAGGGACCCCATATCACTGCCGCCTAATAGGATGGGAATGAGCTGTTCTAAGTCCTCGATGTTATTAAACGTCTATCAGTCCTCTAAGTTGGTAAAAAAATAGCAGAAGGTGGTAAAGTTGGTAAAAATCTGTTCTATCAGTACATTACTCTGCAGTGCTGGATTCATACCATGGGGTCCACCATCCTCCAGTGTTTCTACTAGGAGCTTGCCAAATTTTTCTTCCGGGGCCCGTAGAATCTTCCAGAAGCTCCCAAAGTTCTTTTGCGGTTGTGGGGGGCTACAGAGTCTCATGTGGGCCAAACTTCGCCTGCAAAGCCCGTCACCCACCCACCCACTCACCAGGGCAACCTGGCTCAGCAGTAGCACCAGGGACCATCGCCAAAGTCCACACCACAGGCTGGGAAGATCCCAAGAGGCAAGAGAAACTGGAACCACCAGGCCTCCACTCCACACCATCCAGCACCACCACACCACTTCAATCCGCTGGGGACCATCGGGGCTCACCGCAGGAACCGGAATCCAGGACGCCAAGTCCCCTGCTCCACACCCAACCTGTCTACCAAAATCCGTGGGGGGTCCACCATCAAACCGCAGGGAACCGCCGCATTCCGTTGCTCCACACCTCCACCCGGCCAGTCCAAGAAGCCTCTGCCAGAAAAGCCTCGCCTGCCAAGGAGCCACGTCCACCATCTCCACTCCGAGAGGCTCCGTTTGCTCCGGTGCAGGGTCCACCACCGCGCTGCAGGGCACCACCACGCTCCGTTGCTCCGCAGTTCCCCCCGGCAAGCCCGAAAAACCTCGGCCCAAAAGGCCTCGCCTGTCAGGGAGCGGCGTCTGCCGTCCTCCGAGAGGCTCCGGCCCAGACAAAGAAGCCGGTACAGCATCTGAATTACCCACGATTTCTGGGGTTTCTCTCCAAGCTCCCTATACATTAACATATGTATATTATTTATGATACACATAACTTTTCTTTTCTTGAACTATTCTCATGCATTCACCTGTACAGGTAGTCCTCGCTTACTGACCACTCTTTCAACATCTGTTCAAAGTTACAACAGTGCTGAAAAATAACTTTACAGCCAATTTACAACTATTTACAACCTTTGCAGCGTCCCTCAGTCACGTGATCACCATTACAGTCAGTACACGTTGTCCTGTGCTTGACCTGTTGGTTTTTTTCTCCCCCCACCCTTGCAGAGCAGAGAGACTGGAGAGGAAGGGATTGCAAGAGAGTAAGCTGTTTGTTCTTCTACACATTGAAAGCAATGTGATCACACCAGCAGTGCAAAAGGGTCAAGTAAAAGGATTGCCTAGAGAAATCACTTGCTTTTTTCTCCCCCCTCCACCTTGCAGAGTGGAGAGATTGGAGAGGAAGGGATTTCAAGAGAGTAAGCTGTTTGTGTAGCACACCCGCAGCTCCCAACCCCAGGCTGCTGGTGCGATCACATTGTTTTCGATGTGTACAAGACAGTAAGCAGGCACTCGAGCATTCCAACAGGCAGGGGAGTGGTTAGGAGGCAAACAAAAGTCAAAGGTGTGAAACTAAGTAGTCTTGTCTTTTTTCAGTCAGAAAGCAGTCGTGGTCACATGATTTCCCACTTGGCAACCGCTTTGCTTAGTGGCGGAGTTGCGGGTCCCAATGAGGGTCGTTAAGCGAGAAATACCTGTATAGATAATCCAAACAGACTGAATAGAAGGCCTCTCCAAATCCTAGTCTTTTTTTTTCTTTTGTCCTTTAAAATAGTCACCTTGAACCCAAAGTATTGGCTATAGAACATAAACCTCAGACTGACTATGATCTATTTTACAAAGCTGTCACCTGTACCATTTTTTAAAATAAATTATCTTAGCCTTTCATCAATACCTTTTTTAATTTATGCTATAACCTATATGGGAATAAGTCCTCTCCTGCTCTGTTCTCAGTAGTGTGATATATATTTAGTGCTCTGCTTTGCAATAAATACATTTTTTCAAAATGCAATCCTGCATAAAATTACATTATCTGAACACAAGCTGTTATCGCAAGTTATAGCTCAGAGGTTTATGAATGGTTGCACAGTAAACAATTGCAGCAATATCATCAACTCATAGGCAAAAGATCTTATACCAGCCAGGGAATCTCACAGGGACCATCTGGACCAAATCATAAAAGCTGCATAGAGATTTGCCAATTAACATCAGTTCACTCAGAACTGATCACTCATCCAGAACTTTCTAGTGTGGAGCAACGTGCTTAGCTATGACTGTACCCCAAGATAAAAAATGTGGTCATTGTTGTAAATACTTGGTAAACTTTAACCATAATCACTGAGATACATGGCTCTATCTGGCTTCTTCTGAGGTAAAGATATTCCAGTCCCTCCAAGTTAGGCTGACCATACGTCCCGTTTTGAACGGGACAGTCCCATTTTTTCACTTTTTCCGGACTGTACCGTCGTTCCCTTAAAAAACTCGTCCCGTTTTTTAAGGGATGGAGTGCGTGTGCGTGTGCATGCCAGTGTGCGTGCCTGCCTGCGCGTGTTCCGGCATGCGTGTGTGCATGCGTGCCTGCGTGCGTGCCGACATGCGTGCGCGTGCTAGGGTCCCATTTCTGTCTCAGGAAAATATGGTCAGCCTACTCCAAGTGTTGCTTGGCTTCTTTTCTCCCACAACACTTTTCTACCAGCAGCCATTTCTCCTGGTTACATAACACCCTTGCATAATGGGACAAATAACAACTAGGGCAGATGCTATAGTTTCAAGGAGATAGTGAAGCAGCGCTGCAATCTTTATAACCTGACAAATAGGGTATGCACTGAAGCCAGAGGCATTCTAGAGTCAGAAAGGCAGCGACAGTGCAGTGACTTTGTTTGATGATGCTTATCTTTCTGGGAGCTGGACTGAGCTCTGCAATTCATTCCTCCTACTACATGACCTTGCAAAGAAAGAGAAGGAGGTTACAAATGACAGAGATAATCCCACACTTAGTGATTAGTAAAGACACAGAGATGTTCTCTTTACTTCTGGGGGTGGGGGTGGGAGAAGGGGGGATCACTAGGAAAGGCATACATAGCTGCACCTAAGAGAGACCCTGTATATTGCTCATCTAAGACCAACTATCCTATGGCTCTTCATCTCCCAAGGATTATCACCTCATTATGCAACTGGATATGGGGGCTTGATGGCTCAGTGGTTAAGACCAGGCTTGTCGATCAGAAGGTCAGCGGTTCGAGACCCGAGCGCTGTGTGACAGAGTGAGCTCCTGCACTCGCCCCAGCTCTTGCCAACCTAGCAATTCCAAAGCATGCAAATGCAATTAGATAAATAGGTACCACGTCCGTGGGATGGTAACAGCGTTCCGCGCGCGTCATGCCGGCCACATGACCACGGAAACGTCTTCGAACAGCGCTGGCTCTTCGGCTAAGAAACGGAGATGAGCACCCTAACCCTAGAGTTGGACGCAACTGTGCAGGGGAAAACCTTTACCTTTTACCTATGCAACTGGAAAGTTTTATACAATTTTCTTCCGCTTTCATCATACTTTTTCTTTCTGTGTCACTTTGCTTAGATTACAAGCTGAAGGGGCATAGACAGTATAATTAAGTCTTTGCACAATGTTTCTGAATACCAGTTACTAGGGCTGTGCAGCATTTTGGACCGGATATCCAAATGGTGCTTCAGATTATGAACACAGCATGTGTCTGCAACACCTTAAAGCAGTTGCCCTATTCCAGAAAAAGATGTAGCTGCTTTAAGATATTTCAGACTGTTCTGAAAATAAAATTTGAATTCAAACCACAACTATTTTTATTAGTTATGATCCCAGAGAACATAAATGAAAGGTTTCATAATTTATTAATATATATGCTAACAGCAGCACGAATCAATCTGGCACAATGTTGGAAAAGAGAAACCTTGCTGACTAAAATGGAAGAATATGAGGCAATGGAAAAACTGACTGTACTGTATACATTCCCAGCAGAGGTCTAACCAAATTTAAGCAGGAATGGTTTTTAAAAATACTCTTTAAAAAAGATGTTTCACACTGGTGCTACATTTGTGATCTTAAATGCTCCAACACACCTTTCACAGATCAGATCCAAAATACCGCACTGCCCTACTAGTTACTCATTTGTCACCAGACTAATATTCAAAGTGATCGTTTTAATCTTTAAATCTCTCCATATTCTGGGCTCAGGATATTTAGAGGAATACATTTGCCCATATATACCTCCACTTGAATGAGGATCTGCTGAATATTCATTGATTAAATAATTCCTTAA
Organism: Charina bottae; assembly: GCA_023362775.1. Classification (NCBI taxonomy): domain Eukaryota; kingdom Metazoa; phylum Chordata; class Lepidosauria; order Squamata; family Charinaidae; genus Charina; species Charina bottae. The sequence goes on from JALMGJ010000039.1 coordinate 4,129,496, forward strand.
AGGGTCTATCTGTATTAGAAGTAGAATGGTGGTGGTGATAATTCCTGTACTAAGAAATTCACATGCCATGGAAATTTGCAAGGTCTCTCTGGTTTCCTTTAGAAGATATATGTAAATATGCTTTATTTTGCAAGAAGAAAACTGATTTGCGTTTTAATAATTGGGGGAATTGAAAATCTTTTAATTTAAAACTGAGTAATGTAGAAGATTAGAAGACTAGCCCTGCGTGACGGAGTGAGCTCCCGCACTAGCTCCAGCTCTTGCCAACCTAGCAATTCGAAAGCATGCAAATGCAAGTAGATGAATAGGTACCACTTCGGTGGGTAGGTAACAGCGTTCCGCGCGTGTCATGCGGCCACATGACCGTGGAAGTGTCTTCGGACAACGCTGGCTCTTCGGCTAACAAACGGAGATGAGCACTGGCCCCTAGAGTCAGACAGGACTGCACAAATGTGCGGGGGGAACCTTTGCTAATGTAGAAGATAGGAGGTGTTTGTGAGAAAACTATTAGAACTAGGTATTGAGATGTTTCTTTACCACTCTTGTCTCCCTCTCAGTTCTACTATATGGTTACCAACCCTCTTCTCCTTCCTCTGCCTGTCTCTGTATTCATGCAGCTGTTTACTATACAGTACTGCACTCAAACCCTAATTCTACATGTGTGGATAAGGCTATGAATCATGCCAATAAATAACATAAAATAAATTCTCAACATCATGCCTTTCCCCCAGGCTTGACAATCAAAAACTCCAAGATTTTCCTCTGAGTGGGATCTACAAAATGATGGCAAGTCGTAGCACAGTCATTATAATTCTTAACAGAATTATATTATTTTCTTGTCTGAGTCTTCCTCAAAATATCCCAATGGCTTCACAACATATAAGGGTTGCCAACACAATGAGCTCAAAACAAGATACACAACTTTTCCCAAGCAAAATCATTGTAGGGAATGTTCACACATGTCTGAAATGCTTGCTGTTCAAAAGCTTGAGTACTGTAAATGAACATTCTGGATATTTACAAATGTTTCTTTGGGTATAGTGAAAGAAGCTAAGAGGGGATTTAAATCTCATCTTAAAAATATATTACTTTATTTTGTCTTTATATCTTCAACTCACTTGTTTTTAGTATCAATAAAGTGTTTCTTGGTAGTCCATCAGTCAAGTCTCAGATCCTTCTCTTCACCCAAAATCATAAAGCATTCTCAAGAAATTCCTCTTTCTCCAGCCAAAAATCTTTTAAAAATTTTTGTTGACCAAACCCCAACCCTGTCTTCTTGATTACACAATCTACCTGATCAGGTTCCCTAGTTTTCTGCACTAATGTCTCAATTCTGTTATCCCACTTTCTAGTTCCTATCTTTATTCAACATATTTCCTTGGTGTATTATTTACTGCTCTTTGTGCTTTATATTAATAAATATCCTTCCTCTTTACATACTATATGACCTTGAATGCTTCCCAGAGATCCAAGCCTCAGCCTACTTCTGCGAGTACTTCCAATTAACAATAACAGGGGGGAAAGTCACACAAGAGATAGACATGACATCGTAATATCTGATTTATTAAATGACTTGTTTTAAATGTGGTTTGTTTGTTTGTTTAAAGAAAGGGGGGAAGTGTTCTGTTTCTTACCTTCAAGATTCCACTTCTATTAAAAAAGCATAATCAGAATGGAGCAAAATACTCTAACTTTGGATGAATTCAAGAATATTTGAAAACAATGGACTCAGAAGTTAATCTTAAGATTGTCTGCTATTGACAAACTGGTTTTAAAAGAGGCTATAGAAGAGGAACAGGTTTTACAGGACAAGACTGAGGCTAATTTTAATGTGGGTTTAAAAATGACACAAGTTATAAGAATGATATGGAAAAAGATTTTACACTGGATGTACAAATGAAACCAGCTGATACCTTAATAATTAAAAGGGATATACAAATAACAAACAGGAACAGTAACTTGGATAATTTTCTAATTTGGGATTTACAAAAGAGACTTGTTAAAGTTTCGAAGGACTTTCTGAGAAGAGACAGAGAGAAAATGAAAAGAAATCAAGTTCTGGGATATTATTTAAAGGGATTAAAGATCAAGATTGTTAAAATCAAAGAGAAGGAATATAAAGTTGGTTTGTTTGATCAAGGTTAAAATATATATGTTGTAGTTTCTGGTAACCCTTAAAAGGATTTTTGCTGACCAGGAACGAATGATGAGGCTTTAAAGATTTGGAAAAACAGATTTTTTTGTTGTATTTTTAGAGAAAGTGATAGTTATTGTGTTAAAGTAAAGAGAAGCAATATAAAATTGGTTTATTTGATTAAGGTTAAAATATATATGTTGTTTTCTGGTAATCCTTAATGGACTTTTGCTGACTAAGGCTGAATGATGAGGTTTTAAGAATTTGTTTATAGATAAAAGATGAAATATGGGAAAAAGAAATCTTTTGTTGTATTCTCAGAGAAGGTAATAAGTTATTGAAATTGTTTGTATTTGTTGTGATGAAGGGGGAAGTCAGTTTTTTATATATTTCTTTTCTTTTTCTTTACTATATTCTTATTTTTTCCTTCTTTTCTATTTTTCTTTATATATTTTTTCTGCACTTTCTATCCCTTTTTTCATTCTTTTTTACTTCTTTAGTTTGTATTAGTCTTTTATCTTTGTAACTGCAAACTTTAATCAAATTATTATAAAAAATATTGAAACAGCATTATTCCCAAGTGAAATGGCGCAGAATCTACAGAACTGATAAAAAACTAAGTAAGTACTGATCAAGGGCAGAACATTCACAGAAAGTGTATATAGACAGATGAAGAGATCATGCATAAATAGCCCATCCATCCATCCATCCATCCATCCATCCATCCATCCATCTTTCTGCCTGGAAGAGTTAGGTTGTGCACATGTCCTGTGGAAACAGGATCTTGAAATTTTGGAGGCTGCATCACAGCCAACATCATCCAATCTTTCTGCCTCTATGTGTTTACTTGTAGATAACCACCTGCAGATTTACAAATAGCCCTTTTCACAGGAATTTTTTTAAAAAGAATCTTCCTATTTAAGAAGTTGAATATTTTCTCTTAAATTGCAGCTTTTTTCTCCAGTAAAGCTATATCCAATACTTCCCGTGTAGCAATTTATCTTTACAGCCAGGAAATGTATCTTTCCATCTGGACTTTGTCAGTTTTTTGGCTGATCTAACACAGACTTCAAGAAATTCATGTTTCTGCCTTCTTATTCACCCCTAACCCACTAAGAGAAATGAGAATTCTTATTTTTTCAGACAGTTTACAAAAAGTAAACAGTTTCCAAGAACACACAAATCCCCCCTCCAGAAAACCCAAAAATCTGTGGCAATCTTACACAATTTAACTTAGCAGATATTTATTTATTTATTTATTTATTTATTTATTTATTTATTTATTTAACTTATATGACCGCCCATCTCCCCCAACGGGGAACTCTGGGCGGTTTACAATAAAACTGATTTAAAATAGGGAATAAAAATATAAAATCACAATTAATTAATACAATAAATAATTATAAAATCCAGTTGGCAAATTAGCTTAATAAAAGGAAGGACATTATGGAATTAACCACCCCCATGAGGAACTATTATTTCCTCCTTCCCATGCTAGGCAGCAGATATTAATATTATTATTAGCTTATTTGCAGATCTGAATATATAAATCTTAATAATAGAACTGCATCTGCTCCCTGCCCTTGCCTTAATATCCCCTATCATTTTTCTTTTAATCAATTTTTTCATCAACCAAGATTAAGAACATTTTAATGTAAATCCCTTAAGTGGGATTTGCAGAGAGATTATATAGGAGGAGGAAGACACTAGGTCTGAAAAATATATGGTAGATCTCTGAAGGAAAAGACTCCATCCCAGGGAGGAAAGACTTGTGTTTTTATCGACATGATTTTCAGTTATTAATATATGGAGGAAATGGTCATTTAAGAAACGTGGCTTTTGTGTCAATATACTTGTCCTTCAGAGGCAAGGGCTGCAAACAGGAGTTGAATTAGTGGTGAAGCCTCAACCAATTCTCCAATGAGCAAAGCAATATGCTTTCGCAAATAAATTAAAAATACAAAGGAAAACAACATTGGACACATTCCCTATCACCATGGTATAGCTGGGACACACAGCAGAAACCTCATAGGATGGGATCAAACAACATTTTGTCCCTAGGAGCTATATGTGGTAAAAGCCATCAGGCTGGAGGTTGCAAGTCAGCAGTGGATGTGGACAAAGCCACATCATGGATCTTTATTTCTCTCCCATCCTGTACGTACACAAGTACTTTTCCCCACATTCAGTTATTAATTCTCTCTCAGATCCACAAGACCTGAAACAGTAGTGACCAGAGGTTGCATTGGCTCACATGTACCATGATGAGTCATTGTACAGACAATAAGAGTACGACATGGGCCTCTGGGAAAAAACACTTGGAAGACCAAATTCAGTTTCTGGTTCTGCCTTAAAGTTGACCACTTTGGCTTGTAATCAAAGGTTCTGTATAGAAAGAGGGAGGAAGAAAAATTGCTGAGAGAAACACAGCAATTAATATGATACTGGAAAATGTTGTTCTCCACTTTATTAGCAGTATTAAAAGTCAAGTAACAAGCAAATAATAATCTTTCATTATTTAAATAATCAAAATAATTGTTTCTGAAATGAAAGATGATCTGCCCTCTTCTTTCCAACTCACTACATTAATAGATTTTGGAGGACAGTGGAGAGATGGGTTCAAGGGATTGAGCACGCTGGTAGGCCCAGAATAATATCAGCAGAATTCTAGATTTCAGAAGACAAATATAATATCCAGCTGTTGAGGTCTGTATATGATAGAACTGATAGAGTCAAATATGTATATGGTATGACCCAAACTCTAGAACTTGCACACTGATTTGTAAACCTTGATTTAGCTTAATAAGCCACCTCTGCCTACCTTTCCTTGCTATGCATATGCTACACCACCTTGGACTAGCATAGGCAATGCTGTCCAGTTTGCCAGCTGTGCTTCATTTCATTTTAGGCAAATGCCTCCATTCCAACTGGCACTATAGACACACACACACACACACACACGTTGCTATCCTCCATGGCCATTTTGTTCTGGGATGCTGGACTGCCTGCCTCCTGTTAAGCTATGCACAGCAGGGCCCAATCAAGGAAGCAAGAATCCCACATAATAATTAGGGGTAATTCTATGCTATCTTACAATAATATCTTGTATTGTTCATATTAAAGTAGTGAATCCATTAGTAAACCAGTAACTATTGATAAGTATAAAATATATGATAGGGATTTTTTTCTGTTTTTCTTTTCCTTCTTAGTTTGTATCTTTAGTTTGTACTTTTTTAAAAAAATATTATTTAAAGATATTAAATAATAATAGTAATAGTAATAATAATAATGGATAAGGTATGGAATCTCACAAACTGCAGTATGAGCCTCCAGCCCTCTCTTAATGGTCAGTTCATTAAGACAGAGTCTGTTTGAAAGTTTTCAATCTTTTCTTCCTGGGTTTTTTGGAGTCTGGACCTATCTGCCATTTCTGACTTAAGCTACTACTGAACTTCTCCCCCACCTGTTGGTTGTTTAGCATTCCTTCTATTACGTCCTCAACTGCCTCACAATCTCTCATACCCTCTCCTGAAAATGATTCACCAGTGGACTGAGGAAACCTTGGACTTTGTTTTTGTTTTTTAACAAGTGGAAAAGTGAATCTCTGGGCGTTTTCTTTTCCTTTCGTTTTTAACAAGTTCAGTGGTACAATATGGATGGCTGGGCTTTCCTTTGAAAGCAGAGGAAGAGATTGAAATCCAGAAAGAGGTTTTTTAAAGTCGGCCTTATTTCCAAGCTGGTTCCACCGGGGAGTCAAGCAGCTTAATGCTGTGGTGCAGAACAGCCCTTATATAGTTAATTAGTAAGGTACTGATCCTGACCTCCAGTAACTGCATGGACAAAATATTTGCCATTTTAACCTGTCTCCAGAAACAATCCATAGCTCTCCAAGGTAATTCCAGTAATCAGTTTTTCTAAGTTATTCCAGGCTGATATTACTTTTGCCTTCTTAATATTTACATTAACCCAGATTTTCTAATGGTCCATTTTTATTTTCATAATTACTTTCTCTACTTTCAGCTAAAAATGGTGGAATAAAATTAATTTAGCCTAAATAAATATGATAAAAATATAACAATCCAATTCATAAACCCTCAGCTTCCTTATTATGTCCAAACAATTTTAAATTCACCTTTCCTGGCAGAATGACCTACGTTTTGCTAAGTGTACAATCAATTATTACAATCAGTGATCCAAAATATATTTACTTTGAATTCTCCCAGCTTCTAAAGATTAGATGCAAGCCTTTGTAATACCATTTTTCAGGTTCAAATCCTTTACTAACTACAAAAATTCAGCAATGATGAGAGTGTTTCTTTCTTGAAGCAGATTGAATTTGCACAAGAACAGAAACGGGATTTTTGATAGAAGAAATGGAATTAAAAATCAGGGTGTTTCTGAAGCTAGGAAAATTATTTGAACTGAACTTAGCTCACAGTCAGTTTGTACATAAGTTTAATCCTAGTTATCCCAAGCTTTCTTCATTCCAATGGCAAACCACTTCTGAAATCTTGCCAAGAAAACTGCAGGGATTAGTCCAGGCAGTTAACACTGACTTGAAGGCACACACACAGAGACAAAAATTGTTAGCCAACTAGAAGTTGGAATTCTTGCCTATCTACTAGAGATCACCCAGTGACCTAACAGTAGATCCCAATGTGCTTTCTATCCACCCATATTTAGAAATACCAAATTAAAATATAAGGGAATCTTTTTTGGATTCATTTCCTTCATTAATACAACACATTTTCTCTAAAAAGTATTCTCATTTGTAAAGGAAGAGGCATACTTGAACTGAAATGGCACTCTACAATCATATGTCCAAATTGTTATCTTGTGTTTGTTTAATCAGGGTGTAATTCATAATACCATGGAAAGAAAGATACAAGATTAATGCAGTTTCCCTAGGCTCAAGAATTTCCTGTCTGCTGCTGTGTTGTAGTGCAAAGAACTGAAGAAATACCCACAAGCCAAACACAACTAACTTTTGTGAATCAACTGAAAAAGAATGCTGACAAAGGTCCACCCAACAATACAGTCCTGTTTTCAGCTAGTTGAACTGCACTGGGCTAAAAAGTCTCTTAGAATATAGAACCTTTTCAAGTATAAGATGAGAACCAGTTGAGAAAGTGTATGGTCTTGAGGGACTGCCCCAACTGATGATAGCTGCTTCAAGAAAATGTGTTGTGTTGTGTTGTTTTGGTTTGTAAGCATGTGTGTGATTTATGACCCACCTTTCATTCGGAGCTCAGGATGGCATACATAGCACACACCCTGACAATTTCCCCTCCATTAGGCAGGTTGAGCTGAGAGGAGAGAGTGACAGGCTCAGCGTCATCCAGTGATCTTCTGATTGAGGTTGGACTGCAACCTGAATCTTCCCATGCTAGTTCAACCTATTAAACATTACAATTTTGGAAGTTTATAATGCAAAAGCAGTTTGACAGTATATATGACATTCTTTATAGAGGAAATCTACTTAGAAAATGTGGACAACTGAAAGATACATACTGGATATAAGTAAAATCCCTCCAGCAAAGGAGATCGTTACCTTGTCGTGGTGCTGGAGCTTGAGCACCTCAATGAAACCATGAGCTAAACCGTGAAGGGACACCCAAGACGGGAAGGTCGTGGCAGAGAGGTCAGACTAAATACGATCCCTGGGGAAGGTAATGGCAACCCACCCCAGTATTCTTGCCATGAAAACTAAATGGATCAGTACAACCAAAGATATGTCGGTATACCATCGGAAGATGGGACTCCCAGGTCGGAAGATGGTCAAAATGCTACTGGGGAGCAACAGAGGATACGTTCAACTAGCCCCAGATGTGATGACGCAGCTAGCTCAAAGCCGAAAGGACGGCTAGCGGCCGACGGTGCTGGTGGTGAACGACAAATCCGATGTTCTAAAGATCAACACACCATAGGAACCTGGAATGTAAGATCTATGAGCCAGGGCAAATTGGATGTGGTTATTGGTGAGATGTCAAGATTAAATATAGACATTTTAGGTGTCAGTGAACTGAAATGGACTGGGATGGGCCACTTCACATCAGATGACCACCAGATCTACTACTGTGGACAAGAGGACCACAGAAGAAATGGAGTAGCCTTCATAATTAATAATAAAGTGGCTAAAGCAGTGCTTGGATACAATCCAAAAAACGATAGAATGATCTCAATTCGAATTCAGGGTAAGCCATTTAACATCACAGTGATCCAAATATACGCCCCAACCACAGATGCTGAAGAAGCAGAAGTAGATCAGTTCTATGAGGATCTGCAGCACCTACTAGATAATACACCAAAAAGAGATGTTATTTTCATTACAGGAGACTGGAATGCTAAGGTGGGTAGTCAGATGACACCTGGAATTACAGGCAAGCATGGTCTGGGAGAACAAAATGAAGCAGGACATAGGCTGATAGAATTTTGCCAAGACAACTCACTGTGCATAACAAACACTCTCTTCCAACAACCTAAAAGACGACTTTATACATGGACTTCACCAGATGGTCGACACCGAAATCAGATTGACTACATCCTTTGCAGCCAAAGGTGGCGGACATCTATACAGTCGGTAAAAACAAGACCTGGAGCTGACTGTAGTTCAGATCACGAACTTCTTATTGCAAAATTTAGAATCAGACTAAAGAGAATAGGGAAGACCCACAGATCAGTTAGATATGAGCTCACTAATATTCCTAAGGAATATGCAGTGGAGGTGAAGAATAGATTTAAGGGACTAGATTTAGTAGATAGGGTCCCAGAAGAACTATGGACAGAAGTTGGCAACATTGTTCAGGAGGCGGCAACAAAAAACGTCCCAAAGAAAAAGAAAACCAAGAAGGCAAGATGGCTGTCTGCTGAAACACTGGAAGTAGCCCAAGAAAGAAGGAAAGCAAAAGGCAACAGTGATAGGGGGAGATATGCCCAATTAAATGCAAAATTCCAGAGGTTAGCCAGAAGAGATAAGGAATTATTTTTAAACAAGCAATGTGCGGAAGTGGAAGAAGACAATAGAATAGGAAGGACAAGAGACCTCTTCCAGAAAATTAGAAACATTGGAGGTAAATTCCAGGCAAAAATGGGTATGATCAAAAACAAAGATGGTAAGGACCTAACAGAAGCAGAAGAGATCAAGAAAAGATGGCAAGAATATACGGAAGATCTGTATAGGAAGGATAATAATATTGGAGATAGCTTTGACGGTGTGGTCAGTGAGTTAGAGCCAGACATCCTGAAGAGTGAGGTTGAATGGGCCTTAAGAAGCATTGCTAATAACAAGGCAGCAGGAGACGATGGTATCCCAGCTGAACTGTTTAAAATCTTGCAAGATGATGCTGTCAAGGTGATGCATGCCATATGCCAGCAAATTTGGAAAACAGAAGAATGGCCATCAGATTGGAAAAAATCAACTTTTATCCCCATACCAAAAAAGGGAAGCACTAAAGAATGTTCAAACTATCGAACAGTGGCACTTATTTCACATGCCAGTAAGGTAATGCTCAAGATCTTGCAAGGTAGACTCCAGCAATTCATGGAGCGAGAATTGCCAGATGTACAAGCTGGGTTTAGAGAAGGCAGAGGAACTAGAGACCAAATTGCCAATATCCGCTGGATAATGGAGAAAGCCAGGGAATTTCAGAAAAACATCTATTTCTGTTTTATTGACTATTCTAAAGCCTTTGACTGTGTGGATCATAACAAATTGTGGCAAGTTCTTGGTGGTATGGGGATACCAAGTCATCTTGTCTGCCTCCTGAGGAATCTGTATAACGACCAAGTAGCAACGGTAAGAACAGAGCACGGAACAACGGACTGGTTTAAGATTGGGAAAGGAGTACGGCAGGGTTGTATACTCTCACCCTACCTATTCAACCTGTACGCAGAACACATCATGCGACATGCTGGGCTTGAGGAATCCAAGGCTGGAGTTAAAATCGCTGGAAGAAACATTAACAATCTCAGATATGCAGATGATACCACTTTGATGGCTGAAAGTGAGGAGGAATTGAGGAGCCTTATGACGAAGGTGAAAGAAGAAAGTGCAAAAGCTGGGTTGCAGTTAAACCTCAAAAAAACCAAGATTATGGCAACGAGCTTGATTGATGACTGGCAAATAGAGGGAGAAAAAGTGGAGGCAGTGACAGACTTTGTATTTCTAGGCGCAAAGATTACTGCAGATGCTGACTGCAGCCAGGAAATCAGAAGACGTCTACTTCTTGGGAGGAGAGCAATGGCAAATCTTGATAAAATAGTTAAGAGCAGAGACATCACACTGACAACAAAGGTCCGCATAGTTAAAGCAATGGTATTCCCTGTAGTAACCTATGGCTGTGAGAGCTGGACCATAAGGAAGGCTGAGCGAAGGAAGATAGATGCTTTTGAACTGTGGTGTTGGAGGAAAATTCTGAGAGTGCCTTGGACTGCAAGAAGATCAAACCAGTCCATACTCCAGGAAATAAAGCCAGACTGCTCACTTGAGGGAATGATATTAAAGGCAAAACTGAAGTACTTTGGCCACATCATGCGAAGACAGGATACCCTGGAGAAGAAGCTGATGCTAGGGAAAGTGGAAGGCAAAAGGAAGAGGGGCCGACCAAGGGCAAGATGGATGGATGATATTCTGGAGGTGACAGACTCGACCATGGGGGAGCTGGGGATGGTGACGGCCGACAGAAAGCTCTGGCGTGGACTGGTCCATGAGGTCACGAAGAGTCGGAAACAACTTAACGAATAAACAACAACAACATAAGTAAAATCCAGCTATGGTATTAAGAAGGGTTCTTTTTTTCTAATTGTATATTTCATAGCCTGGACCTCCTCTTAAAGGAAATTCCAAAGGAACAAAAAAGGACTGTACTATGGTATGAAATATTAATGATATTAATTGGTATAGAAAATCACACAGGATTTAGTATAAAGAGCTTCAAAACAGGGCTGTGCTAAAACTCAGAATGAATGCCTTTCTAATCTTAAAGGCTCTCTCAATATTGACTCCTGGTGACTACACATATACATAATACAGAACTGCTTTCTTTGGCAATGATTCTTCAGCTTTGCTGTTTGGCCCTCAGCCTCAGGATCCCCAGATGGCCTCTCATCCAAGAGCTATCCAGCTCTAACTCTGCTTAGCTTTTTTCCCAGACCAGCCAAGATCAGCCAAGCACTGCAATGTGCTGAAGCAGCTCCCCAGGCATTGACTGAAGCATCATCATCTGCCCACGCTGTAACTCACACCGAGGCTTTAAGATTGGGAATTTAAGCAAAATTTATACGCTACAGTATATGCTATAAAATGCTATACTGTATATGAAAAAGAAGAAAATCTAATGTTTTTTAGCATTGCTTAAGGGAAGTAGTAAACAAGAGGGATAATGCATTCTCTTGATTACTGAGCTGATGGTCACTCCCAGGGTTTCCATCGCCACTTGTGCTGTTTTGCATTAGCAAGAAATTGGCCTGAATAATAAGAAACACGACCTTGTGATTTTCTCTGGTTTGGGCTTGGCAACATTTCTGAGCTGAGAATGCTACAGTTTACTGAGGAGGTCAAATAATCTACTGTTACTAGCAAAATTAGCTCTACTTATAAACATGCCATAAGACATGTCAACAGTCTCTAATCCCATGTGCAGCAAAAATTGCTGGAAAAATTGTTTATAATTTGGAAGAGGAAAAAAACTAGCAAATATTAAAAGCACCAACTCTCAGCTTCAGTTTGACAGCAGTATTGTCATTTTCACTCAACTATTGATTCTTTTGCTATTTTTATTGACTGATTCGCTGCACTTTACATGGCTTCCCTTGTAATCATACTGAAGCAATTTATCAGATAATTAAATTAAAAAATAAGCATTATGCCATCTTGTATGATAATCCTTTAACTGTTGTTGTTTGTTGTTGTTTATTCGTTCAGTCGCTTCCGACTCTTCATGACTTCATGGACCAGCCCATGCCAGAGCTTCCTGTCGGTCGTCACCATCCCCAGCTCCCCCACGGTCGAGTCCGTCACCTCCAGAATATCATCCATCCATCTTGCCCTTGGTCGGCCCCTCTTCCTTTGGCCTTCCACTTTCCCTAGCATCAGCATCTTCTCCAGGGTATCCTGTCTTCTCATTATGTAGCCAAAGTACTTCAGTTTTGCCTTTAATATCATTCCCTCAAGTGAGCAGTCTGGCTTTATTTCCTGGAGTATGGACTGGTTTGATCTTTTTGCAGTCCAAGGCACTCTCAGAATTTTCCTCCAACACCGCAGTTCAAAAGCATCTATCTTCCTTCGCTCAGCCTTCCTTATGGTCCAGCTCTCGTAGCCATAGGTTACTAGGGGGAATACCATTGCTTTGACTATGCAGATCTTTGTTGTCAGTGTGATGTCTCTGCTCTCAACTATTTTATCAAGATTTGCCATTGCTCTCCTCCCAAGAAGTAGACGTCTTCTGATTTCCTGGCTGCAGTCAGCGTCTGCAGTAATCACTGCCTCCACTTTTTCTCCCTCTATTTGCCAGTTATCAATCAAGCTCATTGCCATAATCTCGGTTTTTTTGAGGTTTAACTGCAACCCAGCTTTTGCACTTTCTTCTTTCACCTTCACTTTTTTAACTGTTACTTAACTTTTATTCTATTTCAGGAAAAGTAGGATATAAATTCTGTAATAAATGAGTTAATCAAATAAATATCCAGAGACCCTAATATGTATAGAAGACAAAGGTTTTATTTGGGTTCAATTGTAATAAACAAGTTTCTTTTTGGTGTTGCTCATTCACTTCTACTTATTCCTTTCTCTTATCAAGTCTGCAAGGCTCAAACTTGCAAATCTAAGTCCTTTTGTGCAGCCCACAACAATACTTTCCAAGTGCTGAGGACACTGCCCAGCAAGGCCAGGTGCTGAGTACCCGCAGATGCACAGGCTACCCCTCGAAAGTGCAGCCTTACAATTCATCTCAACTTTCCCCAAATTGACAGGTTGCCTAGCAACAGCAGGTGTTGGTCAGCCCAACTGTGAAGCCACTGTTCCAAAGCCTCTTGCGCCAAGGAGCCCTGCCCTCTGGAAACCCCTGCTTGCTCTGACACTCCATGGTGGGCACTGCTGCAGAGGGAGCACTAGCCGTATGGCCAGAAAAGTGGGGAGGGGAGGCTTGGCCAGGGAAGGCAGATGGGGGGCTGGAGTTGCCAGAGGGAAGAGAGGAGCTGGCTGAGAAGGAAACCAGGTCTGGCTGCCCCATCTGGAGGGTCTCTCTGCCAAGCAAGCATTTAGCAGGAAAGACAGTGAGCAAGCAATAAACATCTCCCTGCCAAGCAAAGGAAGGAAGGCGGGACTCTCTGCAGGAAAAGACAGAAGAAAGAAAGGAAAGCAAACAAGAAAAAAAGCAAAAAGTGCTCAGCAAGGAGAAAGAAGGGGAGGAATAGCAGGATTTCAGCAGCCCTTATTGGAATTGGTTTCCTAGATTATCTCATCCTAGATACGGTCCTGAAAAAATATTACATAAACAACCAAAAATTGGTGTCCCAATTAATGAAAAAAGATCAGTCTGGTGTAGTGATTTAAGGCCCCAGGCTAGAAATTGGGAGACAGTGAGTTCTGGTCCTACCTTAGGCATAGGCTGACCATATTTCCTTGGGGGGGAAACGGGACCCTAACCTACCCACGGCTTGCCAAAGTGGGTGCGCGTGCGTGCTTCACCGCGGGAACTTTCAAAAATGGGACAAAATTGATATTTTTCTTAAAACGACGGGACGGTCGGGAATTGTTTTATAAAACAGGACTGTCCTGTTCAAAACGGGATGTATGGTCAGCCTAAAAAGGTAAAGGTAAAGGTTCCCCCCACACATTTGTGCACTCATGTCTGACTCTAGGGGCCGGTGCTCATCTCCGTTTGTTAGCCGAAGAGCTAGCGTTGTCCGAAGACGCTTCCACGGTCATGTGGCTGCATGACGTGCACGGAACGCTGTTACCTACCCACCGAAGTGGTACCTATTCATCTACTTGCATTTGCATGCTTTCGAATTGCTAGGTTGGCAAGAGCTGGGGCTAGTGCGGGAGCTCACTCCGCACGCAGGGCTAGGGATTCGAACCTCCAAACTTGCGATCTTCCGATCGACAAGCCTGGCGTCTTACCCGCTGAGCCACCACGCCCCTCATGGTCAGCCTACTTAGGCACAAAGCCTGTTAGGTGACCTTGGGCCAGTCACTGTCTCCCGAGGAAGAAAAAGGCAATGGCAAAACACTTCTGAAAATCTTGCCAAGAAAACTGCAGGGATTTCTCCATGCAGTCACCAGAAGTTAAGAATGACTTGAAGGCACACACAAAAAGAAAAGGAAAAGGAAAAATGCTGCCAATTAAGTGCCCAACATGTTCTCTAAATAGCTGTTTCTCAGTAATTTTTTAAAAAGTAAAATTGTTTAGTGGTATAACTTTATACCTTTCATTTTTGAATCACTAGAGACTTTTATAGCAATGTATGAAAAAGTTTCAGTCTGTTGGCCGTCAGCCAAATGAACTGGTCCTCATGTAAGGCTCATTACTATTTAAGTTCAGCACAGATATCCAGTATAGTTCGCTTAGTGCAGTTTTACCAAACTTGATTCAAAGTGCTGGCTGGAGAAGCCCAAAAATTCTGGATACCCTTAACAAGATAAGCTCTTGGGTTTTGAAGTAACAGTCTTTAAACCCAGTCATGCTACCAAAGAAAAGATTGAAAGCAATTAATCCATAGCAGTAAAAGGTGAAAGATTTATACGATCTGAAGAGAAACCAGAGTATAAGCAATTAATCCAGTCTGATTTTTTTAATAGGTTAGACAGCAACATTGTACTTTCTACAAAATGGGGGAAATATAAAGTAATATTTCCTTACTCTGGATGGATATAATGATCTAGAGGATAAACTCATAACTAAGATATCCATCATGCTTGAATATAAAGATTTTAAGATTCAGTTCTGCAAAGAAAAAGCTTTTGTCATGTCTGCTGCTTAGTTAGGATACAATCAGTGCTTGCAAATAAGGTGTGTTTATTTTTTGTGCCTTCGAGTCAGTCTTGACTCCTGGCGACTGCCTGGACTGGTCCCTGCAGTTTTCTTGGCAAGTTTCACAAGCGGTTTGCCATTGCCTCCTTCCTAGGGCTGAGAGAGAATGACCGGCCCAGTCACCCAGCTGGCTTTGTGCCTAAGGTTGGACTAGAACTCACGGTCTCCTGGTTTCTAGCCTGATGCCTTAACCACTACGCCAAACTGGCTATCCAATAAGTAGCAGTATGTAAAACGAGTTTCAAAATTATAGTGGAACTAATTCTCAGAACACACACCTAATGGATATCTTAAATTAGAAGAAGCAATCATCATGCCCCAGAAAACAGGGAAATCTATGCTTACCTTTATAAATTTTCTGAGTTTAGTAACTTGATTAGCTCCCTAATTAAACATCTTCTTCATGAGACAATTCAGATACAGAACCATGGTCCACTAGATTATCAGAAGCCAAGTATGGAAAACAAGAAATTGAAGAGAAGAAAAATCACTGTGCAAAGTTTTTTACTCTCTCAGCAGGCCTGACATGATGAGGAGATAAACACTGGGAGTTCATTAGGTGATTGTTCCTTTTATTTTGTGCATGAATGGATCAAGTACATGGCATACTGTACATCTGTATCTCAAGCAGCTCCCTCCAGGCTATTTAAACCATTAGAGAGATTTATTTATTTATTTTATTTTATTCAATTTATATGATAAAATCTGAATCCAGATAAAGAGTTCCAAGGAAAAATGGGACAAGAGGTTCAAATGCCAAGGTCTTCAAATCTCTTACCTCTTCTAATTGTTCCAGTTTGTTTACATAACTGAAAACTGAGAAGAATGGTGGGAAAGAGAAGCTGACACTAATAGTTTGCCAGCATTACGAATGGCAAAATAATGCCAAGATACAGGTGATTTAATCAATTGTTCCACTGAAAACATAATGGAAATGTAAGAGCTGCCCAAAGACATACGGTAATTATACCTGTCAAGTTGCATTATTTCAAATAGAAACAAATGCCAACAATAAAAGACAATATTTATTTATTTATGGTCTGAGGCAAAAAAACAACAACCCCTCAATATACAATAGCGCAAATAAGCAGAAGCTAAAAGAAATAATTGGAAGATAAATAATACTATCTTGAACCAGCTAACAAGTTTAAATACCTTGGAATCATCCTCCAATCAACTGCAGCACAGAAGAAAGAAGCAAAAGACATTACTTGCCTGAGCAAAGAACATCTCTAATGCAATAATGTTATGTGCTAACCTCAAACACAATAATTCTGTCCCTGCTGTAACTTGTTTAGGGCCAAGGTGTTGAGTCTTTTCCTTTACAGACCATAGCTCTACATATACGCAATCCTTAAGAACTCTTGAACCACTCAAATTAAATAAAATGGCTGTATGTTCCCTGGGACAGGTAGAGTACCCTTCTTATGCCTGGAGAATGGCCTTTCCTCTGTTCTGGCTCACACCAAAATATCTTAACTAAAATTTTAGATAAAATTGAATTCTTTCCCTCTATCTCCCCGCATTTCTGAGAGAGGGTTTTGCCTTTTCATGGAAGAAAGGTATTAGACTTCGAATCATTTCATAAAATCATAGGGTTTGAAGGGACATTAAGAGGCATTTAGTCCAACCCACTGTTTGGTTCAGGATTTGCTAGAGCATTTCAGATACGATGGCTATGCATGTTCTCTTTCAAAACCTCCAGTAAAAGGAAAGACATCATTTCATAAGGCAACCTATGACAGCACTTACTGTTTGGAAAGTCCTACTAATATCTAACCTGAATATACTACCCTGCAGTTTCAACCCACTGGTTCTGGTCCTGCTCCCCAGGAACAAGTCCACTCCCTCTCCTGTATGACAACCCTTCAGGTTCCTGAAGACTGCTATTACAGCTTCCCTCACGCTTCTCTTCCACAGGCTAAATATACCTACTTCTTTTCATTGTTCCTCACAGGACTCGGTTTCAATCCCTTCAGTATTTGATTGCTTCTTCTGCACTTGCTCCAGTTTCTTAATGTCCTTTCTAGACTACAGTGCCCAGAACTGGACACAGTATTCCAAATGGGGCCTGACCAAGGTAGGGTAGGACAATTACTTCCAGAGATCTGAACTCTATGACTGCCAAGCCAGGTCTGTTCCATCTTATACCTTGGTCTTAACATTTTTATAACCTAGTTTTATGTCATCTGCACATGTGATAATCATCTCAATCTCTTCATCCAGGTAATTTTTAAAAAATGAAACGCACAGGACCCATGACAGAGTCCTGTAGCACTCCACACAATACAACTCTCCAAGCATTATTTGGCACTATTTATGAGTACCTTCTGGGTCTCGTCCTTCAGCCAATTATGAATCTGTTTAATAGTTCTAGCCCTTATTTTAAAAGGTAAAGGTTCCCCCCGCACATTTGTGCAGTCATGTCCGACTCTAGGGGCCGGTGCTCATCTCCGTTTGTTAGCCGAAGAGCCAGCGTTGTCTGAAGGTGCTTCCGCGGTCATGTGGCCGGCATGATGCATGCGGAACGCTGTTACCTACCCACCGAAGTGGTACCTATTCATCTACTTGCATTTGCATGCTTTTGAATTGCTAGGTTGGCAAGAACTGGGGCGAGTGCGGGAGCTCATTCCATCACACGGGACTAGGGATTCGAACCTCCGAACTTGCCATCTTCCGATTGACAAGCCTGGCGTCTTACCCGCTGAGCCACCATGCCCTTTATTTTACCATTTGATTAATGAGCATATAATTAGAAACGTTGTAGAATGCTGAATGTCAAGGTAAATTATATGTAGAGTCCCATGTATTCTACATGGGGCTGGCCTTGGTGACCACTCAGAAGCTTCACCTGGTCCAGAATGCAGCAGTGTGGATACTTATGGGCATACATTGGTATGCCCATGTAACACCTCTACTTCATGAGCTTATGAATATGAGGTTATGAATTTACTTCTGGATACAATTCAAGGCGCTGGTTCTTCCCTATAAAGCCCTTCATGGCACAGGGTCAGACTATGTAGCTCCAATTATTTCTGCCAGTCCAGTAAGATATAACAGGGTCCCATCACTTAGGCAATATCATCTGGCAGGACCCAACATATGTGTCTTCTCTGTTGCTGCTTCCCCCCTTTGGAACAGCATTCCACCCAAGATCCAGCTGGCCCCATCCCTAGCCTCCTTTTTAGAAGGCATTAAGGACCTGGATTTTTCCTCAGGCATTGGGTCTAGAAGTGTTATGACCCATTTTTCCCTGGCGTTTTATCCGTCTATTTGTCTCTGTTCTGGTCTCTGTTTTTTAAACGTTTTTATCATGGGGTTTTAACAAATCTATTATTGCTATTAGGGGTATACACTGGCCTGAGATGTGTGCTGAGTGGGCTGCTGTATCAGTCAATCAAATAAATAAAGATTCTTGGCATTCACCTAATTTGTTAAGTACGCTTTAAAAGTTTATGGTCTCCCATTCAATTTTATAATCAAGTTTGACCCTGCTTAAGTTTGATCAGCTGAGGTCAGCCAGGTTTTGTCACCCAGTTGGACAACCACCTTCTAGTGATTCATACCCAGTAAGGTACACAAAAAGGCTACACATGAAGCATACTTTCCAATAACAGAGTCCTATTTATGCCAAACCTTCCTCAAATATATTTACATAGCAACAGATGATTTTTTTCTCTAACTTTTAAAATATTGTTGCATTTTTAACATTTAGTTCTGCTAAATTTTTTATCATCTACTCTCTGTTGTATTCCTGATCATATCCAAAGGTGTTTTAATGTTTTGTATTACCTTATTGGATTTGTATCATATTGTTATACATTGTAGAGACCTTTTTGTTAAGGGACAGCCTATTAATAATGTGAATACATAAATAAAATACAGGGTTCACCAATAAAATTTTCTAGTTTTTTAAAAATTAGATGGTTCAATATACAAGGAGGGGCAGTGTTATAACAACTAACACAGCTTGCCTGAAAGCCATATTTAAAGAATATTTATCAGTGGTCTTCATCAAACTGAAATGAAATATCAAGTAGTGTGTTACAGGAATCAGTCTTGAATCTGGACCTCTTCAATATAACAACTTGGATGAAAAAATGGGGGGAGGACGAGCTATCAAATTTGCAGATGATACAAAATCAGATAGAATAACTAATACCCTAAAGATCACAAAAATCACACTTGCCTTGGTAAGTTAGAGATGGAAGTTAATAATGAAATATATGTCTGCAATGTCACATGGATGCAAAAAGAGTAAATGTGAGTTTAGGCCGTATCAAAAAATGTAGGCTCTCTTCCACATGGGTTATACTTCACCTTAAGTAGATCTCCAAGTCTGGGTACCACTTTTTAAGGATTCACATAAATGAATAAGTGTTTAAAAAAAAAGCAACAAGAATAATCAAGACATTGGACATAGTCCTACAAGAATAGAGAAAGGGAAATTAATATGTTTAGTTTTCAGAAAGCATGACTGTGGAGAGATGTGATAGCACTCTACAATTCCTTGAAAGGCTGTCACACAGAAGACGAAATTTGTTCTTTATTGTCTTAAGGTCAGAACAGATTAATGGTTTAAAGTTAATGAAAAACAGATCCAACTGATTATCAGAAATGTTAGGAGAAAAAATGCTTGCGAGTAAAAGGAGTGGAACCTATTACTTTAGAGAGAGAGATGGACTCCCCATTGCTGGATGTTTAAAGCAAAGGCTTGAGAGACACTTTCTTTAGTATGGATTTCTGCACTGAACAGGGATTGGGCTTAATGGCCAAAATGGCCCTATTTCAACTCAATTATTTTGTGATTCTAAGTATAAATAGTGCCTGCTTGGCTACCAAGTTTACTTGCCAAGTCACAGAAATTTGGACGCAGTATTTCCCAGCTTCCTACATTATGGATCAAGTCAGAATAAATTATGGGCCACCTCATAATTTGTTAGTTACCTCAAAATGGGGAATTCTGGCATACTGTGAACTACAAAAGCTGTCTTAAAATTTAATTGAATTATATGCAATGGGACTGGTACAGTGAAACTTCCCACTGGCATTTCTAGGGAGAGAACCCCAGCTGTTAAAAGAAAATGATGGAAGGTGTGTTTCATCAGAACAATAGTGCTCTTAATATGGTGGGCCTTTGTTTTAGTGCAACCTTTCATAAGCTTGAAAAATAATGCCAAAAGGGATTTGTCTGTTGTCATAGCACCAAACATGTTCTGTCTCAAATTACTCAAGTGGGAAAAACTGGCATTCAACAGCCTCTCAACCACATTTGAATGGCCTGTTGCTGAAACACTCATTCAAATGTCCTGCCTGCATCAAGATATCAATAGGGCAGCCCAAGCTTGAATCAATGACTCTGATCAGCATCTGTTTGGCACTTAGAAGGCATATCTGCTTAAGATACGGAAGTCTGAATACAGAGAGTAGATACACTTTTTAGAGAAGGATTTTTTTCAATCAAGTTCAGTCTGGTACATTTAGTAATACACAGAGCTCTTCTTTCCATTAAAAAATAATAATAATTTGATTCTAGAGCAGTGTTTCTCAACCTTAGCAACTTTAAGATGTGTGGACTTCAACTCCCAGAAATCCCCAGCCAACATGCATTATTACATAGCGAAATAAATGAAAACATTTAGAGCAGGGTTTCTCAACCAAGGTTCCATGGAACCCTAGGGTTCCGTGAGGTCACTAGGGGTTCCCTGGGAGATCACAATTTATTTAAAACATTATTTCAAATTCAGGCAACTTCACATTAAAGAGGTAAATAAATAAAGTATTCTTTATTTTTAGTTTAAGAACACTGTTAATGCATATATTGAACTGAGTGGTCCGGGACGCAATTGTAACAACTTCAGGAACAATTGCTGAGCTCTGCTTATGGAGTTCGGCACAATGAATGGCTGTATATTAGTTCTATTTCATATTTATGTGTTCATGTAAAAAAAAATAGATCTGTGTAACTTAAAACTTGAATGTGCTGCTGTTCGATATAAATAAGGCCTTTTCGTTTACTCTAAAGTAACCTTCCCGAGCCTGTGGTTTTCTAGCTCTGCAAAGCTATGCAGAACATCTGCTGGGGATTAAACGAGAACAGAGGAAGGAAGATAACTGGTCAGAGAAGGCTCCCTTAAAACCAGGGTATTCCAGAAACATGCGTGTAAATATGTAAACATGCATGTAACCGCCCAGAGTCCCTCCTTGAGGGGGGGAGATGGGCGGTCATAGAAATTTAATAATAATAATATATACAGGCCTACACATGAAACGAATATAATATTTCTGTAACTTCTGGCCTATATTTCAGCCTCAATGTGCAGGGGTTCCCCGAGGCCTGAAAAATATTTTAAAGGGTTCCTCCAGGGTCAAAAGGTTGAGAAAGGCTGATTTAGAGTATGGTTTATAAAGCTTATGCCAACAAGTACTGCAAATTAAGTCAGAAATTAACTACTTACCTATAATATTAAGCTCAAAAATTAATACTCCTTTTTATATCTTAACAACAGTACACTCTGCTTGGTACCTTTTACTAATGTTATATTGAGAAATAATTGTATAACCTCCGTAATTATCTGTTCATTCATAGATAATTTTCTAAAAACACATCTTTGTTTTAAATAAAAGAAAAAAATTATAAGACCAAAAAACCCCACAAAGCACTCTTCATGTACTTTTTAAAAGAGAGAAATGAGTATGTCTGTATGTATGTATGTATCTGTATATGATGTGTTATTGCTAAATAAAGTTTTAACTGTTAAAAAAAACAGAAACATTGTTCTAAAAAAAGAAAGATTAATTAAACTATTCATTTCCATTCCTGAAGTCATTTTTTTCCAATCTAAATTGATTGGGACAATAAGTGCTAGAATTCTAAGTCATGATCACTGAGAATTTTGGAGTTGCAGTCCCACCCCCAAATCTGGAGGACACCAAGTTGGGGAGGGTTGATTTAGGTCGTGGCTGTTATCAGTCAATGATATCTGCATCTAAATTAGCAGAATTTTGGAGTTGCAGTCCCACCCCCAAATCTGGAGGACACCAAGTTGGGGAGGGTTGATTTAGGTCATGGCTGTTATCAGTCAATGATATCTGCATCTAAATTAGCAGAAAAGCCTACCTTTTAATCCTGTTCTTTTGGAATCCCTGATTCAAAATAGCTAAAAGGAACTTGTGAAACTTTATTGAAGAGATATGCATGAGAACATGCTGATAAATTCATGCAAACATACATACACACACACTCCACACAAAAAAGGAATAAAAATGGTAAAGAAATTGAAGGCAGAAGAAAAAGAAAAGGAAACTTCATTAAATCTAATTCATACCAACCCTAATCACTTTACCACTCCATATCTTTCTGTCCTTGCAAACCATCATTGCTTCTATCATGTCCATACAACATACATTACCTTTTGCTTGTAAACTTAACCTCTTTTTTAGAACTCCATCCAACCATGACTTTCTCAGTCTTCCCCTTCCTTTCAATCTTTTAACTGTTCCTCATTCACTAATTTCTTATTAGATATTTCTCACCCCAAACAGGTACTTTCTGTCCTGCCCCAGCACACACAGAATTTAAGGCTTGTTGTGAATACCAACATACAGTTTTTCTGGTTTTCATGGCTAACCAAAAGTTTGCAGTCAGCAGAATTGTGCTCCTCCTCCAAAATAGTTCTCCAAAATTAGATGTCATGTTCATTTCCAATCTCCTTCCCTGAATCCACAATTTGCAATTGCAGGGAAGCCTTGGTCTCTTCTGTTGCTAGCTGCTGCAAGTCGCCAAGCTAAAATGACAGTCTCCCCATTAGTCTGGTAATAAAAGGGGAAGTCAGCTTTGATGTGTATTTGTTGGATGCTATAAACTCCAACCAGGTGACTCTGAACTCTGCCAGTTAATGAAAAGTGTTTGTGCACATTAAAACTTATCTAAAACAAAACCAAGTTTAATGAGAACACGGTGTCAGCATAGTATTCAACTTAGGTAGAGAAAGCTGGATGTGTAAATTTCTTAATTTGTTAATTCGTTTTACTTCTATTAACATATGCCAGCTAAAATTAATGCATTTATGTCAGTTTCCATCAGTCCAGCAAGTAATGTCCACACAGTAATGCACATGGCTTCTTCTCCAATATTCAATCCTAACAATATGATAGCATCATATCTACCCCATTATAATACAATTTCTCTATGTTTTAGACTCTTTCCCAGAATTATCTTAACCCCAAGAAATTATACTGTATTTTAGCAGTTCTATAGTACACAACACTATAAATCAATAAACTGAAACTACAATCTGACTTTTAAAGGCACACATTCATAAAATTAGAAAATTGAGGAGAAACATCTGCTTTGCAATATTATTTTAAAATACAACTTTAAGCAAACTTGGACTGTCTTTGTTTGCCAATTCCTAGATGGGTTACTCTAGTTCCTAAAACAATGATGAATGGATCCATAAACATGCCCCCAGTGGATCAGAACTCTTATACCAGTCAGTGAAGTATCCTGGTCAGATTTGGGCTAATTTTTTACCTTTATAATTGTTACGATTCCCATTCTTCATTTCATCCCTTAATGACATTGACTCACTAGAATCTCCACTTGCTCTTGAGCTACTGAGTTGTTCAACATGTCTTTTCATTGCAGCATCAAGTTTGTTCATATTAGAGACAGCTATGTAGAGTGGATTGGGAATGCTTCAGACTATCAGAATTTCTAACTGGCCACAGGCTAATGCAGCAATGTTCCTAGAGTAATGAGAAATACCCATAAGGAAATCCAATCCCAAGAGCAAAAAAAAAAAAAAAGGTTTGAATTCCCTAGCTAACTAAATAGTCTTCATTTGCCATATTGGATGAGAGGATCAGTTACAGGTGCATCAGGAGATCATTTGCATACATTACTCCCCTGCAACAGATACAATGACAAGACACAGAATATTATACCCAATCTTTGTTAATAATGCAAACGACTTTAATATACTGCTGAATGAAACATCAAATATACTTTTCACTTTCCATTCCATTAAACCACTGGATAGATTGTAAATGGTTTAGAATACAACTAACAGAACATCACAATTTAGCATTCTTTTTCAGTGCAAACCTGAAATGCAACTAAGCTTAAATAAGCAACAATCTTTCAGCCTTCCAACTATAGTATGATGATTAACTTAGTCTACTTTATGAAGTTGCTGAAAGCATTACTGAGTTTTTAATTTTTTGCTTAAATAGTGAAATACAATTACAACACCACCAACAAAAAGAAATACAGTAGTAGTAATACAATAAAAATATATTAAAATAAACTAAATGTAAAAAAAGAAAAAAGAATTTTAAAAATGATCCATATAGTATCTATTTAGTATCAGTATGGAATTAATTCAATCCTTAATCTTACTATTACATTTAGACTGAATAATAATAATAATAATAATAATAATAATAATAAATAATATATTAAATTTATATGCCACCCAACTCTCAGCGACTATGTATATTGCTTCATCCTCTCATTTTTAGAATAGACTTTTCAAAACTAGAAAACATACAGTATCCTGAATCCATTCCTTAATATTAGGATAAGTTTATTTCCCTTTATGTCAGATTATCATTACTGAAGAGCCCCAGGCTCACTAAAGCCAAAGACCTTCATTAAATGATAAATCCATATTTTAGGTATATAATTTAACATCAAGGTTATGTCTTTATTGTATTTCTTTCCAAAATTGTATTATCATATGACATGACTTGAAACCAAAATGAAACTATGGATGGACAAGACAAAATCATATGACCTGTCAAATTTCTTACAATGCCAGCACAAAAAATTGTGCAACCTTTTTAAAACAATTTTTGAAGAGTCCAGCAGACACGAAATATTTCTTGATGAATTATTTTCATGTTTAAATCATAAGAAGTATATTTTACATTTCTTACATTACAAATGATTTTCCAAGATTGGATATGCCAGTTCTTCATTCCACAGTTCAAGTACGTAACTAATGCTAAGCTTCATTCTATTTTTAATAACATGTAAAACTAAATTGTGAGAAGTGCTGCATCCCTTAAGGATCCTAAGGTTCCGGGCTTCTGGTGGGAATATGGCACTCTGAACAGCTGTGCTCCCAGGCTCCATGAGCAGAACTGACAGCGCGGCAATTTTCGGGCTCAGGCAGGCTTTTCCTGAAGCCCAGGAGCGTTTTTCCGGAGAGAGGAAAAAACTTGGAATCAACCCATCTGTCCTTGGAAAGGCTGCTTGCAGCCAGAAAATTGCAAACAGCGTCTGTGATTGACTGATAAGAGCCGCCGGGAGGCTGGGACGTCACCATTTCCAAGCCGCGCTGTAGCCTTAAAGGGACATTAAGACCGGCCACCCCACTTCTAAATCACTCAATTTATTTTTCTTTTAAGTTTATGTACCCTAAGAGAGGCTTTCTACAGCAAGGAGAAACGTGTTCTCTTGGTGCTTATTGTTATTTTTGTGATTAATTTCTTTTTAAAACATTCTTTTTAAGTTTTGGATTTAGCTTTCCATCCAAATATTAAGGAACGTTGAGAGTATGTAAGCATATCCCTGTTATTATTTTTGTACTAAATTTGAAGATTTTAGCATTTTCTTACACGTTGAATCTGCTGTTCTGAACTTTCAGCTTTCTGTTGCTACTTTCTCTGGGGAACTGCCTGTTATCATACTTTCACTTCTGTAAACACGTTTCGGAACTTTCCTATTAGCTCCCAGTTTCACTGGTTAAGTACCTAGGGCAGAGCTTTCCAAACTGTGTGTCGCGACACAAAAGTGTGTCGCCACACACAGTCGACTGTGTCGCCACACAACCCGGAAGTGGCAGCGGGGGCGTGCACGGCACCGGCGGCACCGGCGCGCCATCGGTGCTTCCGCGTTTTAGCGGAGGCTGCCGCCGCTGCCGCCACCATGCACACCCCCGCCCGCACCAGGTTTTCCCACGGCGACACATGAAAATCCGAAGGCGCCGCAGCTGCGGCGGCACGCAAAGAACGAAAGCGGCAGCAGCGCTTCTGGGTTTTTGCGCGCTGCCGCAGCGGCGGTACTTCCAGATTTTCCCGCGGCGAAAACTTTGGAAAGCCCTGACCTAGGGGGCACCATAATCTACTGCATCAGACATGGAGGATTTCAAGCAGGCTTTCTCAGATTTTCATCGTGACTTTAAACAGATCCGTTTTGATTCCTGTCAAGTTCTTGTGCAGGACATTCAGGACATTGTGGAAAATACGACCTCTAAAATGTGTCATCTGGTTGGGGATGTCGTGGAAGAAATTGAAGAGCTTAACAATGATAGAAATGTTTCTTCTAATAGCAAGATCGGGGCTTCTGTTGAAATGCTGGGTGAAGATCGGATAGTCCAGGGGTCGGCAAACTTTTTATCCCGGGAGCCATTTTGGCATGCTCGTGCACATTTTGAAATGCTCGAGAGCCAGGGGGCGGGGTTTGCGGGCGGGGGCCAATTGCGTGGAAGGGGGCGGGGTTTGCGGGTGGGAGCCAATCGCGTGGAAGGGGGCGGGTTTTGCGGGCGGGAGCCAATCACGTGGAAGGGGGTGGGGGGCTCACGGAGGGCTCACGGAGGGAGGGGGCGCAGCCAGTGGCTCCGCGAACCCACCCCGGCCGCCCCACCGGGAGTGGCGGAGAAACAGCTGCCACCCTCCGGCCGGCAGGACGGGCGTGGGAGAGCGGAAGGCTGCGCCCTCTCCACCGGGCGGGACCCGCGCCTCCTTCCCTGCGGGTGGGCGAGGCACATTAGCACTTCACTTCCACTCACGGGGCTGCTTCTCCGGAGGCGTGCGCCGAGGGAACAAAGCTGAGCCGGGCAGAGGCGGCCGGGGCGGAGAGGAGCGCCCGTTTAAAACCAGGCTCCAAAGGCTGCGGGTGGAGACGTTGGTGGCCGGCGCTGGAGGAGGGCGATTGATTCTTCCTCCTCCCGCCCTCGGGAGCCTTCCAACTTTCGCCCGAGTCGGGCAGCGTTTCCAAAGCGGCCCTTCTTATCCAACGGGACGCACACAACCCCCCTCCTTTCGTTTAAAATCGCGATCAAAACACGCGGCAATAAGCAGGCAGACAATGGTGGCCTGAAACAGTTACTTGAACCATCCAACTTTGAGAGAGCCATCTCCAGTGACAGCAGAAACGCCAGAACTCAACTCCAGAGGAAAACATGGGGGGGGGGGGTGTCATAAAGGTAATTTTAGCAAAAGGACCACATAGGGAAAGGAGGACACACTTTAGAGGGTAAGTTAGTACCCCAACTTCATATCCCCTCCCCGGAGAAAAAAGAGCGACCCTTTCCTTGGGGGAATTTCTGTTGGAAGAGTGGAATATGGTCACTTCGGGGGCGGCTGTTGCAGTTAGCACCTTAACTGCCCCCCACGCCCCCCCATGCACCCGCACGCTTCTCTAACCTACCTGTTGCAGGGGCATTTCCAAGCCTAACAATGCCTCCCCCCCCCGACAGCTCCAAGAGTTGAGAATCGGGAAGGGCTGCGTGTCTGTGTGTGTGAGAGAAGGCGAGATGCCCCCTCCTTCCCTCTCTTTCCCTCCTTCGCCCGGCTCCCAGTCACAAACGCGGCCTCGGCGCACGTGTGCGAAACGTCACCGCCGAGTCCGGGGGTGAAGCGAAAAAGCGACCAGCCGGACAGAGAGCCTTCCTCTTCCCCACAGCCATGCTGCCTGTTCAGACCCTGAACCCCATCGGGGAGGAAAGGCTCGGATCTGGCCGGCCCTCTCACGCATTCACACGCACACGCTGTGAGCCACCCCCAATTCTTAGTTCTCCCATGCCTGCGCGCTGCTTGCAACGCTGGCCTCTTTGTTCCTGCCTTCAGAAATTAAGGAGAGGGAAATAAACTGTCCCCCCAGTAGCCCCCCCCATCGGAGGACAACTACCACCCCCAAGATTTACTTCAATCAGCTGGGGACGCCTTACTTGCCCCATCCCCTGATCCTCCCATTGCCGGGACAAAGTGGCTTCCCGCCAGAGGCAAAGGAAAGAAAGGGTAGAAAAGTTTGTGGCACTGGGAGCAACATCACATACAAAAGCCTCCACGGCGCCCCTCTTTCAGGGAGCACCCCTGTCCCGCAGCGCAGAAAGGAAACTCAGCCCACGAGACCTACACAGACGGGGAAGGAGGCCAGGGATCGGCCTCCGCTTTCACCCGCGGTATGCCCCGGAACTGCTGTGGAGCTGAATGAAGGCGCTGGCGGCGGCAGGAGCGAAACGAGCCGGGAGGCTGACGGCGACTGTATGTGCGCGCCCGCACGTGGTATTTTGTAGAAGAGCCACACTCAAGGGGCCAAAGAGCCGCATCTGGCTCGCGAGCCGCCATTTCCGACCCTTGGGATAGTCAAAGAAATTAAAGGGTTCCCCCAGGGCAGGGGTCGGCAAACTTTTTTATGCCAGGACCCATTTTGACATTTATAACATCACTCGAGGGCCAGGGGGCAGGGTTTGCGGGCGGGAGCCAATCGCGTGGAAGGGGGCGGGGTTTGCGGGTGGGAGCCAATTGCATGGAAGGGGGCGGGGTTTGCGGGCAGGAGCCAATGGCATCCTAGGTCATCAGCCTCCGCAGTTTCCATCCGCTTTTTTGGAGAATTGTAAACCAGGTTCAGCACCGGATGGCGCGAAGGTATCTGCACAAAACAACGGTACCTGCCCAGAATCACGACTTTGAGAACAGACTTTCGACCCAGCCAAAGTGCGAGATCTTCGGCCCAAGGTGGTGCATATTCTTTCTCTCTCACACACACACACTCCCCCAAATACACATGTCCGCAAGAGGACAGGGGGCGCCATTCTTAAAGCCCGCTGAATTAAAAGGAATTCATTGGATTTACGTCCTGGGAAACCAGCGATTGCGATTCCGGGTTTAGGTAGTATTGCTTTCTGCCCTATAACACTTGGAGAGCCACCGGATTGAAAGGCGAAGCGCAGCTTGTCAAAATCAGCAAACAAAAACGACCCGCTCCCATCCCATGGAAACAAAAGTTTAACTGGGCGGGACAAGGGGGAGGAGCCGCCTGGGCTGGGTCAGGGCCAAAGGGACGCCGCACAAGCCTTCAGCTCAGGGGCAGGAAGGTTGGCGCTCTCCAAACCCCTGGCCTCCTTCCTCTCCAGTCCCCGCCAGGATGGTGAGAGCTGCAGCCCAGCCTCTTTGAAGGCACCCGGTTGCCCGGCCCTGCCGCCCTTAGCGGAGACCTCAGGTCGTCGAGCCGCCTTTACTGGGAATTCCACCCGGCTGAAAAACCACGGCAATTTCCTCCGGCGGGAGAAGAGGGCTTGGAAAAGCGGCCGCGACTGGTTTTCTTGGGGGAAAAAGGCAACCGAGAGAGCCGGAGCTGCTGCCGGAGCTCCGATTCTTGGAGCTCCGTGGGACATCTCCCTGTGGAACTGTATGCCCCCCCGACACAGACACACCCGGTGCCGAAAGATGGGGGCCTGGCGCTGGAATGCCCCCTCCAAGAGGCGGGCGGGACTCCCTCTTTCTAGGGCAGCTGCTCCCGAGACTTGCGACCGGAAGGCGGTCGGCGGAAACCTTTTGGGGAAGAGGGAGCAGCAATTCTTTCTCCCTGCGTGGGATCCGGTGCCTGACCCCCACGGGTACCACCTTCCTTCCTCAACCCTGGTGGGCTCCCGATGCTGCATGGGATGATGCCCATTCACTCTGCTATTTCTCCCAGCCAAGTGGGGAGGGTAGAATCGGCCGGCCAGCATGTGGGGGGAGGAATGGAAGAGCCACACTCAAGGGGCCAAAGAGCCGCATGTGGCTCGTGAGCCGCAGTTTGCCGACCACTGCCTCAGGGGAACAACAACTGATCTTAAATAAAATTGATATAGTAAGATCAATGCTGAAATCGGTAACAAACGCAACAGAGACTCTTAACACTTTACTCCCGGCTAGCTGCTCCTCAGCGGAACTGTTGCTGAGTCCAGACTCTGAGAGTACAAAGTCTCCAAGGAAAAAAAAGAGAAGGCATGCCAGTCCAAAGCAAAAACATACAAAATAAAAGGTCACTCAATGGGACATTGCAACACAAACTTTAACTGAGCACTTAGAGGATAAAACTGCAGTGGGTGACTTAATATCATTGGCACCGGATAATCAGATAGAACAATCTTCAGAGTTGTTTCCTGCAGTTGATTTTAGTGTGGCTTCTACTCCTGATTTTATTCAGCAAGGGATTGCTCCACTGACATCTAGTCACTCTACTCCACTGCAAGCTAACGTCACCAAGGGAAGCCCTGAAAGGAAGCAATCTTTTGTTACCAACCCCCAATCTGATGATAGCTACATACAAGTCCAGCAACTAGAGAAAGAGAGGGACCGACTGAGTTTACTGCCACCAGCTGAAACGCCAGCATCAGATCAAAACTTGTGGAATTTTGGCACTTATGAAAAAGAAGAGCAACAATTCCAACCTCCGGTGAGGAAAGTTGAATCTTGTAATAATTGTGTTTATATGGGAAGTATTGATAATATTGTTCCAGCACCAGAAATAAACTGACTTTCTGTATCTATATGTCCCACCCAACCACCCCACTTAGAACATCCTGCCTGTGGGAGACCTATACAAATTGTGACCTGGAATGTAGCTGGTTGGAAGGAAGCAGTTGACAGTGAATTAGTGGGTTTCCTTTCTAAATTTGACGTAATAGCCATTCAGGAAACTTGGTTAACTAGAGAAGATGAACCAATACAACTCCTGGGCTTTCAAAGATGGGATACCCCTGCCCAAAAATTAAAGAATAAAGGGCGAGCCTCAGGCGGCCTCTGTATTCTTATTAAGCAAGAATTGCAATGGCAATAATGAAAAATTATATAATGAAGATAAATTACCTTATTTATTAATCGTGAAATTTAGATATAAGGAGCTCAAAGTAATTTTAGTAAATGTATATATTCCCCCAAACACATCTTCCTACTATAATACCGATTATTGGATATGTCTAGAAACAATAATGGATGAAATAATCACATTGTATTCTCAATCTATAATTATATTACTTGGCGATTTTAATACCAAATTAGGACTATCTCTTCATGATTTTGCTCAAAAGCATAGATTTCCAAATGAATTTTATGAGAACCAGCCACAGTGGCTCTCAAGAGATAACAAAAGTAATAGTGCTGGCTTGTATTTAGTTTCTTTAATTTTTAAATGAATATCCCTTTCGATCAAAGACTGTGCCCATGTGGCAGAGGAGTAATTGAAACAATGGAACACGTCATTTTATATTGTTCTCTCTATGCAGATGCTCGCCAGGAATTATTATCACAATTTTTTACCAAATATCCAGGTCGTTCAGATTCTTTTTACCTCAAGATGTTTTTATCAGACCAATCTGATTTTACTTCATTGACCACAGCTAAATATTGCTCTATAATCTGTACAGCACACCGCAATATCTCTTCTAATTTTTCTTAGATTTTTTAGAATTTTAAGTGTTTTTTCTTTTATTCTAATCAGATATGAATCTTCTGTTTTGTTTGCTGGTCTAAATTGATTTGATTTGATAATATAAGTTAGCATAGCTTTACATTCTCGTTGTGTTATACAAATTCTAGTATTACTTATGCCCTTTTATAGCTATTTGCCATAGTTACTGTATTTATAGTATATAGATTATTCATTGTAAAATTAATTGTAATTTTATAGGATTTTTTTTTTGCTTTTTAATACCTGTACTCTGTAATTTTACCTTAATAATTTTATCTTTATCTTATTTTATGCTATCAATATGACTTTTAATTTTTATTTCTATTTTAGCGTAATTGTTATGTTACTAGTTGTATGCTGGTCTATGACTGAAATAAAAATTGATTGATTGATTGATAATTTTTAAATGTAATCTCCAAATTTTGGGAGGTAAGGATAACAATTACACATACCCATATACATACCACACAGCCCATACGAGTAGTGTGTTAGATCTCATTTGTGTATCGAGAAATAAAGTTGACCTCTTTTCAGAGATCATCATACATATAAGAGGCAAAAGTGATCATCAACCAGTGAGTGTGAAATTACTGGGTAGTTCAGATTTAAGACCATGTAACATGGCTGACAGGTGGGTCACTAATAACTATGAGGTGTGTCAAAATAAAAGACTAATATGGGCCAAAGTTGATATTATGGCAATATCACATAGCTTTCCAAACTGTGTGTCGCGACACTTTAGTGTGTCGCAACACAGTTTGGTGTGTCGCAACACAACCTGGAAGCGGCGGCGGGGGCGTGCACGGTGGCGGTGCAGGGGGCAGCGTGCACGGCGGCGACACACAATCAGCGCTTCTGCATTTTAGCGGAGGCCGCCGCGCACGCCGCTGCCACGCGCCCCATCACCGCCGCACACGCCCCCGTGCTCCCGCCGCCGTTGGTGTGTCGCCAACAGCAGTTTGGAAAGCACTGCAATATCAGATAGCCTTAAAGCAGAGAATGTGGCTAATAATAAAGATGGGTTGATTGTATTTTATTTTTATAGGTTTTAATTGTTGAGTGTCTTGTAAACCGCTCAGAGTCCCCCATACGGGGAAATGGGCGGTGATAAATTTGATAGATAGATAGATAGATAGATAGATAGATAGATAGATAGATAGATAAATGGGCTACTACAATTCGGTCGCCTACTGCCAACTGGCTGTCAGTTTCCAATGCATTTACAAATTTGTGCTATATGTTGAAGAAACATTTAACAACTAAACCTTTTGTGAAAAGTTCTCACGTAGGCAGATCACCCTGGTTTGACACTGAATGCCGGCTGATGAAAAAGAAACTGAAGTCAGCTATGAGACTTGTTCAGAGGTGTTCCCCTGCTCATATACAAGCCAAGACGTTGACCTTAAGAAAGGAATATAAAAAACTTATAAAATTAAAGAAAAAAAATTATGCCATATCAATTTGGTCTGGACTTGAGCTAGCGGCAAAAAGTCACAATTCGGCTATATTCTGGCATTCCGTAGCAGGAATTCTAAAGGAACGGAGATTTGCACTTGATATACCAATCCCTGCTGAGTATTGGGAGAATTACTATCGAGGTTTATTTGCTTTAACAGAATCTGCAGAGAAACAGTCCTTAAGTAGTGATTCACTATCTATTGAAGCCTCTCCTCCCTGGCCACCAGTCTCAGAAAAAGAGATACAGTCCATTATAAAAGGTCTAAAGAGTAACAAAGCACCAGGGGAGGATTTTTTACCAGCCGAATTATTCAAAAAATATCCCGACTCTACTGGCAGGTCTATTTACACATATAAACAACACCTGCCAGATCCCAGTCAGGTGGAAGTTGGCAATGTTGGGAATAAAAAGGATCCCAGCAATTACAGGCCCATCAGTTTAATTGATATTGTTGCCAAAATATATGCTAGGTTCCTCTTGAGCAGAGTTGAAAGCTGGGTAAATGAAAAAGGTATCCTTGCAGAAGCACAAGCAGGTTTTAGGCAAAACCGATCTACCATCAATAATTGCTTCGTTCTGAACCACATGATTGCCAAATATGCCTGTAAATGGAGCTATGACAAACAGGATCAACACATACAAAAGGGTAAGACAAGGGTGCATATTAGCGCCACTACTATTCAGTCTACATATCAATGACCTGCCAGGAGTAATGAAGGACCCTGTAGCTCATATGCCTAAAGCCCTAAACACATATTGTAACACCTTGCTATATGCTGATGATATAATATTATTATCATATTCGCAAGTTGGACTACGTAGATTGTTAAGAAGACTTAGCTCCTACTGTCAGGATAACTCTCTAATCATCAATAAATCAAAGTCAAAAATTATGACGTTTGGAAAAAGACAGCAGAGACATAGATGGCAATTAGATGGTGAAGTAATAGAACAAGTGAATACCTTCCCTTACCTTGGGGTAATTTTCTCTGAGACTGGATCTTGGGTTTTTCATCATCAAAGGAGTTCACTTAGAGCAAAGGCACGTCTGAATCTACTACTTAAATTAAAAACACATAGCTACCCAGGTTCCTTAGTCCAGATAATCAAAGTATATAAAGCTAAGGTTACACCTATGCTTTTATATGCAGCAGAAGTCTGGGCCTTAAATTCCACTACATCTCAGCATCTGAGAAGTATCCTGGGTGTAGATAAAAGGACTTCAGCTGCTGCAGTTAGAGCCGAATTGGAAATTTACACAATCTACTCACAGTCTAAAATTAGAGCGTACAATTATTGGTGTAAAATCAATGAAATGGAGCCCGATAGACTTCCAAGATTGTGTCTATTAGAACAGATAAAATCCCAACTACAGACCTCTTGGATTACACAACTGACAAATTATATAAGGAGTTGCGGTCTCCCTTTCTCTTGCGCTTCCGGAGATCAAGTCAAAAAGAGTGTTATACAAAGAATCTTGGATATAGAAGCACAAAAAGATATAGCCACCCTTAGCAAGGTTGGCAATCTGAAGTGGCTGAGCCGATATTGGGGGAGATGGGCGGTCATATAAATTGATTGATTGAATGAATGAATGAATGAATGAATGAATGAATGAATAAATGCACTTTTCAAATTGCCAACTATTTAAAAATACAAATGCCAAAACATCTCAGGGAGGTATTCACCTGAGCTAGATTTGATCAACTTGATACAATGGTCAGATTTAGGAGATTTAACAGCATCCCTTATAATGAACACATTTGTATATGTGGAGCGCCTGAAATTGAGGATATAGCACATATATTATTTGATTGTAATTTGTACAAGAAGCTGAGAGATCTGCATTAAACGAATGACCCACTGGGAGGCGTGGCGGCAGCAGGCGTGGCGGCAGCGGGCGCAGCA
The DNA here is from genome assembly GCA_023362775.1 of Charina bottae. Lineage (NCBI taxonomy): Eukaryota > Metazoa > Chordata > Lepidosauria > Squamata > Charinaidae > Charina > Charina bottae. The sequence goes on from JALMGJ010000039.1 coordinate 4,164,496, forward strand.
GCAGGGGCGTGGTGGGGGCGGGCGCGGCAGGCGTGGCAGCGGGTGCAGCAGCAGAGCCATGGTGGTGGTGGGCGTGGTGGCAGCGGGTGCAGCAGCGGGGGCGTGGCGGGTGTGGCGGTGGTGGGCATGGCGGCAGCGGGAGCAGCAACGGGGGCGTGGCGGCGGCAGGCATGGCGGCAGCGGACGCAGCAGTGGGGGCGTGGTGGGTGACGTGGCGTGGGCAGGCGCAGCGGTGGGCATGGTGGCAGCAGGCACGGTGGTGGGCACAGCGGTGGGCGTGGTGTCCCCCAGTGCGCGCAATTGGATCCCACCTGTAAACCCCTCCCCCTTCCGTGCAATTGGCTCCCGCCCGCAGACCCCACCCCCTGGCCCTCGAGTGATGTTAGAAATACCAAAATGGCCCTTGGCATAAAAAAGGATCCCCTCTGTGTGTATTGTGGGATATGTAAATGCTCTGGTTTGTTTTGAAGTAAGGGCTTAAGAATTATAATTGTTGTATTATTAATTATAATGGCAGGCAACTTATATGCCTTTTTAGTTTGATTTTTATTATAGTAGACAGAAATGTATAGAATAGTAGTAGGAAGGAAATAATTAAATAAATGTTATCTTTGGAGGGGAAGTTGATTAGGATATATATATATACACACACACATACAGTATATATCTTTTAATATAAGGGGATGGAGCAGCTGTATTTAGTGATTTTTATAATGTGCCAATGGAATGATTTATAGAAATAATGTGACTTTGGTTTAACATAGAGTAAGGGATTGATTATAGAAAATGTGTTGTATATCCTTGCTGTTAAAAGTTGGAAGTCTCCTCTTTTTGTAACTTTTTAAAAAAAATTCTCTTGTGTTTTTCACTCTTTTTTAGTTTTTTTCTTTTTTGTAGTTTTTATCTTTGTCTTAAATCTAATAAAATTCTTATTTAAAAAAAGGATCGTAAGGTTCCAATTATTTCTGAGGCTGCTAAAGCACATTGTTGCTAAAACATACTATTTTGTCAGTTACACGCTTACTCTCTCTCTTTTTTTTTGTGACCCCAAAGAGGGCAATATTCAGAAAAATTCTCATTCCATAAGAATATAGGTGTTAAAATAAAAGCCCATTGATAAAGTTGAAAATCTGTTAGCTTTACTTTACTTTAGTGTGTCGCAACACACAGCTTAGTGTGTCGCGAAGCGGAGGCGGCGTGCACGGCGGCGGCGCACGTGGCGGCGGCAGTGTGCATGGCAGCAGCAGCGCACCATCAGCGCTTCCCCGTTTTATCGAGGCCGCCGCTGTGCACACCGCCACCACCGCGCACCCCCCGCGCCGCCACACACGCCCCCGTGCGCGCCCCCGCTGCCACCATTGGTGTGTCGCCAACGGCGGCAGTTTGGAAAGCACTGGTGTAAAGTATAAAATAGGGATTAAGGGAATCCTTGTTAAAATATACATTAGCTTCAACGTAATATTCATTTTAATTTCATTGATCTTGCCCCAGAGACCTAACCATCAAGTTAGTATTTACTGAAATTGTATCTATATATTTAGACATATTTAATTCATCATATTGTGATATTTATTTAGAGAAAAATATAAATTTACTTTACAGGATTTGTACAATTGAAAGCATTACTAAAGTAATTCATGTGAAGCACTTTGAACATTCAAGAAACATTATTTATCTGACAACAGTACTGTTTTATGCACATTTATAACAAATCAATCCTTTAGTTCACTGGGTTCAACTAGAGTTACTTCAAGGTAATATATATACGATTTGTAGCCGCACATTGCACTTATTTCACATGCACTTATGTGGGAGTAAGTTTCACAGAACATAATATGGACTTAACTTCTCAGTAAGCACATATTGTATTGCATTATAAATGTGGGAAAATTATATTTATTGAAATGCCATTCTAAGAATAGAGTTAAAACAAGTTGGCTCAATCTCCACAAAGCCTACAAACTGGAAAGTAACAGTTACTTTCTGTTAGATGCTCTGTTAGATGTGATCCATGATATGTAATATGTAGTGCCCCAAATTGTGCTTCTAATAATTAATTCTCAAGACTTTCTTTGGTCTTTATGCCGAAAAGTAGATGAGGAAGATGGTTCCTGGGCCCAAAACATTTGCCCCATATTATCTTAATCCTGTATTATTTTCCAAAACATTTGATTCTAGTTAGGTTGCTAGAAGAATCCTCTGTTAATCGGCCAATGTTTGATGGACTAACCTGGCCCCAACAGGAAGATTTAGAGCAGGGCTTTCCAAACTGTGTGTCATGACACAATACTGTGTCACCTGGGGGCAAGTGTGTCGCGTGACAACCCGGAAGCACTGATGAAAATGCCCTCGGTTCCAGCAGGGAGGTGAAAAGCGAGCGCCCACGCTGCCGGGACGCCCGGGGTGGAAATTCTCCGCGCCGATCAGCTGTGCGCCAGGAAGCCCGGCAGCGTGTGCGCACGATTTTTGCCTCCCTGCCAGAACCGAGGGCATTTTCGGGGTCCTCGGAGCCTATCCTTTCGAAGGGGCAGCGGCGGCGGGCCATCAGTGCTTCCGGGTTCCAGGACACCGCTGCCACCTCTGCCCCTTCAAAAGGGCAGGCTCCGGGGACCCCGAAAATGCCCTCGGTTCTGGCAGGGAGGCAAAAATCGCTCTGCTGGGCTTCCCGGTGCACAGCTGATCAGCACGGAGAATTTCCACCCTGGCTCCCTCCGCGCCGATCAGCTGTGCACTGGGAAGCCCGGCAGCGTGCACGCGCAGTGAGGCTTTTCACCTCCCTGCCGGAACCTAGGGCATTTTCGGGGTCCCCGGAGCCTGCCCTTTCGAAGGGGCAGCCACTGCCGCCGCGGCGACAACCCAGAAGCACCGCCGCCGGCACTTCCGGGTTTTTGTGGGCCGGCCGTTGTTGTGTCACCAACGGCAAAAGTTTGGAAAGCCCTGATTTAGAGCTTGGTATTATCCAATGAGTTCTCTTGCCTTTCATTCTGCTTTTGCCAGCTCCTTCCTAAAATACTACTGGACAAACTCATTTTGAACAAGTTACCACAAATTTGTTTAAACAAGTTTCTATAAATAACCAAAACAAACACACTAGCAAATAAAAAGCCAAGTATCCACTCATTAAATGCCTTCTAATTCTTTTACTGCCTTGCTATTTTATGTAAGTATGCAGACTGTAGTTCTACAGCAATTTATATACTGTAGTGTAAGGATGACATTGTGGCACTAAAAAGACCTATATTCTTCCAGGTACACTAAAAGCTTGCCTTTCTATATATTAAACAACCATAAAACAAATGAACATTGAAATTTAATGAGAGCACAAAACTGCTACCTTACCAAAAATAGCAAAGAAGTGAGTGTTGCAACAATCTGAAGTGGATCTAGCAAAAATTCCTGGAATAGAGAAAACCAATTCAAATTCCTGAATCTTTAAATTTGCCTCACTGAAATTCAGGTCAGTACTGTGGCATCTGCAAAGGTTCAAGTGCCATTAAGTCTAGAGACATGACACCATTGTCCCTAGGACTGCTGATACAGAAATGAACTCAAATTGATAAGGAAAATGTATAGAGGCCCCATATCACCACCTTCCTGAAGATACTAGGAAATTTTCAAGAGATACCATGTAACACTTAGACTTTAATAGCTATCCTGATCCTTCTTAGCACCTTCTATGCCTGCCTCTCAGAACACTAAACAATTATGTTTAAAAAGGACTCTTGGCTTGATAAGCAATTTTATAGTGCTTTCCATTTCCAAAGTAAATTAAGTCAAAGGACAGGCTAAAGGCAGTATCCTAGAAGAGTAAAGTAATACATCTATAAACAACTCCAACAATAATGTGGCTCAAATAAAATACAAAATCAAAATGGACCCCGTTGAATTGAAAGGCTAGAGCCTACTTATTTTCTGGGAATCTATTTGTCAGATAGATGGACTTTGAAATAGCAACACTGAAAATTCTTTACGTAGGCTATTGACGTAGTATGAAGTACTATCAGTTGGCCTGCTATTTTGTATTTTTTAAGGGTGGGGGGGAAGTCCTTGACAATTTCCATCACTGGATGCTCACCATCACATATTGAAATTATCATTTTTTGCCAGTATGTTTGGACTAATAAGAAAACTATTTAGGAAGTTTTGACACTATCCATCTTCTGTGCTCCTTCAATAAGCCAGTAGCTGCAGATCATTAGATAAACAGAGTAACATTGAACTGTCCTGCTTGTACCTTTAATTATACTGGAAAGTGGGAGGGGCCAAGTCACAGTCACGTGGTTTTCCACTTAGCAACCACGGCGCTTAGTGATGGAGTTGCCAGCTCCAATTGCGGTTGCTAAGCGAGGATTACCTGTAGTGTTAGTACTCATGGTTTGTGCTTTTTGTCTGGACTATCTCAAAGGGATGACCTTAACCTATAATGTTCCACAAGGTTCTGTTTTGCCTCTTACCCTGTTTAACATCTATGTGAAACTGCTGGGGGGAGATCATTTGGAGCTTTGGAGTGGGATGGCATCAATGTGCTGATGACACTCAACTACGGTTCCCTTCCTTCTAAGTCCAGGAAAACAACTGCTATCTCTGAATACTGCCTAATCTCAATAATGGTCTGCATAAAAAGGTGCTGTTGGTAAGGACTCCCCTGGGAATGAGATGAAGCCTGTTCTGGATGGAGTTGTACTACTCCCCAAGAAAGAACAAGTTCATAGTCTGAGGATGCTTCTTGACTCCCAGCTGTCACTGGATTTGCACGTAGTGGGTATGTTGAAAAGTCTGTTTGCACAATCTTTCCTGAGCCAGTCAGATTTAATAACAGTTATTCATGCCTTAGTTACAACCTGTCTTGACTACTGCAATGCGCTTTATATCGGAGTATATTTGAAAAGTGTCTAGAAATTACAGTTGGTATAAAATGCAGCAGCCAGGCTGTTGGCTGGTCCAAGGCACAGAGATTATATGAGGCTTGTATTAAACGGTTTGCACTGGCTACCAATTGCCTACTAAGTATAATCTAAGGCAGAGCTTTCCAAACTTTTCATGTTGGTGACACACTTTTTAGATATGCATCATTTCACGACACACTCTTGCAGCAGGGCATCAATTCGTGACACACTCTTGCAGCAGGGCACAAGGCAGGCACTAGGACCTGCACGGAATCCTGGCAGGGCAGGTTTGGAGGCAGCAAGGCACAAGGCTGGCACTAGGACCTGCACGGAATCACAGCAGGTTTGGAGGCAGCAAGGCACAAGGCAGTCACTAGGACCTGTGCGGAATCCTGGTGGGGCTCAGAGGCAGCAGCAGCAGCCGCGACACACCCAGGCACTGCAGCCGACACACTAATGTGTCCCGACACACAGTTTGGAAAGCTCTGATCTAAGGTACCAAAGTTAACCTTCATAGCTTTAAATGACTTGGGGCCTGATTATCTGCAAGGCTGACTCACCTGCTATGAATCTGTCCAGTTACTGAGTTCAGCAAGAGAGGCCCTTCTGAAGATGGCCCCATTGCCAGAAGCTTGTTTATTGGGTATAGAGAAAAGTGCCTTTTCCTGTATGGCCCTGAATCTATAGAACACACTACCAATATTTAGAAGGGTGGTTAAAAAAAAACATGTTTATTTTATCAAGTTAATTTTCTGAACAACTGTTTTTGTTTTTGATTTACATTGTACTAGATAACTGTTTCCACTGTCAAACTGCTCTTTCTTTTTAGGATTTTTTTCCTAACATTCAACTGCAATCTGCCATCTTGTAACTAAATCCATTATTTCACATCCTACATTCTAGAGTGAGAAAAATATTCTTCAGTGGAAGAACAGAACTTGAATTTCTAGGTGACATCCTTTCAGGTATTTGAAGAGTGCTTCTCTTCTCAAAGCTAAGCACATCCAGTTCCTTCAGTCCCTTTCATATGACTTAGTTTCTAGTCCCTTGAACATTGTCCTTGCCTTTCTCTGAACCTGTCCCAATCCGTCAATGTGTGGTGTCCAGAATTAGACACAGTACTTAAGATGGAGCATGATCAATGCAGAACATGCTGTTTCAAATCCAAACAACTCTAAAGCGATACAGCAACATTAAAAGCACTTAAGTATGGAAATTAAGTATCTTTTTACTCACTTAAGACTTGCTTAATGGTTTTGGGAATTCTCAGGCAAATTTTCCTAAGGTGCATCTGAACAGTAGTTTTGTTTGTGATACTTCCACAAAGATGGAAGCAACACAGGAAGCATGCTATTACAAGTGCTACCTGTCAACTATAGGAGAGTTGTACAGATACTTCCTGATGCCTTCATACCAATAAAAGAAGTTCATTTGGACTCCCAGTGGTTAAAATAGGGATTTGCACATCTGGCCTTGTATATATCCAGCAATCCCAAGACAGATCATAACCTGTGTAAAAGGTAAGATATCGTTCAGCAGGCTGGCATGTCATTCCATTAGAACAGAGCTTTCCAAACTGTGTGTCGCCACACAAAAGTGTGTCACCACACACAGTCTGGTGTGTCGCCACACAACCCGGAAGCGCTGATCATCATCAGCACTTCCGGGTTTTCCCGCGGCGACACACCAACGGTGGCGCGCAGAAACCCAAAAGCAGCAGCAGCGCTTCCGGGTTTTTGTGCGCTGCCGCAACGGCGGCACTTCCGGGTTTTCCCGCAGCGACACACCAACGGCGGTTGGTGTGTCGCCGCGGGAAAACTTTGGAAAGCCCTGCATTAGAAATACAAGACAATTACTGCTATAGAAAGCTATCATTATTGTTATGGATTATTGGTTATTAATGACTATTAACAAGCCCTCCTCAAGGGGAAGGATGGGGCTTATATTAAGTCAGAAGCTTAATAAATGTAGCAAGTAGCAAGACAGGATGATTGACAAAAGCTAAATGAGATCCAGTTGAAAGCCTGAACCCATATTAAGAATTAAGAAAAATATCATTGTTTAGATTGTTTCCCCACTCCACTAATGTCTCTTGCTCCTGAGAAATTAGCTCAGCAGTGACTGAGAAAAGGTCAATTGTTTAAAAAATACTGAATTCTATTTTGTTCTGGGGAAGCTATGTAATTCTATTCTGAAAATGAAGTTAGCATCTTTTGAGAATTAGGTTTTATTCAGTGCAGTTTGCCTTTAGTTCTGCATGACAGCTCCTTATGTATATTGCCTTCTCTTGCTAACTTTGATAACAAATAAATAATACCAGACTGTATCCAGTCCTCCGTTCATTAGGCAGATTGAAGACACAGAACACATTTCAAGGATGTATGAATGAAACTGTCACAATTATTTTCTATATGCAAAACCAATAAACTATTACAAACTGGCTTCTCCCCCAAAACTGATGTGGGAAAAAAATCCAAATTCAAAATGTATGAATATTCTTTCATAAATACTGGTTTATACCATTTTGAATCTTTTTTCTAAAATACATAACACTTCCTAAGTATTGTTTATAGGTGCTTGATCGATATATCCTTATAGCTAAGAGCAATTTAGCATCTTGTTTTTCACTCTTTTCCCAAGATGCTCAGTGTGTGTGTGTGTGTGTGTGTGTATGTATGTATGTATGTATGTATGTATATATATGGGAGTTATCATTTGTTATTTTTACAACAACCCTGCAAGGCAGACATGTTTGGAAATAGCCCTTTGCAGGTATTCTTCCCAAATAGATGAATATTTCTAACCTGCATGCTCCTGGCCAAGCAGCCTGCAGCAGTTTACAATGAAAATAAAAAACATCAATTCATAATCAGTAATGCATAATTAATAAATAAAACAAATACTCATTAAAATAGCTTGGCAAACAGTTTTAAAATCACAGATTTTTACTTGGGGAAGGTTTGAGTACAAAAATAAGCCTTTAGATTTTTCTTAATGCAAGCCTTGCGGAAAAGGGAATTTCATAACAACTGGGGAGGAAACTGAGAAGGTTTTAGCCCTAGTAGTTTCTAGACAGGAATCTTTCTGGGACAACACCCTCAATAAACCCTAAAAGGAAAATCAAATTCACAATATAACTACATAATTAAAACATAGTTTTACGTATTTAAACCATAATTTTAACCCTCATGTAGGTAAACAATATACCAACATAGGGTTGAGATAAGTTTTCAATGTTACCAAGACATTGCTGACTCCAGAAATAAAGGAATAGACATACCTTGAATTATTTCCACTGTTTAGGTAATTAATATTTAACAGTCCAGCTACAGTAGGTACATTGGCTGATCTCAAAAAACGAAGCAGAATCTGACTTAGTTAGTACTTGAATTGGACACCATCATGAAATTCCAAGGATGTAGGCTAAACTGGAAAGTTGGGGAAAAAAAACATCCTGGAAGAAGGCAATGACAAACAGTTTTGTATTTGTTGCCCAGGAAACTACATGGACATGTGGTTACCAAGACAGAGTTCAACTCGAAGGAAACTTTATTGAATACTTAGCAACAATTCTGTCCCATAGTTTGCATTCCCTGGCTCTTTTAATTACTCGCCACTAAGGTGAATCTGGACCCTATATAATATCTTATCTCCTTCTCTGTGAATGCAATTGTGCAGTTTGTCAACAGAGTATACAATGAGTGGCATACAGACAGAAGATTATGTAACATAAAAAATAGATTTCAGTACAGGTTAATAGAATTAAATCAGCAATCAGTACATGGCAAATTTTATGGGTTCCTAAAAGGTCTGGGGCCACTGCCACATACCAACAGATAGTAAAAGCACTTACTGCTTTAAAAAGGTATTTAAGCAGGCTTTCGTGACTGGTTAAATTAGTCATCTGATCATCTTCAAATAATTCATTACCAAGTCATATTATGAAAAAGTGGATTCAGTCATGGTTGTTCTAACTCATTCCCTCTGGGGACAAGAAATAATATTTCCCATGGATTCTATTGTCCTTTGGAGTTTTTCCATCTATTCTTGGAGAACTAACCAAGATTCATACAGAGGAATGGATAAGTGTCTGGAACACTGGGTGGCTAGAACAAGTAATAAATGGAACACAACTTCTTTCATCCAGTCTTCAATAAAAGGCTCAGACTCTTTAAGTCAGAGCTTTCCAAACTGTGTGTCGCGACACAAAAGTGTGTTGCCTGCGGGGCCCAGATGTGTCGCGTCAAAACCCGGAAGCGCTGATGGCATGCCATCAGCGCTTCCGGGTTTTCCCGCAACGACACACCAATGGCGGCGCGCGAAAATCCGAAAGCGCCGCAGCCATGGCGGTGCACAAAAACCGAAAACAGCAGCAGCACTTCCAGGTTTTTGCGTGCTGCCGCAACGGCGGCACTTCCGGGTTTTCCCGCGGCGACACACCAACGGCAGTTGGTGTGTCGCCACGGGAAAACTTTGGAAAGCCCTGCTATAGGTAATGCGATTTCCCCTTCTGAAAAGCAGGAATGATCCTCCTGCACCTTGAAGGTAATTCATGTTTACCAGTGTGCTGGTTTATAAAGATAATAAAGCAATGCAGCTAAGCTAGGCATGTCATAATACAATCACGGTTTGGACAGCATACCAAGCAACTTCTGTGTATAAATACTTAATCACAAATAGCCACAGTTATCACAACAGTTATAATGATATTATCTGAGAGGTTTCACCAAATGCATACAAGCTCCCATTTCTGAGAATAAACTAGTGCAGGTATAAAGTACCCCAAAGCCGAGCAATGCTTTGATTTATCTGTTCTATTCTCGTGGCAGATGCATTTGTAGTTTTCCCAAAGTTAGACTAGGCAAACTTTCAGCACTCAATGCCAAGACTGAGAAGAAGAGGACTTTCAGACTGCAGGGGCAGAGCATAGCGAGTACTTGGGGAGCAACTCAGTAACTGGGTTTTATGCCATGTCCTCATGACACGGTCTTCATCTCATCCCCAGCCCACAACTGAGGCAGCTTAAAGTCAGCTTTAGTTGTTCTGGTTTTAAAGAAGCATTTCCATTTTTCTCCCAAACGCCTTTTGCTATAGCAAAAGTCTAGCATGTTTCATTGATGATGTGATTGCTGATGTGGTCAGGGATGGATCTGCCCAGCTTTACAGTCCACTTTAGACTGCTGGCTCATTCCTTTTCAGGTTGCTGGAAACTGCCCTCCAGGCTTGGATTCCAGGAAAAACCAAACACCTGACTTCTACAGAGTCATCTGCCAACATAATGCTTGACCAGCATTTTGAAAGGTACTATGCAGGCTTCTTATCTGCATGGGTTTAGTGCTGTTTTGAAACAGAAGTAGACCTGTGTTTAAAAGACCAGCACTCTCTTGAGCTAGTCCTGTGTGATACAGATCAATGCAAACTGGGAAAGGGATCTAGGCTCTGGGTAAACTAAAGGTTTTCTGTTGCTTCTGCCAAGAAGGGGTTTTGCATGCCCATACATTTTACTTACTTGGGGGGATTTTGCCTACCCCATTCCATCTTTCAGGTGCTGCCAGCCACGAGGACAGTATTGGAGTCACTGCCAGTACTGGCATTCTGTTGCAGGACCCACCTATGATAGAGCTTACTCATTATCAATTGCTCCCTTTGGCTTCATTCCCACATCCCTCTTCTGCACCTGCAACCTGTTAATCAGGCAACTTGATAGGTAGCTAAACATATTATTCCAGGCACCCACCTACACTCACCCAACCAATTCCCATCCCCTGGTTAGGGAGAGTGACTGGCAGTTGCTGGCAGGCAATGCTTGGTGGGAGGGGGAAAAAGCTGGGGGAATCCACCTATTGTTTTGCATAACATGTCATGGACAGTCATGGACAGTCAGGACATCACCTGTCACCAGCTTTTTTGCTGTGGCAGAACAAGATTTGGAAATCAGGGCAGCATACCTTTCTATCAGCTCAGACAGCATTAATGCACCTATCTGCCTGTGCCCTATAAAAAGCTTCTCTAAATTTCAACCAAGAAAATCCTATCAGCAGCAAACCGGACAACTCGTGCACATTTCATTCTTGCCTTGCAACCCACTTTGCCTCCCTCTCTTAAGCTTTTGGAAGCTGTGTAGCTTGCTTTTTCCTGTACAGATGTCCTAGCTGTTTTATTTGTGATGATGTGATCTTCAAATTTGGTCCCTGGTGGCTTGCAAAAAGTCTTAAATCCAAGGCTAACGACTAGTGTGTGCATCCAAGTTTATTAACCAAAGGACTGGAGGGAGAACACCCGTAGCATGATATAGTTATTCCCATTAAAATTCCCCTTAAATGTTTTGCTTCAACAACAAATGTTTGTTTACCAGAATTCCCAGAAGCGGAAAAAGGTGACAGAATGCTTCATTGAGAACCTCCTGTTTATCACGAGGCTAGCATGCCACTAAGCATTCAACAGCACACTTGGTCCAGGCTAAAGGCCTTTCCACTTTCCACTCTGGAGCTCATCCAAAAGCTTAATGGCTTTTATTTGGCACAAAAGAAGACGCACTGAAGTATAACCTATATATTATTCATTCCTTCCATGGAGCAACTTTTCATGTATATCCTATACAGTACTCTGCAAAATCCTTTACCAGTTGGAGGGGGTGGGGGGAGGGAAACAGCCACAATATCTTGCTCCAGTTATTATTAGGCTTCTTCCTGATTTCTACATTACTGCCAGCAATTCATACCAGAGATCAGAGCTGGTAAAAATAAAATGCAAAATATAACCTTTATTTCCAATCATGTGTCTGGACCGCTCACAAACCTCACATGCATCCCTGGCAAATTAACCAAGTGGGTGACTGCAATCCACTGCTTTTTTTTTTTAAGTTCTCATACTGTTTCAGAAAAAGGTAAGCTTTGTAAAAATGAAGGTAAGCTGAGATAGGAGACAACATGCTAGAGGACTAGAAGGGATAGTGGGGGCAACTTTACCAGTTTGCCTTTGGTGAGTGAGTGTCTATGGCTGTCTATACTCCTTTTGTAATATGTTCTGAACATTCCCACTGTGATGATAGGCCCCCAATGTTCCCTATCTTTACTCTGCTAAAGCTGTTCCTAAACCTTTCCTGTATTTAGACCACTACATCATCACTGAAAGCTTTTGCAGGCCAACACTGAGAACTGGCCATCTGTCTTCAGCAAGCACTACATTATGAATACTATAGGAACCCCAAATTAAATAAAAAATGATGCTGTAAAGAACAATATTGCATAGGAACCTGGAAGGTAAGATCTATGAATCAAGGTAAGCTGGATGTGGTCAAACATGAGATGACAAGATTGAACATTGACATCTTGGGAATCAGCGAACTAAAATGGACAGGAATGGGTGAATTTAATTCAGGAGACCATTATATATACTACTGTGGGCAAGAATCCCTTAGAAGAAATGGAGTAGCTCTCATAGTCAATAAAAGAGTGGGAAAGGCAGTACTGGGGTACAACCTCAAAAACGACAGAATGCTTTCAGTTCAAATCCAAGGCAAACCATTCAACATCACAGTGATCCAAGTCTATGCCCCAACCACTGATGCCGAAGAAGCTGAAGTTGACCGGTTCTATGAAGACCTACAACACCTTCTAGAACTAACACCAAAAAAAGATGTCCTTTTCATCGTAGGGGACTGGAATGCTAAAGTAGGAAGTCAAAAAATAACCGGAATAATAGGCAAGTTCGGCCTCGGAGTACAAAATGAAGCAGGGCAAAGGCTAATAGAGTTTTGTCAAGAGAACACGCTGGTCATAGCAAACACTCTTTTCCAACAACACAAGAGACGACTCTACACATGGACATCACCAGATGGTCAATACCGAAATCAGATTGATTATATACTTTGCAGCCAAAGATGGAGAAGCTCTATACAATCAGCAAAAACAAGACCTGGAGCTGACTGTGGCTCAGATCATGAGCTTCTTATCGCAAAATTTATGCTTAAATTGAAGAATGTAGAGAAAACCACTAGACCAATCAGGTATGACCTAAATCATATCCCTTATGAATATACAGTGGAGGTGAGGAATAGATTTAAAGGATTAGATCTGGTAGACAGAGTGCCTGAAGAACTATGGATGGAGATTCGTAACATTGTACAGGAGGCAGCAACTAAAACCATCCCAAAGAAAAAGAAATGCAAGAAAGCAAAGTGGCTGACTGATGAGGCTTTACAAATAGCTGAGGAAAGAAGGGAAGCAAAAGGCAAGGGAGAAAGGGAAAGATACAAACAACTGAATGCAGAATTCCAGAGAATAGCAAGGAGAGATAAGAAGGCCTTCTTAAATGAACAATGCAAAGCAATTGAGGAAAACAGTAGAATGGGGAAGACTAGAGATCTCTTCAAGAAAATCGGAGATATCAAGGGAACGTTTTGTGCAAAGATGGGCATGATAAAGGACAAAAAAGGCAGGGACCTAACAGAAGCAGAAGAGATTAAGAAGAGGTGGCAAGAATACACAGAAGAACTATAGAAGAAAGATCTTAATATCCCTGATAAATACGATGGTGTGGTCACTGACCTTGAGCCGGACATCCTAGAGAGTGAAGTCAAGTGGGCCTTAGGAAGCATTACTAACAACAAAGCTAGTGGAGAAGACAGTATCCCAGCTGAGCTATTTAAAATCCTAAAAGATGATGCTGTTAAAGTGCTGCACTCAATATGCCAACAAATTTGGAAAACTCAACAGTGGCCACAGGATTGGAAAAGGTCAGTTTACGTTTCAATTCCAAAGAAAGGCAATGCCAAAGAATGTTCAAACTACCGTACAATTGCGCTCATTTCACATGCTAGCAAGGTTATGCTCAAAATCCTACAAGCTAGGCTTCAGCAGTATGTGAACCGAGAACTAGCAGAAGTGCAAGCTGGGTTTCGAAGAGGCAGAGGAACTAGAGATCAGATTGCCAACATTTGCTGGATCATGGAAAAAGCAAGAGAGTTCCAGAAAAACATCTACTTCTGCTTCATTGACTACGCTAAAGCCTTTGATTGTGTGGATCACAACAAACTGTGGCAAAGTCTTAAAGAGATGGGAGTACCAGACCACCTTACCTGTCTCCTGAGAAACCTGTATGTGGGTCAAGAAGCAACAGTTAGAACCGGACATGGAACAACCGACTGGTTCAAAATTGGGAAAGGAGTACAACAAGGCTGTATATTATCACCCTGCTTATTTAACTTATATGCAGAGTACATCATGAGAAATGCCGGGCTGGATGAATCACAAGCCGGAGTTAAGATTGCCGGGAGAAATATCAACAACCTCAGATATGCAGACGATACCACCCTAATGGCAGAAAGTGAAGAGGAACTAAAGAGCCTCTTGATGAGGGTGAAAGAGGAGAGTGCAAAAGCTGGCTTGAAACTCAACATTAAAAAAACTCAGATCATGGCATCTGGTCCCATCACTTCCTGGCAAATAGAAGGGGAAGAAATGGAAGCAGTGACAGATTTTATTTTCTTGGGCTCCAAGATCACCGCAGACGGTGACTGCAGCCATGAAATTAAAAGACGCTTGCTCCTTGGGAGGAAAGCTATGGCAAACCTAGACAGCATATTAAAAAGCAGAGACATCACCTTGCCGACAAAGGTCCGTATAGTTAAAGCTATGGTTTTTCCAGTAGTAATGTATGGCTGTGAGAGTTGGACCATAAGGAAGGCTGAGCGCCGAAGAATTGATGCTTTTGAACTGTGGTGCTGGAGAAGACTCTTGAGAGTCCCTTGGACTGCAAGGAGGTCAAACCAGTCAATCCTAAAGGAAATCAACCCTGACTGCTCATTGGAAGGACAGATGCTGAAGCTGAAGCTCAAATACTTTGGCCACCTAATGCGAAGAGAGGACTCACTGGAAAATACCCTGATGCTGGGAAAGACTGAAGGCAAAAGGAGAAGGGGACGGCAGAGGATGAGATGGTTAGATAGCATCACTGATGTAATGAACATGAATTTGAGTAAACTCCGAGAGACAGTGGAGGACAGGAAGGCCTGGCGTGATAATGGTCCATGAGGTCACGAAGAGTCGGACACGACTAAACGACTGAACAACAACAACAAAACTTTAAAAAGAATTAAAATGGGCAACAGCACAAAATATTATTAAATCTTTCAAAATGTTGGTATCTCTACCTGAAGTTTCCCTTTTTTCATGAAAAAGCCAGAAGTTTGCAAAATGTGATGATCTCTTGAGAACCTGTCTATTTTAGTCCACACACATTTAAAGATAATCTGTAGTCCCCAGGCCACAAACTGGGAACCGTAACTCTGGAAGGTCTCTTTCATCTGGAACTCAGAAGCCAAGTCAGGAAATGATTTACAGATGAACTACAACCTTATTCAAAGATTTGGCTGAATGCATGGAGGACTTCAAAGTGAGCATAGAATCAGCCCATATGTATCATTGCCTCCAACTCTCCAAACCTCCATGCGTTAGCTCACACAAAGCAGGACTCTAATGAAGCAGGCTCCAGATCACACAGCGAAACTCCACTTCCCCTTCAGTCCTCCAGCTGAACACATAGAAGCCTGGAAGAGAAAAGGGCATGGCCAATTATCTGTCCAGTTTAAAGGTGTCTACCTGTTCAAATGAACATCTGAAGAAGGCTTTGGACAGTCACTTTCCATCACTTGGGAACAGATGCATAATCGAAGGAGAGAAATACCGATACAGTAGTAGGTATAAGCAAGTCATGAAAGAACTTTAAATGAGAAACATTCTGGAATCTTATCCATCAATATTCCTCTAAGCCCAGCAAGGAAGACAAGAAATCCCAAAGGAAGAACACTCATTTTGCCCAAATGTCTTTTTTTCATAGCCATGCAACATATTGTACAGTGTTACCTTCCATTTAAGATGACTGATTTGAAAAGAGATGCCTTCCCCTTGAAGACATATTTTGACATACCTTTAACCTGAGCCTCCTCACATTGCTGCTCATATTATTTTAGAATAAAGCCGTTTATTATAAGTAAAAATGTCCCTAAACTGGGTTACACAAGGATGCTAACATGCATACACATTAGCCTATTGTTGCCCTTACAAAAGGCTGGTTTTTGTAACAAAAAAGACTTCATTAATTCCACAAACCAATCCAGATAGTTATAAATGTGAGCAACTACATTATGTAATGGTGCAAAAACAGAGGAAGTAAAAAAACAGAGGAGGCCTAGATCACAAGTAGTTTTGCTATTGTCTGTTTAGGCTACAGGTCAAAGCCCCATCGTTTCCACCCCAAAAGCAAGATCCCCTGGAAACATGCAAAGCTGCCTTCCACTGAGCTGCTCCATCTCATGCAGTACTGTCTTTCCCAGGCTGGTGCTTTCCAAGCACCCAGAATTCCCAGCCAATAGTCCTATCATATGTGGAGGGGACTTTGTAGGGGAAAGTGAGTCTAGTTTACAGTGATGGGCAGCAGCTTTTCAGGACTAAAGCTGGAACTTTGGTGTAAAAGCTACAGCATTTCTCCATTAGTAAGTGTGTGTGTGTGTGTGTGTGTGTGTATTAGAATAAAGCCGTTTATTATAAGTAAAAATGTCCCTAAACTGGGTTACACAAGGATGCTAACATGCATACACATTAGCCTATTGTTGCCCTTACAAAAGGCTGGTTTTTGTAATAGACCCTGATGCTGGGAAAGACTGAAGGCAAAAGGAGAAGGGGGCGGCAGAGGATGAGATGGTTAGATAGCATCACCGATGTAATGAACATGAATTTGAGTAAACTCCGGGAGACAGCGGAGGACAGGAAGGCCTGGCGTGCTATGGTCCATGAGGTCACAAAGAGTCCGACACGACTAAACGACTGAACAACAACAACAACAACAACAAAGCATATATGGCCCTTTTTTCTTCATAGCAGCAAGGACATCTATTCGGTCTGAGGAAATTCAGGGCTATGAATTCAGGGCTATGGATGGGGATATCTTACGAGTTACCAAACAACAGGCACCACCATAGCCCATTCACAGACTTTGAGTAAGCAACTCCCATGACTAAAACCGATAGCAGAACTAATTTGAGATTAGTGATTGACATCCTGCTACAGTATAACATCCTGGTATTTCTTGTCGATAAAAATGGAGAAGCAGCTCTCTTATTGGGGCTTTTTCCTGGATGGACTGCTCCCAATGCTCCTAATCAAAGACACTGCAGCTATTTCATCCTTTTCGTGAAAAGAAAACAAGATGGAAACCGTGTGGCAGAATACTGTCATTGTGAATCCTATGAATAAAGTAAGGTGGTGGTCTAATAAAAGCTGCAATAGGAGTAACTCATGAGGCAAAAGCGTCACCTCACTATATGAAATCCCTCCAAGACAAGGAAAAGCGATTTGACCTAGAACTGTATCTATTTATTTATTTATAAAATTTATATCACCGCCCATCTCCCCCCACAGGAGGGACTCTGGGCGGTTTACAGCAGATTAATAAAAACAGAAAACATAAAATATGTATAAAATATAAAGTACAAAATTCAAACAAGCTTAAAACCAAGAGGCATAGATGGTAAAACGATCTTACTTGATCCAATGTAGGAGAGGAGCTCTCTAAGGTATTAGCCATCCCCAAGAGTGACTATTCTTTCCTTGGTCCCACGCAAGGCGGCAGAGCCAGGTTTTCAGGTTCTTCCGGAAGGTCAGGAGCGAAGGAGCTAATCTCACCTCCGGGGGCAAGTTGTTCCATAGGGCAGGAGCTACTGCAGAGAAGGCACGCCTCCTGGACCCCGCCAGATGGAACTCTCTTATAGATGGGGTCCGTAGCATGCCCTCTCTGCATGATTGGTTGGGACGGGTAGATATATTGGGGACGAGGCGGTCCCTCAGATAACCTGGCCCCATGCCATGTAGGGCTTTAAAGGTGATAACCAACACCTTGAATTGGACCCGGAAGCAAACTGGTACCCAATGCAGCCCACGCAACAATGGTGTTATATGTGCCGATCTAGGGGCACCAGCGATGGCCCGTGCAGCTGCATTCTGGACCAGCTGAAGCTTCCGGATACTCTTCAAGGGTAGCCCCATGTAGAGCACATTACAGTAGTCTGTAATCTATCCTGCCACTATTGTATATAAATTAATCCTTTAACCCAGGGGTCCCCAACCTTTTTGACGCCAGGGACCGGTTTCAAAAGACGATTTTTCCGCAGACTGGGGGGGGGTTCCGCGGACCGGGGAGGCGGAGTTTCTGGGATTTCCGCGGACCGGGGTTTGTGGGCAGGAGCCAATCGCACGCACCGGGGGATGGGGTTTGTGGGCGGGAGCCAATCACAAGCACCAGGAGTAGGGTTTGTGGGCGGGAGCCAATTGCATGCACCTGGGGGCGGGCTTTGCAGGCGGGAGCCAATCACAAGCACTGGGGCGGGCTTTGCGGGCGGGAGCCAATTGCACAGAAGAGGGTGGGGTTTGCGGGCAGGGGCCCCGTGGCCCAGTTCCTAACAGGCTTGGGGACCCCTGCTTTAACCCTTCCCTCTTTGGATAAACCACTTCTTGGTTCTGTCCTGGCAGCCCCTTTTCTATTTCCATTTGCAACCTTATCCCTTCTTAGCAGTTTGACATATGTTTTTAATTGCTATCATGCATGAGACTCCTTAAGTGGGACAGTGGTATATTTTGTCTCATGCTCAACTTCCATTTTCTTTGCAAAAATATTATCTCTAAGACACTGTCCTTGCCATGCGTGGTCCCTATGATATAGTATTTCCAGAATATTTCTGGAAATGTTTCTCTTGGCCTCCCCAAAGAATGTAATCTTTTGCAAGTGGCGATCTCTGTTTCCTGTCTTCCAATTTCCCAACTTAACAGCAGTTATTAAAAAAAATGAAAATAAATAAACCTTTGCTTTACAAAAAGCAAAGCCAAAAACACTCAACTACTATTCCTACTCAACCAAGATGTCTCTTGTCTCCTTCCCTTCCCCCTCCCTTCAACGTTCTTCATCTCCAAGCCAATACAAAGCAAAGAAAAAGAAAAAAAAATCAAAACTATGCAACCCTGGGTCACGTTTCAGCATGGCCTCAGTTAGCAAGGGTTAAAAATGGAATAAGTCTTCAGTTTCCCATAGGAAGTCTGCAGTCCTTTAACCCACAGTGAGAAGAGGTCATCTGATGCTTTTTCTTGAAGAAAAGCAACATTTCCCATCTCTGCATGGATTGTCTCTCATAAACCCCACAGTGCTCAGTGTCTTTCTGTGTACAGCAAACAATTTCAATGTTGTATTTCTATTATAGGCACAATGGAATAGAGATATTTGAGAAATTGGTGTGTAGAGTTCCTTAAAATACTAGATGAAAGAGCTTCAAGTTTAATATTTTTACTTCAATTATTCTTTTGTTTGCTGTGGGGAAAAAAGTCCTGCAATTTCCTCATTGTCCTTTAAACACTAGGTTGCTAAATTAGAGCTAATTTTCAATGTAGTACAAGAAATCCCTTTCTAATACTACAGACAGTTTCCCCTAACTTGGTGTGGTCCAGGTGTGCAGCTTCCAGGAAACTGGAACTTCAGAGCCCTATAATTATATCCAATTGCAGGGCTGTAATGAATGATCAGTTCAGATTCTAGAGATAGATTCCATCTATTATCCTTATATAAAAGCTGGTAGATTTAATGTTTGAGGTTCACAGGTTCACTGTCCAATGTCTTTGCAGGAAGAGAACTATGTTACCAATCGAAGAGAATTATTTGTAGCTCAGGGTTGAACTGTGTAGTCCTTGGTGCTCTCTGAGCCTTGTTGTTTTCTTGCAGACGTTTCATTGCCAGGCATCTTCAGTGCGAAAAGGGAGTGGGACTTGCTCTCTGTTTATATACCATGGCTTGTCCTGCTTGTGTTGGTGAAGGTGTTGTTCTCTCCCTAGGCTTTCCTTGATTGGGCTGTTGTTTGCTGCTTGGTTGATTGACTGAGTTAATAATTCCTTGATTAGGGTATATTGTGCTGTTTGATTGTTCCTCTGGTGCTAATCCTGGTGTTAATCTTTGCATATCTGGGTGATGATAGCTGGCCAGGGGGTGTTTTGGCTTCTGGCTTTTCTATTGTCTCTTATGAATGGTATGTAAATGTTATTTACCTCTATGTGTCCGTTGATGGCTGTTTTGTCTGAGTGCCAAGCTTCCAGGAATTCTCTAGCATTTTTGGATTTGGCTTAGTTTAAGATGCTCACAGTTTCCCAGTTGAAAGTATGGTTAAGTCTGTCCATGTGTTGTGAGATTAAGGAGTTTTCATCATGTCTTCTGACTGCTAGTTGGTGTTCGTGGATGCGCTCTGCTAGTCTTCTGCCCGTCTGTCCTACATAGTGGCTGCTACAGTCCTTACACTGTATGTTGTAGATAACTCCTGTTTTTTCTTTTTGGGCTACTGGGTCTCTTGGGTTACCTAAGATGTTCTGAAGGGTTTTGGTAAAAAACACAAAAACACAGAACACAAGCAGGACAAACCATGGTATATAAACAGAGAGCAAGTCCCACTCCCTTTTCACACTGAAGATGTTGCCTAGTCTGGCAATGAAATGTCTGCAAGAAAACAATAAGGCTCAGAGAGCACCAAGGACTACACAGTTCAACCCTGAGCTACAAATCTTAAGACAGTGAACAAGAAAACCACAAGGCTCAGAGAGCACCAAGGACTCCACAGTTCAACCCTGAGCTACAAATCTTAAGACAGTGAACAAGAAAACCACAAGGCTCAGAGAGCACCAAGGACTCCACAGAACTGTGTTAGTCTATGGTAGCCAAAAATCAAAAAGAGTCCAGTAATTCCTTTTCAGACAAACACATTTTATTTAAAGGTACAAGGTTTCATGAACTACAGCTCACTTCATCAGATGCAGTTGCCTTTTAATAAAAAGGATTTCTCTAAAAAGATGCTATTAGACTCCTGATTTTTATCTAATATCAAAAAATCACCCATTTGATGGCTTGAAGTACATAACCGAGCGATGCAGGTAACACAGCATTGGACAGTAAACCTCTGCTTTTTTTCTAATTCAAAAGCAGCAGCCCATTGTACAAAGGGTTGCTGACAAATTCAGATCTGTTGAGCAATTCTGGAAAGTAGCAACATAAGGCAGAGATGATTCCCAGCTTTCCTAAGGCATTTCCAGTTTGAAGAACAATACATGTAAGCAACCATATAAAAAAAAGTACTCAAGTATAAATCTTCACTGGCAATTTGTATAATTCATGCTGAATGTCAGAAGAATCAAATGTACTTCCATGAGATTGAAACTACACCCAAGCTGATTCACACTCTTCGCTTCTGCCATCTTGTTGGATGCTTAAAGAAAACAAAAAGCAAGAAGCTTCTTTCGATGATTGGTCCATCTCACAAGCAGAGAAGCCATGGAGTGCCCATAGTTCTTTTCTGAGGATACTCTCTCATTGAACTGCATTGCAATGTTTTCTCTTTCCACTCAAACTTCCCATAATTATTCATTTGTCATTTGACTAACTATAGTACCTGTTCTATGTCCCACCCAGCCTAAGGCAACCCAATAGCATTATGATTTCTGTCCAAAGCCAATTCTTTAGGGATTAGAATGTAGGTGGCAATAAAAGTAAAGGCACTGAGAAAGTTATAATTTTCCCTAATCTCACCCACATGCTCTCTACAATCAAGAGCCATTAGCAGTGGTGGGGGAGCTACAATCCTCAAGTCTTTGTTGTTTATTCGTTCAGTCGCTTCCAACTCTTCGTGACTTCATGGACCAGCCCACGCCAGAGCTTCCTGTTGGCCGTCGCCACCCCCAGCTCCCCCACGGTCGAGTCCGTCACCTCCAGAATATCATCCAGCCATCTTGCCCTTGGTCTGCCCCTCTTCCTTTTGCCTTCCACTTTCCCTAGCATCAGCTTCTTCTCCAGGGTATCTTGTCTTCTCATTATGTGGCCAAAGTACTTCAGCTTTGCTTTTAATATCATTCCCTCAAGTGAGCAGTCTGGCTTTATTTCCTGGAATATGGACTGGTATGATCTTCTTGCAGTCCAAGGCACTCTCAGAATTTTCCTCCAACACCACAGTTCAAAAGCATCTATCTTCCTCAAGTCTACAGGCATTTTTATTCAGTTATATCCCAAAGGCAGAAAAGCAGAAGCTAAGAAAAGCTACACAAACAATGTAAATCACAACAGGAAAGAATAGAAGCAAGGTGCCCACCCTTGAACACTATGTCCTCTTTCTGCATGCTCAGCAATATGGGATGATTTTTTCCCCCTCTACTCTAACATATAATAACGGTATAGCAGAGGGAATTGGCACCATGCCTAAAGAAATTTAAGCTGCAGAATGGGATGTGAAATCATCATCCGTTTTGGATAGATGGCAGATTTGTGAAGGGAATGATGGGTACAGTTCTTTGTCTTTCTTCTTTATCTTTCTTTAGGAAATGCAAAGCTTTGGAATTCCCTTACCGTTTTTGCTCTTTTTTCTTAAGTAGGCAGCTGCTGATGAAATCATGAAGCCGTCTGATTTTAGTAATTAATAAAGTAACTTTCCAAACCCCATGGGTATAGATCAAGGCTTACAAAAAAGCAGAACATGAGAAAAAAGAATTCAATGAGGCAAGGAGATCTGTTTTCAGAATGTAAGATATTCCTACTATTACATAGCAATAGTACACAATACAATTGATGATATGAAGGTCACAACCTGTGCCAAACTTCAAACACTTCTAGGTAGCATCTTTGTTAGCAGCACCTTAGAACCAAAAGGCCATCCATCCACAAAACCCAGTAAATTTCCATGAAATGCCAACATAAATTAGTTTTATCATCAACAAGCTGAAGTCCAGACATGGCTAAAGATCAGTCTACAGATACTGTTGACTTATGATAATGACCTCATTCTGTAACAAATTATATTGAGTACCTTATTTTTCACTGCTCCTTACTGCAGCATACTGACTGAAGAATGAAGGGATGAGAAATATACTCCCTTTTAGAGGAATTTTAATGGTGTAATATTTAACACTGTCAAATTTTGTGTCCATCTTAAATTAATCTAGTTCTTTATTCTGCAACTGTGAAAGCTGCCCTTTTCATAAGAAGCTTACTGAATTATTCCGAAGGCCATTTAGTCTCGCTTATTATTTTCCACAAGGGTAATACAGATGCTAATGTGAAACCCAGAAATGAGACATGGCAACATCTTCTCTAGTTGTTCTCCAGTTACTACCATTGATCCTTGAGGTAGTATTTACTGTAGCTATCATAATCTATGGTTTTATTGTCTATTATTGTTTTATAATCTTCTTTTAAAGTTGTTCAACCTGTCAGTTATCAATCAATGATGGGAAGAACTACTTCCTTCTGTCCCCAGCATTCTGCTTCACTGGGTAACCCTGGGTTCTAATGTTATATGAGACAGAGGGGGAAATGTTGCTGAAGTTCAACAATTGTTTTTTCCACCTCATGCATTTTATAAACTTATATCATATTCCCCTTTAATTGCCTTGATTTTCTAACTAAAAGTCCCAAATATGATAATTCCAAGAACTTTCTTCTGGTCAATCTTTGTGAGCTAATATCCTATCAAAATATATATAGCCAGTTTGGTCTAGTGGTTAAGGTGCTGGGCTAGAAACCAGGAGACTGAGAGTTCTAGTCCCACCTTAGTCATGAAAGCCAGCTGGGTGACCTTGGGCCAGTCACTCTCTCTCAACCCAACTCACCTCACAGGGTTGCTGTTGTGGGGAAAATAGGAGGAAGGAGTATTAGGTGTGTTCACCGCCTTGAGTTATTTATAAAAATAATAAAGGCGGGATAGAAAATAAATAATTAAAATTAAAATTAAAATTAAAATTAAAATTAAAATTAAAATTAAAATTAAAATTAAAATTAAAATTAAAATTAAAATTAAAATTAATGGGAATATGATATAAGTTTATAAAACTTATATCATATTATATATATATATATATATATATATATATATATATATATGAAGTTATGAATTTGATAGTTACTTTTACTAATCTTTGTGAGCTAATATCCTGTGTGTGTGTGTGTGTGTGAACTTACGAATTTGATAGTACCTTTTACTAAATTGCATTTAATTTTTTATTTTCTAATTGCCAGCTTGGAGATGTTATTTCAAGCTCTTCATAATCCTTTTTTATCATTTATTTTAACCACATTGAATTAGCATGTGCCTTCCACTTTTTATATCCCATAGTGGTAAGAACTGTCCAGTTACTCATACTCTCTGGTTTCTGTTCCTTAATCACTACTTATTCTTACAGGAACCTGTCCTCTTATCCCATAGGTACTACAGTACATTTACTCTGGAGGGAATATGACAACATATTTTATAAGCTCAGTCATAAGATTTATGTTATACCTTATATCCTTATCAACATTCTCAAAAAAAAACCCAACCCCTAAATGTTCAAAGAATAGGATTTATCTCTGTAAACAACATAATGGTCCGTCTTCAACAGGACTGCTCTTTTATATGCTTGATCATTTTATTCATAATGACAATTTCCACTAATTTAGCCAGAATTGACACTAAGCCTTCCAGCAAAAGAATCAGAGAATCACCAGCAAAGTAGGGTGTCCTTAAAAGACTCTTGCTATTTAAAGTTGTCCATATATTAATGTGGAAGAACACAGTTGAGTTGTGTAATTCATTGCTTCAGACCTGATATATGGAATACAGTGCTCTGTGGTATCAGAGCTGTTCAATTAGTACTCAAAAGAAGCCAATTCATTTTTAAGGAGAACAAAATCTAATTCTAACATAAGAAGGCCTGAAGTCAAGGTAACTAAAGAACCATTGCCTGCCTATTCAACCAATTATAAGACATTCTCTAGGTGTTCCATTGTCAGATAACAGATAAGTGGAGTATAATGATGACGCCAACTTTGTGCTGGGGCTCTGATTTAAAATTAGAGTATTTAAGAGTACAAAAGTTGTGCACTATGTCCCAAGGTGATCAGACTGAGGATTTTCTCCAGCTCAGATTACCGTACTTCAATGGCAGAGCTGCAGATTAAAGGTGGACTGGGAGAGGCTTCATTCTGTGGGCAGGAGATTTTGATGTGCTGAGCAGACAGAGGCAGAAGGATAGTCTTCTAGCTTTTTTATCCGTTCTGTCCAAAGGAAAGATCTCATGCTGCCTTCTAGGAATCAGTGTTGCCTACTTTTGTTCTGCTCAGGATATGAATGAGCCTTTGTAGCTCACTAGACTAAGTTCCAGCATCAAACTACAAGGTTTCTAGGGTGATCCCTTGCAACAAAAAAAATGAAGCTCTGATTTTAAAAATATATTAAATTTAGGAAAATGTAGATTAAAAAACATAGTTTGAGTGTGTTTGTGTGTGTATTGCAAAGATCCTTGCACTGCTCTCTGCTTCTCCACCTTAAGTATTTTTTTAGAAACCACTGGCAGATAAGATATGGTACATAAGTGCTACTGGATTATTTATTTACTTATTTACTAAAATGTATGCAAACAACTAAACGACTGAACAACAACAAAATGCAAAGCCAGGTTCCCAGACTCCAGACTAACATAAAAATGATCCCATCAGTGGTTGTCTTTTTTTCAATTTCCAGCAGCAAGACTCAAATAACTGCATGGCACCACTGTAATGTAGATTATTTATTATATTTTGATTTGTAGGCTGCCTTGACTTTGGTGTTATGATAAAAAGTTAAAATATAAATGTCCAAGTCACTAAAATAAATATCATACTGGTGCTAGAGCTGTATCTGCAAGAAAAATCATATGCCCATGCCTAAAGTTATGGCAACAATCCTCTAATGACACTCACTGCTCCTAAACATACATTTTTTTTTAATCCGTTCAATCGTGTCCAATTCTCAGAGACTGCCTGGACAAGTCCCTGCAGTTTTCTTGGCAAGGTTTTTTGGAAGTGGTTTGCCATTGGCTCCTTCCTAGGGCTGAGACACAGGGACTGGCCCAAGGTCACCCAGCCAGCTTTCATGCCTAAGGCGGGACTACAACTCTCAGTCTCCTGGTTTCTAGCCCAGCACCTTAACCACTAGACCAAAGTGGCTCTCAATTTTATTTTATTTTTATGCAAAGCATTTGGCATAAATGAACCAAATCTTTGAAATGTTATAGTCACTTTATATAAAACAAACAAGGCAAGGTTTTTCAGAAGTGTTTGCCATTGCCTTCTTCCGAGGGCTGAGAGTGAGTGACTGGCCCAAGGTCACCCAGCCGGCTTTCATGCCTAAGGTGGGACTAGAACTCTCAGTCTCCTGGTTTCCCATTGGCTCCTTCCTAGGGCTGAGAGAGAGTGACTGGCCCAAGGTCACCCAGCCGGCTTTCATGCCTAAGGCGGGACTAGAACTCACGGTCTCCTGGTTTCTAGCCCAGTGCCTTAACCACTAGACCAAACTGACTCTCAAACATATAATAGCAGCCTTGAAATTTCATTCCTGCTGGACAGGTTTGCTCAGGAATAGTTCCTACTAAACACAATAGAAGTTACTTTCTATGCTCTGGACTGCAATCTTAGAAAACTAAAACTAAAACTTATGCTCAAGAAAAAGCTATTTATTTTAAAAACAAGAATGCTATCCCAGTTTTCCTTTAACTAAGGCTAAATCCCCCCCAGACCCTTGTAAAGTATACAATCTGTCCACATCTTATTCTGAGTGATGGCTGATGTAGTCACAACCAATGCAGCTCATAGCCCCTCTCTATATATAATGAGAAGTAAAATTTCCCTCTCTCTGCAGGATTTGCTGAAAAACAAACAATAAAGATACATACGCACACACATGCCTACTCACTTATTTGTTTAAACCATAATGAATGTAAGTCAGATGACCTGAGCCTATAAAAATGCATTCAGTCTCCCTTACAATAAATGTTTGCGAAACAAGATGACTGCAAGCAGTTCCCCACATGCCAGGAGAAAGTTGCTCCTGGAATGGAACCATCTAAATAACTCCCAGAGGCTTTCACTGAAAATCTACTTTATATTCTATATTGCCACATGCAAGAAGTAGAAATATAAACAGAGTTTCCCACTGGTTCCCAAGTCAAGATGAAAAAATAGCAATCTAAATTCTTGCTCTACAAAGATTTAATACACTCATTACCTTAGAACAAGCTCTTCAGTTTTGTTGAGTCTTTATTCTGCTTTTGAAATTGTATGATATAATGAAAATAGACCCATTAGTATTTTTAAAAAAACCTCCTGGGGTTCCTATTCCCAAAAATATAGCTTGCAATTTTATTAAAACAAAATACTGAACAGAACGATGTACAATACTGGTGACCCAAACTTTGGACTAGACAGAAGTCAAGTCTCCATCAATTCAGTTGTTCTGCTGAGTCAGAAAAAACTACAGGTAGTCCTCACTTAGCAACTGCCTCATTTAGTAACTATTCAAAGTTACAGCAGTGCTAAAAAAATAACTTAGTGACCAGTCCTCGCATTTACGAGCTTCACAGCATCTCTCTGCTCTTATTTTCTCTTGTTTATTTACCCCATACCAAGATATCCTCAAAGAAAGAGAAAGAACCCCAGTTCAGCTGAAGGAAGTAGCAAGCAGCAAAGGAAAACTGAAGTAAAATCATAAGCACAGTCGCAGTCATGTGATTTTCACTTAACAGCTGCTTTGCTTAATGACTGAGTTGCCAGTCCCAATTGTGGTTACTAAACAAGGACTACCTGTATACATCTTCTCTGTCAGATACCACCTCTGCCAAATGTTGTCTATGCCATTTAAAAGCAAATACACACACTTAACATTTACACTTCACCAAGAAAAGAAAATCAAGTGATAGAATGGTCTGATTAATTCTTCCTAAATAAACAATAACATGACAAAAAGTAGAGCATACCATCTATAAACAAATAACTATAGTAGATATGTCTATGAAGGTTCTCAGTCATCCAGGTGGAATTGTCTGTAGCTTGAATCATGTCAACTGGATTTCTATTTTCTCAGTGGAAACGTTTCGCTCCTTATCCAAGGAGCTTCTTCAGTCTGAGCAAAGTTAGTAAGGGAATCCTTAAATATGTTTCTAGGTGGCTGTGTGACCTTGCACCTGGGGCTAGGTCATGGTTATTTTGAGATGTTATTTCTAAGTCCCTTTATCATCTAAAGGAGGATCGTTAAGATTACCATGCTGCTGTTGAGCTTGCAAAGACCATTTCGCAAGCTCAACAGCAGCATGGTAATCTTAACGATCCTGTTTTTTCCTGTTTTTTAATAAAATTCTTTATTTAAACGTTTCTCAGTGGAAACGTTTCGCTCCTTATCCAAGGAGCTTCTTCAGTCTGAGCAAAGTTGGTAAGGGAATCCTAAATATGTTTCTAGGTAGCTGTGTGACCTTACACCTGGGGTCATGGTTATATTGAGATGTTATTTTAAGTCCTTTTGTTATCTAAAGGAGGATCGTTAAGATCACCATGCTGCTGTTGAGCTTGTGAAATGGTCTTAATCTTCCTAGGCACAGAAGACAAAGCAGGGAGGAAGATGGGGGAAAGATTGTGCCTGTGGCCAATAGAGGTGGGGGCCTCAGGCACAATCTTTCCCCCATATTCCTCCCTGCTTTGTCTTCTGTGCCTAGGAAGATTAAGACCATTTCGCAAGCTCAACAGCAGCATGGTAATCTTAACGATCCTCCTTTAGATGATAAAGGGACTTAGAAATAACATCTCAAAATAACCATGACCTAGCCCCAGATGCAAGGTCACACAGCCACCTAGAAACATATTTAAGGATTCCCTTACTAACTTTGCTCAGACTGAAGAAGCTCCTTGGATAAGGAGCGAAACGTTTCCACTGAGAAAATAGAAATCCAGTTGACATGATTCAAGCTACAGACAACTATAGTAGATGTATAAATCACTCTAAATCTGACCCATCACAATGTGACATTGAAATATTAGTCTGCTTCATCACATTTTCTGTGAGTTCTTTTAAGAATTTATAAAAAGTTTTTTTTCCCTTTAAAATTATTTTTAAGAAACAAACACACATACAATTATCCTATGCAACTTTTCCACATACAAACTTTGGGAGGGGTAGATTGTATGGAAGATCTTCAAATGTAAGTTCTTTCTTTGGTACTAAGCAGATTCCTCAAATATGTTTTTTTAGTCTTACAAAATCTTCCCAAATATAACACTTCCATACAGAAAAAAAAACACTGAAATGCTAATAGGCTCCATGAATTACATGCTGCAGTGAATTCTTCTTTGGGTTGATCATAACACAACTAACATCAGGCTCCTCTTGGTAGATATTGGAACTGGAAGAGTCCCAGGGATGTGGACCTCTGGTAAGTAAAGTTTACAGCAAGATTAGGAGAGACATTAAGAAGGAATTCCAGTTAATGCTGAGCCTTAAATATAAGTTCTACCTATACTACAACGTGGATTCAATTCTTACGCTTTTTTGTCTTGCCTGCAACAGATTAGAGGCCTCGCACTTCTGGGCAGAGGGCATGGTTGCCACCTGTCCTGTTATAATAACAGAACACAGTAGTCTATTTGCAGTGTTTGCTTCTGTTCTTGCCAACTCTCTCTCATAATTAACTATTTGAACTGATACAGCTGATTCATCTTCACTTGAAGCCTCCCTCTTGTGTAACAGTGATACAGTTGAAATTAGGGGCTAGAGCAGGGCTTTCCAAAGTTTTCCCACGGCGACACATCAACCGCCGTTGGTGTGTCGCCATGGGAAAACCCGGAAGTGCCGCCATTGCGGCAGCGCGCAAAAACCCGGAAGCGCTGCTGCCGCTTTCAGGTTTTTGCGCGCCGCCGTTGGTGTGTCGCCGCGGGAAAACCCAGTAGCGCTGATGATTATCAGCGCTTCCGGGTTGTGTGGCGACACACCAGACTGTGTGTGGCGGCACACTTTTGTGTCACGACACACAGTTTGGAAAGCTCTGGGCTAGAGGCTCCAAACCCCATACATGGGGAAATGACATAATGAAACATCTGTATCTCTCTGCTCTGAGAGCTTAAGGGAAGGCGGACTGTATATTCCATTCTGATAGCCTCTATAGATATCCCTTCCTACAAACCACTGAGCACCACAACCTGGATGGCCCCTAAAGCTAATGCCCTGTATATAGTCATCTAAGTGTGAAGGTCTGTGAGTCCAATCCCTGGTAGAGGGTTTAAACCCCACAGAAGAACATCCCAATAGCTACCCACATTTGATGATTCTCAATAAGAATGAAGCAAGTTACATGGTGCCTCCTGGTGGTCAATGTAATCCTGTGAAAAGTAGATGTGTTGTTACTGTGGAGGGTTTTTTTAAATGTACAAATGACATTTTCTGGCATTTTTATGATTGACAAAGATTAATACATATAAACCAATCAGAAAGTGTCAAATATGGGTAACTAGACATTTCCATTTTTTATTATATTTAAAAATGCTTCAGTATTTAAACAAACCAAATATTTCTGTTCCTGTAGTGAAATTCTGTTAGGAGACTTGTACACATATAACTTAAAAAGAAGTGATACTATGTAAATAGGAAAAGCAGTCTCAACACTGGGAATCTCATTTATCAAAGTCCTGAATCATGTAGGAAACTTCAATTGTATTCAACTTAATGTGAATAGAACTCGTGATCAACACAACAAGATCAGTGGAAAGGGCACACATAAACAGGGACGTAAGGCTGTGGTGGAGGGGGGAATGTCCAACAAGAAAGATCCTTACCTTTTACCTTTTAATATTTCTTCACATATTGGGAAGAATATGAGAGCAAAGTTCAAGAATAAGCACTGTCTCTTAAATCAAGAATGGATACTAGGTAGATCAGAATCGACTGGTAGATTTCTGGGCGACCCACAGCAAGTATTTCTGATTCCAAAATATTTAACAAACAGAAAAGCTTTCTAATCCACTCCAGTGATCTGCACATGAATAAGCAGTTTATCCCATGGTCTGATTTATTTAAAACATTTTTAAATTGCCTTCACACAAACCATCTCCAGGCAGTGTACAACATTAAAAATGGGGGTGGGGGGTAGTGGGTTTTGTATTTGGGGTTTTATTTTGTAAGCCGCCCGGAGTCACTGTGAGTGAGTTGGGCAGCCATATAAATTTCATATAAATTTTCAAATTTAAAAAGCATCAAATGCAATATTCTGGCTGTCCTACACTATACTATATACCAGGGCTTTCCAAAGTGCCGCCGCTGGTGACACACCAGCGGTGGCGGCGGCAGTGCGGCGGTGGGGCATGCGGCGGCGCGGGGGGCATGCAGCGGCGGCACGGGGGGCATGCGGCGGTGCGCGCGTGCATGGCAGCGGCAGCCTCCACTAAAATGCGGAAGCACTGATCCCGCGCCGCTGCTGCTGCCGCCGTGCACGCGCGCGCCGCCGCTTCTGGGTGGTGTGGCGACACACCACGCTGTGTGTGGCGACACACTTTTGTGTCGCGACACACAGTTTGGAAAGCTCTGCTATATACAGTTAAAGCACCACCTTTGATTTTCATGTGGAATAATACAAGTACTGTGGTTTGGAAAGGAAGCTGCGGAAGTTATTTTCTTCTGCTCTATCAGAACTAAAAGAAGCAGTGAAGTACAGAAACATGGGGAGGAAATCAGCATTTATAGGGTTAGTTTAAAATGATGCAGAAACCATCAGTTGCCTGTGTTCAGCTATACTGGTGCTAATGTCAGGTTTTTGCACAAGATCTGCAGGAGTTTGAATGATTTGATAGGAACATGGCTAACATCCTTTTCACTCAGTACACCATGGTCAATTTCACTTTCCCTTGGAGCACTGCAAAAATCACAAGATTTAGATCTTTCTCCCTATCAACTCCTACTCCTATGGGGGTGTACAGAACTTCATTTGTTCTAGTCTCACTGAATGGCAACAATACTGAATCTTTCATTTTTGATGCAGCAGAAAACCCACTTCAACATCTTGAAAATTAAAACTAAACTATCAAGATTATGCTCTAATTACACACTCACTGAATCCATGAAATATGCTAAGCCCAAACCTAAAAACCCCTACATTTTGACTTAGCCCAATGTAGGAATCCAACCACTATGGTGTGTAAACCATGGTTTATTATTTAGCATTTCTGTATCTGTAGACTCAGTCAGTGGTGGTTTATTCAACAAATCATGGCTCAGACAAAGTCAGCTTAGCATGACATGCAAAGCCAATCACTGTCTCCAAGGGCAGGGAAATGTTTCAGTCAGGATTGAGTTGACTTTTAATTGAGAACTACTGTTAGATTCTGAAATGACTTATAGTAGGTTAGCAAGTGTTCCTGATTCCTACAGTAATAATATCTCCAAAGCTATAATAAAAAGATCCCCTGCATGGTGAGTTTGCTGGTATCCATGACCAGAGTTTATATCTCATGGGGTGCCAAGAGCTAACTGTCTCTGCACTTTGAGCTATCATTTTGCTTCTGCCCCTGAGCCAGCATTTTGTCCATTGGAAGTGGTTGGTAACCCTTAGGAAGCTGGGGGGGGGACAAAAGAGCTCAGAATCATTAATTGTGTCTACATATGCTTTAGGGATATTGTTTTATTTCAATTTTAATCAAAATGGACAATTGTTGGCCCACTATTAGGTCCCTGCAAGCAATTAGCACCAGAAAAATCTATTTAACCAACACAGCAGCTGAAATTTCTAGACTCCCAATACTGTTAAATTATGGTAATTATTTTCCCCAAGGCTCTCCCAGTTAACAAGGCTGAGGGAGACCCCAGAAAGAAACCAGAATTCAGAGAAACACTCAGGTATAATCTGCATTTGCCCACTCGAGAGTAAAGTCTTTGTCAGATTAAAACAGATCCTGTATACAAGACTCAGCTGCACTATATGGCATTTTCCAAGCCCCAAAGGCAATCCAGTGCTTGTTCTTTCCATCTCCAGCAGATTACATTAATGCCTACCAGCGTACATATGGTGAATGGGCACGTTCAGTGCATTACATTTGGAGGAGAAAAGCTTGATTGCATGCAGAATTGGAAAACAAGGGAAGCTAAATATCAGAACTCAATCTGTTCAGACATGAGAGCAAGTGACCAGTCTGTGCATGACTTTCAGTTTGTGAAATGCAACAGCTGCCAAATTACTGCAGAATACATTCAGGCGAAAGAGAAGTTTTCCCCATTCCTGTTTTTCAAATATACCTGTTGTATTGAAAACAGAACTCTAGCACCTACCAGTGAAGAAATGGGTGAGGACCATTTTGGTGAAGATTGATTTTCGTATTGAATTTCATAGAAGCATAAAGGATTCACATATGACTAATCACGGGGAGGGGGAGTCATTAAAATGTGAATACTGTATGCATTTTGTCAACAAGACAGCAGATTTTGTGGATAAGGTGGGTCGATTAAATAACATTTCAGATACTTACATTACCAAAAACAAATGCTATCAGGTTTGATTTGTTTACTGATTTTACACCATGAACCTAAACTTATTTACTCAAAAGTAAATATTATTATGTTCAATTATACTTACCCTACATCAATTTTCATTGGTTATTTCACCAAACATAAATATTAGGCAAAAGGGAGGAATGTTCATTAAACAGGATAAAACATTTTTCTGACAAGGAAGGTAGTCTGCACCGAGGTTGATAGTAAAAACAAAGCTTTTTCATGAATTACAACCTTCTTCTTCTTCTTTCCATACATTAACAAACAGTCAGATCCATGGCTTGTACACCTGTCCAAAGTTTAGGTTACAGAGCTGCACCAAAGCATCGGAACAGCGTATTTCAAACTGTGTTTCACAGAACACTAGGATTCCACAAGAACTTGATAGGGTTCTGTGAGGGACTTAATGGGGGGGGAGTTCATTCAAATGCAGCCAATATTCTATCATTAGAACATTGCCTTTCAATGTTCTAGGGCTTGGGGATTTAAAAAAAAAACTAACAGGGTCTGCAGCCAGAAAAAGTTTGAAAATTCCTGCAATGGAGCACCAAGAATATTCTACAGAATATTCAAAAGGTATTTTTGCATGTATCATGTTTTTCAGTGAAGAGAGAAGGTATGGCAATGCTAGTATAGAAGAGAGTTGACTAAATATATGTCAAAAGCCTATTTTCAAAATTAAAAACCTAAACCTTTACGCAAAAAGTACATCCCTTCACCATGCCAATGACACAATTTTTTCCACCCGGGGGGGCAAGAGGCAATCATATTGTACAAACTAGCACCATCATCTCGAACAATGGCTTGTTATGTACTTTGAATAGATTACACTGGGGATACCTAATATCTCTGTAAAATCAGATCCACTGAGGACTTCAGTCTGTAAGACTTATCATCATGTAAGCCAGTCAATTAATTTGCAGGCAATAAACAACACTAACAATCCACAAAGGGGCCATATATAAGCTATGCAGCAGATGCGGTAGAACATTACAGTGAGGAGGGGAATAAAGCTCTCAGAATTATCAGCATTTGTCAGCTGATGGCATTTCATCTCAATGAAAGTTGCTGGGAGGCTACAACACAAAAAAGAAATGACCCCATTGCAAAAATAGGAAATGATGAGTCCAGCGAAGAGGAAGATCATGACGCCGGATGGCTGTGGGAGATTAGACAGACTTAGCAGAAAGCTAATTGCTGAAGACAATGTTCCAGCCTGGACTGCAAACTCTTCCCTATTGTTTGAGATTCCTTCCGAGACATCTGCAAAAGAGCATTCTTCCTTTAGTACAATGTCATCCTTTCCAAACCCCGCTGTTTTCTTTGGAGTCGAAACAGTGACACTGTTCAACAAGAGATCTCAAATAAGAGACCCAAGGAACCAGGGGAAAAGAGGAAAAAATGTATTTTTTGCCGAAAGAAGCATTTTGTTTAAGGGTATAATTTAATTTAGCTCTTAAAATCTTCAACAACATCCATGTTTCCTTTTGTTTAGTTAAACTAAGCATTATGCTTCAAAGCACACAAATAAGGTTATACTCAGAAGACAAGAAGATAATCAACAGCAGTCATTTGCTGGGAATTTGGGGAGGTAAAGTTCAAAACATCTGCAGAGTTGGGGAAAGTTGCCCAAGATGTATGTGTATATACATATATGACTCCAAGGAAGCGGCACAACTCCTTGTCATCACTTGACCATAACAACACAGTAGTTGGGATAAGTAAGTGCTATTACAAAGCAACTACTAGTACCAAACGAACATCTGAAGGACTGTTACATTCTAAGTCTGCTGTACTGTTTATGATTTAAGAATGTCTATCAAAATTCTGTCTCACCAGGAAATCAATCTGGCAACAACGTGGGTGCAAAGATTTATACCTGAAGTAGGTCTGAGAGACAGAATGGGGTCTTAGACATACTTCCCAACCAGCTCCCCAATAATCTCCATCCTGAGGTTGAAGAGCTGTTCTCTGGGATTTCATAACACCTATTGATCAGTAGAAGGCACTATCTAACTAGTTTCATCCTTATTGGGACTCTTCAGGTGTAGCTATCCTCCATACTTGATGTTCTTTGTTCAATCCTTTAAAGGGATTGAACCCACAAGCCTTGCACTTGATGACTTTTCAAATCCCATTAAAGGGTTGAACACAGAACATCTAGTATGGAGAATAGCTACACCTAAAGAAACCAAATAAGGATGAAACCGGTTGTATAGTGCCTCCTACTGATCAGTAGCTAATATAACATCTAAAGCTATATAAGCCACCACCACCACCCTTAAGGGGAGGCAGTCTTGAGGCCTTTAGCATGAGGCCCAGGCCAATAAAAATCACAAAACTATAGAGTGAGAGCATCCAGAAAAAAGGAAGGCCTACCTTCATAACTTCTATAATCTTTCAGATTATCTATTCATTCAGAGTCTGTCTGCTCAAGACCAGGACTATATGGCCAGCCAAAAAACCTGCAAACATTGTAAATTTGATACATATTGCAGGGCATACTCTCAACCCAGTGCTTGGGGTAGAATATTTTAGAAGTGAACCAGTTATTGCAGGGATAAAGATCACCCCATTGTCATGGCCGGACCATTTTCTGTGACATTTGAGTCTGGCTGTTGCTAAGTCAAGACTTATAGAATCTGAGGCATTCTATAGGATTTTCCAGGTAACATGGTGATTCTGCAGAGGCCTTGTCTTGCTGTGGAACAAGATGAAAAGTGTTTGCAGTAGACCACAGGCTCCATACTGCCTTTTATATTTTTAAAAAATATATAGCTTGTTTTAATTTTCATGTTTTAATTCTCTTTGAAAAATTGGTGGGTTATCTTTGAAAAATTGGTGGGTTGTGTTGTTTTTATTGTTCTTTGAATACTACCCTAGTTCTTTTTGGATGAAAAGCGGCAATTAGAAATTTGGCTTTGTACCAGCTTGATTGATAACTGGCAAATAGATGGAGAAAAAGTGGAGGCAGTAACAGACTTTGTATTTCTAGGCGCAAAGATTACTGCAGACA
This sequence comes from Charina bottae, assembly GCA_023362775.1. NCBI lineage: Eukaryota > Metazoa > Chordata > Lepidosauria > Squamata > Charinaidae > Charina > Charina bottae. The sequence goes on from JALMGJ010000039.1 coordinate 4,200,779, forward strand.
CTGACTGCAGCCAGGAAATCAGAAGACGTTTACTTCTTGGGAGGAGAGCAATGACAAATCTTGATAAAATAGTTAAGAGCAGAGACATCACACTGACAACAAAGGTCCGCATAGTTAAAGCAATGGTATTCCCCAGTAGTAACTGCGAGAGCTGGACCATAAGGAAGGCTGAGTGAAGGAAGATAGATGCTTTTGAACTGTGGTGTTGGAGGAAAATTCTGAGAGTGCCTTGGACAGCAAGAAGATCAAACCAGTCCATACTCCAGGAAATAAAGCCAGATTGCTCACTTGAGGGAATGATATTAAAGGCAAAACTGAAGTACTTTGGCCACATAACGAGAAGACAGGATACCCTGGAGAAGATGCTGATGCTAGGGAAAGTGGAAGGCAAAAGGAAGGGGGGCCGACCAAGGGCAAGATGGATGGATGATATTCTGGAGGTGATGCACTCAACCTTGGGGGAGCTTGGGGTGGCGACGGCCAACAGGAAGCTCTGGCGTGGGCTGGTCCATGAAGTCACGAAGAGTCGGAAGCGACTGAACGAATAAACAAAATTGGATAATAACAAGGAGGATGGGATAGGGGAAAAGAAAACAGCAAAAATAGTTTTCTGTTGATTTCAGGGACTTTTACATTTTCAAGTCTTAGGGTACCAGATCACATGGAGGCCCCTGAAATTCACTTGTCATATTTGCTAGCATAATTTCTCAACATAGAACTACCTTCTCCTGCATCTGACACACCAAGAAGAAATTACAGGCAAGAAAACTTTTCACCCTGAAACAAAACAGGCTGGCTTATTAAACTAAATTTTACTCTTATTCCATTCTGTGATGAAGTAACAGGGGAATAGCTGGTAGACAGTAGCTTGCCAACCCATTTTTGGCTGACCAAGAAGATATTACCTTTAACGGAAGATATCTTCTCACAATTCAGCTACTGTATATATCAGGCTGACAAGAATGGAAGTGATTCGCCCAGAGGCGGGATGATTAGTCACATGGTAAAAACAGGCTTCTGAACTTTGAGGGTTTTCCTTAATATAAATTTCAGAACGAATTAAGGTAGCATCAACAGGGGAAATTATCTACAGATCTTTTATCTCAAGTTTTCTTTGACACAAATTTTGAGGAAACAGTAATAGAACAGTTTTATAGATAATTATTTATTTTATAAATAAATACAACTCTCCACAGCCCATGGTCTCAACAATTCAACTCACAAAATATTATTTAACCTTATACTTAGAAATACTCACCCAGAGCATGACCCAGAGGGTCATTAGCACAATATTGACATTACTTGGTTTTAGCTCCACCTACTGCCAGCTGACAGCACATAATATGCTTACAACAGAAGAGAATATACAGTATATGTACAGTAGCTCAGGGCTGAACGTTGGAGTTCTTGGTGCTCTCTGAGCTTGGTTGTTTGCTTGCAGACATTTCATTACCCAACTAGGTAACATCATCAGTGCGAGTGACTGTGGGCAGTTTGCTGCCTGTTTACTGTATATACGGTAGCTTACCCTGCTAGTTTTGGCAGGGGTGTGGTTTCCTCTTTGGTGGTTCCTTGATTAGATTATTGTTTTCTGCCTGACTGTTGGTCTGGTGTTGATATGCATGCCTGGAATTAGTTTGGCTTTTAGATTAAAATAGGTTCTTCATCCACACTGTACATCAAGAATAGGAAACTGAACCCAACCCAAAAGCCATACCCAACTATCATTCTAGCTGTGGTTATGCAGATGACACTCAAGTCCAGAGTTTAAGGAAAAGAAGCCCATCCTGATGTCATTCATTTTTCCACATAAGAGGAGACAATCCTTGCTCCCTAAATCTTCTTGCATGGAGAAAAATGCACTGATTTTATTCCCTTAAATAATATGCAAATGTAAGAAAACTGGATTTTAATCCTCTACAGAGGAAAACCTCTGTTCTGTTTAATAATGCTCACACCAGTATTTGCAGTAATCTAAGTGCAATGTATCAATTATTCTATCCAATACACAGAAAAAAATCACTTGGCCCATTAACACAACTGATCTTTATATTAGCTGTAAATTTTCTGAGAAGGTACCAAGATATTTTTCAATACAAAAAAAAAAGAGTGACTGATGTTGGAGAAAGCATTTCATGACATATGGTATTAAGAATGTTTTAAAAAGCAAATGCATTGTTTATTGAAACTGGTTAAGGTATATACTTAAATTTGATTGCATTTGAACAGTTAGTGTGTTAAATTTACTTTCTCCTTTTCAGGTTAGGAGTTTAAATTCTCCAGCATTTAACAAATATATGTGGGAATCTACATGTTTAAAAACAGAGGAGCCAAGTAAATGGAGAAAGCCATGTTGAACAGTCTAATGCAAGTAACGTAAGCAAAAACTTCACTATTGATGCATTTTTAAAATATGAGCTTTCTCCAAAAAAACCCCCGAACAATGTCATTTTAACTCTTTTTTAAGACTGAAATCAAGCTAACAAGTCCTCTAGAGCAGGGGTCCCCAACCTGTGGGCCACAGCCCACTAGTGGGCCGCGGCCTGTTAGGAAGTGGGCCATGGGGCTCCCACCTGCAAACCCCGCCCCCAGTGCACACAATTGGCTTCTACCTGCAAACCCCGCCCCCCGGTGTGCACGATTGGCTCCCTCCTACAAAACCCACCCCTGGTGCGTGCGATTGGCTCCCGCCTGCAAAACCCGCCCCCCAATGCACGCGATTGGGTCCCGCCTGCAAACCCCGCCCCCCCAGTCCATGGAAAAATTGTCTTCCACGACCGGTCCCTGGTGCCAAAAAGGTTGGGGACCGCTGCTCTAGAAGATTCATGAATGGAGGAATGTTTTTTACTCATAGTGATTAGAGCTCTGGACACTAATTGATCTACATTCCCCACAATAAAAATTGTGATCTATTAAACGAAGAGTCGGACACGACTAAATGACTGAACAACAACAACAACAACAACAACAAAGTCAAAAAGTGCTAGGAAAGAGACTGTGGTTATTGTGCTTCTGGAACCTTAGCTGTATCAAAGCTGTGTCATGAGACACAGATAATGTTTGTTCATTCATTTTAAAAAATACCAGTGAAATCAAAGAGCTAGCCCATAATGAGGACATCTTTTTTGAGAGTATAAAGAATTAATTCTGAATACCAAATGGGAAGTAAGTATTTCTCTGCTTCCACCCCCCTCAGTCCTGTGGGACCAATGTCCTAGCCAGCTGCAACATTTTCAGGGAATAACCACTGGCAGTGCATTAACATACTTCATTTTAATACTGAGAACATCTTTGCTCAAAGACATGGTCCAGAATATTATTCCCTCGATGCCTCTCCCACCATACTCTGCATTCTTAACCAGCTCAGGGTTCTATTTGGAATTTTATTAAAAAGTTATCTTGGCTCAAATATGGAGATCATTAAATAGAAACTAGATTACAATCAGAGGAATTTATGCAGAGGCAAAGGTGTTAAAAACACTTAAATGCAAATAAATAAATTGCCCTGGAGAAATAAAGTAACAAAAGAGCTCTTCCAAAGCCATTTCTAGTGGGATATTCGTGTTTTCTTGTTTTTTACTAAAGCATATACTGTATTTTGTAGCCTTTTATACCCAAAAGCTTATGCTATCCAATCTGATGACCTCCAGATGTATGGGACAGCATTCCCATAAATCTCACTAAGCATGGTTTATAGTCTCTTACATCTAAAGGGCACTGGATTGCAGAACGCTGGCGTATGCATTTATTACAGTCAAAAAGCTTGTTCTTTTTTAAAAAAATCAACCTTGCCAATTGTCTTTGTTACAGAAACCTTTCTCTTGTATTTTGATCAAGTCCCTTGACCGTGCCTCTTTGGAAACAGATTTTTTACAAGCAATCATGAAGTATTTTATTTTACATGACCTCAACATTGTACTTTTAAGGTCTCTGAAGAATGCCGTTACATAACGTTCCAACATAACAACAGCTTTCCTTTTAACTGCTACGAAGACCGGCATCATTTTTTATTGAAAAAACTATGGTACCATCATCTTTAATAGATTGAATATAAGTATGAAAAGTAACTTTTTTTGTGTGCCTTTGAGTCAATGTTAACTCCTGGCGATTGCCTGGACAAGTCCCTGCAGTTTTCTTGGCAAGGTTTTTCGGAAGTGGTTTGCCCTTCCCTCCTTCCTACGGCTGAGAGAAAGTGAGGGGCCCAAGGTCACCCAGCCGGCTTTGTGCCTAAGGCAGGACTAGAACTCATGGTCTCCTGGTTTCTAGCCTGGTGCCTTAACCACTACACCAAACTGGTTTTCTGAAGTAACATTAATAAATAAAATAATTTATTACTTTTACTGAACTCCTCCAAGTAGTGAGAAGTTTCAGAGGCAACTTCCATTTTCTTCAGAAGTTTTCATTTTTTTCAGAAGTTCACCTGGAGATTATTAATATTTTGTAGTTACTGAGTTTATTTATAAATGAGTGTACTAACTCACCTGGAATCATCAGAATGAGGAATGTCAAAAAGTTCACAGGTTTTTGTATGTCCTTCATATTATCTCTTACACTCTTCCCTAAACTACCATAAACTTACCATACTAAAGCTATTCTTTAGATCATAGCTTTCCAAACTGTGTGTCGCGACACTTTAGTGCGTCGTAACACACAGTTTAGTGTGTTGCGACACAACCCGGAAGTGGACGTGCACGGTAGTGGCGCGCAGGGGTGTGTGGCGGCGGCAGCAACGACGGCAGCAGCGCGCGTCAGCGCTCCCGCATTTTAGTGGAAAACACAAGGCCGCCGCTGTGCGCACCACCGCCCCCGCGCGTGCCCCCGCACCGCCATTGCTGCTGTTGGTGTGTCGCCAATGGCGGCAGTTTGGAAAGCACTGCTTTAGATTAAGAAAGAGATAGTTGATTTGCCCTTTTCACAGTTCTTAAGAAAGATATAACCTTTAGGCAATATTTAACAAATGGAAGTTGCTCTCTACCAATGTTATGGATAACAACTGTCATCTCCCCCTGGTCATCATAGGCAGTAAACTGTACGATTTGTTTTAAAATTTAATGTTAATATTTGGACTTGCATAAAATTCCACAATTTTTATTCCCAAGATTTGCCAAGGAACACTGTGGGATCAAGTTCATGCTATGCTGTTTTTATCAAGAATGTTATTCCTTTCAGTTATGTGATATTTCAATCATTAAAATATATTCTGAAATTCATGCATAGTCTAGTTAACAGGGTGAAATATAACAATATTAATTTTTTAAACATCTTCAGAAATTAGCATGCCTACTTCAAAACATACAATTTGGAATTTCTGAATTAACATGCTCAGTTTATTAAAATTAATTAATTTATTTATTTTTCCAATTTCTATCACCACCCTCCTGAAAGGGGGACTCTGGGCGGTTTACAATGGAATCAGCAATTAAACTATATAAAATACACTACAGACAATACAAATAAAAAATAAATTAAATATAAGATCCAAAGGGCGATAATATCATAATAAAAGAAGAAGGCTTTATGGCACCAGCCATCCCTAGGAGGAGCTATTACCCTTCCCATCCCAGGTGAGGCGGCAGAACCAGGTCTTCAAATTTTTCTGGAAGGCCGGGAGCAAGGGGGCCTGCCTCACCGCTGGGGGTAGAATGTTCCAGAGGGCGGGCGCCACTGCAGAGAAGGCCCGCCTCCTGGACCCCGCCAAGTGAAATTCCCTTACCAATGGGGTCCGCAGCATGCCCTCTCTGCATGCACGAGTGGGACGGGTTGATGTTATGGGGATGAGACGGTCCCTCAGATAGTCTGGTCCCATGCTATGTAGGGCTTTAAAGGTAATAACCAACACCTTGAATTGGACCCGGAAGCATACTGGCACCCAGTCTAGCTGGCGCAGCAGAGGTGTGTCACATGTGCCGATCTTGGGGCACCAATAACTGCACGCGCAGCCGCGTTCTGGACCAGCTGAAGCTTCTGGATACTCTTCAAGGGTAGCCCCATGTAGAGCACATTGCAATAGTCTATATGGGAGATGACCAGGGCATGAGTGACTGTTTGGAGGGCTTCCCGATCCAGGAAAGGGCGTAACTGGCACACAACACGGAGTTGCGCAAAGGCCCTTCTGGCCACGACTGCCACCTGCTCTTCGAGCAGGAGTCGTGAGTCCAGAAGGAACCCCAGATTCCGTACTGGGTCCGAATGGGGTAGTGCAACCCCATCCAGGACCAGAGATGACAACTTCCCAGATCCAGAGGAGCCATCGACCCACAGCATTGAAGCTGATTTCTACCATTTTTGGTAGTTCTCATTACTGGACAGGCTGGAAATTGGGAGATTAGATCTACGATGGCTGTTGTGGGTCTTCCGGGCTGTGTGGCCGTGTTCTGGAAGTCCGGAAGACCCACAACAGCCATCGAACTCCGGCCGTGAAAGCCTTCGACAATACACAGATTAGATCTACCTTTTCTTTTTCAATAGTAAAACTGGCATCTAGACTTTCCATTTTTTTGATGATGGGGACAGCAATTTTTTTCCTCCGGTCATAAGACTCTTCACCTGTTCTTCAGGATTTCTCAAAGATACTACATAAGGGTTAAGCCAGACCATTTGCTAGTTCCTTCAGCATCCAGGGATGCAATTCATCTGGTCCTGGAGATTTAAACTGATTCAAGGTAAATAGATTTTCTCTTACCACATTTCTACCTATCCCAAGCTTCAATGCTGTTCCATCATCCTGCCCTTCACAATTTCCTGGAGGAACACATTTTTGTTTTTGTTGAAAACTGAACAAAAATAGGAATCAAGTAGCTCTGCTTTTTCTGTGTTTCCTTTGTTTCCATCATCACTGAGCAGCTAATAATACTAATTCTTTTATTTTCCTTTTATTTTGAACATATCTCTGGAAGCTTTTTTATTTTTAGCAAGTTCCACTAAGCTCAGCTCATTTTGAGTTTTACCCCAATGTTTCTGCTGCTTTCTCTTCCTGAACTAAGTCTTCCCTAATGATTAGTATCAAGTTAAGAATAGCTGACCCTTTTGTGCCTTCCTTTTGAAAGAAAAGGCGTCAACAAGACAAGTTAGAAATATTCTTGGGCCTTACGAGCAGAGTTTGTCTCTCAACAGACTTAAAGTTAAGTAGAGCCTCCTATCATTACAATTTCATACAATATATTTCTACATAAATGCAGTTATGAAAACATACAACTATTTGGCTTCAAGGCCATGAAGTGTCATGCCAAGTATCCATTAATTCACAAGAACAGGAGTAATAATCTAAGAGTTTTAAACTTCAAGGGTATTAAATTCATTTATAGTATATAAATGGCAGCAGACAATTAGCTGTTTTGTATGGCTTCATTCTTTTCTGCAATAAAGATTTCTAATCTACCCAAGCTGGGTCTGAGAGTGTTCTGCCAAGTTCTAGCTGAAGAGTCAAACTAAGCCATGAAATGTCAGTGATTTGTAGTGATTTACTACCAAGTCCTAGTTGAGAAGGCTGACATTTTGGAAGGTATCATCCACATCTTCTCCTTGGTTTGACAGGTAATAATAAACAGGATCAATGGGGTTTTTTTATTTTTTCCCCTCCATTTATTTCAATCCAGGTGCTCTCTACAGTATTGTCAAGTTCATTCTTCTGAATTTCAAAGCAGGAATAGATATTTTTAATGTACACTGCAACTCCTCCTCCCATTCTGTTGCCTTGTTCCTTTCAACAAATGAAATGAAAATTTCTGATTTTTGTTTGGGTGGTTGAAGCACCTGATTTTACCAAGTTTCTACAATGCAGAAGTCTTTATCTGAGGTTCTTACTTCAGAGTTTGCATTTGCATACTCATATGATTTGGTTTATAGCCATCCTAATGAATCTTGCCATGTTTTGTCCACATACATTTTTACATTCTTGTGAACTACAACCTGTCTTGTACCAGCAGTCCATCATCTAGATAGCCCAGACCATGGGCCCAGAAACCAAATCTCTCCAGTCAACACTATTTGCACAGCTTGTCACTGACTTCCTGCACTCTTCTTTTCCTTGCTGGACCTCTTTTATAGACTGGAATAATGAACAAGAATACCACGTAAGCCCGTAACCTTGAACTTTCTTCCAAAAACATCGAAGTCTGTGAGGATATAATTGCAACTTTGTTTTTTTATCAAAGTTTTTATTATTTTTTAAAACAAAGATAAAAAACTACAAAAAACCCACTACAAACAAAAAACACTAAAAGTGTAAAAACACAAAAGAAAAGACTTTTAGAAAGTTACATACATACAGGTGACTTCCAGCTTTCAACAGCAAGAATATACAGCAATTCCCATAAACAAACCCTTCCTTTATATCAAACCACAATCACATTATTTCTATAAATCCCTCCATTAACACATATACAAATCTCTAATACAATTGCTCCTTCCCCTTACATAAAAAATATATATACATATATTTAAATTTCTACTTCAAACTTCCTTCCCTCTTAAAAAACAATCCGTTTAATTTTTTTTCTTTCTACTACTATTCTATATACTTCTGTCTACACAATAGGCATCAAATTATAAAAACAAATAAATTGTCTGCCTTTATAATAAACAATCTTAACCCTAATTATGCTCAAAAACAGTATAAAATATTACCAGAACTTGTCAATACCTTTTAAATCTTATAAATCAAAAATCCTGTAAATCATGTTAACCTCATTATCAGTCCAATTAAATATTCTTAATTTTTTACCCCTCCTCAAAATATACCAGGGCATTTAAATATTTCACCATTACACCAAAAGCATTTTTTTTACAAAGATCCAACAACCCCCAAAGATTCAAACTTTCCAGCGAAAGAGAAAAAAAACTCCCACATAACATACTCTTCTTTCCCATAACATTGATTGAAATAGTCATAACATTTCCCCCGCTTGGCAGTTCCTTGTGCAGTCTTAAGGTTAAACAATCGTTTTAACCCCATAAACACCAATCCAGAGTTTTCAGCTGAGAATATTTCAATCTCCCTCACAGCAGTAAAATCGCCATCTTTTCCAACATCGTCTTCTTCTTCCATCATAGTATTTTCATATAGTTGTTTCATTTTAGCTAGAATCTCATCTCGAATGTCCCAAACAGTCTGTATAACAACTTGAGAACCCTTTGAAAAAATCTCTTCTTGCTGACAACATAATTCTCTGAAATCTTCTTTAAAATCTTCCATTGTTCAAACAGTAAATTATAGCACACCCTAAAAAGTTAACTCACAAAAATAGAGGTTAATGAATTAATCCAAAATTAACCAAAGAAAATATACTAGCAGACAGCTCGAGGAAAGTAAACAGAAAGCCAAAAGTTTAGAGTGAGAAATCGAAAACAACGTGTAGAAAAAACACTCCAACCTTCAAATTCAGCAACAAAGATAGCAGCGGGAAGGTGAAGTTACAGTTCTCAATATAACCCAGATGGGGAAAAAAGCCAAAACTTTTTTTTATATAGTTATAAATCTAAACATTGGGAAATCTAAAACCGCCCAGAGTCCCTCTTGAGGGAGTTGGGCGGTGATAAATCGAATAAATAAATAAATAAAATAAATAAATAAATCTCCAAAAATAACTATATTCACCAAGAGATTCTGGTTTTTCTTACTATAAAAAGCTTCTCTTAAGGTACAAAACTTAAAAAAATAAATTGGGTGCTTAAGAAATGGGAAGGCAAGACTTATTTCCCCTTTAAGGGGGTGCATATGTGGGTCAGAAAAAAGATGAAATCCCAGCCTCCCGGTTTAGTCTTACCGCTCGGTCGCAAACGCTGTCCACAATCTCCTGGCTACAACTCACCATCTGGAGGACAGATGGGTCGATTCTCAGCATTTTCCTTAATCTGGAAAAACACTTGAGGCTACAGAAAAACCTTCCTGTGCCCAGAAAAAACTGCCACACTGCCAGCTCTGCCCACAGAGCTCGTAGGCAAAGTTGTTCAGTCCATTTCCCACAGGAAGTCCATTGCAACTGTTCTTTGTGATAGAATTTGTCCATACATGTATTAGCAAAAAGGAACTATTGTCAGTGCAGTTGATAAATCTTAAAAGTTGTTTTGTCATATTCTTGGTCTTTGATTCTGGCGGACGGCACACTTCACAAACCAAAGGGTTTAATTAACATACATTTGTTTCCTCATAACAGTGAGTCACCAATTACAATTATTTTTCTCTTAGTCTTCTTATAGGGCACAGTTGCATCCTCTCTTTTATTTATTCTTTCTCAGGCTCTAAAATTGGCCAAGTACTTGACTTTTGACTTAGAGGAAAAAATTGTTCAGGGCTCCCCCACCCCCTTATATTCCCCAGGCAAACTCCTGTTAGTTCTCCCTGTTCACTAGCTCAATCCACTTGCTTCCTGAAACTGAGCTGCCTTATATTCTTCCTACAGTCTCTGTTTATTCAGCAGGAAGCAATCACCCACAATGAGAAGTCAGCAGCTCTCAGGGTGCATACTTTGCAAGCTGCAGCTATTCAGGAGACAGTCTTTTCACTCCCCACAGCTCAGCACACATTGTCTCCTGAAGGTTAATACAGTCTGTTAACTACCATTCTCTATCTCAACTCTCACTTTTCTACTGATCCCTTTCTTGCAGCTTTAATAATAAATTGACATTAAGTGGCTAAGCTAGTAAATCACTCTTTTCTCCCACCATTAATCCTTATCTCAGGAAAAACCTTCACTTCCTTAATTGCTTAGTGCCCAGGTATGATTAAAGATTTTAAAAAAAGTAGCAACCCTACTGATAAACACAAAATAATGACTGGAACATAACTAATGCACAAACTCATGTTTAATATACAGATAGTCCTTGTTTAGTGACCACAACTGGGACCAACAACTCGGTCGCCAAGTGTCAGCCACGCGGGGTAAACCAGATAGGAATCACAATGAGATGAGCTAATTCTACTTTATTGTAAACCTACATTGACAGCATCTTTATAGGTCTTTATAAGTCTGAAAGTACAACCCCCCACGTCTCCTTTACAGCCTGAGAAACTAGGGAGGTCTCTTCTGAGCCTCTTGCCCTGCTCACTATCCAGCTGCGGGCTATGCTGTCTCTTATCTGACTGTTCCCTTGGCAGCGTCTCTTGGCCCAGACTCCCAAGGTCTTTTGCACATCCCATTACACTAAGTGACACAGTTACTAAGTGGAAAATCACGTGAGCACAACTGTGCTTATGATTTTACTACAGCTTTCCTTTGCTTTACAGCAACAGAAGGATACAACCCCAAACAGCCAGGTGAGCCTAAACAGTGGGGAGGGTTTCCGGAACTTGACTCACAAGGAAGCTGGATAAAAGGGCAAATCTTATAGCCCCTTTTCCCAACTCCCCCACCCTTTGGAGTGCTCACCCAAGAGCTGGGATAATTAGCAAGAAGAGAATTGGTGTTTGTTTTTACATTCATTAGAGGAAGGGGTTACAAGAGAGTAAGCAGGCACAGAATGGGGAATACACATCAAAGGAAAGTGCTGGCGCTGGCTGTTTGCCTAGTGCTAGGAGGCAAAAGAAAGCCTTTAGTGTGATTAGGGTCTTGTCAGTTACAGGCAGCAGCTGCCAGCTGGCCACAGGGTTCTAATCAACTAATTAAGGTCACAGAACTGGGCTTATTAACTTGCAGTTAGCACATTTTATGGATGTGCTGTGCTGTGGAGAAAAGCTGCTCAGGAAGAGACAGCTTCTTTAGGCAATCTCTCTGCTCTGCGAGGTGGGGGGGGAACCAGGTCAGTCACAGGATAACGTGTCCTGACTATAATGGCGAACATGTGACTGAGAGAGAGAGATGCTGTGAAGGTTGAAATGTGGGCATTAGTCATAAAGTTACTTTTTCATCACCATCGTAACTTCGAATGGTCACTGCCCGAGGCAGTTGCTAAGCGAGGTCTACCTGTAATGTCTAGCTACTTCAGGGTTGGACAAGCTATTGATTCTTGGCACAAATACAGATTCATATCATGGCAGCCCCAACCCCAACTGGACATTATTTTTATATTAAAACTAACACAGTGAGCTCCACATTGAATTGGAACAGTAGAGCAGAAATTATTATCTTCTTCCTTCCATCCATTTTCTTGATTTTAATTAGTCATAATGCTAATTATGTGAAGGCAAGGAGGGAAAACAGATGTCATGCACGTCAAACAACCATTTGATAGAAAGCCTGCTCCCCAAAGCCTATTCCCATCAAACCACAATTCCCCCAAGCCCAGTTTAAGATAAAAATTAAAAGGGTATCCAATTCAGTCACATCACACTGTTCAGTTCTTATATCAGAGCTTTCCAAACTTTTCATGTTGGTGACACACTTTTTAGACATGCATCATTTCGCAACACACTCTTACAGCAGGGCATCATTTCGCCACACACTCTTACAGCAGGGCACAAGGCAGGTGCTAGGACCTGCGCAGAATCACAGCAGGTTTGGAGGCAGCAAGGCACAAGGCAGGCACTAGGACCTGCGTGGAATCCTGGCAGGGCTCGGAGGCAGCAGCCGCCAAGACACACCCAGACACTGCAGCCGACACACTAACGTGTCCCGACACACAGTTTGGAAAGCTCTGTCTTATATACTTGAATATAAGCAAATCTGGGCCAAGCACATCATGTATTCACTTTTCAAGAAATCACAAGTGGATAAAAAGGATAAAGGAAAATACAAAGGTAAATTTGTTCTGACCTGCTGCTAGAATAAAAAAAAAGTATTTTCCATATGTTTCTAGACCCAGGGGTGCAATCTCAAGTACACAGAATTCTTACCACACCAGAGTTTGTATCCATTTTATAACACAAGGATGAAAAGTTGTAAATCTCTGGACCTAATCTGACACACCCACTTCAGGAAGTGTGCAAGCCTTGAAGGCCCACAGACAGTGCCCCCTCTCTTGAAGGCCCATCTCTTGAAGGCCCACAGACAGTGCCCCCACTCCCAAAGCCTTGATTCACTTCTCCCAGCCCTTCTCAGAAAGATGATCTCTTACTAGCAACTGATGGAGATAAGAACTTTCTCCACATACACAAGCCTTAAAATCTAATCAAGGAAACAATTTTAAAGTCTCTTTGCTATGGGAAACATTTTCAAGGAGTCACTGGTGAGAAGAGGACTAACCCTTCTCTCCCAAAACTCGTGACCACCCTCCCAAATAACATTCCCTTTCACACCACAATTAGATTTCAAAATAGTCTCCATTAATGCAAAGGGGAGCTGTTTTAAAGCATTATTGCCAGTGGGATGGGTGTTTTGTGAGCATATGAGAGAGGGAATTATATGGGTTGGGAGGATTGGTGGGTGTGTAAGAAAGGAAGAAGGGAGCTGCATACCCACAGAGCATGGCTGGGTCCACCAAGAATGCCTGTCTCTTGGTCCTTTGGCTCCTCATCTACGCTACGGAGAGTTCTAAACAACTATTGTCCACAGAGGAAATACTGTCAGATACACTAGCCTGGTAACAAAGCAAAACTGCAGTGCAAATCAGAAGCAGAAATTACTTGGTAGTAGAAAAGCTTTTTGGAAGTTAACTGACATGTGAAAATCAGTAACTCACACCTGCACAAATGTGTGCAGTGAAATCTACCTATTTCTACTAAAACATTTTATTTATTTATTTATTTATTTATTTATTTATTTATTTATTTATTTATCATATTTATACCCTGCCTATCCCCTCCCTATCGGAGGACTCTAGGCGGCTTACAACATTGCAAATTCATATATATTATACATACATTCATATATATTATTATTACCGCGCGCTAAGGGAGAGGGGTAAGGGAACCGACTCTTCTTCCGTAGGTATTGGACTACATGTCCCAGAATACCTAGCTTTCCGAGTCGGCTGCTGACGTCCTGGATGTTGCCGATCGGGTTCCGTCGTCCTCTGCTGCCATGCACGGGATTCCCGGGATCTTCTTTCGCTCCGAGGGCGACCCCCGACAGGACTCCGGCAAATTCTCCCACTTTAAGGTGGTACCCATTTATCTACTTGCATTTAGCTTTTGAACTGCTGGGTTGACAGGAGCTGGGGCAAGTGACGAGAGCTCACTTGGAATTGTCCTACAGAAATTTTGATTAGCGTTCTTACAGACATAGAGATCTGTTAAATGTCTATCTCTTGTTGCTATCCATAGAACTAATTAGTTAGGAACCAGAGGAAATTCTGCATAGTTTCCACATATTTAGCATCTGTTCTGTTATTTAAAGCCAGAACTGTTTCCTTAGCAATGTCTTCCTCCCACAGCTTCCTGTACCTGTATGTACTAGACAGAGGCATTATGAACAGCCCTAGGAATACACAGTAAAAATACACTAGCAGGTTTGTAGTCTTTACGTCATTTATATTCAATTTTTAATTTAAAACAAAACTGTCCCATTCTCTGTCACCCCCACTCCCAAAAAAAGAGTTTACATTTGAGAAACTGTAAAACTGCTGTAAAAAAAAGAAAGAAAGAAAGAAAAAGGGGGTAAATCAGATTCTGGGCTTTTCCCAAACGTTTTATTTCTTCCAATGCTTTTTTATTTGAATAAATGTCCATCTGTGAAACTCAACAGCACTAGATAGATGCTTGCAGATGAGGATGGGCTTTAAGTCATGGCCCATAGGTTTTCTTCCAAAAAACTGCAGTCTTGTTAATTACTGAGCAGCTTAGCCATAATTTTGTATGTCTATATAAAAAAGGAATGTGTTGGCATACCTTGAGTACTTATTCCTTGAGTACCACCTTACCCAGCTGTTTCCCACCAGATGTATCAGAACTAAAAGTCCCAGCATTCCCACTCATCAATGAATAGTGGCTCTCTTGCTGAAGTAAGCTCCCCTAAGACTATCTAAAATGCTTAACTGTTCTGTCGGGCATATGGGAAGATTGGGGGTGGACAGCTGAGCCGGATGTGCTTCACCATGACAGCACTGGTGGGAAGACGGGGGGCTGGTGAAGGCAGAAAGGGGCAGGCTTTGCCCCGTGCCACGACCAGGGTATTAGCTCAGGGCTGGGAGGTAGCAAAGAAAGTGATGAGAGACTTCAGCTGTGGGCAGCTGCAAGACAAGGTCACTCCGGGAATCCACCCTCCCCACAGCACCAGTGACAGGAGTGGGGGCATTAACAGGACAAGATGGCAGCTACAGTGCTGAGCCCTGCCAGCCTGAAAGAACCAGGACGACTAATGCATGCTTTTATGGAAGTGCAAAGTGGCAGATGGGCTTTTTATTGATGCACAAAAGTTCCTTTCAGATTTAATGGACACATGGGATTAATGGATACCTGTTCCCTCCGACTGATCCATTAAATCAAGGTTTTACTGCATATACCTTATGTAGCAAAAATGCATAACCTACATATCCTCTGCTTGCAAAATCATTCAGAGTTGTCCTTCTGTGAATATTGTATTGCCTATCCACTAGCTATGACATTGCTCTTGTTTCAAATGCAAGTCCAATTTTATTATAAGTATTCATATTCAGTGATAGTCCTTCTTAGCCTCAAGCAAGTTTATAAAACAGTGGCCAACCTAGCTTTGTGAACAATTGTGCTTAATCACATAAAAAGTCCATTTTAGCCAATGATCTCTTTTGACATGCGTTGGAAGGTTTGAGGGAAATGCCCCCCCTTCATTTGTACCGACTGATGTCTTGAACCTGAGGTCAAAACAGATATGAGACGAGATCTCTTAATGTGCTTTACTGCTGTGCACAATGCTAATTTTATCCTAGCCATAATATAGCGCTGGGAGAGAATGATCAAACCTTTTCCCTCTGTTGTGATTATAGCTACAGTGGGAAAGGGATAGGCATAATTTTACACCACAAAGGTAGGTTTTACATCACTTCAATGACAAATCTTGATAAAATAGTTAAGAGCAGAGACATCACACTGACAACAAAGGTCCGCATAGTTAAAGCAATGGTATTCCCCGTAGTAACCTATGGCTGCGAGAGCTGGACCATAAGGAAGGCTGAGCGAAGGAAGATAGATGCTTTTGAACTGTGGTGTTGGAGGAAAATTCTGAGAGTGCCTTGGACTACAAGAAGATCAAACCAGTCCATACTCCAGGAAATAAAGCCAGATTGCTCACTTGAGGGAATGATATTAAAGGCAAAACTGAAGTACTTTGGCCACATAACGAGAAGACAGGATACCCTGGAGAAGATGCTGATGCTAGGGAAAGTGGAAGGCAAAAGGAAGAGGGGCCGACCAAGGGCAAGATGGATGGATGATATTCTGGAGGTGGAGGACTCAACCATGGGGGAGCTGGGGATGGTGACGGCCGACAGGAAGCTCTGGCGTGGGCTGGTCCATGAAGTCACGAAGAGCCAGAAGCGACTGAACGAATAAACAAACAAACAAAAATTCCTAGAACCATTGTTCTGATCAAAACCTGGGCCTCCCACTGCTGTTTAAAAGGGGAAAGGGCTGGAATTCAGCTGAGATCTTCCAGATCACATCTGATTTGCCCCTGAAATGTACATTGTTCGTATGAATTAGGAACTTCTATTTAGGTAGAGACTTTTTTTCTAGGAGCTTGATTACCTGGAATACACAAGAATAGCCTCCAAGAAAATAAAGAGGGAAGTGTTTGTAAAAATAAGAGAAATGTGGTCATGTGTTTCAGGCTTTACTCATTGCACTTAGCCATAATAATATGTTGTTGAAGGCAGCCATGCTGATTTAAAAACCATGGTTTATGGTTTAGTTGTTTAGTTGTATGGGTGATCCAAGCCATAATGGTTTTTTCAATGAATCTTGGTTAAAACAAAGCATGACTTAGCATAGTATGTTAATCTAATCAGTATGTGTGTGTTTATTTCAGGGTGTTAACATACTGCAATTATTTTTAAAAGCTGTGGAGAGTAATCAACATGTTATTGCAGTTATCCTCAAAATAATTGCAGAGAATGATGCTGATGCAAAAGCGAAGCTGAAACATACTGCAAAGCCTTGGACTTCTATCACCACTGAACAACACTGACCACAAAACATCAACATTCTTGTCATTATAAAAAACCTGTTCTTACATTTTCTGCACATGAAAGTAGGATTCAGAGGCAGACGGGTTGTTCATACTCAGAATGAGTTGCGTTTCCATTTAGTGACAAGTCAAGTGCAGCAATGGATTCCTTTAGGGAGATGATTTATTAGTCTGAGAGATAAAACCCTTGAGTTTTCACTTTGGGTGACTGAGAGAGCCTCCTCTTCTCTCTAGCCAAATCTCAAGTTTTGAAATAATGAGTAAGTATTACAAAGGCTCACAAAGACTCCTGCCCTCCTACACATTCCACTCAGGAATCTTAAGAGAACACTCTGACTCCCATCAAAGTAAGACAGCACCATAGACGGTAGACACAAACACCCATTTCTCTTCCTGAACTTCTGTACTGAGTAAAGAACAGCCAACGTGTTGGCAAGAAAAATTCACTCCCACTCCACCACATGCCAAGTCAAACAGCAGCCAGTCTGCTGTTTTTGCACATAAAATAAGCACAAGCATCCTAGAAACAGTGTATTTTGCCTTTGGGAAAGAATGCACAATACTCTTGGTTGGGTACCCATCATCTCACCCCAAAGCCCTGAAAAATCCACCTGAAAAAAAGTAAGTACAGGGTTTGTTCAAAATATCCCAATATCCAGAGCCTGCCAAGGTGGCTTTCTCCCTACAGGAGTGGGTAAGGAACTCACCTTATAGATCAAGCACACTGTTTTGGCACATTTACACTTCCCAAGTAAGTGTCGTGAAGACATGCCTTCAGTAGGCAACGCAGCTCACTTTGCACTTCCCTGTATTTCTCTAATTTAGGACTTTCAGGTAGCTCCTTTAGGCCACAACTTTAGTTCATCTACATAAACTTGGATACCTGGCTCATTTTAAATCAGTGTTTTTCAAACTTGGCAACTTTAAAACGTGTGGACTTCAACTCCCAGAATTCCCCAGCTAGCATTCATTGCACTTAGCCATAATATGTTGTTGAAGGCAGCCATGCTGATTTAAAAACCATGGTTTATGGTTTAGTTGTTTAGTTGTATGGTTTTTTCAATGAATCTTGGTTAAAACAAAGCATGACTTAGCATAGTATGTTAATCTATCAGAATTCTGGGAGTTGAAGTCCACACATCTTAAAGTTGCCAAGTTTGAAAAACACTGATTTAAAATTATATCCTCTTTACTTTTATACATACCACAATGTTTCAATTTGGGGGATTCAATCTAATTTCTTGAGAGGTTATCAAGAAAGCTTACAACCAGTAGCTTAACCAAGCATATAAACCTCTTCTTCCACAGTTCCTGTCCAGAGTTACAACTCTGACACTGGGCCAGTCTTTCTTTCTCAATCCAACATACAGTATGTCACATGGTTGTTGTGAGAAAAACATAGCAGGGAGTGCTACATCTGTGACTTTGAGCTCTTGAACAAAAGACAGGCTATACTGTAAATCTAATAAATATTTATTCACTTTTCACTGATGCTTTCTTGCTGTATTGAATTGGATTTGTCTATATACTGTGGAGTCCTTGGTGCTCTCTGAGCCTTGTTGTTTTCTTGCAGACGTTTCATTGCCAGGCTAGGCAACATCTTCAGTGCCATTGTCTATATACGAATGCACCATTGTTCCAAAATTATTCTTTCCTAGCTTTGTCCCTTTACAAAGAATAAACTACCATGCTCCTAAAATAGGAGAAAAGTGATAGAAATGAGAGACTAAATACCCATTTATTCATAATAAAGATGGCATTACTGACATGATCATCAGTAATCCATGCCAGTACCGGCAGAAAGGCACTGGGGTGTTTTTTCCCCTAAGATCCGTCTAATGCCAACCAGGAAATATTGGTACAACTTGTGTACATGTTACGCATTACAGTATTACAGAGTGACATAGGCACAAGAGCTACACACCCAGCTTAAGTTTATAGAATAGAACTGCCAGTCTGCATTCTGTTAGCATTAATTCGTGTCTATATATATTATTACACTTTCCTCCTTTTAAATTACTTCAAGGCAATTTTGTTTTCCTGAATATTTTAATACCTCCAAAACAGTAAGATAAAGCAATCAATGATAATGCACATACCTTATTAGCAGCACCGTCTCAACCCTCCATTAGACCTGCTGCATGTTAGGCTTGCTGCTGCATACCAGTCTCAGTAGGTCAGAGTAACCTCTTGTTGGGTGCCTTGTTTACAGATTTATTATCAATTTGCTTGTAATTTAATTCTTGAACACCGCTCACTCGCCAATGACTTTTACATGGATTATGTTAGTCTCATGACAATACATGGCCAAACAGCCACTGCTGTGCATTGATTCATGCCTTGCCCATATGGCTGATCAAGGGGCACCATGAACAGTCATGATTGGTGGATAGAAGCAAAGTAGCCAAGGATATTATTGTAATCATAACGTAACATAACATAACATAACATAACATAACATAACATAACATAACATAACAATATTGTATTGTATTTTATATGGTTTTAATTACTAACTTTGTTGTAAACCGCCCAGAGTCCCCTTTGTGGGGGGAGATGGGCGGTGATAGAAGATGGATGGATGGATGGATGGATAAATATTATATAGATGAAATACATATTGCTTCACAATATACATCTGCATTGCTATTGACTTTGCAGTTGCTTCACCCCATATTTGACTTGCCATAACAGCCGCACAGAACAAAAGGTTTGCTTGTGAAAGCTAGGAGTGCAACATCATGTGGCACTGTTAATTTTTATTTAATGCCACTCTACTTATTTATTTATTTGTGTCAGAAGCATCACAGTTAAAAACATACTGTAAAACATAGCATTTAAAATATGAAATATAAAAGTTAAAATATATAAAAATTAGATAGATCTTGCCCAGAAACTGGGAACATTAATTGCGTTCTGTCTCGCTGTCATGAGGTCCTCAAGTGTGCATTATCAGGGCACAAAGGACAAGTCTACATATGTGTTGTTGTCTGCAAGTCTCCACAATCACAAAGGGCAGAGGTCACCGGATAACCCCATTTATTCAGAGTATCTCTAGATCTTGTTATACCCGTGCGCAGTCTATTCAATGATTTCCAAACTTCCCAGCTTTCGCCAAAACCAAGTGCCAGCTCCTCTGTTGGTTCCATCCAATGTTGGTTCTTTGTAGTTTTCCATAGGTCCACTCTACTTTTAAATTCATCAAAATCTTCCACGACCTAAAGAAACTTTTCCTGGATTTTAATCTCTGAGGGGGACACGAAAGAAGCCTCCACAAAGAGTGTGTTGTTAACACATTCGGGCGTCCCCTGGGCAACAGCTTATAGCTGGCTAATCCTTTCACTCCAGAAGCCTCTAAAATTTTATCTTTGTGTGACAAAATGTGTATCCCACTCTACTTAAATCTTGTGATTTCTACAGTGCCTTACCACAAGAGAAAATATCCTGCAGCTCAGGCTGCATTCTCTTCATTTTACACATGGGAGAGGTTTCAAAACTAATCCATATAACCAGTTTAGTCTTAATAAATAATCAATTGATGCATAGTCACTAGCTATGACAATTGAAGGTTGCCTTAGATATGAATACAGGCTGCCCTCTAGTGGTAGTAATTAAACACTGCTTGCTAGAGGCAAAAACCTTAATTAGCATAATAAGACTCAACAGCAAATGCTTTTTGTTCTTCAAGAATGACAGGAATGTTGCCACTGTTGACTCTTCACTTTGGGACAAAACAGCAACATTGGGAACACAATCAAAAAGCAAAGAAAAAGGAGCTAAACTAGAGCAACCAACTGTAAATTATAGGTGGATGCTGCCCCCTATGAGTTGACATGGAGAACCCTTTGTGGATCAGGAGGGAGGAACCCAGAGGCTTTTAATATAAAAACTGAAATAAACGAAGAAAATACTTTTTTTAATGGAAATCATATATGTGTATGTATACTCCCAAGGTTTCTGTTTGTTTACAATATTTGTTTTTGTTTTTCTTTTATGTTTATTTGTTATGTTGCATTGAACTTCATCTGGCAAACATGATGGGTTCAAACATTTCATTATAAAGGAAGTTACACATCCATTGCTTGAATTATGTAGGTTTCTGGAACAGGAAATCTGGTCCCAACTTTACTGCCATCCCCCTACATTCCATCTAAAATCCCTGTTGCCATCAGGATATCCAAATATCCAAAATGGATACTGTACATGGACTTTGCCACGTAGAAGCTGAATGTGCATCACCCTGATGCAGGGCTTACAGCTACCATTTACTGCCTCCTGCTACATTTTTTTTAAAAATACTTGTTAAAATGGTGAAATGCAAGAGTCTACAACACCAAAACAGTGATAAAACCTAAATATAGTGATTAAAATGAAATAAACAAAATCCCTAATTAACAGGGGAAAAAACCTTCCTGCATTGTGGTTTCTAACTGAGCACACAAGTTTCCTCCTACATGCGGCACCATGGCAGCTTATGCACTGAAAGCCACTGTGATCTATGTAACTTCCTGAATATGTACTTCTGTACAGAAGATTAGAAGATTGTGGACTAGGTTGTTTGTCCACTACCACATCATCCAACTTTATTAATAGGTGGCAAGAATACACGGAAGAACTATACAAGAAAGATCTTAATGTCCCTGATAAATATGATGGTGTGGTCACTGACCTTGGGCCGGACATCCTAGAGAGCGAAGTCAAGTGGGCCTTAGGAAGCATTACTAACAACAAAGCTAGCAGAGAAGACAGTATCCCAGCTGAGCTATTTAAAATCCTAAAAGATGATGCTGTTAAAGTGCTGCACTCAATATGCCAACAAATTTGGAAAACTCAACAGTGGCCACAGGATTGGAAAAGGTCAGTTTACGTTTCAATTTCAAAGAAGGGCAAGCCAAAGAATGTTCAAACTACCGTACAATTGCGCTCATTTCACATGCTAGCAAGGTTATGCTCAAAATCCTACAAGCTAGGCTTCAGCAGTGTGTGAACCGAGAACTACCAGAAGTGCAAGCTGGGTTTCGAAGAGGCAGAGGAACTAGAGATCAGATTGCCAACGTTTGCTGGATCATGGAAAAAGCAAGAGAGTTCCAGAAAAACATCTACTTCTGCTTCATTGACTATGCTAAAGCCTTTGATTGTGTGGATCACAACAAACTGTGGCAAATTCTTAAAGAGATGGGAGTACCAGACCACCTTACCTGTCTCCTGAGAAACCTGTATGCGGGTCAAGAAGCAACAGTTAGAACCGGACATGGAACAACCGACTGGTTCAAAGTTGGGAAAGGAGTACGACAAGGCTGTATATTATCACCCTGCTTATTTAACTTATATGCAGAGTACATCATGAGAAATGCCAGGCTGGATGAATCACAAACTGGAGTTAAGATTGCCGGGAGAAATATCAACAAACTCAGATATGCAGACGATACCACCCTAATGGCAGAAAGTGAAGAGGAACTAAAGAGACTCTTGATGAGGGTGAAAGAGGAGTGCGCAAAAGCTGGCTTGAAACTCAACATTAAAAAAACTCAGATCATGGCATCTGGTCCCATCACTTCCTGGCAAATAGAAGGGGAAGAAATGGAAGTAGTGACAGATTTTATTTTCTTGGGCTCCAAGATCACCGCAGACAGTGACTGCAGCCATGAAATTAAAAGATGCTTGCTCCTTGGGAGGAAAGCTATGGCAAACCTAGACAGCATATTAAAAAGCAGAGACATCACCTTGCCGACAAAGGTCCGTATAGTTAAAGCTATGGTTTTCCCAGTAGCAATGTATGGCTGTGAGAGTTGGACCATAAGGAAGGCTGAGCGCCGAAGAATTGATGCTTTCGAACTGTGGTGCTGGAGAAGACTCTTGAGAGTCCCTTGGACTGCAAGGAGGTCAAACCAGTCAATCCTAAAGGAAATCAACCCTGACTGCTCATTGGAAGGACAGATGCTGAAGCTGAAGCTCAAATACTTTGGCCACCTAATGCGAAGAGAGGACTCCCTGGAAAAGACCCTGATGCTGGGAAAGACTAAAGGCAAAAGGAGAAGGGGACGGCAGAGGATGAGATGGTTAGATAGCATCACTGATGTAATGAACATGAATTTTAGTAAACTCCGGGAGACAGTGGAGGACAGGAAGGCCTGGCGTCCTATGGTCCATGAGGTCACGAAGATTCAGACTCGACTAAACGACTGAACAACAAACATCCTCCAACTAGAATTGACCTAAAGTCATTGTCAGTGTACTGTACGGTGTTAAGATTAGTGAACAGTAACAGAGTTGCTGTTATTAGTGAATAGATTCATGAATAGCAGAAATGTCCATCACTGTTGTTACTTCAGTACAGCTGATTCTGCAACTGGCTGAGCTTTAGAATGTGATGATGGAATTACTGTTATGGGCTACTATAGGATTTGCCTGCTAAATGTGGACTAATATTGAAAAGTACATACAGGTAGTCCTTGACTTACAACCACAATTGGGACTGGAACTTCTGTTGCTAAGTGAGGCAGTTGTTAAGTGAGTCACGCCCGATTTTACGACTTTTGCCACGTTTAAGCGAATCACCGCATTTGTTAAGCAACACCACATTTGTTAAGCGAATCCAGCTTCCCCTATTGACTTTGCTTGTCGGAAGCTGGCTGGGAAGGTTGCAAATGGCCATCACGTGACCCCAGAATGCTGCAACCGTCATAAATGCAAACCGGTTGCCAAGCACCTGAATTTTGATCACATGACTGCAGGGATGCTACGACGGT
The DNA here is from genome assembly GCA_023362775.1 of Charina bottae. Classification (NCBI taxonomy): domain Eukaryota; kingdom Metazoa; phylum Chordata; class Lepidosauria; order Squamata; family Charinaidae; genus Charina; species Charina bottae. The sequence goes on from JALMGJ010000039.1 coordinate 4,224,501, forward strand.
CGTAAGTGCAAGGACCAGTCGTAAGTCATTTTTTTCAGCACCATCATAACTTTGAATAGTCGCTAAATGAATGGTCATAAGTCGAGGACTACCTGTAGATATTGACTCTGTGTGTGCTGTACTATACTGGGCTGGAAGAAACTCTGCCCCACATGCATTAATGCAAGACTACGGATTATTCCTGTAACTCTTGACCTTCCAAATCTAAAACTACATGGCATAGAAACTTCCTGTGGCAATATATGTGTTCCAGCGTATATATTTGGCTCTTCCTATAAGAGATCAAGAAGTAGATGATGTGATTCACTTAACTATGTCAAGCTTTAGTCAAACCCTTCCTTCTCAAGTATTTTTGTGGCATATGAAGTAGTATGTCACAATTAAGTAGGTCCTATACCTATTTAATCAGAAGCTTTTTTATTTGTATTTTATTTGTATTTTATTTAAACAAACAGTACAAACACAAAGCACTAAAAATAAAAAGTATAATAAAGAACAAAACTAAGGATTATTATTCTCTAATAAGTGTGTTTAAAAACTGAAGCCTAGATTATATAAATTAGCACAAAGTATCAAGTTTCCTGAAAGAATTTTAAAACCCCTTTTATATTTTACATTATTAAAACCTGTGGAAGCTCGAATTGCCAGAAGGATATTATCACCACCACCATCGTTGTCTCAGCACCAACTTCTCCAACCTCTGGCCTCTGTATGTATTGACCATGCTGGCTGAGAATTATAGTCCAATATGTATGGAAGGCAACAGGATGGGGAAGGCTATATTAGCAACGGTTCTCTCTCTGTTAATTCAAAACTACTTTCATGGGTCAGTAAGGCAGAAGGGAAACATAGGGGAAAATGCACTTTCTGGTTCACTCTTGCCCAATCTGGTGCTCTCCATGTTTTGGACAAGTCCCATAATTGCCTCACCAGATATTTGGACAGCCAGATATTATGGTAGTGGCAGTCCAAAATATACAGAAGACACCAGATCCCCCACCTTGGCTTATGGAACCTGAAGACATTTCTTCTCTTCAAAACTAGGCTGATAAAATGTGGAAGTTTCATCAGCAGTCTACCGCATCAGTATTTAGTACAATAGCCAGGTTCCTGTCCTCCAGAGTGGGATGTTGTTGCTAATATATGAAATGCTTCTGATAAGAGAAAGCTTCTTGTAAACATTTCCACCAGGGTTTCAATAACAGGACCTGAATTGCCACCTGGAAAGAACCTCACTCCATCATTGGGATGGGGGCATCTTTTTCAGTCATTGCTGGTCTTCTTAATGAATAAATGAATAAGACATAAGCTGAATGCACATAATGATAAATTGTTCAGACAAATCAACCATCCATTACGGGTATACTTGTTGCAAGCTGCACAGACATGCTCACAAGGTGATACTACAAGTAACCTCGTGATTTAGCCCATTTGCTATTAACTTTTTTGGCCTATCACTATCTACAGCTCAGTGCATTCAGAACTGCTGCTGAATTCCACTCAAGGCATCTAGAATTATAGTTATTGCAGCAAAGCCCACAACATTTCATGTAGATTCACATGTTCATTGGGATGAACACTTTTATAAGCTATAGTTCACTTCATCAGATAAATTGTTTGCCTATTTCTGGAAACATATGTCCTGTCTGGAAAAAGAAAAGCAATTGTTTAAAGCAAGTATTTTTGTGGCATACCCTTTCTCAGTGCCTGGAGGCTGTGGGGGTCTGGATGGGGAACAACAGGCTTCGACTGAACCCTGGTAAGACGGAGTGGCTGTGGATTGATGGCTCCCGTGGATCCAGGAAGTTGTCATCTCTAGTTCTGGATGGGGTTGCACTACCCCATTCAGACCAAGTGCGTAATTTGGGGGTTCTTCTGGACTCACGGCTCCTGCTCGAAGAGCAGGTGGTAGCCGTGGCCAGGAGGGCTTTTGCACAACTTCGTGTTGTGCGTCAGTTACGCCCTTTCCTGGATCGGGAAGCCCTCCGTACAGTCACTCATGCCCTGGTCATCTCCCATATAGACTATTGCAACGCGCTCTACATGGGGCTACCTTTGAGGAGTATCCGGAAGCTTCAATTGGTCCAGAATGCGGCTGCTCGCGCAGTTATTGGTGCGCCTAGATCAGCGCATGTGACACCTCTGTTGCGACAGCTGCACTGGGTGCCTGTGTGCTTCCGGGTCCAATTCAAGGTGTTGGTTATCACCTTTAAAGCCCTACATGGCATGGGGCCAGGTTACCTGAGGGACCGTCTCATCCCCATAACGTCGAACCGTCCCACTCGGTCATTCAGAGAGGGCATGCTACGGATAACGTCCGTAAAGGAATGTCACCTGACGGGGTCTAGGAGGCGTGCCTTCTCGATAACGGCGCCCACCCTTTGGAATATGCTACCCCCGGAGGTGAGGCAGGCCTCATCGCTCCCAGCCTTCAGAAAGAACTTAAAGACCTGGTTCTGCCGCCTTGCGTGGGGGGAGGGGGGGAACAGTTCCTCTTGGGGATGGCTGGTGCCATAGGGCCCTTTTAAACATCCAAACATCATACCACCGCATCTTGGATTTTTATATTTAATTTTAATATATTAGAGTGTTTTATTGGGTTGTTTTAATTGTCGGATTTTAATTTTTGTGTTTTGTAAACTGCCCAGAGTTCCCTTGCGGGGAGATGGAGCGGTATATAAATTGAAACATAAATAAATAAATAAATAAAACTAAAGCGTCAACGTCCAGATACATTCACTGTACATCATATACAAAACCCCATCAAACAAATGCAAAATCCAACAGCAAGGCAGGTAAACAAACAGTGTACAAATACTGTGCCATAATGGAAGAGAACTGCTTAATCTTGGCTTGTTGAGTAAACCACAGCTGAGTTCTCATACATGAAACCTTAAACAATGGCTTAGAAATTACAATGGCCAGGTTCACATACCATGCTAAACCAAAACCAAATCACTTTAGGGCTTCACTGGATACATAAGGCCAGCCACTCACTCTCACACTCTCTCTCTCTCTCTCCCTCTCCCTCTCCCTCTCTCTCCATAGTCTCATTACTACTCTCTTTTGTCTTATTTGATCCTTTGGCCTGCCTTTGTAAAAAAAAAAAAGTAAATAAAAGTGTCCACTGCACACCAAGCATGCATCCAAATGACATGTGTGGTGATGTCATGACACAAACTCCACCCTTATGTACGTCATCCAGATGTCTGACGCAAGTACATAAATATCAGATTGTCTATGAAAGGCTGGCCTGTCCTAGAACATGCAGTGCCAGGGGGAAGGGGATGGTGGCTGTGTTTCTTTCCAAAATGTTGCTTTCCATAGCTCAAGCCCATCAGAAACTCTCTACTGCCTAAATTCTATGCCTTCCCCCAAACCCATTAAAGGTCAAGGTGGTATCTTCCACATGGTTTAATTTGGACAATTCTTAAAATCCCGCTCAGCACAGCCAACGATCACCAGTTATGAACACTGTCGCTCAACACACACAGAGAACATCAGGGTTACCTATTACTTCTATGTAAGTTTTGTGCAAAATTGCCACAGATTAGCCATAGTTGCACAACACCTAAACTAATAACTTCCATGGGTTGCCCAATTAAACCAATTTTTTTGAGCTCACAGAACAAGCTAAACCATAAACTAGACACTTCAATTAAGGTAAGTTAAAATGGGCTTAGCTACGTTGTTCAAGGTGTCGTGTGAACACATCCTCTGACACTTCTGGACCGTGTTGCAGGTGCACTTACCCAGAGGAAGGACCCGTGGATCCCAGCAACTGCTAGAGCCGCTGCTAAAACTGATACGGATCCCCGCTCCCAGCGGGGCAGACTCTGCATTGCCCATGGCCAGGCGTCTCAGTTCAGTGGTCTCCTTGGGAGTGGGAAGGCGCGGGGACGCTGCTCCGAGGTCTCCAAAAGTAACTGGCGAGGGGCGCCTAAGCGGACTTCGGCCTTTGGCAGCTGCGAATTCTCCCGCCTGAGCGCGAGTTCAAACGCGGCACGTGGGCGAGGGGGCCAACCAATGGCGCGGAGCACCTACCCAATGGGCGGGCCGGCGAGCGGCGGGCTCCCGCTCAGCGTCTTCCTCGCGGTGGGGCGCCGCGGGTGCCAGGGAAGCACGGGAGGCTCCGCCCCGCCGCAGGAGCCCCAGAAGCCGCGGCGTTCTTGCTCGGCGCCCCTGCAAGCAGGGATGCGGCAGGGGCAGCGTTGCAGGCATGTGAACAAAGCTTTATCCTGCACCTCACTGAATTGTCAGCTAGGAATTTTTTTATTTTTTTTACACCAGAATGCCAGTCTTCCAGAGTACCAATACAGTAGACTCCTGTTCAGGAAAAGCTCAAGAAGAAAGTAGAAACCAGCAGAAGCATCTCATGTATTCCAGATCAGGAATACCTTACCTGCAGGTAAGGCATGCAGCAGGCAGGGACTCCTATACAAGCTAGGTGTCTGGTCTTTCAGCCCAGGCCACAATGGCCATGGGGGCAGTGCCCTTGTGCCTGCAACAGCTTAAAGTGACTGGGCAAATCCCAGCTCCTGACTGTGTCATTGCCAGAGTGAATGGGGAAAAGGCCATTGGGACAGCAGAACAACTATGGGTGGCTTTAGGCTGCCTCAGGAGAGGGCTACAGTAGAGCCAGTTTGGTGTAGTGGTTAAGGCACCAGGCTAGAAACCAGGAGACCGTGAGTTCTAGTCCCACCTGAAGCACAAAGCCAGCTGGGTGACCTTGGGCCAGTCACTCTCAGCCCTAGGAAGAAGGCAATGGCAACCACTTCTGAAATCTTGCCAAGAAAACTGCAGGGACAACTCCAGCAGTTGCCAGGAGTCAACACTGACTTGAAGGCATCTCCCCCCCCCCCCAGCAGAGGACTGGGAATGAGTCAAAGGCAACATGGTGAGGACACATGTCCCTTAAAAATAGTTAGCAAGGCGTCTTCCTGCCATGGTTAGAGGGACATGAGGCTCCTGGAAGATAGCTCAGAATGGAGAGAGACAGACCTTGCTGCAATTATGAAACTAACTAGGCCTTGTAAAGCTGGATAACTGAAATTGACTAGCTGGACTAGACTCTCTCTCTTACTTGGGAGACAGGAAGTGATTCAAACTGACAAAGAACTGGCAAATATTCAACAAAAGGCCATTCTGACCTCCCTTGTTGTTTTCAGGACACTGCAGTGAGAAAAAGCAGGTGGCTGTGTCTCGTGGTGAAGCCTTCCCACTCTTTCACGGTTGCACAATTGTCTTTCCCCATCCCTTGCCTTGAGGAGAAGCTTAAGAGAAGCTGACTTCAAAAACGGGGAAGGGGAGCTGAGTTCCTGGAAAAAACTTAGGAAGCAGTGCTAAGGAGAAGGCACATGCTGGCACAGAAATGGCAGCAATGGAGATGGGCAGTGACTTGGGAGGAATGTGCCTAGTATCCCCCAAACAGGGTGTTTCTCAACCTTGGCAGCTTGAAGATGTGTGGACTTCAACTTCCAGAATTCTGGGAGTTGGAGTCCACACATCTTCCAGCTGCCAAGGTTGAGAAACACTGCCCCAAACGCTGCACCTGATTTTGCTTCTAAGGTAATGTGTAGCAAAGCATCAGAGATTCTATCCAGCTGGAAGCTATGGTGGGACATGATTGGATTAAGGAGGGGAATTGCCTACTTTAATTCCAGTACACAATGTAACAGCACAATTCTGCTTAAATCGGGACTGAAGGTCAGATCAAGAGAGAAGGCTGATGTTATCAGGATGTTATGATACTGTTGAAAACTGCAAGTGGGGACAAGACTTACCTTAATTAAAGTTATATCGGCTCAGTGATGGTTGGATTCAGCAAATGAGGAAATGGCTTATAACTCTGTTCTTTATAGGTAGATGAATAGTAGTACTGTATAATGCTGGTCAGTGACCATAATGATGGTAACTAACTAGTAATATCACAGGACAAGATCATGGGATGAGAGCAAAGCAGCAAGAGTTATGATCATCGTGGAAATAGATACATTATGGCTTTGTTTACATAACCCACTTAGCCAGGTCAGGACTTAACAGCTGCATTATACGAACAATCTAGTGCTTGTTTGTAGCTTAACGGTGCTTTTGCAAACCCAGACACTTGGTTAGTTTGATTAGTACCCTGTACCCTGGTTAGTACACTATACTCTGCCCACCCATTTCCTAAGGGATTATGCATATAAAGTCAAGATACAGGGAATCCTCATTTAGCAACCACAATTGGGACCAGCAACTCGGTCATTAAGCAAAGCGGTTGCTAAGTGAAACCGTAACTGTGCTTATGATCTTACTTCAGCTTTCCTTTGCTTTATATACAGTACCTGCGGAGGTCATAAATGCAAAGATTGATCGCAAAATTATTTTTTCATCACTGTCATAACTATGAACAGTTGCTGTGTGAGGCAGTCACTAAATGAGGACTACCTGTAGTCTCTTTTAGAGACTACTTCCTTATTTCTCCTGCCCTGGCGTTTCTGGGGGTCACACTGTTAGCCAGATTAATGAGTATTAAACTGTCTTAGCATGAACACAGTGACTAGCCCAGCATAAAATAACAAGGATGTCTCTCTCTAGATGGAGATATATAAGTTCCAGATCTTTTCATGAGCTCCTTGTGTGAAGGGAGAATGTAGAATGGGCAGTGGTCTGACTACCAAATCTGTGCTGCGGAGTAGAGTTGTCTGTATCTCTGTGCTGCCAGCTAGTGGTCATCTGGAATTTTCTAGCCCAAGCATGGTTGTAGCCTTACTTTTCTACATATAGGTCCTCTTCTCACAAGTACATGGAAGGAGCTACAGATATGAACAGATGTAGATGCCTATAAATAAGTTTTAATTACGCAACTGTAACATTGTCATTTATTAGTCACATTATTATTTGCTATTGTGGTTCTTCTGTGGTATTACGTATTTTTGGCACCCAGAAATTCCCAGGTTCAGACCCTGATATCTCTCCTGAAACACAAGTTTAGATAAACCAATGGTCTGACTCAATATAGGACAGCTTCCTATATTCCTAAAATCAAAATATTTTGATTGTTGGTTTCCTTTGTTGAACTAAGCACTTAATACTACATTAGTCAGTGATGCAAAACAATTTTCATCTCATTTGAAAATAACAACATAATTTCCTGTAGCAGTGTGTTTTGGTTCTTCTCTTTCCTGGAGTAGTATTTACCCAAATACGTGTGTGTGTGTGTGTGTGTGTGTGTGTGTGTGTGTGTGTGTACACACAGAGAGACAGACAGACAGACACAGACACCAGCACTGTTACAATCAGAAAGTTCTCAGGGAGCAGTTCATAGCCAAAAGCAAACACATCCCCATTATGGACATCTATATGATTGCAATCGAAAATCAAAATGACTATCTAATTTACTTGAGTGCTATAATGTTCTTTACAGAAGAAAAAATGCTGACACCAATATAGTTGCCCCAGGATGTGTTTCAGTTTCTGAAACACTTAGTTTCACTTGCCATGAAAGTAACATTTATGAGAATTTTGATAAAGGTTGTCCAAGTGGAAGCAGTGGGATGATTGTGATATCTGGCTGCTAGTAATCTCTTGCTAATGCATTTCTTATCTTCTCCATTAGAAGCTACAAACTGTGGGGTTATTTCTGGTACATTAACAAACTTAATAGTGCCAATCCTGCACAGAATTGCATTCCAGTATTCTAGAGCATCTTCCTTGTGTGCAAGACTGCAAATATAAACTACAGAGCAGGCAGTATCGGCCTCTTTTAAGAAAAAAGAGCCACAAGTTCCTAATGCAGAAATTTTGAAAATAATATATAGCATTCATTAATGCTAATCATGCTATCAGTGATTTAACCAGACCCACAGTTATAACTGAAAAACCAGATGATATGAATATTAGCCACAGAAAGAGTCGCCCTCCTAGGAAAATCAGATTTACCTACACAGATAAGATATGTGCAAGAAGCTGTGTCAGCAAATAAAAAAACCCTTTGCCAAAATCTGGAGCATACAGAGACATATCTGCTGGCTACGCTCACTTTGTAGTGGTGGTAACAGTATGTGAAAATTAAAACTTCTCTTTAGTGAAGACTCTGCCAAGGGCAGAATTCCTAGAACAACACCACTAAAGAATTCCAGTTAAGATAAGGACATCCCCCCTCAGTCACAATCTTCTCCTGAAGCTCAGGGAGTGCCTTTCAGTTCCCAAGGACTTAAAATCCTGAATATTCATACTGGGAAGTTATCTTGGCCATTATTTCCTGAAAGAGGTCTGACTTTGTATAATATAAACACACAAATGGAGATAATTACAGTGTGTCACAAAAACCTGATTTAGCCATTTGCCCAGAAATACGTGGTGGCTCAGCGGGTAAGACGCCAGGCTTGTCGATCGGAAGGGGCGTGGTGGCTCAGCGGGTAAGACGCCAGGCTTGTCGATCGGAAGGTCGCAAGTTCGGAGGTTCGAATCCCTAGCCCTGCGTGCGGAGTGAGCTCCCGCACTAGCTCCAGCTCTTGCCAACCTAGCAATTCGAAAGCATGCAAATGCAAGTAGATGAATAGGTACCACTTCAGTGGGTAGGTAACAGCGTTCCGCGCGCGTCATGCCGGCCACATGACCGTGGAAGCGTCTTCGGACAACGCTGGCTCTTTGGTTAACAAACGGAGATGAGCACCAGCCCCTAGAGTCGGACACGACTGCACAAATGTGCGGGGGGAACCTTTACCTTTTACCTTACCAGAAATACGTTCCCCTGAACCAGAACCTCAGAAGGATAACATATTTGATTAACTCTGATCCATGCCTACCAAAACAGAAGCTGGCTGCCTATGGAAACTTTCATCCTAAAGCGGCTTTCTTCAGTGGGGTACCCTCTAGATGGGTTGGATTAGGGCTATCAGATCTAGAGTGCAAAATCCACACATTGATGAGATGGCAGAACATCTCTCTCTAGATGGAGCATATGAACTCCAGATCTTTTATGTTATTGGGCGAAGAGATATTCATGTGTAGAAGGGGGCAGTAGTGTGTCCACCCAATTGGGGCTGCAGGGCAGAGTTTTCTATATCCCTTTGCTGCCATCTTCTGGTCATATGGGTATTTGCAGCCCAGATCTGGTAACCCTAGTTGGATTAACCTTCAATCATCTCAAACCAGCAGAGGGATTGTAATTTACTGAGGTGAAACTGACCCAAGTGGCATGCTCATTCTCTCCCCTCCTGTCTCTGAACATTTTCTCCCAGTCAGCTTAATTTGATGCCTTCTTCCATGGTGAAACTCTTCCTAATGTACAGCATGTAAAACAGGGAAGTCTTAGAAAAGAAGCTGCATGTTTCCTTCTTAATCAATTAACTTTGATGACAACTGCAGTCTTTTTTTTTATGCCTAACGTTTAAGTGCTTCCTGATCATTTGTATAAATCCCTTGGGGATTCTAGCTTTTTCTACACTCCCTATTTCCTAATTTAATTTATTCATCTGAAATAAATCTGTCAACATGCCTCTGGTAGCAAAATGCTTCACAGATACTGTACCAATGCTTTTCAACAGTAAGCCACTAGAGGGGGAAAATTTGTTTAAGTCCCTTGCCTCCTTGCACACAACATCACAACGCAGGTACAAAAGAACAGAGCTTGTATTGTGATGTCACAATGCACTTTTTGTCATTTTGGTGTCATTGTGTTCAGGAATAGATTCCCTTTGAATGGGTAGAATCACACATTGCATTAAGCCTTAATAAGGTTTGCCTTTGGATTATTGTGCTGTGTGAATTCAGCCAGTGTGGTTTTTAAACCCCATGTATGGCATAGCATATACTGCAGACCAAGCCAATTCAATAAACCATGGATAAGCAAATAACATCTTAATGCAATGGGTCTTCTTTAGGGAAGATAATTCTGCATGTATGAAAATAAAAACTGGAAATTGCCCCTGAATCAAATACCATAATGCTAAATCTGTTGCAAGCTGCTTCTCACTTTGGATAGTTCTATTTAAGATCATGACATAAGCCTCTTAGAAAGGGATACATATAGCAAACACACACACACACACACACACCCCTATGGAAGGAGTGTAGATGCTCATCCCACACGAGGTTTATAATGTTTTGGTAATCACTACAGCCATTTCACCTGAAACACAAATAAGACTTTCTATCTGAGGCACAGTGAAAGGGACAAAAATAAAAGGCAGGGATATATGAGAAATGGCGGCAAAAAGTCCGCATGGGGCAAAGCTGTGGAAAAGAGTGAAGATAACATTGCTCTGCTGGATTCAGAAGGACATCAACATATGATTTATGAGGTTGAGGAAGGGTATTAAATTGTCTAAACATGCAGCTCACCTCTGCCCCTTCTGTGGCCCTCAGAGTGCTCGCAAGAGGGGACAAAAAAATAACCCCATCCCTTTTTGGGGGAGTGGGAATGGCCTTTGAGCCCACAAATGTCCTGCGCCCCTAGTCTTAACAATGAAATATGGCAGTTGGTTGGGCAATGACATTTTGGACAAAGAATAGGGTGAACTAATTTTCTCTCAGTGGGAAATGTAAAGAGGATGGTGGCAGTCTGTAAGACATTACCGGAACCAAAAGGTCAGCAAGGAAGGAGCAGAGTCTGGCTTTGTTTCACAGTTTCGCACAGACAGAATCTACATTATTTGGCACTTGATTGAAAAGGACAAAGAAATGTGAAGGGGAGAACTAAATACTACACCAGATTTTCAGGTCTGTTCAGCAGGATACCTACCTGTCAGCATGTCCAGATCAGGAACAAAGAGTGAATTTATTTCTTGATTTTTGTTCCTCTTTCTCTCCAACATACATTCTGCCCCTCGTCTTAAAGGGATAAATCCAACAAATCAAGACATTAATATATGAGGCTGAAGCCCTGTGGGAGTAGCCTTTTCTAAGACCAAATCAAGAAATATAGGAAAACAATGGGTAAGAGCTAATCTATATTTGAGCGTTTTGTATTTCAAAGAGCAAAGGAAAGAATGGTGCAGATTAAACTGATACTATTATTATTATTATTATTATTATTATTATTATTATATTATTATAATATAATGATATTATTATTATTATTTATGATCCATAAATAATCTACATAAAATAAAAATTAAGTGCAATGAAGGAAAGTATGAGGTTTAAAACCTGTTTCTTCCCAAACTGCTTTTTCACCTATGCCCAGAAAGCAAAGAGGTCCATGGTTGTAAAAGTAAGGAGTTCTGCACTTGCACAGAGGCTGCAACAGACCTATTCACATATACAGTAAAATTAAAGTACCAGGCATGTGCATATTTAGCCCTTCCTGTTTGACTAAAGGCAAAAGAAATCTACTCCATTCATTTCAGTTTGACGCTTCCTCTAAAGCAGAGCTTTCCAAACTTTTCATCTTGGTGACACACTTTTTAGACATGCATCATTTCGCGACACACTCTTACAGCAGGGCATCATTTCGCGACACACTCTTACAGCAGGGCATCATTTCGCGACACACTCTTACAGCAGGGCACAAGGCAGGGACTAGGACCTGTGCGGAATCCTGGCAGGGCAGGTTTGGAGGCAGCAAGGCACAAGGCAGGCACTAGGACCTGCGTGGAATCACAGCAGGTTTGGAGGCAGCAAGGCACAAGGCAGGCACTAGGACCTGCGCGGAATCACAGCAGGTTTGGAGGCAGCAAGGCACAAGGCAGGCACTAGGACCTGCGCGGAATCACAGCAGGTTTGGAGGCGGCAAGGCACAAGGCAGGCACTAGGACCTGCGTGGGATCCTGGCAGGGCAGGTTTGGAGGCAGCAAGGCACAAGGCAGGCACTAGGACCTGCATGGGATCCTGGCAGGGCAGGTTTGGAGGCAGCAAGGCTCAAGGCAGGCACTAGGACCTGCGTGGGATCCTGGCAGGGCAGGTTTGGAGGCAGCAAGGCACAAGGCAGGCACTAGGACCTGCGTGGGATCCTGGCAGGGCAGGTTTGGAGGCAGCAAGGCACAAGGCAGGCACTAGGACCTGCGTGGGATCCTGGCAGGGCAGGTTTGGAGGCAGCAAGGCACAAGGCAGGCACTAGGACCTGCGCAGAATCACAGCAGGTTTGGAGGCGGCAAGGCACAAGGCAGGCACTAGGACCTGCGTGGGATCCTGGCAGGGCAGGTTTGGAGGCAGCAAGGCACAAGGCAGACACTAGGACTTGCGCGGAATCCTGGCAGGGCTCGGAGGCAGCAGCAGCCGCAACACACCCAGACACTGCAGCCGACACACTAACATGTTGCGACACACAGTTTGGAAAGCTCTGCTCTAAAGCCATTAGTTATAGTTTTGGTAGAGTTGCGGGCAGTTGTTAAACAGTAAATAATAGCAATGGAGGTGATATGGAGGCGGGATTAAATGGTCGTGGTTCAGTAGTGAAGAAGCAAGACTCCCTTACTGCTTCTACTGAAGCTCAGAAGAGTAACTGGCTGTTACTGTACAGTATGTAGACAAAGCTGCAGTTATAAGCCTAATTAATTAATTAATCTGGAAGACAGTGGTGCAGACCTCAGTAGGATTTATTTCTGAGTGGACATGCAAAATTGTTCTTATTCATATTAAAAACACGAGATAAAGAGCTGCTGTCCAGTGCAAAGTCTTTATAAGATCTGAAGCTCTGCCATGGTATCAGCTTCCACGGACTAAAGGTAAGGCCATGGTAAGACACAAATCCTATGCTGGCTTATAAAAGAGTGATCCCATTGGGTAGAGTGGGGAATACTTCTATGACTCTGTTGAAAAAAAAAATCTGCCAGACTTTAAAGGGGCTGTATACACCAATGACTCAGGTACAGTGCTGCTGCTGGTTCCACTTTATCACTATGCAGCCAGGAAAGGAAGTGATGTAGACTTAGATCAGTATTTATCAAACTTGGCAACTTTAAAATATGTGGACTTCAACTCCCAGAATTCCCCAGCCAGCTTCTCCTGAGATGTGTCAAGTAACAAATTGTAATGAAATACCGAGATCAAAATATTAAATGGGCAAAAAAGAAACACGGAATTGATAGAGGTGGACTCAAGTAAAGGGTTATAGCTTAGTGCGACTGTAAGCATAAGGTTCGATGAAGCCCATTGCAGAAAATGAGTGGAGAGAGAATAGCAGAGGACAAGATGCCTGTAATAGAGCTGGCATATCACACTTTGAAATAAGTAAAATAACTCATTACCATCTCAAGTGCTAAACGTATCAATTCAGAATGAAGTCCAGAGTCTTAAAGTCTGTGTCTCCACTGCTGATCTTGATTTCCTCCAGAAAGGCCTCATGTCATATGTTTGGGATCTGGATTTACCCTTTCTGTGTAGCTCCCTCACACTGACAGCTCATAGCCACATGTCAGCCAGTAGCCTGAAACCTTTCTCCCGTTCAGTTGTTTCCAAATGAGCCTCCACCACACAACAAATACACCCATTGTTCGCCTTCAAAGGCATGACCTTCTTCTTGCATGTCATTCCCTTTCAGTTGCTCCAGCTCATGAGGTCACTGAATTTATACTACATAATTTCCTGATTCTTCTTTGGAGTCCTTGGTGCTCTCTGAGCCTTGTTGTTTTCTTGCAGACGTTTCATTGCCAGGCTAGGCAACATCTTCAGTGCGAAAAGGGAGTGGGACTTGCTCTCTGTTTATATACCCTGGCTTGTCCTGCTTGTGTTGGTGGGGGCGTTGTTCTCTCCTTGGTAGTTCCTTGATTGGGCTGTTTTTCTTTGTGATTCTTCTTTGTATTAACACCACCTTGGGGCTTGCTGTCATCTGGACATTTCATCAGCCCTCTTCTTCTTCTCTACCAGGTCATTCATCAAAATGTTTAATTAAAATGTCCATGAAAGTCCAGTCACAGAGACCTCCTGCAACTTACTGTGCTCCAAATAGAAAGCTAGCATTTTATAGTACTTCTATCTTTGCTGGAAAATCACTTGAAATGTTATCACTACTTACTCCTCATAACATAACTAGCAATTCCCCAGAGATCACCTGTCAGTTTTCTTTGATCTGGTGTTCTCTATAGTATGTGTGTAGAAACAACACTACCAGAATTCCTAGCTAGCGTAACCAAATCCCTCAAAGTAGGCTGGATGGAGTGCTGGAAGCTGTAGTTCAGTAACATCCAGTGGTTACAAATTATTCCTCCTCCCCTCCCCCATTGTGATGATATAAAGTAAGGTAAGGTTTCCTCTTCCATTCTATCTGGCTCTAGGGGGCGGTGCTCATCTCTGATTCTTGGCCGAGGGAGCCAGCGTTGACCATAGACGCTTCCGTGGTCATGTGGCCAGCATGACTAAACGCCGAGGCGCACGGAATGCTGTTACCTTCCCACCGGAGTGGTACCTATTTATCTACTTGCATTTTTACGTGCTTTCGGACTGCTAGGTTGGCAGGAGCTGGGCGAGAACGGGAGCTCACCATGTTATGCGGTGCTTCCGTGTCTCGACCTGCCGACCTGCCGTCCTTTCGTTCGACAGTCGGTAGTCTTAACCGTTACGCCACCGTGCCGCCCCATTGAGATGATATATAGCACAATTCAACTCTGTTAGCTTAATATTTCATTTTAAAGCATGGAATTCTCAGAGATGGTTATATGTATAAGGAATGCAACATCTTATTTCAGACCATCGAGGAACAAAATTCAAAACAATGTGACACTGAAGCCTGATTTATACACAGCGTCAGGGCATTTCCAACAGGCACAGGCTTTTCCCCTTATATCCTCTACAGCGTTTTGTGCCACCACGCAAAGGTCCTCATGGCTGTTCTCTGTGTTCCTCTTGGCCAATGGGAGAATGCAAAGGAGTGCCAGCCAGCAGGGGCCCTGCCCCTCTTCCCTCACTATGTTTGCTTCTTCTGAAGGGGAAATAAAAACAGAACAATCAAGAAGGAAAGAGAAAAGTTAATTACTTGAGCTAACAAAGACGTATGCAAGGACTGTGATAACCTAGACCAGGGGTCGGGAAACCGCGGCTCGCGAGCCGCATGCGGCTCTTTGGCCCCTTGAGCGTGGCTCTTTGGTGGCGGCCATGGCGGGGGCAGGCGCGGCAGCGGCCGTGGCGGGGGCAGGCGCGGCAGCGGCATGGTGTGCGTGGCGGCGGGCATGGCGGCAGCAGCAGGCGCGGCCATGGCGGGGGCAGGAGCGGGAGCGGCATGGTGTGCGTGGCAGCGGGCATGGCGGCAGCAGCAGGCGCGGCAGCGGCATGGTGTGCGTGGCGGCGGGCATGGCAGCAGCAGGCCCTAACTGCGCGATTGGCCCCCACCCGCAAACCCTGACCCCTTCCACGCGATTGGCCCCTGCCCACAAACCCCGCCCCCTTCCACGCGATTGGCCCCCGCCCTCAAACCCCACCCCCTTCCACGCGATTGGCTCCCACCCTCAAACCCCGCCCCCTGGCCCTCGAGTGATGATATAAATTTTATAAATGTCAAAATGGCTCCTAGCATAAAAAAGTTTGCCGACCCCTGACCTAGACCATTTTCCCACTAGACACTGTAGGAGGAAAGCTGTGTTAGTCTCTCGTAGCCAAAAATCAGAAGGAATCTGAGCTGCAAATCACCATCAGATGCATAGAATGGCTAGACTAATGTGGGATTTAAACTGGGAAGGTGGGGGAAGAGGGGAAGACAGGCGGGTTGGGTAGATATAGGTTACAAGTATACATTGATGTCTAATTTGCCCCTCCAACTACACCCACAGCACCATCAGAGGCCCCAGCAGGTACACACACAAGATCAGAGGCACCTTCACATGGTCTTTCTTCTAATGTGATATCCTGTATGCCCTCATCTGCCAGAAATGCCCCTCTGGATTAGGATAAATGGGACAAAGTTTGTGCAAAATAATGAATGGAGACAAGTATGGCATCAGGATGCAAAACAAGGACAAAGTAATATCAGAACATTTCGAACTCCCAGGACACTTTTGCAGACCTCAGAATGACTATCTTGGAAAAGCCAGACTTCAAAAGCACCACTGAGGGAGAGACTGCCAACTCATATTCATCAAAAGGTTTCAGGCAGTCTAGAAGGTTTCAACAAACACCATGGTGTTTTAACACGTTAGAATTGTTAATTGATAATGTATTTGCAATCTGTCTCACATGTAACCTGCATTTGCCTAACCAATCTACTGTCCCCTCCCTACCCCTCTACTTCCTCCCAATTTAAATCCTACATCAGTCTATGCATCTGATGAAGAAGCTTCAGGTCACAAAAGCTTATGCCTTTTAATAAAATTAGTCAGAAAGGGTGCTTAGCAGACACCTTCTGATTTTCATTTCCCGACTAGTCTCCTAAGGTCACCCAGCCATTGCTGATGTAAAGTAAAGCCTGTCCTCATAACAAAAAGGTGAAAGTTGGATGACTCTAGAAGAAGTGAGAAGTCAATAGTGGGGATCCTACCATATAGGCACAGCCACTGACCATGAATCAGCATAGCCCTTGTATAAGGAATGGCCTCAGATGCTATCAGTCTACCACTACTGTATAGATGTCCTGGGCTTCAGTTTCTCTCCTTGACCAAAAGATGGCAGTGTGTGATCTGGTATATCAAACTTCTTTGCTGTTTGCCTTATTTTCTTACTTGATTCATGACCATATGGGATTCCTAAAAGCCATGTCCAAAGTAATTTTTTCTTAATACATATCACATCTATATGGGAATTTTCATGTATGCATCTTCATATCACAGGTATCCCCTCAGGTATCCACCCCACAGGTGTGTTTCTCTAGTTTAAGCATTGGAAAGCAGAGACCAATCACAGCTTCCTGTGTGTATCTGTGGCAGAAAAGACACGGTGCATCCATTGGACAAGACATGACATGCACTCTATATGTCAGTCTTAATAATCTATTGGAAACCTTTGTATGTGAAATGGCCTGTATTCTGCAGACAAAAAGACCTTTGAAGTAGAAAGACCAAGGCTGTAATTATATACATTCATTTCAAGGTAATAAGTTCCAAACTGCTAATTGGGACTTTCTTCGCAATAGATATGAATAAGACCATCTGCTCTGAGGCAACTGAAATAGCTTAGGCAGTCAAGTACATTAAACTAACTGGAGGGCAGTCGTCCTCAGTAAAAGCGAAGAATTCTTTATTGATCTGTTGCACATTGTGCCTTGCAGATTCAAGTTGTTTTTCTTCTATTATGCACCTTTACCCTGTCACCTGTCTGACTTGTTTGTGTTTTGTCTCTGATTCTTTTGGTTATTTAATCCATTGTTTATTCATTGTTTAACTCTACTTATTGAGAAAAATATATTTATGTATATATAGCAAAAGTGCAAGAGAGAAAGCATCTAGCAGTAGATTTTGTATCTCTTCAGATCAGTAGAAGTGCTCAAGGCTGGCGTCTTAGCCCCCCAGTGCGTCAGGAACTCCTGCATCAACCATATACTAAGTATATCCTGACTGGTACCAGCTACCAGACACCAGAGGAGATCTCTAGAAACACATAATGCATACCCTGTACACTCTGGTGTTGCATTTTAATTGTAAGTCACTTAGGGAGCCAGCCTAGGTTGGAAACGCCTCAGATTTAGAAGTAGAAAAATATTTGGTGTGCATACATCAGTGTTTGTATGTGTGTGCACACGTGCGTGCACGTATGTACATCACAATGCAAACCTGCCCTTTTGTATTTGCATCCTAACTTGGATGAAAGTATGCAAGTCACAAGGTTTGCATCATGATATCATGACACACATTTTGTCACTGGCTCTTCTTGTTCCCCCATGGAAGCCTGTGTGTGTGTGTGTGTGTGTGTGTGTGTGTGTGTATTCACACATAGATGGGTTCACCTGAAGAAATGTTATTGATGCTGGGTTAGAAAATTTAACGTTCCATCTGATTTAGTGGCATTGTGCTAAATACAGACTTCGTTTCAATTTTTTTCTCAGCTCCTGCCTATGTTCCCTATGTGTATCAGTTCTTGAACTTCAGTTCCCCAATCTATAAATTACTTGCCTCAGAAAGCTTGAGAAAATTACCACTGCAGTTACAATCCTATATATTGTGATCAAGAAGTAAGCTGCAGTTACTTTCTTCTGAGTAGACATAGAATTGCAGAGTTGAATGTAGTTAAATAACTTTAAAATCAAAACCCTCTTCGATCCAGCATAAAACAAATAAAAATGGAAAATGGGATTGCTAAGAAATCACCTCTTTCAATGTCACCTAAATAGAAACAAAACATGTGCAACAATTCTAGAATAGATATGATGACACAACTACCTTCTTTGGAGATAATGAATACTGAATGAGGAAGTGTAGGAATGTTGTCTCTACGTAAATAGGAAGAGTTACATAATAATAAAAAACTAGGTCAAGGCCATGGTCAGTCTAGCTCAGTATCCTGTCATCAGTGTCAGTTAGTGCTAGGCATTTCAGGAAAAAGTGCAGAACATTTTGGGACAATCATAATTATGCACAACCTGTTGTTTACTACTAGCTTTCAGTCATCAACATGGCCTCAGGATATGACAGCACCGTGCCCTGATTTTCGTAGACCACACCAGAAATTTTCTGTATTGGCCTATGTGCTCCTGCAAGATCTTTGATCTATGTATGTTACATGCCACTTCATACTGCATCTGAATTTCCCATCATCGTCTGTGCTGTGACCAAGGACTGGGGAACTATGATGACCATTGGGCATAGTATGGACAGGGAAACCATTGCCATTATTATATTTGACCTCTTTCTTCTGGAAGTCCTTCTTCCAGCATTTCCTGTTTAATGCTCATGCATCAGAAGGAAGTTTCCAATAAGATATGCTGATAATGGTCTAGCAGTGATATTCATAATTTTACTGTCATCATTGTATTTTTTGCCACAGAATGCTAGACAAGCCTAGAAATCTTAGCCAGTGCAAGCTGTTTTTGTGGGAAGATTCTCACTGTTCATTTTATAGATGTTTGTTATTTATGTTTATCTTTTCCTTTATCTTTCAACCAAGCAATCATGGATTATCTTACATGCAGGGTAATTCAGGCTTGAATCTGCACTGCACAGTTCCACCAGAATGCTTTATTCCTTTTGTTATACGATAGAGCAGTTTTTAAACGATCTTCTCATTCACATGGTTCAGTAGCTGGCACAACCTACTAGGCCTGGAGGGAGCAGGGGGGAATCAAAAACATATTCCAAAAGAAGGCAACAATCAAACACTTCTCATGGCTACCAAGAAAATTGCAGTGCTAACGTAACCAGGAGTTGAACTTTACTTTCATTAATGCCATAGTAATTCAGGGGGAGGAGTGGGTATAATCTATAATTCTGTTCATCAGTTATAATGAAGGCAGCTTTGTAGGTCGGGTCATGATCAGAAAACTTGCAAAGGCAAAGCCAGGGACGGTGAGCACTAGTCCTCTTTAAAAACATTCTCTCCCTGCCTGACGAAAGCTATTTCGACAGATGGCTTAACCTATAGTCCCCCTGAGAAAGGGGTTTAGCCATTGGAACTCACCTGTGGTGGATTTTGGCAGTGCCTCTGGTTCACAGGAAGGAGGGAGCACATTCCAAGGAGGTGGTAGCGATAAGAGGAGTCACAGTCCGGGAAGCAATGATGGGAAAGCGAAGAGGTTCAGAATAGCCCCGCCCTAGAGCTCTCCCAGGTTATTTCCCCTTAGGTTAAGTAGAGTAATTTTAGTCTGGCAAGATTCTGTCTATACGGTGTGAGCAAATAAAGAACTGACGTTTTAATGGACTGATTCTTGGTCATTCTTGGGCTGGCTCTGACATCACCCCCCTTGGCTTAATCAGGCAAAGGTGGGGAAGCTGCTTCCCTTTTCAGGTCTGTCCAGCCCTCCTTTTGGGGATTTTTTTGGAAATTGGACCAAATGCCCAGGTTGGAGTGCCAAACCAGGACAATCCCAAGCAAATTTGGACACATGCTAACTAGATCTCATGCCATTAGACTAGGCCATAATACATAGACTATCTTGCTGCCTTGTTCTGGGGTTTACTTCCATAACTTACTAAGCGATAAATCATACTTTACAAACACAATGGCTCATTTTATGCACATACTAAACACAACCAAAGAAATCACATCATGACATAGTGTCATATCTGAGTCAGTATATGGAGCCTCAGTTAGGGCAATATAGATCAACGTTCAACCCACTAATATGCTAACGCTATATATGCATTAAAACTTGACTCACCGAAGCAGACTGACATCACTGTGAGTCTCTTATTAATGCATGTCTGCCTTTTTTCCATTTTTTTAAACAGGACAAACTACTATCAAAGAATTTAAGACTTTGAAGTCTTGCAGAGATTAGCTGGATGATATTGTCTGTCTCACTGGAAAACAGCACTTTTATTATTATTATTATTATTTTGAAAGCAGTAGGAATCGTTATTAGTCTATGCTGAACAACTGCCCTCTCCTAAGAAAATGTGGCATCTGTAACAGACATGTCATCAAAAAGGGGCTGGCAAATATAACTCAAGCTTTCTGGCCTCTTGCCTATGATAACTACACTGCCTTCTCTTTGTTCCTGCAACAACTTGTTAAAAACTTGAGCTCAGCTCTAGAGCATTGCACTCTGCATGGTCCTGAGAGCCTGAGAGCAAAATGAATGTGGCTACTTTTTCTGCTTTGAACAATTTGCTGGATGAAAACAGATAGCATTGATTACCTTCTCCAATGACCTGTTTCTCTTTTTATGGTGACCTTCCCAGTGGGTTGGACTGATAGGTGTTACTACTGTACATTCCCAACTGAAGTGAGCCTGTCTGTAATGTACATTGCTTACTGCAATTATATCAGATACCAGAAAGAGAGAAAGAAAGGTATGTCCTTCAGGACCTGGCAAAGACTAGGAAAATGACCAGACACATATATTATTAAATTACATAATAATGGATAGCAATAACAAGAGAACTGGAACAAGATAACTGGCTTGATAATCTGAGAAAGGGATGTGCTAGAGGAAGAGAATTAAGTGCAGGTAGTAAACAAACATCTGTCCATTTGTTCTCCCAGTAGAGTTCCTCAAAATGAATTGCTGATGTTGCCATCAGTCAGATCTGAGCAAATAAAAAGAAATAGATGCAGTGAAAATGGAGAACTTGAATAAGATTGAGGAACAGGTTGATCCTCTAGGCCGGCGTTTCTCAACCATAGCAACTTTAACATATGTGGACTTCAGCTCCCAGAATTCCCCAGCCAGCACAGCTGGCTGAGGAATTCTGGGAGCTGAAGTCCACATATCTTAGAGTTGCCAAGGTTGAGAAACACTGCTCTAGGCAGTGTTCAAAAACTTTTGGCTAAGGCTGTCACCAAAAGCTCCTCTTTAAGGGCTACTGGCATGGGAGGGTTTTTTTTTCAAATCTTACAGAAATTCAACTGCCTGGAGGACAGCAAACAGGCTTGGGGGTATGGGACAGGCAAGCTGGAAATAATAATTTTGCATAAGCAGTATTGGGGTCTCAGCAGGTAGTGACTGATCAAGAAAGGGATCGTGAGGATGGAGTGCAGAACTCAGTGAAAACATCTACCCAGCATGTTATGTGAAAAAAAGGCAAATTCCATTCTAAGGATCAAAATAACTGGGGGGGAAAAAACCCTGACAATATTGTAATGTATTTCTTCAAATAAAAGATGTTACACCTTGGAATACTTGGTAGTTTTCATTAGCATTTGTTCTGCAATCAGCAGATTGCTTTTATATGAGATCCATATAACACTTTTAACTTTCCTAAGTTTCTCACGTCTTTTTTTTCTCTTAGTTTTGAAAAATTGCTAAGGATGGAAGGATGGAATGATTTGTTTGTTAAGTGATTTTAGAAAATGTATATGGCCGCCCATCTTACATATGTGGCTAGCAACAATCAACAAAAACAATGTAAGCCCTCTATAAATCAAATAAAAAACAGAATTAAAATAATCATAATAGTAATAATAATAATCTCCTTGAAGGGGAGATGGGCGGTCATAGAAATTTAATAAATAATAAATAAATAATACAATAACCAAGGCACTGTATAACAAACTCAACCACACAAACCATGCCTTTATCAGGATCAACTGATATCCTGGCCAAAAAGCCAGAAGGATCCCTCCCGCCCCCAATCTCAGGGGGGGGGGCTGTTCCATAGGGCAGGCCCTGCGATAGAGAAAGCTTGACTCTTCCATCCCACAAGATGACATTATTTGATAGAGGGGAATGTTCCTACCATGTCAGATCTGGTAGAACAGCCAGAAACCCTCGGAGATCAGTGTTCCCACAAATAAACTGACCTGGTGCCATTTAAAGGTATAACCAGCACCTTGAATTGCACCTGGAAGCACGCTGGAAGCTAGTGCAACTCATGCAACAGCAGTATAACCCAGGCAAACCTCAGTGCATCCCAAACTGTGCGTGCCACTGCATTCTGGACCGGCTGAAGCTTCTGAGTGTTTTTCAAGAGCAGTCCCATGTAGAACGCATGACAGTAATCCAAAGCTGCAGAGTTGCAGAATTATCTTTCATCAGTAGTGCTAGGAGCATTTCATCTGGAAGCAACCATTGTATATTTTTCTGGTTGGGTCATCACATCTCAAAACAGTATAGCAGGGCAAGAATGGGGGAGAACACAGAGCAACCAGATGGCTGGCATAAGCCCCTAGAAGAAACAGTTACATTGGTCTTTTTAATTTAAAGAAAAGATCACTAGAGGCATACATGAACAAGGGTTATCCATATTGTAGGAAAAAGTGAATGGAGAGTTTCTCTGTATTTCTCTTTCGTACTATTAGAACTTGGGATCATCTATTGAGATAATTGTTTTGATATTTAGGACAGATAAAAAGTGCATCTTCACACAGCACATAGTTGAAGTATGAATACCTTGCAATGATAGCCTTCAATCAAGATAATTATAAATGGGTTTGGACAGATTCTGAAAGATAAGATGATCAATGGTATTGTAATATTTTCTGTGCTCATAATACCATGTCTCTTAATCTGGGGAACAACAATGGGAGTTGGCTTTACAGTCATCTTTTGAATTGTACATCTGGGTTATCCCAAGACATTTTGCTGCTTCAAACAAAGAATAATATGTCCCAATCCATGACTAGGACCTTGTCAGGCTGGCTGATGAATCTGAGCTCAATACTTTTTTCCATTGCTCCTTATAGTGCATAGTGCAGGCCGCAAAGCATTCAGCTCTATCATCTATCACCTTTTCACCCTTCTCTCCCCCTCAGCATCTGAGATGGCCACCTTAATTTCCCTAAGGGTAGGATTGGCTGTGGGGGAAAAAATGTTGAACTAAATAAGGTTTTGATCAGTTCTAGTAAGGATTTACTACTTCTTGGGAGGAGAGCAATGGCAAATCTTGATAAAATAGTTAAGAGCAGAGACATCACACTGACAACAAAGCTCCGCATAGTTAAAGCAATGGTATTCCCTGTAGTAACCTATGGCTGTGAGAGCTGGACCATAAGGAAGGCTGAGCGAAGGAAGATAGATGCTTTTGAACTGTGGTGTTGGAGGAAAATTCTGAGAGTGCCTTGGACTGCAAGAAGATCAAACCAGTCCATACTCCAGGAAATAAAGCCAGACTGCTCACTTGAGGGAATGATATTAAAGGCAAAACTGAAGTACTTTGGCCACATCATGAGAAGACAGGATACCCTGGAGAAGAAGCTGATGCTAGGGAAAGTGGAAGGCAAAAGGAAGAGGGGCCGACCAAGGGCAAGATGGATGGATGATATTCTGGAGGTGACAGACTCAACCATGGGGGAGCTGGGGATGGTGACGGCCGACAGAAGGCTCTGGCGTGGACTGGTCCATGAGGTCACGAAGAGTCGGAAACGACTGAACAAATAAACAACAACAAAAAGTAAGGATTATCTTATATTCTTACTTAGGGACCATAGAACCACCCAGTAAATTGTTAAAACAAAATTTAATTTCAGGGGTAGCAAGTCAATGCTGTGGCCATGGAACTATGCTATGTGTAAAAAGAGTTCAGGTTACTCATGCAAAGTGACATTCATATCCCATTGACTTTGAGGGAGATGTAATAATTCACAAAATATAGTCTCATGAAACCTGAAGTCCCCTCAAAAGATTGGCTTCTCTGTCAGAAAACCAGTAATGTCCAATCTTCTCTTGCATTGTGTGATAGAGGTTCCAGATCCTACGTTAATTCTGTTTCATACACTTATATGAATTCCGTCTGTCTCTACCCTCAGAGAGGCCTCAGAGTCACCTGCAATGTGGAGATCAACAGCAGGCGGACTGATGCAGAGTGGATCCCTTAAGGCAGAGCTTTCCAAATTGTGTGTCGGGACACGTTAGTGTGTCGGCTGCAGTGTCTGGGTGTGTCGCGGCTGCTGCTGCCTCCGAACCCTGCCAGGATTCCGCGCAGGTCTTAGTGCCTGCCTTGTGCCTGGCTGCCTCCAAACCTGCCCTGCCAGGATTCCACGCAGGCCCTAGTGCCTGCCTTGTGCCCTGCTGTAAGAGTGTGTCACAAAATGATGCCGTGCTGTAAGAGTGTGTTGCGAAATGATGCATGTCTAAAAAGTGTGTCACCAACATGAAAAGTTTGGAAAGCTCTGCCTTAAGGGCAGGAAATTTCAACAAAGCTGCCAGAATGCTCACAGATGCAGATGACCACAACAGAGAGACTGACAATTCACCTATTTCCAAATGGCATGGATGGCCCCAGAATATTGGATAACCAATCTCTAATTTAAGAGAGTAATAAATTACTCACAACTTGCAACATACAAAGTCCCAGTTGCCCCATACTGGAATCTATTACATCACTGGAATCTCACACAGCCAGTCCTTGATTGACTATAGAATAATTTCTCCTGCATCTCAGCTTCACTTTGCCAGAGAAATCAGCAAATGTTAGTGAAAAGATAAGGCCTTAAAGCCAAGAAATCATTATCAAATGAGAGAGGAAGATACTTCCCCACCCCAACAGATGGTAGGAACACATCTTGTAGTAATTTACAAACAGTCTAAGTCCATCCAGATGATCTAAACCGTGTCAGCTCAGGAAATTAAGAATCAAGAATGTGATTTATTTTGTAGTGCAATAAGAACCCATAGCTACTTTATAAATCTGGCCAGAGTAAATATTGTTCTATAAATATTTTGCAAATAGTTCCTAACTGGTAGTACTGAAGTTGTTGATATTTTTAGCACTATTTATTACATTTATCTGGATTCCTCCTTCCCACCCATCTTTTGAAGGAATGTAATTCAAAACTGTCCGAATAAGCAGCATTTTAGATTGGAATGTAAAGCACATCCCTTAGAGAAGGCAAAGCTGAGAAAGCAATTTTATTAACTATCAGTAACCCTACCAATAAAATAACCTTCTAATTGGAATCTCAGGAAAAAGAAGAAGATTGCTTCTAATGCTTGTATAAAGAGAGATGGAAGGAGCTTGTGAGCTGATAAATAAATTGGTAGTTGTGTATATCAAGAGTCATGCTTGTCCAAGCAGTTAAAGCCCAATGGAAAGCTTGGGAGTAACATAAGGTATATTATATAGGGATAATTACTATAGATAATTACTGAGGTTTCTGAAGCCCAATATACAGTTGCATCCTGGATCACACTGGCTGAAGTTAGTTTCTGTGACTTACACAGAGTCTGGAGGATAGTGAAGGAGGATTCTATAAAATCCAGCTTTATGGAAAGGTCTCTTAATGGTTACCATGCACGATTACTTTGTAAGATCAGGAGAAGTCAAGCAGGCTTTCCTGCTGCATAATGAATAGTCATCACTTGCCTTGGTGCTTATTACCAGAGAGCTGTAGGACCATTATCAAGCAACTTTCCCCACCCCTACACTGAACTGGGGAGCCTGGGACTTCTTGAAAAACCAGCTCTTGTGCTGCCACAAAACTCTGCTGTGCTGATGCTGTTGCTGTGTTTGGCGGTGACTACGCAAGTCCCATTTTTCACTTCAAGCACTGACGTGAGCTGTGCAAAGCTAGAAGTGGTTACATGAGGCTGCAGCATTCCCGCATTCCCAATGAGCTCGGGAGCGTGCCTCAGGCTCTCGTGTTAAGGGTTGCCTGCTTAGCAAGGCTAAGACAAGCCCGGCACTGGGAAGTACAGTAGCTTATTCAGGCTGCTGGAGTAAGGAGCCCGGCTTCCCAATTTCATCAGAGAAAGAGCCTCTGAATCTATTGGATCTGGAGCCGAGTCCCAACATTCAGTTCAGCTCAGCACTACTTTTAGCTCAAATAATTATTTGGCAATACATTGGGAAATAATGAACTGGAGAGAAAATGCTGTATTCATTAGGCTGAACCTATTTCATAGACACTTCATTTCTTTAAGAAGTTGTGCTAGGAAGCCAAGTAATCTGCTAGAGCTGTTCTGTAGAAAAGAGGTTTTTAAGGAAGTGTGTGCGCGCATGTGTGTCTTGTTTCGTTTTTATGGCTATTCTCCACTGCACAGCCTCCAAGATACAACTATGTGAACAACTACAAATTTATCTCTCCACATACATGGAGATGCACATCTGATTAATGAATGTAAAACAGGGGTGGGCAACGTCAGGCTCCTGCCTAAGGCCCGTGGGGCTCTTGCCTGCAAACCCCGCCCCTTCCACGCAATTGGCTCTTGCCCACAAACCCCGCCTCCCATTGCTTGTGATTGGCTCCCGCCCACAAACTCCGGCCCCCAGTCCGCAGAAATCCCAGAAACCCTGCCCCCGGTCCCCGGTTATAAATATCCAAATGGCCCTTGGCAGAAAAAAGGTTCCCCACCCCTGATGTAAAAGAAGCACCTTTCAAATATTTCCAACATTTTCCACACTTACAATCTCATATGCTGCCATATGTTTCAGCTGGAAATTCAGGAAAGACTCCACTGTATTCCTTGTAATATGCCCACTAATCAGAAATTGTTTGGAGGCAATTAGCTCCACCAGAAAGTTGCTCCACCAGTGCACTGATGATGTTACCTAGTTGGGTAATGAAACATCTGCAAGCAAACAGCCAAGCTCAGAGAACACCAAAGACTCCACAGTTCAACCCTGAGCTACAGATATTCTCTTCTATTGGAATCACAGAAAACTTTAACCCTTTGCTGCAGTTCAGTGGTTGGCCACACTTCAACTCCACGCTAATGATCTGGTCATTGAATAAAATAAAGTGATAGCTATATGCTTCTGCAACTTTTAAAAAAATTCTGCAAGTCGAAAATTGGATGTGGAATGCAGTGAACAGAATACCTCCACTGCCCTTCCTCTCTCTTTCACTGTGGCTTCTGAAATAAGTATAGAACTTGTTTACAGCAACTTGACCAGGAGTTCTGGGAGGGTACCAGGTTGGGGAGAGCAGGTTTATAAAATAATAGCAGCGAATTGCCTGAAGCTATTGAGCAGCCCATCTATACAGTATAATGGCATCTTCACCAAAACAGAAATGCAATGGGCATTTAATGGCTAAATTGTATGCTGCTCCCACTATTAAACCAAAAGTTGAGCAATACTTATGGACCGGAAAGCACAAGTCAAAATATATCTGTACATTTTTTTTTCTTTCAGAGAAAGTGGACAACAGATGTGGAAGGGAGGGGATTCTTTGTCCTTTTTATCCCAGCCATATTTTTTATTGGTCATAAGCATGGTATGCTATTTTTGGACAGTGTCTATCTTAACTCCTTGGAAAAATACAGCACTTGCACAAAATCACCAGAAATCTGTACTCAGGTTGGGAGGAGTGTGTTCTCTCCATCGCATGTGAGAAGAAATGTGGATTTGGATTGCTGCCATGGAGAAGGGCTTCAGTAATAGACCAAACATCCCGTAGGACTCTCCTGGAGACTGGCTCATGTGATGAGGAGCTGGGGCAGAATGCCAGACCTTGGTTTAGTTATGAGAGGAATGTCTGTAGCGCCTTTCAGGAACGCTGTGTTCCTTCCTGCAATATGAACGTCACCATCCCCAAGCAAGGAGGCCAAGCAGGAAGGCTCAAACTGCCCTTCAGGTTCCCACCCTCCTTTACCCTTGATTTTAAAGGCTATGTTGTTGTTTTTTTAACCTAGTATAAATAATCCCTTCTTTCATAAGCAGGAGGTAAGGGAAATGAATGGAACAATGGTCACTGGTTGGCCAGAGTAGGCCAATTACGTACTAAGGGCATTCACTTCCTAATCCCACAGCATTATCTCATGTTCCCACACAGGAATATGTGGCGGGCCTTATTGATCCGAAGGCCTGGTCTCCAATAGTGTACCACTGCTGCAGAATTTTTTTCATACAGCACCAATAGTCCCTGCAGGAGCTTCCATACAGACTGGTTCCATATGAGCATATGATCGCTGTCAAGAATGCCCCTTCTTAAAGAAACCTCACTAGCTACCAGTCTGTTTCCAATCCAGGTTTCAGGGGTTTGCAGTGGTATTCAAAGGACCAGTGATGGAGAGACCCTCTTATACTGTACCCATCTTCCAAGGGAGTTCTCCTCTGTCTCTTACTTTTGGAGACCATATATTTTGCACAGATGAAGGAAGGGACTTCTCTGTTCTGGCATCTCAACTGGGGAAGGTGTTCTTCCAGGTGGCCAGTCTGGTGCTAATATTTGTTTATTCTTTGGAACTAAGCTAAGACCTGCCTATTTATCCAACTTCTTGATCTTCAGGACAGTAACTCACTCTGAGTTTTGGTTTCATCTGGGTACCCTTTACTGTGTTTTCTTACTTTCTTATGTTGGTTTATTAATTATCTATCTATTGATGTAGGCTGGGTTCTCAAGCTAGAGATGTTAATAAGTAAATAAAGAGTTCTGTAGCATCTTGAAGACTGCAATGGACTCCTGTCCAAATAGTATTATGATAAATTGATTAGTCTATAAAGTGTTAGAGGGTTCTTTTCTGGTTTTGCTGCAGCACCTTAAAATACTACCACTTTGGACATTTCTTCCAAATGTGGTGCCCCTTAATCTACTGATGTCATTCATGCTCTCTCCATCTTCAAAGTCCTTCACTTCTGCAGCTCCCCCAGTTTGTTTCTCTGTACCGAATACCTCCTTCCTGCCCCAAGAACTTTTGGTAGACCTTTCAGGCACAGAGTATAGCTATTATACTGTACAGAGATGAGCAAAGCCTCAGCCTGAGGGAAGCAAAGGCCTCTATATGCCAGATCCTTCTGGAATTCTGCATTGATGGTTCACATACAGTAGTTGGAAAGGGGACAAAAAATACCGCTGGTTCTACCAGGCAACAGGGCAAATAACAGTCTGTGGCTGTAAACAATCCACAGCCTCCTCATTCCTGACCAGTGACTGGACTGTTGGCAGTGGCCCACCCATGAATATAGATCAGAGAGACATCCAAGCTGCAGCTTCTTAATCACAGACCAAAGATGTGATAGAAGTCCTCCTTCAAAGCCCAAGTTGGAAGAGGGACACTTGTAAATACAATCATATTTAAAAAACTTAATTTTGAGAAGGATCTTTGTTTTGCAAAGCCACAATAACAAGGCAAAGGGAACTAAGTTTCTCATACAGTATGTATAGGCTATGGTTCTCATTAGGATTTATTGGGTCACATGGGGGTGAGTGCCAGAATAATGCTTACAGTGGGAAGTAGACAGAGATTATTGGAATGGGAGTTTCTTTTTTGATGGCAGGTAGCAGTTTTAAGAAGGCAAATACAGTATCTACTGAAATATTCTGCCACAATGCAAAAAACAAAAACCCAGAGCTTCACTGGTAAGAAATGCCAAGTCTGCAAAACTGTCTACTTTGAGGGGAGGAGATCTTTATAAATATTTAATAGGAAAGAATTTGATGGGTGTCACTTTGGGCAGTTGATACATCTTCTCATCCTGTCTCAGTGTTCAGTCAAAAGAAAGTCAGTCTGCAAAAATTCACTTCTATCCAACTTTTAAACGCACAACATCCCACGTTTTTGTGCTGAATATGCCCGTGTAGACCTAAGAAGTGCACAGAGACACTTCTGCCAAGAGTAGCTATGAATGTGCTAGACTTGAACATATCTCTGATGGTGAGGATTTTATACATATTTAAATACACAAAGTAAATGCAAACCTCTTTCATATGCAATACTGGGCAGTAATTAAAACTTTTGTTTAAGAATCTTCAGAGTAACCTATTGTACTGTTACTGCCCTTACAAATGACATTCCTAGTCATAGCTTCATTGGAAAGGAAATGACACCCTGCCAATCCCCAGGAATCAGCCAGTAGTGTGACTGGGTGCTTTCCATCATGCCAAGACCCCCCTTCCTCTGAAAAGCACCCAGTCACACCACTGGCTGATTGTTAGTTTCGGCAGGGAACTCAATTCACTTCCCATGCAAATGAAAAACTACATTTGATACTCCCCAAAGACTGCAGTGCTAATAGAACATGGAGGATATATTGCCTATAACAAGAATAAAAACATGCATTTACAATAACTTTCAAGGTATATAAATCTGTTGGTTATATTTGGATTTACTTTTCTTAACGTAAGAGCAAATAAATAAATAATAAATCAACCACACAAGACCAGTATATTCATCATGCCAAATGATGGTGGGTTATTTCTTCTTAGCCGTACTGTTCATTACTCTATAGACAATTAGGATTGGTTTGGAAGAATAAGTTTTTGCATCCATTCAAAGCTAGTTACTTGCTGCGAGTCATTCCTAAATAAACACCAGATCATTCTTCAGTCATCAATGGAAACATTTTCTGTGGTTTCATAAGTTCTCATTCTTTTCCAAATGAGCAAAAGAATGAGATGGAAATTGTCTATCAATCATGTGCCCTGACTGATCCTTTAGAAATACCAAACATTTCCACCACTAATACTTCCTTATATCTTAAAAGACTGTCTGAGATATATTATGTTGAAAGCAAATAAACTATCCCCAAACATTCAAAATTCTAAATTACTCTCTACCACTCTTTGAAATAGCCTAGGAATTGTGAGATTTTTAGCAACCCATTTATAATATTGTTTTGCTTCCTTTTCTGTTCAATAGCTAAATCCTGCTGCTAAAACCTAATAGTATTGATATTAAACCCCTTGGACCCATGAAGCACATATAGTTCTTCTGTATTACTTTAACTCATACCACTGGAATGCCATCATGATGATGTTGATATAAGAGGCAAGAACTGTGGCAATTTTCCGCCCTAGGTGGTCTTCTTCCTGGCTTCCTGAGTTACTGAATAGTGAATAACAATGTTTGTTTGTTTGTTTGTTTATTTTCTATCCCGCCTTTATTATTTTTATAAATAACTCAAGGCGGCGAACATACCAAATACTCCCTCCTCCTCCTATTTTCCCCATAACAGCAACCCTGTGAGGTGAGTTGGGCTGAGAGAGAGTGACTGGCCCAAGGTCACCCAGCCGGCTTTCATGCCGAAGGCGGGACTAGAACTCTCAGTCTCCTGGTTTGCCATTGGCTCCTTCCTAGGGCTGAGAGACAGGGACTGGCCCAAGGTCACCCAGCCGGCTTTCATGCCGAAGGCGGGACTAGAACTCTCAGTCTCCTGGTTTGCCATTGGCTCCTTCCTAGGGCTGAGAGACAAGGACTGGCCCAAGGTCACCCAGCCGGCTTTCATGCCGAAGGCGGGACTAGAACTCTCAGTCTCCTGGTTTGCCATTGGCTCCTTCCTAGGGCTGAGAGACAGGGACTGGCCCAAGGTCACCCAGCCGGCTTTCATGCCTAAGGTAGGACTAGAACTCACGGTCTCCCGGTTTCTAGCCCAGTGCCTTAACCACTACACCAAACTGACTCTCAAACATACAATAGCAGCCTTGAAATTTCATTCCTGCTGGACAGGTTTGCTCAGGAATAGTTCCTACTAAATACAAAAGGCAATGGGTGGATAGGAGTGAAGTTCCAAGGAGGAGAGGCCCCAGCATGGACAAATCGCTCAAGGACCTTCTAAAATCCTGGTCTGGCACCACATAGTATTTATCCGGATTTGCCCTCCACCAGCAGGCAACTCTCCACTCCTAGACTTCAGGGGACCATTTATGAAAGGATGTGAGTTAGGCTGGGGAATTCATAGAGGAGCCCCTATGGGCAGTAAACATCCCAAGTACGTTACATGCAAGAAATGCGAAACAAACAAACAATAGGATATAGTTAATTTATTCTAGTGTTCTTCTCTTCTCATGCTTCCTTTCCCACCTACTTGAGTGAATACAAATATACAACGTAAGTGGTGAGGACATGGTGAAAGTGCCCATATTGCATTCTGTTCAAAAGTACCATCAATTCCTTTGGATTAAGCTGCAGGAGAAAAACAGTTGTGTGTGTTGTGCAACACAGTCCATCTGTGGGATGCTGTAGCTAAAGTCAATGATGTCAAGAACTATGTCCCCAGAATAGGCAGGAGGGAGCCCCACGGCCCACTTCCTAACAGGCCGCGGCCCACTAGGTTGGGGACCCCTGCCTTAAAAGAAGTGAATACCCCTCAAGTCCTGCAATGCTGCTTCATCATGGCAGTGGGGTGTTCCTGGGAAGGATGAGTGAAGAATGCCAGGAGTATATGCCAAGAGTATATATACTCTCAGCAGGGTCACCCAAGGCATGAAGATTATTCCAGCTGACCAACTAAAGCAAGCAGGCACCTAAATCTAGCAGCAATGGAAGCAGATGATCATTTTAGTGACAATGGCAAAGTCACTGTTTCATACTAGGTGGGAGAAAGCAGTGGTAAACCACTCCAGTGTTTTACCAAGAACACCACATGGATAGATAAGATAAAGTGACTGATGATATAGTGCTGGATGATGGACCCCTCAGGTCAGATGGCACTAAACACACTACTGAAGAAGAGCTGAAGATCTTTCGGAGTATTAATGGTGTTTCTGGCTTGACTAGATTGAAGCCTTTGGGACATCTAGCTCCTGATGTTGCTATGCAGGAAAAGAAAACCTGAAGCTGCAAAGAAAGAATTACAGTGGAAACGTAAGATACAAAGCCACAGTCTAGATGGAACACCTTGAAACATACTGGCTCCAGGTTGGCAAACGAGTGTGATACGCCCTCTTATTTATTCCATCTATATGTGGAATATATGTTGAGGAAGGCTGAACTGGAAGAAGTTGAACATGATTCTAAAATTGGAGGAAGAAACATCAATAACTGTGTTATGTTGATGACATTACTCTGAGAGCTGAAAATGCAAATAATCCAATAATGAAAGTCAAGGAACACAGTGAAAATATGGGACTATGATTAAATGCAAAGAAGACCAACCTAACAGGTTGACAACAGGTATAGTAAGCAGTCTTAGACCTGGTAATGAAGATACTGAAGTGGTGGATAGCTTCTGCTTTTTAAAATCAGCTATCAACAGTAAAGGAACCAATTGTCAAGAAACATGCCGCAGACTAACATTTGATAGAGTAGCAATAAAGGCCTTGGAAAAGATATTCAGATGTCATGAAGTGTCCATACCCACAAAGACCAGAAAGGTGCAGCAATGGTTTCCCCTGTGACACTGTATGGAAATAAAAGTTGGACTTTGAAGAAGCACAATGGAAAGAATACTGGTGCTTTTGAACTTTGGTGTTGGAGAAAACTCCTGAAATTATCATGGATAACTAAGAAAACAAACAAATGGATCATCAAACAAATCAATCCAGAGTTCTCACTCGAGGCACAAATGACCAAGATCAAATTATTATATTTTGGACAAATTATGTGAAGACTCAGTCCTTAAAAAGTCCATCATGCTGGGAAAGGGGAGAGGAAAGAGAAGAGGACTACAAGCAGCAAGGTGGATAAACTCGATTACAGCAGTGATGGGTACACCATTGGAAGACCTGAAAGGCCAGATGGGGACTGATCCTCTTGGAGAAAGTCTATGTGGTTGTTGAGTCGACACTGACTTGATAGCACATAATAAAAACCATACATATATATGTTAATACATAACAGTGTCCTTCCTTCCTTCCTTCCTTCCTTCCTTCCTTCCTTCCTTCCTTCCTTCCTTCCTTCCTTCCGTTTTGAGCAGTCAGCATACTCAAAGCACAGGCAAAGGGGCAAGATTCAGCATTTGAACTGCACGCTAGGATGTCTGCTCTTTGCATTTCTCTTGCAGAAGAATCCAGGCTCAATCTGTTGGAGAAAAGGACACTGGTGGTCCCTGTTTTTGGCAGTTCTGGAGGGGTTAAATAACCCTCTGATTTAATTAATGGTTGGTTGGGAAGTATCATAGCTACAGACCACTAAAGTGATATCTTTATTTTCTCCAACTTCTAATTTCATAAGAACTTTGAAATCCTAACATCTGAGTACAAACTTTGGAGAAACACAGAACATCTTTATCTGGAAGCAAACATTTGATGGAAGCCAAGAGCACAACTGATTTCAAGCATGAACTAATTCCCTAGATATCTATTAGGGTCTGCTTCCTTTCCTCCCCACTTCTATTTTCTAACTTTATCTTGATGCTTTTCCTCTCTTTTGCCTGTCTGAAATGAAACACAGTGTATTTTCACATGAAAACATTTCCACAGCCTTCATGAAGATAATTTCATACCAGGAATAGAGCAAGCTGTAATTGGGATGCAACCCAGATGGATGGAATGGTCTCCCAATAAGTGAGTCTCTCACATACACAGCGCCATAAATGATCAGGGTGACATTTATTGCTCTAATAGTAGGAATCTGAATGGTGGCCAGCTAGCCACCTTTATCCCTTTCCTTTTAATATATCCATCCATCCTTATTTCCCCTATCACCCTCCACAAAGACATCTCAAATTGCATGTTACATTCCAGCAGCTTATGGAATGCATTCGTCCTGGGTAAAAATAAAACAACTGCAGATGTATCATCCTGACGTCAACCATCCCTGGAGTTTGGACGCAAACTATAAACAGAAGGATGAAAGGAAATTATAATGACCATCTGCTTTCACTTCTCGGTCTCTCTCTTGGTCTCTCTATGTATGTATGTATGTATGTATGTATGTATGTATGTGCACACATGTACACATACATAAAAGAATGAATGACATGCACAGGCTCAGAAGGCAATAGATTAGGTTTTGCTTATATCTTTGCTGAAGTGACAAGGAACAAAAATGGCTACAAAATATGGTTAAATGGTTATTCTTACCTTCAAATTTCACTTCTGTCTTCCTACTCTCTTTTTGATTGGCAAGAAAGGATATAAATGATTATTTATCTGCTGCCTGTTGGTTTTTAAGAAGCAGCTGATGGCTCTTTGAGCTGCACATCTTAGAAAACAGTTAATTGTGTGTATAGGTTGAAGATGAGGATTACTTTTACAGAAGACAACTTGAGCATGTCCATATTATTTTTAAGACAAGTAGTATTTAATATTTTTATTTCCAAGTAGCAGCCTTCTCCATCTCCACCTTTTGAAGGTAACTATTGATAGATCAACAATTTTAAAGAAAAGCAGGTCAGATATGTAGTTTGAATATGTGTCAAGCTATGTGTTTCTTCATCTGATTTCATGTACTGTGTAGTATAAAAGAACAGAGGCTGAGGAATGTACACCATCAATTCAATTGCTCTTGGTGTCTTTTATTGGTAGCCAATAAAAGAAAATAATAATAACAGCAATAATACATTAAAAATAAAAAAGCCAGGTTCACACATCATATTAAACTAAAGCTGTGCTAAGGATGGCTTGTTAAAAAAAACACAACTCTGTTTGCATTTAGTGCTTAGGATAAACCGTGATTTACAGATTGCAGTGGTTGGTTTCAGGGACCTTGCTATGTCAGATCCAAACAAATCATATCACATTTCAGAACAATCTGTGAACCCAATCACTATGTATATCAAAGAAGAGAGGGTGTTTTCAACCTTTACCCAAACAATGCTTCAGTTTTGAGTTAAGGTGGCTCTAATTTTTTTTTAATTCCAATACAGTGATGTTTTTATAATATAATTAAAGATTGTTGATGTTCTATTATTTATATAACTTAGAGTATTGAAATAGAGAAGAGGAAAAAAAGGAAAAATATTTCTATCAACATTAATTACAATTTAGGATATCAATATTAAAAGCATTGAAATTATTTGGCTTTTTCATTCAAAGTTGAGTATAACATTAAAAAAATGCTGAATCAAAGTAATTAAGCTAATTACTTAATATTAAAATCTCCATTGTATTGTTTTTCTGTCTCTCTGTCTCTTTCTCTCTCTATATATATACAGTATATATATGCATACATATATACAAACATACACACTCATACATACATACATGTTAATGAAAGGAAAAAAATAGATGAACGAAGCAAATTTAACAAGGTGACTCTAATTTTTGTCCCCACCTTTAGTCATATATATCACATCCAACTGGTTGTTTCACTCTCAGGATTTAGTAGCCCACTTCTGACAATGGCAAATCCAAGGCAGGGGCTTTTCAGTTGTCTTTGCCTCTTCCCTCATCTACACACAGCTAGACTCAGGCCTCCACAGGCCTCTCCAAGTCCTGCTGCAGCAGGAACGATGTTCCCACTGCTCCCCAGTTACTTTCCAAGATAAAGAAGCAAACAGTTCATCTGATGGAGTTGCATGCAGTTATGAAGGACACTCCAAGTCAGGCTGTTCTCTGCTGAAGCATGGCAAGATGGTGATTCCTGGACTTTGACGGGAAGCAGTGGATTTTAGTGGTGGTCTAGAATGAGTCAGAGGGTTCACATCTGTTTCCTCAGGTTGAATCTGACAGAAGCTGTCCAAGGGTAGGTGAAAAACCAGACTGGCATTTGGATTTGAAAAGGACGGGAAGAATGGTGCTGCAAATTGTATTGCCTACTTCTGGACGAATGGTGCTGTGATATATCTTTTGCTCAGCAAAAGGAGCAAGGGGGCTTATCAATGTAGTAGGAGCTGGCTTGCCACAGTTTGAAGCTACCCTGTGAACTTCCAGGACTGAGGGTGGAGTTAAACCTGGTCTCCCACCTTATTCCAACATCTTCACCACTGCAGCATGCTAGCTTTGAGCAGAATGCCCCTATAAGATAAATCCATTGTCTACAATTATTTAATTGCAGCCCTGCAAAGTATTGTGTTTGGTGTAGGAGTACTAGGATTGCACTCTTTAATAGGATAACAGCTATTCTGGGAAACAGTATAAAATAATATATCTATCTGTATGGAAAGTGTCCTGAAACAAAACACTAAGAAAGACTGGCATGTGAAAGGCAAAATCATAAGCCCTCTGTGGCTGGTTTAAACAGGTTCTTACAAAGGCCAGCCCTATTCTTAGGCGAAGTGCCGTCAGCTGTCCCAAGGCCAGAACCTGAGAGAAAGTGTTGGTGGACGATGTTGTATGTGCCAAACAATTAACCCTGAATTCCCTCAGCTATCTTCCTGGCATTTCCCATTATGGGTGTTGAAGAAAGACTTGAGTTGGATTCTGTATGTAGATTTGGAACATGCCATTTTATCTTTTGACTCAGTTAGCAAAACGTCTGTTCCTAAACTGTGCTGCAAAACTCACTGATATTCTATTAAAGACCAGTCCAGTTGTGCACAATAATGTTCAAGCTGACTAAACTTAAATGTAAGGGAGAGGGACTATCCCAGGTTATATCGAAACATCCTCATGATGCTTCTTTCTGTGGGAAACTAGTTCCTAAAAGAAATAGAAAAAGGAAAAACTCATCTTACTGGATACAAACCTGAGGTCAATGCACATTAAATGTCTGCTAGGTGGCGGCTGCTTTAAATTGCTTTAAACCCATTTAAAACAACAACAGCAATGCTATGTTCACTCAACACACTAAGCCAAAATATTGACAGGTGAACCCAGCCAAAGATTGGTGCCTTAAGAACTAACAGACTTTTTATTCCGTGCTAGCATTATCAGAATATCAAATGCTGGTTCTTTTTTAAAAAAATTATGAAATTTGACTCTTATGAATGTACATGATATTTCCTTAATTAGAAGCTTCGGAAATTTATTTCAAGCAGAAAAATTGGCTCTTTTAACTTGCATTGGGTATCTGCTAACTGATAATATCACTTCTTACATATAAATGTTCTCAAATCCATGGCAATTTAATACATCTCCCGTGCAATTTATTTCTAAGTGAATATGCTATTCACACTTGCTAGAAATAAGCCTCATCATTCTCTCCTGGGACAATTTATATGGGCCTGCCCTGCAAATTCTTAAGATACTCTAGTCTCTTTGTTGGTTGCTACAACAGATGATCCTCTAGAAGTGGCTAATAAATCAGAAGGAGTTGCTCTCCCCCCACTCTGCAAGGGTGTTGAATGGTATGTACACTCCGGGCAGAGCAGGTTAATTGTCCATGATATCCACTTCCATTTTTCTCCTTTTCAGCCTTTGAAGAGGAGAAACCCATAAATTCTTATATCCTCATTTATCAGAAAGGACAGACAAGCCTAAGGGTTTGCTTAGATAATCAGGAGAATCCCATTAGGAAATAAGTCGACTATTATTTTTTTCTCCTATGTGTATGTCATTTTTTGAACATATTTCCAGATTGGTAGGAATATTAGCTGAGTTCGGACATCACTCAAAGCCATAAACCAAAGTTTACAAACCTGGGTTTGCACAACATGTTTGGCTGGGTTTGCACAACATGTTAAGCCAAAATGTAAAAAGACCATGTTATGGCTTAGCATTATGAACACAGTCATAACCTTTATATAGGAGGTTGACATAATTTGACTCAGGGCATTGGTCCAATAGAATAAAGCATTCTGTGGCTAACAGCCATCTCCAGATTTTCAGTAGAGACAGAACCTGGAGTGTTCTGAATGAAGACAGGCCCTACCAATGTAGTCTAGTGAACAGAATGTTGGACCGGGATTGGATTGGGATTAGTTCAGATCTCCACTAAGCATGGAGTAGAGTGATTAAGTTTGGACCGGTCACATTCTCACAGCCCAGCCTACTTAATAAGCTGTGATTGGGAGAACAAATGAGGGGAACAGTTTCTCTAAGGCATAGCTTTCCAAAGGGTGTGTCGCAACACACTACTGTGTCGCCTGTGGTGTCCTGGGGTGCCGCTCCTTACGGTTCCCCCCATCAGCACTTCCGGGTTTGCGTGTGACACACCAGGACACCGCAGGCTGTGCCGCCACTGCCGCTGTTGGTGTGTGTCGCCAACATTAAAAGTTTGGAAAGCTCTGCTCTAAGGAATTCAAGTCTTGACTTTCATAGAGAACAAGCAAGATATTAATGGAAGAAATACATCATGCCATGAGCTACTGTATATCCTTTTCCTCAACTATATAAAACCCATTACATGTGCTTAAAATCTTTTCTAATCTTGAACAAATCTAATGCACGTAATTTTGTTACTAAAATGACTTCCAATGTAAAGGTATTAGATCTAAAAAGGTAAAGGTTCCCCCCGCACATTTGTGCAGTCGTGTCCGACTCTAGGGGCCGGTGCTCATCTCCGTTTGTTAGCTGAAGAGCCAGCGTTGTCCGAAGACGCTTCCATGGTCATGTGGCCGGCATGACACACGTGGAACGCTGTTACCTACCCACCGTAGTGGTACCTATTAATCTACTTGCATTTGCATGCTTTCAAATTGCTAGGTTGGCAAGAGCTGGAGCTAGTGCGGGAGCTCACTCCGCACGCAGGGCTAGGGATTTGAACCTCTGAACTTGCGATCTTCCGATCGACAAGCCTGGCGTCTTACCCGCTGAGCCACCCTTATCTGCTGCTATTTAGCAGTCATCTCAGTTTGTTTGTTTGTTTGTTTGTTTATTTATTTATTTGGTTGATATGGCTGTCCATCTTATATGCAATTAGCCTGGGCAGCTCACAGCATAACAATAAAATATTAAAATAAACAATGATACTAAGAACAAAGACTACACCTTATAGTGCCCTAAAAACAGCACTCCCCCATACATCTACTGTGCTCCAGTCTCACCCTAGCCCAACGGCTGGGGGAAGAACCAGGTCGGGCCCTGCCAGATATCGGGGGGAGGCTGTTCTATAGGGCAGGGGCAGCTATGGAGAAGGTATACCACCTAGGCATCCTGTGGGGCACCTAGAACTGCATACGCCGCTACATTCTGGACCAGTTGTAATTTCCATATGATCTTCAAGGGTAGCCCCATGTACATCATATTGCAGTGATCCAACCAGGAAGTGATCAGGGCATGAGTGACTGTGAACAAGTTCTCCTATTCAAGGAATAGGTACAATTGGCACATAAGATGAATCCGTGCAAAGCTCCCCTAGTCACTGCTGCCACCTACTTCTTGAGCAGAAGCCACAAAGTCCAGGAGGACCCCTAATCCAGGGGAGTGCTACCCCACTGAGTCAACAATGACACCTGTCCAGATCTGGGGGGACAAAAACCCAAAGCCATTCTGTCTTGCTAAGGTAAGTCAGATCTGGTCCCTCCCCATTTTGATTCTCACAGCCTCCAGGTGCTGGGTAAGCACGTTAATGGTATTGCCTGACCGGCCAGGGGTACAAATATATAACTAAGTATTATCTGTTTACTAAGGATCCTGCAACCTGTGCCACTGAATAACCTTGCCCTGTTAACCCTACCATAATGAAATAAGGGAAGAGTAGGGGGGAGGGGGGAGGAGGAGGAGGAGGTGGCGGCTGTGTTAACTCTTAGCAACCATGTAGATAGATTTTCTCCAAGATAATCTGTCCCCATCCTGGTCCTTCCAACAGGGCTGCCCTGTTGGAAGTTGAGTTCATCCACCTTGCTGCTATTTTTTTTTAAATTGTCCTCTCGTTCTCTTTCTTTCCACCTTTCCCAGTATTACAGACTTCTCAAGAGAGCTGGGTTTTTGCATAATGTGTCCAAAATATGATTATTTGAGTCTGATCATTTGTGCCTCAAGTGAGAATTCTGGATTGATTTGTTCTATGATTTGTTTGTTTGTTTGTTCGTTTGTTTGTTTTCATGGGTATCCATGGTATTCTCAGGACTCTTCTCCAACACCAATGTTCAAAATCATCAATACTCTAACGGGGGAAGAAGCAGCTTGGTTTATTCCATTATGATTGCTTCAGCAAGAGCTATGTTTAATGACAGGGGGAGGGGAGGAGGAGGAGGAGGAGGAGGTACTAAATAAATGGCTTAAGGTTGTGAAGAGGTGTCATTTATTGATGTGTACTTGTGCACTTAATGGTTGGGATGTAATTTTGTTTCAAGCAATCACTTGCATGATGGAGAAGGTAAATTTAGGTACTTTACAAGTGGGTATCAACAGATCACACAAAGTGTACACACAGTGTCACAATGCAAAAAGTTAAAGAAAGGCATTGCAACGTTAGGAATACTTCTCAAATCCTCTTCCCTCTCCCCATATCATTGTGTATGCGCATATGTGTGGGTAAGTGTACACAACTGGAGTCATATATTGGTGTGTATGTGCACACTATAACTTCTGGATAAGGATACAAATGTGCTTCTTTTAAAGAACCGCTTATGTGTATTGTGTGTTAAAAATTTGTCTGCTCATATACATTCAAATGACATTTTTTCCTAATCCGTCCCTTATGTCAAACAACCACAATGTTTATTGTTAAGCTTGTATGTATTTGTAGCATTGCATGGCAACTGGCTCATCCTGAAGCAAGTTCCTGCCAATGCCAAGAGAACCTTTTTCACCATTTCATGACACACTGTTTTATCAGTGACAGGAAGTGATGTTATTGCCTTCCGCACAAAAGGGAAACGCCTAGCTGTTTCCATAGGGATATAGGCAACTGTGTAATTACAGAGTTATATAATCTTAAAGTTATACACACATTGGTTTGTGGAGAAATTGGGAAAATTATAAATAAACAATAATTATAAAAGGCTGTTGAATTACAATCAGAAAGATTTAAAATAAAGAGGCTTTACATAAAGGCTAGATGATGCAATACATTTTCATAATCAAGAGTGTTCCAATATAAGAAGCAGAGCAAGTTCTTACAGTTGCGTGTAAGCCTGTATACTGTTTCTTTCTGAAA
The DNA here is from genome assembly GCA_023362775.1 of Charina bottae. Taxonomy (NCBI): domain Eukaryota; kingdom Metazoa; phylum Chordata; class Lepidosauria; order Squamata; family Charinaidae; genus Charina; species Charina bottae. The sequence continues at coordinate 4,266,406 of JALMGJ010000039.1, forward strand.
GGTTAGGGGCAGTGAGAGACATAAAAAACTGTGCTGAAAATAACCTTGGCTTCCTTATCTGTGATAAATCATTGGACACAAATAGCTGCAACATCTTTTGAAAATAACTGTTTTGCCTTATGCCTCCAGAACACAAGTTGCAACCAGCTGGAATGGGTTCAGCCAGAAATATTACACTCTGCCCCAAACTGTACTTTTGTACCCATGATCCAGCACTGTTTAGACTGAAAAGTTGAATGGCTGCCAAATAAGAAATGAATTGTTCTGCGATATGATAAAACAAGTTTTGCAACCCTTTGCTGAACAGAATGCCATTGGAAATTCCTTTAAACAGATGGTTCTCTGCTTTCTTTTAATCGGACAACTCATGGTGGTTGCCAAGGTTGTGTTTTTCCACTGACTGTGCTCAGTTTAAAGGTGGAATCACTTTGCACTGCCCATACCACAAACAGAAGAAGCTGTTACATAAGAAACACGAGGGAGGGAGGGGAGTGATGAAAGGAACAATGCAAAGAACAGAACACTTTCCTGTTCTTTTTAAAACTTATTTGCTTAAACTCTACTTTTCAAACTAATATTCCAAAGCAGCTTACATTAAAAGAAACATATAATAAGAAGAGTTGATGCATATAGTAATAAAATAGAAAAATAAGGGCAACAATGAAGTTTGCTAGTAGGAAAATATTTTCAAGCAACAAGGGAAGGGAAATTGCTTCCTAGAGACTGAATTCCATCACGGTGGTTCCACATTTAAGAAGGTCCTGTCCTTAATGCCCAGGGTTCAGGTATTTGCTAATGAAGGACCAGAGAACCCAGCCTAGTTGAATTTTATGCATTCTGAACTGGGTTCAAGGCACCTTCCAATACTCTGAATTCACCAATTGTGCTAAGCATTATTATGGTTTGGTTCTGGCTTAGTGTATTGTGTGAACCCAGTCATTGTGCTTCCTAAACCATAACTTATACTGTATTTTAGTGTAATGTATATAGTCAAGAATGGCTTTGTCAATGAAACATGACTAAATAAACCACAGCTTATAATGCATTGTGGGAACGTTAACACAGTGAATGAAAATAGTTGTTGTTATCTTCCTTCTTGATGGTCATGTTGTTGTTTATTCGTTCAGTCGCTTCCGACTCTTCGTGACTTCATGGACCAGCGCATGTCAGAGCTTCCTGTCGGCCGTCACCATCCTCAGCTCCCCCATGGTTGAGTCCGTCACCTCCAGAATATCATCCATCCATCTTGCCCTTGGTCGGCCCCTCTTCCTTTTGCCTTCCACTTTCCCTAGCATCAGCTTCTTCTCCAGGGTATCCTGTCTTCTCATTATGTGGCCAAAGTACTTCAGTTTTGCCTTTAATATCATTCCCTCAAGTGAGCAGTCTGGCTTTATTTCCTGGAGTATGGACTGGTTTGATCTTCTTGCAGTCCAAGGCACTCTCAGAATTTTCCTCCAACACCACAGTTCAAAAGCATCTATCTTCCTTCGCTCAGCCTTCCTTATGGTCCAGCTCTCACAGCCATAGGTTACTACAGGGAATACCATTGCTTTAACTATGCGGACCTTTGTTGTCCGTGTGATGTCTCTGCTCTTAACTATTTTATCAAGATTTGCCATTGCTCTCCTCCCAAGAAGTAGACGTCTTCTGATTTCCTGGCTGCAGTCAGCATCTGCAGTAATCTTTGCGCCCAGAAATACAAAGTCTGTCACTGCCTCCACTTTTTCTCCCTCTATTTGCCAGTTATCAATCAAGCTGGTTGCCATAATCTTGGTTTTTTTGAGGTTTAACTGCAACCCAGCTTTTGCACTTTCTTCTTTCACCTTCGTCATAAGGCTCCTCAACTCCTCCTCGCTTTCAGCCATCAAAGTGGTATCATCTGCATATCTAAGATTGTTAATGTTTCTTCCAGCGATTTTAACTCCAGCCTTGGATTCCTCAAGCCCAGCACGTCGCATGAAGTGTTCTGCGTACAGGTTGAATAGGCAGGGTGAGAGTATACAGCCCTGCCGTACTCCTTTCCCAATCTTAAACCAGTCCGTTGTTCCGTGCTCTGTTCTTACCGTTGCTACTTGGTCGTTATACAGATTCCTCAGGAGGGAGACAAGATGACTTGGTATCCCCATACCACCAAGAACTTGCCACATTTTGTTATGATCCACACAGTCAAAGGCTTTAGAATAGTCAATAAAACAAAAATAGATGTTTTTCTCATAAGACACCCTTATTCATGGGACTTTTTAAAATAATTTTTATTGCTTTTTAATTAATAAGAAAAAAGAAAACACAAAACACAAAAAGACCGGATTCATACGACATGCTTGGCTAAAATGTTGGTTAGTTTAAGGCTCAGTGTATTTATCCTGCCATCTTCTGGATAGAATACCTGATGGTCTCTTTCAATAACGTTTATTTTCACAATCAGAGAGTGCAACTGAAAGAGACTTAGACCAAACTCATTCATTTTATGGCTGAGTAGGAATTTGGAATCACCACTCCTGAATCTGTAATGTAAGAGACTTTTGTTTATTTTTATTTACACTTCCTCTTGGCTTTGTGTGTGTATTGGGTGCCTGGGTAGATGAGGAAACGTCATCATCTCGTGTTAATTTTTTCACTCTGTACAGTTCAGGATATTTACAGACAAAGCTTTCTAAAGAAAAATACCATCCCCAGAAAGAGTTAGATGAATACAGGAACACAGTGGTGATTGTGGTACCCCCACCCCCAGAAGCAAAAGTATAGCTTTGACAATGCTCATATTTCTCCTTGGATATCAGGGCTTGATTTTATAATAAATCAAGTGACTCTGAGATCTTGTGATCTAGTCCAGTGACGGAGGGTCCTTACAGACCAAGTCTGAACTGCTCAGTCACCCTGCCTCATTCAAAGAATGTTTCAAGAGGCTCTGTTAGCATCATCCATTTGTAACCCTCCAATATTTTCCTGTCTTCTCCATATTCTTCTTTTACTAAATAAAATCCATTAAAGAAGAAAAGACAGGTAGCTGTACAATTCCTATTGATTGGTTGTCAGTGCTGGATTCACACATCATGCTAAGCCATAGTTTATTTTAATCATGGTTTGCTGAATTAACCGCAATAGCTGGGCTCACATCATACAAAACCAAAAATAAGTTAATCACATTATGCCATGCTTTGCACATTGCACTCGGCTACAATACTGTTCATTTGGATTTCTAAACCAAAGAAACTTTTGTTATAACACTGTACAGTAGAATTACGCTTATGTAATTCCTATAGAAACAATATTATATTGTTTATATCAAATATTATGATTTGATCCTGTTGGACCTGAGGAAGTGGACAGGATCCTCCGAACTGTTAATTCCACCACATGCCATTTAGATCCCTGCCCTTCCTGGCTAGTAAAATCGGCCAGGGAGGTGACATGTGGATGGGTCCAGGCAATGATTAATACATCCTTGTCGGAGGGGGTGTACCCAATTACCTTCAAGGAGGCATTGGTGCACCCCCTCCTCAAGAAACCGTCCCTGGACCCTACCATTCTGGACAATTTTCGTCCAGTCTCCCACCTTCCCTTCTTGGGAAAAGTGGTTGAGAAAGTGGTGGCCTTGCAACTTCAGAGGACCCTGGATGAAGCGGATTATCTAGACCCTTTCCAGTCAGGTTTCAGGCCGGGATATGGGACGGAAACTGCATTGGTCGCGCTTATGGATGATCTCTGGCGGGCGCGGGATGGAGGTATTGCATCCATCCTGGCTCTCTTGGATCTCTCAGCGGCTTTCGATACCATCGACCATGGTATCCTTTTGGGGCGGCTTAGAGAGTTGGGGGTGGGCAGCGTAGTTTTACGCTGGTTCACCTCCTTCCTCCAGGGCCGCTCCCAGTCGGTGGTGGTAGGGGAGGAGAGATCCAGCCCGCGATCGCTCCTGTGTGGGGTACCGCAGGGCTCAGTTCTCTCTCCTCTCCTATTCAACATCTACATGAAACTGCTGGGTGAGGTCATCCGACACCATGGGATGAGGTATCATCAGTATGCGGATGATACTCAACTGTATATCTCCATCCCAGGTGAAGTAAGTGATGCAGTGACCACCCTGTCCCAGTGCCTGGGGGCTGTGGGGGCCTGGATGGGGAACAACAGGCTTCAATTGAACCCTGGCAAGACTGAGTGGCTGTGGATCGATGGCTTAGCGTCTTCTGGGAAATTATCATCTTTGGTTCTCGATGGGGTAGCACTGCCCCATTCAGAACTGGTGCGCAGCTTGGGGGTCCTTCTAGACTCACGACTCCTGCTCGAAGAGCAAGTGGCAGTCGTGGCTAGGAGGGCTTTTGCACAGCTTCGGCTGGTGCGCCAGTTGCGCCCGTTCCTGAATCGCGATGCCCTCCGGACAGTCACTCATGCTCTCGTCATCTCCCATGTAGATTACTGCAATGCGCTCTACATGGGGCTACCCTTGAAGACTATCCGGAAGCTACAGCTGGTGCAGAATGCGGCCACGCAAGCAATTTTAGGTGCACCAAGATCTGCACATGTAACACCACTGCTCCGCGAGCTACATTGGGTGCCGGTTTGCTTCCGGGTACAATTCAAGGTGTTGCTTATCACCTTTAAAGCCCTACATGGCATGGGGCCAGAATACCTGAAGGACCGTCTTATCCCCATATTATCGACCCGCCCCACCCAATCATTCAGGGAGGGCCTGCTACGAGCCCCATCAATTAAAGAGTGTCACCTGATGGGGTCTAGGAGACGGGCCTTCTCTGTAGTTGCTCCTACACTGTGGAACACCTTGCCCCCGGAGTTGAGACAGATCTCCTCCCTCCCGACCTTTAGGAAAGATCTGAAGACCTGGTTCTGCCGCCTGGCATGGGAAGGAGGAAGGGATAGTTCCTCATGGGGGTGGCTTGTCCCTTAATCCTAAAAAGTCCTCCCTTTATTACTCTTTCGTCCATCTGGATTTTATTTTTATAATTATTTATATTAATTGTATGAATTGATGTTTTATATTGTATGTTCTATTTTAATTCTTTTTTGTTGTAAACCGCCCAGAGTTCCCCGTTGGGGGGAGATGGGCGGTCATATAAATTAAAATAATAATAATAATAATAATAATAATAATAATAATAATAATAATAATGTAAATGCACCTGCCCACTGGCATTAGCCAGGTTCAAGTATATGTCCAAGTTTATTATCCTGTATGCACTGAAGTAGTTCAGTGGCTTCAACTTGTGACTGGGTTCATACAACTTGCTAAGCCACAAGCAAATCACAAAATGTTATGTGTTCAGCCTTCTGTGAACCAAATCAGTATGGTTTTTAAATCATAATTTGTGACTTAGCATCATGCGGGAACCTAAACATCTGAGGTTATTAAACAAACCATTGTTAAATAAACCATGGCTTAACATGCCATGTGAATGAAGTATTGCAGAGAAGAAATGTTAACCCTGGCCCACAAAACTGCTCTGAGACCATCCATGCAATGTTATGGTCTCTTTCCAGCTCATCTGTAAAATGAGAACAATGATAACCAATTTACTTCCAATGACTGAGATTATGAAGAAATTGGTCCACCAGATTATCCTCCACTCAAACTCATCCTTGAGGCATTCTTCTCTCCCTGAGGCATATCCACAGAAGACAGGAGACACAGAAGGCACCATTATGTCACCACTGGGGCTACAATAGCAGCACATTTTGAGGTGAATAGCAGTATCAACGGGAAATGACTCTAAGCTCTTAGGGAGAAAAAAACCTCACACAATTCTTCTTCAGAATAAAAGTGGGTCGCTTCAAGCATGGTTTTTAAAAAGTACATTTAATGAATTGTTTTGCCCACATCTATTTCCATGGCCCAATACTCAAGACAGGCCTTTGTCCCTTTTTTCCTCCTTTTCAGAGAACTGCAACTTCCTTAGAAGAGAAAAAAAGGAAGTTTATATAATATGGCCCCGTCTTTAACAGGATTCAACATGGAGATTGTGTGCTGCATTTTGGCACTTTCCTAATAATTTCTCTCTGGTGGTCAGCAAAGTTGCTTATTAGAAATGGTAGCCATCAAGCCAGGGATACACACAGGCTGCTAAATTCCACCTTCCATCTCTGCTTAGATAGCTGAAAGATGATTGGGGCTGTAGTCGAAGGAATGGAATGTTTTTCATCGAATAGTCATAGACATTTGCATATGATTAACACTGGTCATGCTAATAGTGTAGGTCATCTTAACAGTGGTACTGGATCTTTTCCTCCTGCTCATCTGGATGATCCAAACAGTCAGATCTGACAACACTAATCATCTGGATGACATCCACTGCCATAGAAAACTAATTATGTGTTTTTCTTTCCTCTGCTGAATGCAAGAAAAGATATCCTATTTCTCTCCTTCACTGAATGGTAATGCAGGACAGTGTTTTTAGGGGCAACACAGATTTCCAGGGTCCTATCATGATTGTGGGAAGGGGCACTTGACAAGAGTCCATCAGCTAATAAGCTGGAAATGTCTATTTTCTGATCTTGCCATTATCAAGAAAGAAAGGGGGGCAAAAACTTTAAAGGAATTCCTTTTTTCAATAGAAATGTCATAATTTATTTGGTTTGTATAAAAAGCATAATTATTACAAAACCTGTCTTCTTTTATAAGAAGAAAATATATTATTTCACATCATAAATAAAATCAGCAAGCATACAACCACTAGCAACCAAAAAGACCTCCACAACACTCCTTTGTGCTTTCCATGTCAGTGCTTTGGAAACAGTTTTAAGATGTATTTATAGGATTACAGTACCAAAAAAACCACCTGAGGTATTTTGTTTCTTTCTTTCTTTAAAAAAAAAGAAAAGAAAATGAAACTTCAGACTTGAAGACGGAACACACATTGCAATTACACCATAAAAAATAAATAAATACAAAGATCTTCTTGCACAAGGGGACAGCATTCTGCAACTGAGCATACCCAGAGAATGCAAATACTGTCGGATTTGCTACTGGAACGGCAAGGGGAAAGAAACAGTAATGGGAATTTTTCAGGAGTAGAAAGCAAAGTCCTTTGTGCTTTGTCTCCTTTGTAGGCATCCAAACATTGGTCAAAAATGCCTCTGTTAAGATCATCTATCAGAAAGAACCTCGCTTTCTGGAGTCAGAAATGTTGACCACTGCTGGTGATTCTGTATTGCTTTGTAGATGTAACGAGAGGAGACCCATATAAATGAATAGATCTCCTCCTAAAGTTATTGCACTTTTCAGGGAACAACGAGATGTCAAGTCTTTGTGCAGAGTCCGCTTGCACCTGCCTTTCAACAGCTTGGAGAAGTGGTGATGGGGCTCTGAAGATAGCTTAGTGCATTGGAAGAAGAATGGACGGGGATGGAAACAGGGAAGTTAAAAACAGTTGTAGTGGATGTTCCTCTGTCCAGTGCAGACATAGCAGGGCTTCCAGCCTCTGCTGAGCAATTTGGAGCAAGGACCTGGGACTCAAACTGCAACAGCTGGCCCATGAAGCTAAAGTTAGGGGAGATGATGCTTCTTCTCTGTTTCACAAACTCAAAGGCTTCATCTAGTTTGACTCGGTTGGTCCTCATAAGGTAAGCAAGGCAAATGGTTGCAGAGCGGGAGATACCAGCTTGGCAGTGAACAAACACTCGTCCGCCATCATTTTTTATGGAGTCTGAAAAAATGAGTAAAACATAAAGCTTAGCACATTTCTCTTCCAAGATGCTTTTGCCTGAAGGGAGAACCTTTCCTAGCATCTCAATATTCAGCTGGGAAGCAAGACTGAGGCACGAAGGAAGACAGCAATGATAGGTTATGGGTGCTTTGTCTGAACACGCAAGTAATTTATTCTAATTGGCCACTTAATTCTTGCTGAAAAGGCTACCTTGAAAATGCTGTCAGCATGAGATATAGGACCAGATTACTAGCTACTCTTTACAACACCCACGTCACTGAATTCAGTGACGTCATGCATAGAGTCTTAGGTGTTCTTGGCCTGTACAGAACTATTGTCCAAGGAAACTCAAGCATCAGCATAGCTACAGATGTATTTTAATAACTGGTGCTATCTTGATCCCCCCTAGCTATCTGGATCTCAAACTCAAAGAAGGCTCCTGAAAGACTGGTGCCCAGGATATTATAAATTTGGAATCCAATGGGAAAGCTGCAGAAAGAAAAAAACATTTACCTATGAAGTCAATTGCTTCATTAAACCAGCAACTGATGTCAGCTTTATGGTTGTCCTCCACAGGGATGCTTTTGTACTGATAGTGCCCTTCAAAATGGTTGGGGCAGTTTGCAGAGACGTTGATCAAGGCGGTGATCCCCAAAGTATCCAGCATGTCTTTTCTGGAAGCATGATAGGCGCTGCCTAAATACAGGAAAGGTAGGATTTCCACTGGACCACCCTGAAACAGAGAAGAACACGATCTATTAAGCCCCGGGTAAAAATTGCCACTATTCCAGGATGATTGTTCTCACTGCTATGTGCCCATGCCAGATACAAAATTGAAACGACTTTTACATGAGCCAATGTAAAAAAAAAGAAAAAAAGAAGAAGGCACCCCCCCCCCCGGCTCCCCAGCCTCCTTTGAGGCCAACTGACCTGGTCATAGAGAGGGGTTCCACAGGAGCTGCAGTTCGAATCGGCGCTGCCAGGGGCAGTGGCGCTGCTGAGCGGCAGAGTGAGGCCTCTCGGGGCAGAGGGCTTTGTGCACAGTTCGGGGCAGGTGGAAGAGAAGGCCTCGTATCCTCCTGGGAGAAGATAAAGAGAGAAAAGCGGGGTTGTTAATAAATTCAGAGAAGCAAAGTGGGCTCCTGGGGGCAGGTTTCAGAAGACCGGAGCGGGGTGGCGGTGGCCGAGTGGTCCCTCTCCAGCCTGCGGTCCCAAAGAGGGAGCTGCTGCAAGTCGCCGAGCGCCCGTCTCTTCTAGCTATCAGCCCTTCCTTTCTGGAAACTACAGTATGGCGTGCCTTTAGCTCCAAGCGAGGCGACTCATTCGCGTCAGTTCCCCGCTCCGTAGACCTGAGGGTGGAGTCCCGGGGGAGCCCAGGGAAGGCGACCTCGCTCCCGAGCTAAAACTCACCCTTGAGGAAGCAGATGCGGGCGTCCCTGGCTTCCCTGCGGAGGGTGTTAAGAGCCAGCAGGAGGGTGCTATCCCGCTTGGGCGCCTCGAGGTCGGCGCTGCGCTCATCCAGCAGCACCACGGCGTGGAAGAGGCGCTTGTGCAGGCGGGCGCGCGTTTCTTCGTTGGGAAGAATGTGCTCCAAGCCCACGGCCCCCTTCGCCCTCCGCCGGACGATGGTGCTGAGGCGGACGTTGCAAGAGCCTCCGACGTGCGAGGAGTTGAAGGCGAAAAAGGATCGGCAGTCCAGCACCAGGCATTGTAAGTCGTGGTCTTGGAGCAGGTCGCGCAGCGTCTCGCAATCCAGGGCGCACACTTGCATGTTGACCATCGCTCGGGACAGCGCGGAAAGGCAAAGACCCCTCTCCTTTCGTCTCCCTCCTCAGAGCCCTTTTATTCCGCTTGGCTGGGCTGGTCGCTTTTCACCCTATGGACAGGTTTCTTGGCAAGCAGCCTCGGACGATTTATCCCGTCCGGGCAATTTCTGTATCCCCCAAGGAGGCTGGATCTGAGCCGGGAGGTGAAGCCTTTTATTCGGACTTGGCTGGCCTGACTCGCGCGCCGGTAGTTTGGTGGCGCGTCTTGCGGTTGAATTGTTGCTGCTCTTAAGCTTGCTTGCTGTTTGGTAGCTCAGCCGACCGGTGTGGCTTTTATATGGTGAGGCGCTTCTTTCTTTCTTTCTTTCTTTTTTTTTTTAAATGAATGGAGCCCTGTCACGTGACCCCCTCTTTCACAGAAGACGTCACCAGCAGCCACTCCCAGCTCCGAAGCACTCACGTCATTGAGCCGCCTGAACAGCAAAGTCACTTCGAGTGCCTGTCCACAAAAGCCCTCCTCCCTCCCCCGGGAAGGAAGCCGACTGATGCAAGCTCGCCCGCGACCTCGCCCCTCCGCCGCCTGACCTTTCCGTGCTTTTTAGAGGGCGCAGCGTGTACAACAACAAATGCGTACACCAAACAAAAGGCAGGAGCGGGCTCGCGGATATGTAATCCCCGTTCGTTCACACTGTAGAATGGGAAGGGGGCCGGGGGGGGGGGGCGTTAGCTCCCTGCATTTACCTGCTCTCGGCCTCTCTGCTTCCCTCTGCGGGTTGAAATTGTAGGAGCCAAACTCCGGAATCTGATACTGTAGTGTGAGACTCAAGGACCCTCTGACAGTAGCGAAGGATCAGCCAGCCGTGGCAAACAAGCTTGGTACCTACATTTTATCTATTTTATCGTAAGCCGCCTGGAGTCACGTTCGGGAGATGGGTGGCTATATAAGTCGAATAAATAAATAATCGTGTCTTGCTAAAACACACGCTGTCCTCCTCAGCATTCTTTATCCCCCCACCCCTCTTCCTTCCTCTAATTTATTCTATTTTATAGTTATTATATCGCTGTGTTACATATTGACATGACTGTCTACAGAAGCATCAGATCCTTAAGACCAAGCCTTAACATGACCAAGTGGCCATTCTACAAAGCTGTAGGTTGTCTGATTCTACAAAGCTGTAGGTTGTCAAGAAAGAAAAGGTGGAAATGACGGTGTACACTACAGGAAGGTAGTTACCTTCCTAAGTCTGGGACCTCTGAAATTAATCAGGGGCCCTCTTCATTCTGCGTTCTGTGTGCTCAGACAGCTGCTGCATAACATGGAGTTTTGTTCTCATGAAGGTGCACTAGAGTTCAAAGCTGACTGTTTTCTAAAAGCATCATGGGACATTCCGGTTTGGACCTGCTTATAAAAGTCACAGTTGAGTTTTAACAATGTTTTAAACAACTAATGTGTTCTGTTTGTTTTCTAAGGGTGGTGGTCATTCCACCAGGTGGATAGCAACCAGATTGTTGTACAACTAATTATTTTTCAGTTGACAAATTATTAATAAATATATTCACTTAGTAAGCTGAGATATCATACAACATTTAAACACTATTCATTTTTAAAGGCACCCTCTAGTAACTGATTTGTAAAATAACTGGTATAGACATGTGTATGTAAACTAATTACACAGTTAAAATATAGCCGTTCGTGGCAGTATGGAACTATCTGTTTTATCCACATCTATACATTCAAGCAGTGATTTAAATACTATAAGCATTTTAATTTAATCCATCTGCATAACTTTTAAACATCCGTTTACTAGAGTTTGATCTTGCAGATTTTTTTCTGCGAAGCAAACCTGTACAGGTGGTGCAATCATATTTGAAATGTTTATGCTTTGGGGAAGAAACTAGTACATTTTGCATGATTTTTGAATAGGTAAAAGCATTCCTGTTCCATTTCAACAGGCCTGACCCATCTTTAGGGGAACATAAATATGTATTAGATAGAATGAATATGTAACAATTCATTCAGTGCTTCTGAAAATGCCAAAGGGAACAAACCATCTGGAGAGAGGAAATGTAGGATCACTTCCAAAATCCCAGCCAACATGTCTGACACTTAAGATGGTCGGTCATTACATCCTGCTCCCTCCTTCCTACTTAAACAGAGTCTGCTGGTTTACCTTTAAACCAAAATTGATTTTTTTTTTTCCTCAAAGGCTATTTGAGAAAAATATTATAAATAACATACTATTATTTTGAAGCCTTGAAACAGAAAATTGTGCCTCCCCACTACTGAGTTACACTGCCATGCAGCCATCAGGGAGTGGCAGAAATATTATTTTCACATGGAACGTGCTGCCCCATTGCCTGCACTTATTCTGCTTCTATGGTCTCTGTTCCCAGTCACTGCCAGTCACTTGTTTTCCTCCCAAAGGAATGGGGGACAGATTTTAAAGTTCTTGAGACTGCCCTTGGATAGCATCAGAATAAGGGGGGAAATATTACTTTTACAGTGAATAGTTAAGAACAGCATAAGCCGCACAGGCTAGGGATAAGATGAAAACAACTGCAAGAAGATACAGCAGGAAAAAAAATCCAGGGCACATTTATGCCATGGTTAGGTGCAAATGGAGATGCAGCGTATAGAAATTAGGTTAGCTGTAATTAATTTACAGTCTACTTACATCACTGAGATTTAAGTACAGCTAACTGCATTTGGAATGGAGAGATTATGATTCCTTGGGTCCTCAGAAGACAGACTTAGGGAGCAAGATTCCTGGGCAGCATTCCTCCTTTCAAAAAAGCATATGCAAGTATAAACTAGATGGTTTATGTAATACAAATGGACTGCAACAAATAGATTTCATGTTGGCTAGGCTATGCTGCCTGGGGATAATGGGGACTGTAGCCCATTCAAATGGGATAGAACTTTCTACCAATAGTTTTCCATTAGAGGAAAGAGACATTCTAAACAGGAAAGTCAACTGTACATCTTAGAACAGTGTTTCTCAACTTTAGCAACTATGCAAGATGCGTGGACTTCAACTCCCAGAATTCCCCAACCAGCATGCTGGCTGAGGAATTCTGGGAGTTGAAATCTACACATCTTAAAGTTGCTGAGGCTGAGAGCTTTCCAAACTTTCCATGTTGGTGACACACTTTTTAGACATACATCATTTCGCGACACACTCTTAAGCAGGCCACAAGGCAGGCACTAGGACCTGCGTGGAATCACAGCAGGTTTGGAGGCAGCAAGGCACAAGGCAGGCACTAGGACCTGCGCGGAATCCTGGCAGGGCAGGTTTGGAGGCAGCAAGGCACAAGGCAGGCACTAGGACCTGCGCAGAATCACAGCAGGTTTGGAGGCAGCAAGGCACAAGGCAGGCACTAGGACCTGTGTGGAATCCTGGCAGGGCTCGGAGGAAGCAGCAGCCGCGACACACCCAGACACTGCAGCCGACACACTAACGTGTCCCTACACACAGTTTGGAAAGCTCTGTCTTAGAAGATGGGAATCATCTAATAACCGTCTCCTGTAAAGCTTATCTGCTATGCATAAGACTTAACCTTTCATTGGGTGAAGATTCCTGTGCCCATCCACTACCCCTCCTAGCCTTTAAAAGAACAGGTATTTCTTAATGTCTCTCGCTTAATCATATTCAACAAACCTGGGACAAACCCATGCAGGTTTGCATGAAGTTATTTTGTAAAATGCTACGTTTCTCTTGTGTGTTGTATAATCCCCCCCATTCCATCATAGAAGTTCTTATGAGAAGGAGGTGACAATCTACCAAGCCACCTTTCCACTTGAAAGACCTGATGCTCAGAAATCATGAAGCATAATGAGACAAAAGTTTCTGCAAATGGGAAAATGGACTGCCAACAATGTCCACAGAACTTTAGCAAGGAAGGAATGGAGGAGTTTTACTGAAGTTTCAAATATACTGCAGCTGAGCCAGAAATAAATCAGCCCAGTTCTCAAATACTACTGACATCCTGAGATCCCAGAAGTGTGGAGCTGTTTTCAAACCAGTACCTTTCTCATGAGGAAGTGTGGAGTCCTTGGTGCTCTCTGAGCCTTGTTGTTTTCTTGCATACGTTTCATTGCCAAATTAGGCAACATCTTCAGTGCTAGAAGGGAGTGGGGTTTATTTATATACAGTAGTTTGCCCTGACAGTGTTGGTGGGGGTGTTGTTCTCTCCTTGGGGAGGAAAGGAGAGAACAACACTTCCACTAAGACTGTCAGGGCAAACTACTGTATATAAAAACACGTCACTCCCTTCTAGCACTGAAGATGTTGCCTAGTTTGGCAATTAAACGTCTACAAGAAAACAACAAGGCTCAGAGAGCACCAAGGACTCCACAGTTCAACCCTGAGCTACAAATATTCTCTTCATGAGGAAGTGTCTTGGGAGACTGTGTTGGATGCCCTCGTCTTTTCTTTTTCTTTTTTTGCTCTCTCTTGCTGCTGGCATCCCCACACCTCAGTGGCTGCTTGCCAGCATTCCCTTAGGGAAGTGTCTGTCAACCTTGGCAAGTTTAAGATGTGTGGATTTCATCTCCTAGAATTCTCCAGCCAGCATGCTACCTGGATAATACTGGGAAATGAAGTCCACACGTCTTAAAAGTTGCCAAGGTTGAGAAACACTGCCTTAGGGAATGTAATCTGGAAGCTGAAAAATGTCCCCCATGCTACCCTAGGAGTCTTAGGACTTTAGCTGTAGTACTATGGAAACACGTAGCAGAATTATGGCCTTTTCATCCAAATCCAATGCCATGATTCAGTACAAAGGGTACCCTGGGGCCCCTTCAGTATTTTAGGCACTAAAGTGCGCGTGTAGTTTTCCAGCTGAGTTGCTGTTCTATGTGCAGCCACTGATTAGAAGACATTGTCTACTGGGCTTATAAAATAGTTGTGCATCTCAGTGCATGATGTTGTATATATTGCATATATGGTAAAAATAGGCAGAATTTGTAGGGTTAGGCACATTTTATTATTTGTGTTTACAGCACAGAAACAAGCTAAGAGACACTGTATATTACTGCAGTTACAAAGGAACTAAGAGACCATGCTGCTGTTTTAAAAACATTTGGTAAAATATTGTGTGTGCTATTTACAGTTGCTCAGCAGTACAGTGCTCATTAAAAAGCATTTAAAATAATAAATGAATAAGACCTAGGTCTTCCTGCCTGGAAAATTCCCTTATCTCGAGATCAAAGGGGACAGTACGTTGGAAAACAGGTTTTAACCACTCCCACTGACAAGCATCATAATACCATCATAATGCCTTCCTCCAGTAGACTTTGACTCCTGGTGACTTCATGGACACATTCACATAGTTTTCTAGGCAACAATACGGAAGTGGTTTGCCATTCCCTTCTTGCAGGAGATAGATATCACTTCCTGGTCTAGTCCACAGCCTAGGGATTTCCCTGTGGTCTCCTATCTGGGTCGTGTAGGATCTAAAGCTTATCGTGTTTTTTTTTTAATTGAACTATAATTAACATGATCAAGTAACTACATAACATATATAGATTCATAATGCATAGAGAAAAAAAATACAGAAAATACAAAAAGTCTACTAAAGAGTAAGTAAAGACACAGGTATTATACATGTACATATTTACCATATATCTAAAATATTACTAGTACAGTAAAAGGTCGATTGCTATTGAGATAAACTATAAAATCCAGCCAAATTCGATAGAATTGTGGTTCCTGCCTCTGATGTTTCATTATTTTAGTTATGTCTGTAATTTTTTCTAACGTAGCAATTGAAGTGGCCTTATTAATCCATATCTCAATTATCATGTTATCTAGACTAGAGTTTTCCAATATTGGGCAATTATTATTTTAGCTGCTAAAATTAAGTAGATAATAAGTTCCTTATTTTTAAGCTTGAGATTCAGTCCTGTAAATAAAAGTAGTAAGCCTAACTCTGGGGAACATTCAATTCTTTGTTTAGAAATGGTACTTACCTCCCCCAAATTTTTACTAATTGGTGTTTTAATCCCATATCATTACACAATGAAGTAGCAAACTAACAATTAGTTCAAACTTTGAGAATTTTTTTCAAGAATATAATATAAATGAAGAATATGTAAGAATAAAGTAGGATGCTATGAAGGCAGTATTAAAAAGAGAATGCATAAAGCAGATGAGCATTATTTTAAAAAAAAGATAATCACAAATGGCAAGTAAGCTTTATTCAGAAATTAACAGTCTACTAGCAAAATACAACAGAACTGGATCAGCCAGTATTTATAAACAGCTAGAAAACAAAAGGAGAGAGTTAGGTGATTGGGAGACAGATAAAATCTCCTCTCAAATTGCTAAGCAAAGGTATTACAAATATGATAATAAAAATTCTGGAATTCTGGCAAATAAATTGAAAAGAGCTAAGGGAAAAAAGTATTAGTGCAATTAAAGATAGCAATACCCAGACAGTGACTAAAACCAAAGATAAATGTAATAATTTGATTTTTTTCAGCAATTATATTCTTTAAATTGAATTAATTAAATTTTATTATGGGTTATTTAAGGCTTAAATAACCCATCACTAACAAAAATTAATCAATATTTAAATAGAATAACATTCCCAGAACTAGCTCCAGAGGACATCCAATTTATGGAATCTCCTTTTTCTACTTCAGAAATTTCTGAAGTCTTGAGAACTATTAAAAACGGAAAATCTCCAGGCCCTGATGGATTGTCAGGGAATTTTACAAAGAGTTTAAAGAAGTCTTAATACCTGAATTTCTACTTTTATGCAATACTTTGTACCAGGGGACCCCTTACCAGAGTCTTGGAAATTTATTTGTTCTTTTCAAGGTCAACCAAGATTGGCTGGAAGATACATAACTTGGTAGCACAGGGAAAGAACCATCATTCCTGCCCCATATCATGAAAGTAGCCTGGCAAAAGATAGAATATTGAGAAAGAAACAGCATCAGGTGACCAGGATACAAACTAAATGCAACTGAAGTGGCAGATGTTATACCCCTGGCACAAAATAAAAGTCTTTTCAATGCATGTACATGAGCACCCACCCACACACACACACACACACAAATGGAAAGGATGACTCCCCCCCCCAAAAAAAAAGATAAACATGTTTTTGAACCATTTCTGAGCCAGCCTTGCCTACTCTGGGATTAACAATGCTCCCATATATGTGCCTATTCATTACAGACTGTTCGTGCAATTTGGACTCAATTAAGCATTTTTCAGTGAAGAAACCTACGTGACCCTCTATTTTCTACTATTGTATTCAATAATGTGGAATGCCTACACACACTTACTAACATTTCCAGCCTCTGATGGGAAACATCAAGAGCCTTTGTTTTTTCACAAGCTCAGAGGTCTTTATTAGTGATTAACTGACAGTGGAAGGTTCAAATCCCTCCTCTGAGCCTTTTCAATAAGCAGTTTATCCAGACAATTAGATTAGGTCTTCACCTCTACTTTTATTTCATATTAATAACTCAGAGTGCAAACTTGTTTTTTCTTACACGTTTTTCCAGAATGTTCCAGAACATTCTCAGCTTCCCGAGTCTTTCTTCATTTTCATCTCCCCTCTTATAAAGAGTAAACAAGAATATCTATTTATAAATACTTTAAACATTACACTAAATGAAAACAAGGCTTATATGACTTCTTTCCAGATTTTATCTTATCAAAAACACCATAAATTTCCAGTGAGTAATTTTAATTTTTAGTATTTACATTTTATTTTTGAACTTCAAACACACTTCAGTTACACATATGTCTGTTGATGAATCATGATGACTAAAATATATCTCTTTCAGTTTCTACAATATAATATTTTCCTCAGTTGATTTTCTAATGTCAAATTTTTTAAACTTCAGGCAAACTTAGTTCTATCATGCAAAGTTAGAGTATTTTCTAACTGGCTGTGTAATTGTCTCCATTCGGAAGCTTTAGTGCCAAAAGTCTAGATTTGTGGCTGATCCAGATTTTGTTTTCTGAAAAATAAACATGGGCAGGAAAACACAATTTGTGTCTATTTATTTCGTATCATTGTTACTATAATAACACAGAGAATTAGTAACAGACTATGAACCAAAAAAATCATATTCCACCCCCATTTCAGCAAAACCATTAAGAAAAGAGCATCAGGCAATTTAGGGGAGAAATAGAATCCCTCAACTATTGCTATCTCAAATAAAATCACTGAACTCAGAGGAGATTCAGGCATTACACAAATGTTTCTTTTTTAAAACAACAACATCATCATGTGTTGAAGGAGCCCCAATAGCTGGACTCACACATCATGTCAAGCTACAAACAACAATGTTGAAATCACAACAGCTGGGCCCTGTTACAAAGGACCCCTTTTGGAAGAGTATATTGTGAATACATAGACAATAAAGGTAAAGGTTCCCCCCACACATTTGTGCAGTCATGTCCGATTCTAGGGGCCGGTGCTCATCTCCGTTTCTTAGCCGAAGAGCCAGTGTTGTCCGAAGACGCTTCCACAGTCATGTGGCCGGCATGACGCATGCGGAACGCTGTTACCTACGCACCGAAGTGGTACCTATTAATCTACTTGCGTTTGCATGCTTTCAAATTGCTAGGTTGGCAAGAGCTGGGGCTAGTGCGGGAGCTCACTCTGTCACACGGGGCTAGGGATTTGAACCTCCGAACTTGCGATCTTCCGATCGACAAGCCTGGCGTCTTACCCGCTGAGCCACCACACCCCTACATAGACAATATTGGACTTAAAAATGAGTATTGGATTATAAAATTTAATTTTCTCCCCGACTCAGGAAAAGGGTAGTTCAAATGTGAAAAACTCAGCCCAGTGTTTCTCAACCTTAGCAACTTTAACATATGTGGACTTCAACTCCCAGAATTCCCCAGCCAGCATGCTGGCTGGGGAATTCTGGGAATTGAAGTCCACATATCTTAAATCTGCCAAGGTTGAGAAACACTGACTCAGCCTGAAGGAGGGTCATTCTCTTCTTGGCCCAAACCACAGCACAAACCTTCCCTGGGCAGCCTCTTTTTTCTGCCCTGACCTTTCAAGTTTCCATCATTTCATCCCCACCCTATGAGACAGCCTGAAATTGCCCTTAGCTGTCCAGATGTTAGTAGCATTTTCCTCCTTACTGTGACATTGTACAATGGCAAGATGAATCCGTTAGGCTTTCTCTTCATTTCAGGTAGGAACCAGCAATGCAATTAGCAACTTACTGTAGATGTTACCACTGCTTTCTGCCTACAGGGTTGGTGGGTAGCACTTCAGCTCAGCTATGGAGAAAGGCTTGTATCTTGCAGCTGGCACTCTTAATTGCTAAGGAAAAGTTAAGATGGTCCTTCTGAGAAAGGAAAAAATGAACCAGAATTTTTACTGAATCTCTGCATTGCTGAATATCTGGGTGTGACTTGCCAACCTCCATTCTAAAACATTATATATTTTTTCTTTTTGTCCTCTACCGTGCTACTTATTTTAGCATTGTATTTCACTTGCATTTTACTCTTTACTTGATATTTTAAATTGGACTGCTCATTTCCCCAATAAAAATATGTCTATGAAGGTTCTCAGTCATCCAGGCGGAATTGTCTGTAGCTTGAATCATGTCAACTGGATTTCTATTTTCTCAGTGAAAAGTGGAGCGAAACGTTTCCACTGAGAAAATAGAAATCCAGTTGACATGATTCAAGCTACAGACAGTTCCCCAATAAAAATAATTTGAAGGTCTTGTATTTCTGCTATTGCTGTTATTCCCTAAAGACATTATGTTAATACTTCAAATTTGCATGTGTTATGTGCATGTAAATTTTATTTAAAATATCTTTTAATTGGAAGTTGTACGTGTGGTTCATGAAGATACCATTTCAATCTCTGTTTAAAGATTCCTTGGTGGTTCTCTCATAGGAGGTACTTTAAAGTTTGAACTCTGCTGCTGCACATGTCTGGAAATTTACATCGGGCTAAACCAAAAGCAAACAAATCAGATTAAGGTTTATTGCAACATTTTCAAACTGTGAGTCTGGACCCACTATTCGATTTCAGCATTGCTCTGAGTGAGTCCCTTGTCTTCAGTCAGGTGATGACAAAAGAGATGTAAGGAAACGTCCAGATGTACTGAAGGATTAGAAATTAAAAGACATTTTAATAGGAATAATGAACTACTGTCTATGTTCAAATAAATATTTCCTTCACAAATGAGAAGTTTCTTTCAGTGTTTGCATTGCACCTTCACTTGCTACTGCCACCATGTTGTAAATGGTTGACTTCAGAGATCTGCGATCCCCTCAGATGGGTCTTGGGTGAGGGATGCCTGAGAATCCTTTGTTTAATCTAATCATAATGTAGAACAACCGAATAAGTATATTTGATAGCAATTGTAATGGGTTTCAGCAAGTTGTTGCCCTATTTTGCACCTTAAATGGTTGAGTGCAGTGGTGGTGGTGGTGGGGGCACAGGAATCAGATTGACGCACACCCCGCCCCTTTTCTACAGGTGCAACAACAGTGTGTGCATGCCCCAAAGGGGCGAAGCTGCTTTTCTCATTCTGAGAAAAGCAAGAACCTGCTGATGTCACTGATTAGGTAAAATGGGGTTTTCTAAATCCATACTTTTAGTTTATGATTTTATGAGCATCATAAAATCCAAAGTCACAGAATTAACAGTAAATACAATTCTAATATGCATGCTTTTTGAAAAAGTAGACATGCATATTATTTCATATAAAAAATGTGTCATCCTAATTAATCCATTCAACATAGCTAAGCTTTAGCTTAAATATTATTTAATGGAATATTTAATGGAAATGCTGAGTTTTGAGACCTACCTAATGAATCTGGATACTTAAGTAAACCTCTTGAGAAGACATTTCTGAGAATTATTCCTTTTCAGTGGATGATTAATTTCACAGAGGGTGATATTTTCAGTGGATGATTAATATCACAGAGGGGAGCGAATATTCTATCAGCTCCCCACTACAGTGCCTCCAGAAAATCAAAGACCTAAATATAGATGATAAAATCATGGTTTCATTCGAGGTCACAGCACTCTTTACATCCATAGACCCAGAACTAGCGAAAGAATGCACGGCAGTAGTACCACACAACACACCCAACCTAACCAAATACACTAAGATCGAAATACCCAGAATCATGGACCTCATCAACCCCTGCCTCACTACCTACTTTCAGTTTGATGGACAAATATACCAACAAATCAGAGGAACACCCATGGGATGACCACTCTTATGACTCATAGCTGAGACCGTACTGCAGCGTCTAGAAACTATAGCACTCCCACACATACAACCAAAAATATGGATCCAGTATGTAGATGACACCTTCGTCATAATAAAAAAGGAACAACTAGAGAAGTCACATGAAACTATCAACAACATCTTCAAAGGAATAAAATTAACAAAGGAAGAAGAAAACAACAACACGCTACCCTTCCTAGATATACTCATCAGCAGAGGAAACAACGGCAAGTTAGAAATGCAAGTCTATCGAAAAACAACCTACACTAACCAAGTGCTCCATAACCAAAGTAACAACCCAACCTCCCTCAAGAGGAGCTGTGTAAGAACATTATTCAGATAAGTACAAGCGCACTGCAGCAAACCAGAACATCAGAAAAAGGAAACAGATTGCCTATACAACATCTTCCAACAAAATGGATACCCATGCAACTTTATCAAAAAATGCCTGACCACTCAACCCACTACAGCACAACCAACACAAGCTATGAAAATGATAACACTGCCATACATCAGAAACATCTCAGAAACAACCAACAGACTATTACAACCACAGGGCATTACCATAGCACACAAACCAATTAAAGCTCTCTAAAACATCTTAAGTAAACCAAAAGACCCAGTAGCCCAAGAATAAAAAAACAGGAGTCATCTACAGCATACAGTGTTAGGATGGTAACAGCCACTATGTAGGACAGACCAGCAGAAGACTAGCAGAACGCATCCATGAACACCAACTATCAGAAGACACAATGAAAACTCCTTAATCTCACAACATGTGGACAGACTCAACCATAGTTTCCACTAGGAAACTGTGAGCATCCTAGACCAAGCTAAATCCAAAAATGCTAGGGAATTCCTGGAAGCTTGGCAGTCAGACACATCAGCCATCAATAGACTCATAGAGATAAACTATATTTACAAACCATTCAAAAGAGACAATAATAAAACTAAGGAAACAAAAAGACCAGAACACATCCTCTCCAGCAGCTTACACCCAGATAAGCAGAGATTAACACCAGACAAGCAATCAATCAGAAAACAATACTCTAATCAAGGAACCACCAAGGAAACAAACAATTAAGCAGACAAACAATCAAGCAGAAAACAATACCCTAATCAAGGAACTACCAAGGAGAACACCACACCCCCACCAACACTGCAGGGGAAACTACTGTATATAAGAAGAGCAGGTGGCAGTCGTGGCCAGGAGAGCCTTTGCACAACTTCGTGTTGTGCGCCAGTTACGACCTTTCCTGGAACGAGAGGCCCTTCGAACGGTCACCCATGCCCTGGTTATCTTACATATAGACTACTGTAATGCGCTCTACATGGGGCTACCCTTGAAGAGTATCCAGAAGCTTCAGCTGATCCAGAATGCGGCCGCACAGACGATCTTGGAAGTCCTGTATCACCTTTGTTACGTGAGCCGCACTGGGTTCCAGTTTGCTTCCGGGTCCAATTCAAGGTGTTGGTTATGACCTTTAAAGCCCTTCATGGCATGGGACCAGGTTACCTAAGGGACCGTCTTATCCCCATTACATCGTCTCGTCCCATCCGGTCATGCAGGGAAGGCATGCTACGGACCCCATCGGTCAAAGAATTCCATCTAAAGGGGTCACGGAAGCGTGCCTTCTCTGCAGTAGTGCCTGCCCTGTGGAATATTTTTCCCCTAGAGTTAAGACAGTCCCCCTCGCTCCTGGACTTCCGGAAAAAACTCAAGACTTGCCTCTGCCAACAGGCCTGGGGTGGGAATAAGAGTATACACTCTTGGGGATGGCTAATACTTTAGGATGGCCCTAGAATTGCCCTTTCCAGTGTTTTAAAGAAGATACCACCACCTTGATTTTATTATATTTATTGTATTTTTAAATTGCTTATTTTAATGTTTATTTAACTTTATTTATATTTGTATTAGAATTTGTGTTGAATTGTAAACCGCCCAGAGTCCCTGTGAGGGAATTGGGTGGTGATAAATCGGATAAATAAATAAATAAATAAAAATATAAACAGGGAGCAGACCCCACACTCACTCACTCTGAATATTACCTAGTCAGGTAATGAAACATCTGCAATCAAATAACCATGCTCAGAGAGCACCAAGGACTCCACACTTCATCCCTGAGCTATATACAGTATATTCTCTTCTATGACTAGTATCAGTTGAATGTAATCTTTGGAATAACTGTGATTGCTCTGAAGAATGGATAACACACATTGACTTTCCAACATTTTTGCATTTAATTAAGAAAGCTGCCATCAGTCACCTGGATATACATAATTCTTTAGGTTTCATAATGCCTATATAGACCTTTTGGAGGCAATTAATAACAGGGATAAAGATTCTTAACCATCTGCTAATGATGAATTGAATCCAAAACCAATTTTAAACTGCAGACATAAGCCTAAAGCTACTACACATAGTTTATTGTTTTAACTGTGGAAAACCTCCCACTTATTAACTTTCTGTGAAGGCTGGTTTATGTAACCTTTAGGAATATGGCCAAGTTATTTTCAGTTCTGGCCAAAAGCCCAGATGAACGTATGGGTGGGGCAAAGCAGCTGTCAGAAAGATCCATTGTAAATATAATGGACCCACCATGCAGCCAACCACCATCAGGAGTTAGAAAAACAAGAGTTGGCAAAACTGTTCCTGGGCAAGTGACAAATGTGAAGGTTGGAAGGACCAAGGTCAGACACAAAGATCCTGAGACCAGACTGATCTGATCAAATAAGAATGGACAGATGTCAACTAGTCCTCCCACAAACAAATGACCAGCTCCCAGTTCATTAGGACACACAGATGGGAAAAAACGATTTGAGCCTGGGGAGAGATAGAGATAGATACAGAGAGAGAGAGAGAGATGGCATGAGGCTTATGACTGGTGGCTGCTGGTTTTCTGCTCTAATTACAGTTTTTCTACTCTCTGTAATAAAAGTAGCTTATTCAAGAACAGTGTTTTTGAATCTTTCCCTGCTAGCCTTCAAGTTTGACTAACAGTCTGGTGAAGCCTGACAACAGGGATTCACGTATCAAACTGACTCTTTTGCTGGGCGCGCACTGCATTCTGAGCCAAACCCAAGCACACCACAGTCTGTCTTAATGTGATGGCTCTTGGTTGCAGGTTTGGATACTGCATTATAAGAAAGTAAAGTTTCTCCAGTTAGAAAATTGGCATGTTATGGCTAGGATACAATTCTTTGGAGTCCTTGGTGCTCTCTGAGCCTTGTTGTTTTCTTGCAGACGTTTCATTGCCAGGCTAGGCAACATCTTCAGTGCGAAAAGGGAGTGGGACTTGCTCTCTGTTTATATACCCTGGCTTGTCCTGCCTGTGTTGGTGGGGGTGTTGTACTCTCCTTGGTAGTTCCTTGGTTGGGCTGTTGTTTGCTGCTTGGTTGATTGACTGAGTTAATAGTTCCTTGATTAGGGTCTATTGTGTTGTTTGATTGCTCCTCTGGTGCTAATCTTGCTGTTAATCTTTGCCTATCTGGTTGTTGATTGCTGGCAAGGAGGTGTTCTGGTCTTCTGGCTTTTCTATTGTCTCTTATGAATGGTATGTAAATGTTGCTTACCTCTATGTGTCTGTTGATGGCTGCTTTGTCTGAGTGCCACGCTTCCAGGAATTCTCTAGCATTTTTGGACTTGGCTTGGTTTAAGATGCTCACAGTTTCCCAGTTGAAAGTATGGTTAAGTCTGTCCATGTGTTGTGAGATTAAGGAGTTTTCATCGTGTCTTCTGACTGCTAGTTGGTGTTCGTGGATGCGTTCTGCTAGTCTTCTGCCAGTCTGTCCTACATAGTGGCTGTTACAGTCCTTACACTGTATGTTGTAGATAACTCCTGTTTTTTCTTCTTAGGCTACTGGGTCTTTTGGTTTACTTACGATGTTCTGAAGGGTTTTGGTTGGTTTGTGTGCTACGGTGATGCCATGTGGATGTAACAGTCTATTAGTAGTTTCTGAGATGTTTCTGATGTATGGCAGTGTAATCCTTTTCATAGCTTCTGTTGGTTTTGCTGTGGTGGGTTGAGTGGTCAAAGAATTACAATTCTTTGCAAGGATGCTTAATTCTATATGTACAAGGAATTCTGTATGGATGGATGGTTTTATATATATGTATTATCCTCAGTTGCAGTGACCCAATGATTCTAGTGATCCAACTTCAAGTGGCACAGTGCAGAATAAATGTATGTATTACTTAGTACTAGCAAACTCGTTGTTGTAGGACAGTCTTCTCAAAACTTGTGCTATCCAGCTATATAGGACTGTAGTTCCTAATACTTCTGCTGGGAATTGTGAGTGATGGGATTTGCAGTTGTTGGCCAAAACATTTGGCTGGCATCAGGTTAGGGAAGGCTGCTATTGAATTAAACAGTGACATCTTTCACTTGTGAGCAAAGACATTTGAATTCAGAATAACCACTCTAAGGGCTGCAAGTTGGATTGGTGGGCAGCTTGCATCATTGAAATCATACTGGGACCTGGTCTTTATTGCAAATATTTAGACTTCGTTTCACAGTCCTTTGGAAAATGATTGCCGCTGCCAAATTAAATCCTCAGGAGGTAGGAATTTAAATGCTGTGATGCAGAGCACATTTGCTCTTTATACAGATTCCTGTGCAGCTTCATATGATTGAAAAGACCAACTGTGCACTCCTTAACAATAGTTACATGGAGCTAAATCCATTCACTTATCTTTGGAAACTACTATTTCTACTTATCTGATATTAGCATTATGTGGCATACAGCGTTGCCACTAAAAATGGGGGACATGAGTTTGGGAATGTACCCCCAAATTCCTGATTCCTATCATTCAATCCCAGCATCTTAACATTGAGGGGAAACATTTAAAATAAGCTTCTATTCTTCCATGTTTGAAAGCAGTGAATCATATGGCCTATTATTTCAGTTTTCTTCATTTTCTACTATCCCCTGCGTTTTTAACACCTTCTCTGATAAAAGTTCTGGAAAACTTGAAAGATTTCATATTCTTTTGTGCTGTTTTGGATGATCCTAATAAAGACACTGCCATCCATGGATGTTGATGAAAACTGGGTTAGCCCCACATATGAATAGGATTATCCTTCTTCAGATCTCCCTGCTCAAGATGTGAAGGCTGAGGACTGAAAGGACAGGGATCAAGATGTTAGTGGCAATGTGCCTTTCTCCACTGCTGAACTGAAATGCTCTCCACTAATCTTGGAGTGGATGGATAACTAATCTGTTGCCCCCATTGCCAATATTTATCCTGCCATTATTGTCTCTATTCCCAGTTACCTCAGACTCCTCACTTCCCCCCAAGATAAGGTAAAGGTTCCCCCCGCACATTTGTGCAGTCGTGTCCAACTCTAGGGGCCGGTGCTCATCTCCGTTTGTTAGCCGAAGAACCAGCGTTGTCTGAAGACGCTTCCACGATCATGTGGCCGCATGACGCGCGCGGAACGCTGTTACCTACCCACCAAAATGGTACCTATTAATCTACTTGCATTTGCATGCTTTCGAATTGCTAGGTTGGCAAGAGCTGGGGCGAGTGCGGGAGCTCACTCCGTCACGCGGGGCTAGGGATTCGAACCTCTGAACTCGCGATCTTCCGATCGACAAGCCTGGCGTGTTACCCGCTGAGCCACCATGCCAAACTTTACTAGGTTGATGTAAATGAAAAAGGAGAGGAGATGGAAATGATAGGAAGGAGGAAACAACATCAGGTCATCTCTAGTTTTCATTTTCAAAAGGTCTTTTTAAAAATAATTCCTTTTAAAGTGTCACAGGACAAAGTGTGAAACAAAATGTAACAAAAATCACCTTTAAATATCTCCAATGACTTAGGCTTGGGTTGGACTTCCTTCCTGGCTTAACAAAAGCCAGGAAATGCAAAGCTGACTTGTAGTACAGTATCTCAAAGAATCAGCCTCTTTCATTTTTTATTCAAACAAAAATGGCACAATTTCAGAATAATTATTCTGAACTGCATTTATGCTAGTCTTTGACTGTAATAAAGATTTGTTTGTTTGTTTGTCTGAACTGCATTTGATGTATGAAATATGGAAGTGGCTGTTCATTTGTAATATATGGAACATGTACAAATCAGGACTGTTGGTATGTTGTATGTACAGTTGTCTGATTTCAAGCTTTAATTCCCCCATCAGTACAATACAGTCAGAAAGCATATTATTGACCATACAATGTCTTCCTCTTCTTCTAAGTCAGGGGTGGGGAACCTTTTTTCTGCCAAGGGCCATTTGGATATTTATAACTGGGGACCGGGGGGGGGGGTGTTTCTGGGATTTCTGCAGACTGGGGGCTGGAGTTTGCGGGCGGGAGCCAATCACAAGCACTGGGGGGTGGGGTTTGCGGGCGGGAGCTAATCGCATGGAAGGTGCGGGGTTTGCAAGCGGGAGCCCCGCGGGCCTTAGGCGGGAGCCCCGCAGGCCTTAAACGGCCTGCGGGCCTGACATTGCCCACCCCTGTTCTAAGTGATAATAATAATAACAGTAATAAGAGATATTTCATCTTAACTTTTAATGTTCAAGAGTGGATAAAAAGCATCCCTCCAACAAATCTTTCAGGTAATTTGGGCTGAGCAATGCTGAGTGGCCCAAATCACTCGGTGAATTTCCATAGCTGAAGATGGATTTGAATCTGAATCTCCCTGAAGTTTGAAAAAAATCAAAAGCAATTAAAAAAGAACTGACAGAAGGCAAGGTTGCTAGAGGCTATTGCTAATGTCAACAGCATGAGCCTACAAGAACTCAAATAAGCAGTTAATGACAGATAATCCTGGTTAAATGGCCATAAAGTAGCGAAGAATCAGAAGTGACCAAATGAACACTACCACTACCACCACCACCCTGGTCCCAGTCCAACGTCTGCTTAACCACTAAAAAACATGGCCTTCCAAATGTTGGCTCTGCTCTCTAATTCCACCACTGCTACCACCCATGGCTTAGACAAGTTGTTTGGATGAATCTTTTAACACCCCAACAAAATAAAAATATCATGCTAACTTCCCTACGTTTACTCAATGAAATATTTATCCATACTTCGCTGAAAAAGCATAAGAATTTGTTCAAATGTTGAAAAATTGCTATGGAAATTTGGTGAAAGTACAATACACAGTCTGTATTTCTCATGACACTGATTTGGAGGAGAGATTTGTAATAAAGAGAAGTTCATTGAAAGCACTTATTGGATGAGCTGTCGGCCTCAAGTACTTTAATCTATACACTTTTACATTTTTCATAGTTTCATATTACTTTGTGAAGGCGACAGTCAAGGCACCATGTTGTATGGCTCTTGTACACAATTTGATGAACCAATTCATGGTGACAGGAGAACCACATGAGGCTAATTCCTCATCACACACTCAGAGAAGAAGACTCATTTCCCACCAACTCACCATGATTTCACAGCTGCAGTTTTACTTGTTGGACCATTTCCTGTATAAATCAGTGGTGGTGCGATGAAGATTAATTTTTCCTTACTTTTTTTCCCCAAGAAAAATAAAAGAGGTTTCAAAGGCCACAGGGTAGTTTATAGGAGTGTGTAATCATTAACTTATAATGGTAAACCTGTACTGTGCATCAACGACTGTTTGCTTAATAAACTAGTGACGTTTACAGGTGGCCTCTGAGTGCCTGACATCACTTTCCTCAAATGGACTTTATCCTCTTCCTTCTTATGCCTGGATTTGAAAGTATTAAATTTGAAAGTATTAAATTTGAAAGTATTAAATTTGAAAGTATTAAATTCCAGTCTCTGAAAAGGGTTGTGCCAGAGTGTGTGGCCCTACCAGCATGTGGCTGAGACCACACCTAGAACCAAACGTTATCCAACACTTAAAGGTTGTTTAACAACACCTAGAACCAAACTGTATCCAAGGACTTAAAGGTTGTTTAACAACACCTAGAACCAAACTGTATCCAAGGACTTAAAGGTTGTTTAACAACACCTAGAACCAAACTGTATCCAAGGACTTAAAGGTTGTTTAACAACACCTAGAACCAAACTGTATCCAAGGACTTAAAGGTTGTTTAACAACACCTAGAACCAAACTGTATCCAAGGACTTAAAGGTTGTTTAACAACACCTAGAACCAAACTGTATCCAAGGACTTAAAGGTTGTTTAACAACACCTAGAACCAAACTGTATCCAAGGACTTAAAGGTTGTTTAACAACACCTAGAACCAAACTGTATCCAAGGACTTAAAGGTTGTTTAACAACACCTAGAACCAAACTGTATCCAAGGACTTAAAGGTTGTTTAACAACACCTAGAACCAAACTGTATCCAAGGACTTAAAGGTTGTTTAACAACACCTAGAACCAAACTGTATCCAAGGACTTAAAGGTTGTTTAACAACACCTAGAACCAAACTGTATCCAAGGACTTAAAGGTTGTTTAACAACACCTAGAACCAAACTGTATCCAAGGACTTAAAGGTTGTTTAACAACACCTAGAACCAAACTGTATCCAAGGACTTAAAGGTTGTTTAACAACACCTAGAACCAAACTGTATCCAAGGACTTAAAGGTTGTTTAACAACACCTAGAACCAAACTGTATCCAAGGACTTAAAGGTTGTTTAACAACACCTAGAACCAAACTGTATCCAAGGACTTAAAGGTTGTTTAACAACACCTAGAACCAAACTGTATCCAAGGACTTAAAGGTTGTTTAACAACACCTAGAACCAAACTGTATCCAAGGACTTAAAGGTCCTACTTGCAGGAGTGATTTAAATACTGATGACGCTGGGAAAGGAAGAAAAAAAGCCTCCTCTAACCATGAAGGACTGAGAGCATGGTCACTGAGATCCTCTCTGAGCCATGATGTTCAATAGGGGAACTTTGGGCCAATCAGTATCATTCAGCCTCATCTCTCACAAAGCTCAGATGAAGATAACATGGATTGAAAGGAAAATCATGGAACCTGTGCCGAATTCCTTTAAGAAAGGGCAGAAGAACAATGTTATAAAGAAAATGAAAGAAGTATATACAGGAGTCTGGTAGTATTCTAGATCAGGTGGGTTGGCCCTTCATTGCTTCGGAAGTTCCCTTTCCAATTTTTAAAAGCAGTGAGACCCAGTAGGAAAGAGTTGGCAGGGCCAGCCCTGAGTGGGATAAAGTGAGAAGATAATTTCCATTAATTTTCTCAGGATATATATATTTATAACAGAAGTATTTTAGTATGATAGCTGTTTAGTTTCTAATAATATGGAGCCTTTTTTTCCCTGAAGCAAGGTAAGGGATGGTGTTGAATGATAGCAACAGTGTCAGTCTTATGAGTATTAACAATTTTGGGATATTATGTATTGTTTAGCCATAGCAGATTGTAACAGAGACAAGGACCACCGGAGTCCTTGTCAGAGGCTTCCTCAGTTGCTAACTTGTGGCCAGGAGCAGTATTTATTTATTTAGTCAATTTGTATGGCTGCCCATCTCAACAAGTGACTCTGGGTGGCAAACAAATTTAAAAATAAAATAAAACAATTAGAATAATACAAACATTAAAATACATAGCAGTCGAGAATAAATCATACACCATAATCACTAATATAACCAAGAAACGGGTCCCTGCACACATTCAGGGCCCCAGGCCTAGGCCCAGAACCAGGTCTTTAAGGACTCACAGAAATCTAGAACTTATGGCCCTATGATAAACCAAGATTCTAGGCTCTCCCAGCAGCAAATTCAAAAGCACAGTATTATTGCAGGCAAAATGGCAACAAAGATGGCCAACTGCAATCTCTGTGGCCACCCATCAATCAAGTCTTGCTCTGGACAACGTCCCATGTTAGCCGTGTATCCAAAGCACCAATCAACATATACTGGCAACACTCATACTGTTCTAGTGTCCCTCAATGTGTTCTATATGCTTTCCTAATGGAATGCGCAAGCAGGTTGCCCAAAACATCAACAGCACATTGGAAGGCTAGTTGAGGGAACTTGGGGACTTGGAGCCCCCGTATGCACACAACTCTAGATGAACAGGGAAGTTGGATCCTGGTAAAAGGAGATATTCAGCCTCAGGATTCCAAATGGAATAGTCACAGAACATGAACTAAACATTAAATATGTACAGGTTGTTGTTTATTCGTTCAGTTGCTTCCAACTCTTCGTGACTTCATAGACCAGCCCACGCCAGAGCTTCCTGTCAGCCATCAACATCCCCAGCTCCCCCATGGTTGAGTCCGTCACCTCCAGAATATCATCCATCCATCTTGCCCTTAGTCGGCCCCTCTTCCTTTTGCCTTCCACTTTCCCTAGCATAAGCTTCTTCTCCAGGGTATCCTGTCCTCTCATTATGTGGCCAAAGTACTTCAGTTTTGCCTTTAATATCATTCCCTCAAGTGAGCAGTCTGGCTTTATTTCCTGGAGTATGGACTGGTTTGATCTTCTTGCAGTCCAAGGCACTCTCAGAATTTTCCTCCAACACCACAGTTTAAAAGCATCTATCTTCCTTCGCTCAGCCTTCCTTATGGTCCAGCTCTCACAGCCATAGGTTACTACGGGGAATACCATTGCTTTAACTATGAGGATCTTTGCTGTCAGTGTGATGTACAGGTAGTCCTTGTTTATCTACTGCTTCGTACAGCAAGCATTCACAGTTACGATGGTGATGAAAAAGTAACTATGACCATTCCTCACATTTACAACCTTCACAAGTCTGTAAAGCAAAGGAAAGCTGAAGTAAGATCGTAAGCACAGTCATGGTTTAGCAGCCACTTCACTTAACAATTGAGCTGTTGATCCCAATTGTGGTCACTAAATGAGGACTACCTGTATTTAGAAGAGACATATGGGATGAAAAATCTATTATTTTTCTTTTAAAAACCTTCTTCTCTTCTCCTCCTTCCTCTTCTTCCTCATTAGAGAGAAACAGATGTTCTTTAGCAGAGAGAGAAAAATTGCTTTTATTTTTGAAATGCTGTTTTCCTTACTTTATGACATTTAGACTTTGATAATACTGCTGTAGCAACTGCTTCCATATCAGCCACACAAAGAAAAGAAAACATCAAAAATCCATCACCATATTTCTAGAAATAAAATCTTAGTGTCCATTTATCTCTCGGTTTGCTCTCCTTTAGCCATTTACCTACCTGTGAGAGGATTTTAACTTACAACCTAATGCAGTATCCACTGGATCACCTCTGCCAACCTGCTTCTTCACACTGCCAACTAAGGCCCCTTTTTCCTTCCCTTTCCAGGCACGGCAGGTAGATGAAACAAAAGAACGTCTGGCCTTCCACTGTTAGAGTGGCTAGTAGCAGAATCCCCTCCTGGCTTTCAGCAAGGACAAGGCCCCGAGGCAGCAGGGCAGCATTTTTCTCAGTCCTAATAGGCAGGTTGGAGAGGTATGATCTTGACCAGAGCTTTCCAAACTGTGTGTTGTGACACGTTAGTGTGTCAGCTGCAGTGTCTGGGTGTGTCGCAGCTGCTGCTGCCTCCGAGCCCTGCCAGGATTCCGCGCAGGTCCTAGTGCCTGCCTTGTGCCCGGCTGCCTCCAAACCTGCTGTGATTCTGCGCAGGTCCTAGTGCCTGCCTTGGACAGTGTGTGAGTGTGTTGCAAAATGATGCATGTCTAAAAAGTGTGTCACCAACATGAAAAGCTTGGAAAGCTCTGATCTTGACATTGGGGCAGCAATGGCACAGCTGGATGTTGGCCAGGCATCTGCTGGATTGGTGGCAACTACAGCATTCTGGATTCACAGTCCAGCAGGCAGGCAAGCAAGCAGGACAGTGCACCTCCTCCAAGTCCCTTGGTGACAGCTGCTGGAGCAGGGTGCTTCTCCCTGCTTTACTCAGACTCTGAAAAGGCCATCATTGTCGTTTGCCCTGTTCCTCCTCCATTACCTGTCTGGCCTCAGGTATTCAAACTGTGCAAGAACATGACCAGTTGCAGAAACGTATACAGTTGCTTTCTCGGCTCGGAATAGAGCTTGCACAGTGAGTACCATGAATTGGCAGTGGCAACACCAAGGGGACCATTGTGGAGGGCAGAGAGTAGGGAAGGAGGGACCCCACTTCCCTCATCTGATGCCCAATGCAGTTGCATACAGTATGCTGCTGCAACCATCTTAAACCAGCACTGGCCCATTCTTCCCAATGGGTAATGCCACTGCTGTTTAGGAAAAGTTGTATGGTGCAGAAATCTCCAAGAGCAGGTTTGCAAATTTTATGGTAATTAAAGCAGAGACATCAGTGGAACACCACACTTTTCTCAAGGAAAATCCAGGATCATCCTGGAGAGGAAGGGCTATAGTAGCAGAGACAGTGTCTACCTCCACAGGTATCTGGGTGTGGCTATTCCCCCAGGTGAGAGAGTTCTATCTGGGCAGGTTGCAGCAGAACAGGAATCCCCCCCTCCGGGAATAAGCTTTTAAATAAATGGCTTCAGGTTTCCCATTTTGGTTTTGGAGCGCATGGTGATAGCATCAAATCCAACACTGTCCCACAACAAGTAAGACTTTTATTTTAACAAAGGCAACAAAGGAAAGCCAGTTTGGTTTAGTAGTTAAAGCACCAGGCTAGAAACCAGGAGACGTGAGTTCTAGTCCCGCCTTAGGCACGAAGTCAGCGCACGAAGCCAGCTGGGTGACCTTGGGCCAGTCGCTCTCTCTCAGCCCTAGGAAGAAGGCAATGGCAAACCACTTCCAAAATCTTGCCAAGAAAACTGCAGGGACTTGTCCAGGCAGTCGCTGGGAGTCAACACTGACTCGAAGGCACATAAAAAAAGGAAAGCCTTTAGAAACTGGATTAGCTACATCAAGTTGCGGGAGGTGAAAATTTGCATACTAGAACTATCAATCATTAACCAGATCAAACAAAGAGATAGAGGGACAGAGAATAAGGGCATAAATAAGGATATACTTGAGAAAAGCAGCAATGACAAGAAATGATAGATGCTTACATGACTACCGTCTACTTTCCTTGCAATTTTGCCTTACTAGTCCCTGTTCTCCCAGGGCTTTGGGGCTGAATCTCTGGCCCAGACTGGAAAATTTGTACCTTGATGTCCTTGCTTCTCTGAGGACTCCCAGCCACAGGAACCTCTAACTTCCTCTGCCCTTGAAGCCAATCTCCTTACTTCTCTTTAGAAAAGGGCAGTTACTGTGTTCATAGGAAATGCTACAGTCTTCAACTAGCCAGTAGCCTATTCCCTTAAGAAACATCAGTTAGCTTACAGGCCTCTAGATCTACTGCAGCTACCTATCAAATAATAACAAACAGGTAGCCCTATAGGAGAGCCAGTTTGGTGTGGTGGTTAAGGCACCAGGCTAGAAACTGGGAGACCGTGAGTTCGAATCCCATGTTAGGCATGAAACCAGCTGGGTGACTTTGGGCCAGCCGCTCCTTTGGGCCAGTCGCTTTCTCTCAGCCCTAGGAAACAGGCAACAGCAAACCACTTCCCAAATCTTGTCAAGAAAACTGCAGGGACATGTCCAGGCAGTCGCCAGGAGTCAAGACTGACTCAAAGGCACACACAAAAAAAAGTGCTATAGACTTGTGGAGCAGAGGAAATTTACATAAGGGTCTTTGGATGGTAAATTATCAGAAGAAGGTTTGAACCCTGTGGTGGATTCCTCTCAGAAAATGCTAATAATGTGGCATCCAAAATTTCTGTGTGAAGGAAAAAAAGGAGAAGAAACGGCAGGTTTGCAGGAGGGACTTCAGTGAACTGATTTGCGTAAGCTGACGGGAAAGAAAATCCTGCCATATAACACAGGAAAGTGCTACTCTGCTCCTTTCTCAAGAGGGCAAAGAGTTACTACCATGGGATGAACCGTACTTTTGGTGGCAGCGTCGCTGGCCAGCAGTTGTTTTTGGTTGAAAGGCAGGTGGCTTGTCACATTTGCCAAGGAAACCAGATAGAGTTCAAGGAAGAGACCATTTTTCTCCAGAGGTTTAATATTCTGATCCATCTCAGTTCCCCTACCAAGAAGGGGGACAGCCCAATTGAGTCAGAGAACAGTGGACCGGGGTTCAAGTCAGCATCCTGCATACGGGCAAGATGGAAGTCCAAACGCAAGGACTAGAGTTCAGGAGCTCAGGCAGCAACCTGCCATGGAGACTGCATGCTCAGCCTGCATCTTGACCCTCCTGTTGGTAATCACCCATCTGCATAATAATAATAATAATAATAATAATAATAATAATAATAATAATAATATGCATTGACATCTGCATAAATTGGAGTGTTCATGAATTCATTGGGAATCCTCAGACAGATATGACTTTCCCAAGCCTTGAGTGCAGTCCCTACAGGCCCATCAAATTCTGTTATGATTATTAATTATTTAATTATTTAATTATTATTTAATGTGACAGAAGGGGGAAATTATCCAACACATGACTGGAGAGTCATTATTTTAACTACAGTATGTTTACTTTTTATTAAATATAAATAGTTTCTTTCCTGGCTCCACACATGGGTTTTTGGATTGTAACATGCCACTCAAAGCTCCCCCCCACCCCCAAAAAACATTGCACATCCTCTGTTAGGACAACAACAAAGGGAACAGTATTTGGCATAGCTGTTTTCTGGCTTGGTTTGGTTTTTCTTTATGATCCAGGAGACAACCAGTTTTCGTCCTGTAGCGAAGGCATGCTGCAGTCAAGGCAGAGCTATTAAAAATGCCCAGTGGAGCAGGAGAGTCGTGTTAGTCTATGGTGGCAAAAAATATCAGGAATCTAGTAGTACCTTTTCTGACTAACAAATTTTATTCAAAGGCATACATGTTCATGAGCAGCAGCTTACTTCAGCAGATATGCAGAGTGGCTAGACCAGTGTTTCTCAGCCTGGGCCACTTGAAGATGTATGGACCTCAACTCCCAGAATTCCCCAGCCAGCTCTGGGCTAGACTGATGTAGAATTTAAATTGGGGTGAGGTGGGGAAGAAAAGGGAGGGGAAGATAGATTGCTTAGGCAGATGCAGGTTACATGTGAGACAGACTGCAAGTATATTATCAATAAATAATTCTAATGTGTTAAAAACCCATTGTGTTTGTTGAAACCTTCTAGATTGCCTGAAACCTTTTGATGGATGTACGTTCAGCAGTCTCTCCCTCAGTGGTGCTGTTAAAGTCTTGCTCTTCCCAGACAGTCACTTTGAGGTCTGCAAAAGAGTCCTGGGAGGTTGAAACGTTCTGATATTACTTTGTCCTTGTTTTTGAGTCCTGATGTCAAACTTGTGTCCATTCATTCTTTTGCACAATGTCTGTCCTGTTTGTCCTATGTAGAACCCAGAGGGCATCGCTGGTTGATGATGGCATATGACTTTGCTGTGGTTGTGACAGCTAGGAAAGGAGAGAGGGAAAGGAGAGAAGGGGCAGTCATCTGGAGCTCCCATGAGCATAAAAGGAAGCATTTTAAAGGAAGCATTTTAAAAGCATTTTAAACTACACGCTCTCTCGTTAAATATTACGATAGATAGGACAAGAGGGGGAAGTGATTTCTGAGTGACTATAAGATTTTAACTAAGTTCTGTTCCTCCTCACCTGGCCTACATGCTTTCTATTTTGTTCTTGTTCATTGAAGGGTCCTTGTGTCTGGGCAATTATCCCAGAGCAGCCTTCCCCACTCTGGATACCCTCAAGATATGTGGACCCTAAATCCCAGAATTCTCCAGCCCGCTTAGCCATTGCTAAGAATTCTAGGACTTGAAGTCTACACATTTGGAAGCTACTCAGGTTGGGACAGTTTACCTCAGGGAGAGGAGGCATAAACTGAGAATCAGTCTGTTAAATACACAATACAGTACTTCAGACCAATCCATGTGAGTTTTTGTATATATTTATATGCATAAATACTGCATTTCCAGCTGCACCTTGGTCTAGAAAATCTCAACCTGGAATCTTCTGGTACTGTTAATTTAACTGCTGAATATTTTCTTTTCTGCATGCAGGGAGTTTCTTTTTCCTTCTACAAGGGCTAATGTTATAGGCAGGTGGGAAATCTTGGCCAGCTGCTCATAATAAACCCAATAACTAAATTAAAACCTAACTCAGTCCACCCTACCTCCAGTTCCTAAGCTATGACAATGTCTGTGTCTCCACAGAAACCTGCCAGTATCCATGAATTGTTCCTAATCAAATGGCAGCATTCACTCCTCTGTAGCTGTGAGGCAATACCTGATTATTGTGGTATTGTTAGGATTTTGTAGGCGAAAAAATCAATTGAAATAGAAAATATTCCTTGTACAGTAATCAAGTACTCTTGAATTTTTTTTCTGTGTCATGGGGAAATGTGAGACTATGTGACTGAAGTCCTGTACGTGCAGTCCTTGTGAGTTACAAAATGCTGAAAGCATGATCTAGGTGAGAACTCCCTTTCTGAGAGAACTTTCACCTGGAAGCAAAACAGATTGCAGAGAATTTTTTTTTACATTAATGTCTCAGATGCAACACTTGCAGCTGCAGAGGTCTGGCTACCGTGAAGTAATGACATAGGTGAGCTTGACTTGAAACAAGCTTCTTTCTTCCATACATCTACCTCTGTGTCCCATGCTTTCCGTTTTAAGATGGAGCATCCATTTCAAACAGAGCGCTGAACTGTGAACTCTAAATAGGTGTCTACAAAATCAGTTTCTTGTATCTTGTCTGAAGTAATTTGAACAATTTGGACTAATTTGAACCATTATACTGCCCACTGTGTGTTTGTGATTGATTACTAAAATAGACAGTGACTTGCCTTTTGATCCAGACAGAGATGAGGAAAAAATATCTTAATTCTTAACAAGAAGATGATTGCAGGTAGTCCTCGTTTAGCTACCACAATTGGGACTGGCAACTCAGTCATTAAGCGAAGTGGTTGCTAAGTGAAACCGCAACTGTGCTTATGATTTTACTTCAGCTTTCCTTTGCTTTACAGACCTGCGAAGGTTGTAAATGCGAGGATTGGTTGCAAAGTTACTTTTTCATCACTGTCGTAACTGCAAAAGGTTACTAAACGAGGCAGTCGCTAAACGAGGATTGCCTGTAAAGTGTTTTCAGGAATAATACACTTGCATTACATGTTATCAAATAGGTGCCTTAAAAATACTCAAAGGACAATAAATTTAACTGACTTTTATTTTCTGGCTGCCTCTTTTAGGCAAAAGAAGGCGAAGAGGTGTATGTGTGTCAGGACTGACTGGCTGAATTCTTTGTGCAGGAACCCTCTGTGCTTGTCTGTTGAAAGGCAGAATCCCTCCAAGTGCTGGAATGCTTGGAAGTCAATCCCTTCACTGAGATTTAACAAATATGACTGCTTCACTGGAAGAAAGGAACATGGGGGCAAGGAGGTCAGGAAATAAAAGAAAAAAGAAGACGTTCAAATGAAGAAGACCACTTGATTCTCTAACCGCCAACCCATTGCTTTGAGGAATATGATTCACCATCAGGCTTCTTGATAGTCAGTTAAAACCACTCCAGGCAGAGTGGTTTGAATCACAGATGGGGAATAGGATTAACCCTTTTCTAAATTTAAAAGCTTCTCTCCCTCTTGTAATGATGCTGTAATTAGTGCACAAGGAGGGGGCAGAGAAGAATCCATATTTACATTTTTTTGTCTCTGTTCTGTGGTTAATAATAGTTGAAGAAACTTCTGTTCCTACAACAGTGTGACACTGATCCAAATGAACTAAGACATTAATTAAGAAAAGGGTTTTGTTCCTTTTTTTAAAAAAACTGCTGCTATATACTTTAACATGGTGTTAGGAATATTTAAGATATTTACTATTCCAGATCTAATTGCATCTAAAAGGTTACTGGGAAGGTGAGAGTGAAAATGTAAGGATAAGTAGCATGAATTAGCTTTAGATTTTTTACAACTACTAATTACAGTGATTTAATCTAACAAAAATTAATAATGTTTTCAGACAGTATCGAAAAAAGTACATCTGGGCCTCTGTGATTTTGTATACCATGTCTGAAAGCTGTTTCTGTGAGAGGACATTTAGAAAGAGGTATTGTGTTTCTAACCTAGGTAATTTTTTACATTTTTTCAGATATAAGCTTTACAGGTGATAAAAAGCCAGGAAAAAAAACATTGGCACCACATACATACTGTAACAATATAAGTCTTTTATTATGCATTAGAGAGCCAGTTTGGTGTAACAGTCAGGGCATCAGGCTAGAAACCAGGATACCATGAGTTCTAGTCCCGCCTTAGGCATGAAGCCAGATGGGGGACCTTGGGCCAGTTCCTCTCTCTCAGTCCTAAGTGGGAGGCAACGGCAAACCACTTCTGAAAAACCTTGCCAAGAAAATTGCAGGGACTTGTCCAGGAAGTCTCCGAGAATTGGACATGATTGAATAGATTAAAAAAAAAAGCATTATATTGCACTTATGAAGGGCAGGGGGAAATGGCTTGAGATAACATGATCTTCAATTTGTTTTTCTTACAACCTCTTCCTGACCATGTACATAGACACACACAACCACCTTTGTCAGGAGGAAAAGACAAAACATTCAGACTGCAACTTGAATGGTGCTGCTTAGATCCTTCCAGATGCAAACATCCTCATCCCGTTTTTCTTGCTGAATCCAACACCCACATTCCTCAAACAGTGTGACCTAGAAATATTTTGTCATTCTCTATTTATAAAGGTACCCCAGTATCAGTAAACACAGAGGTGCTTATTCATTTTCTCTGTAGAGTAAGGACGTTAAAATGTTTGTAAAAGAACATGACTGGTTCATATGACTGATGAGGTGAGGCCTGGGTTTCATAATGAGAGGCAAGCAAAAATATATCATTAGTCATGAAAAAAAGGGGAACAATGCTTGGCTGTTCTGAATCTGAAAAGCCTGAGGCTGTGGAAAGTCAAACCTTGTCCCAGTGTGTCAGTTCCAGAAGTACATCTCAGTGTGTACGGACTGACTGACTCATACAGTATGGGGCTACATGCACTGAAACAGCGTAATGCCTTCCCTGCAGACTGCACGATGGGAGGATTTGCTCATAAGGTATACCAACAGTGTTTCTCTCACCAGTTCCAATCTACTTTCAATGCGACTTCGGGACTGTTCATGCATTTCAGTTAAGAGCCCTGTAGTGGTTCAGATTTGCCATGACTTGAGTTTTCATGTTATCAGCAAGGGCTGGCATTGTGACTAGTCACAGTGACTAATGTCAATGTCGCAAAAAGGACCTTCTGTATTCTCTATCAGTATACAGTATAATCCCCTGCCCCCTCATATATACCTGTTCAATGCTGGGCTAGGAGCAGGGAAACCGAAGTCTTACCTCAGGCATGGGAGCCAGTTGGGTGACCTTGGACCAGGGCCGCAACTAGGGGGGGGGGCAAGCGGGGCATGTGCCCCAGGTGCCGTGCTGGGGCCCCCCAAAATGACAAAATAACCCATGGGGGGCACAGAATCTATGTTTGC
This sequence comes from Charina bottae, assembly GCA_023362775.1. Taxonomy (NCBI): domain Eukaryota; kingdom Metazoa; phylum Chordata; class Lepidosauria; order Squamata; family Charinaidae; genus Charina; species Charina bottae. The sequence continues at coordinate 4,306,437 of JALMGJ010000039.1, forward strand.
CCCAGATGACCCTAGTTCCATCCCTGCCTTGGACCAGTCTTTTCCTTTCAGCCCTAGGAAGAAGAAGGCCATGGCACACCACTTCCGAAAAATGCTGCCAAGAAAACTGCGTGGGCTTGTCTTGCCAGGAGTGAAACTACCATCAAGACACACAGAAAAAGTGCATATTTCAGTGACATCTTATTTCCAACTCAGTAGGCTCATATGTCATAAAATGTATGGTTTGTATTCCTATTCTCAAATGACAATGAAAGTAAACTCTCAGTATCCAAACAGAAGACAATTTTATCTCAGAATAATTCTTGGTGAACTGTTAAGAATAAAATATGCAAATAAGCCTTTCCTTTTCTTTTTTTAGAGGCTGACAAATCATGATTTCAGTTTTTTTTTTAAAAATACCCTTATATGGAGCCTTTTGATCACAAATATATATTTCAAATGCTAATATATTCTGTTTTTCTTGTGGTGTTTGGCAAGCCACTTCTCAACAGGGACAAATAACCAATGAAATCTTAAGAAAGATTTGGCTAAAGAGAATTTAATCAAAGATTGCCATTTTCTAAAAGGTTTATAGAATCTATATATACAGAATCTGGAACAAACTATGAAATGTTATTTCATCTGTGTATTTAGAGGATGGGAGCCAGTTTGGTGTAGTGGTCAGGCTAGAAAGATGCTAGAAGCATCAGGCTAGAAACCCGGAGTCCGTGAGTTCTAGTCCTGCCTTAGGCACAAAGCCAGCTGGTGGACCTTGGGCCAGTCACTCACTCTCAGCACTAGGAAAAAGCAGGCAATGGCAAACCACTTCCGAAAAACCTTGCCAAGAAAACTGCAGGGACTTTCCAGGAGTTTGGGTCAGGGACTCCCTACCAGGAGTCAACACTGACCCAAAGGCAGAAAAACTTTAAAAAACTTAGAGAATACATCAAGACCAACTTAGACAGAAGCCAGGTAGCAGGAAGGAGTTCCACACCAATATGTTTCCTTCTTTAAAAAAGATTTATGAAGGAATTTATCTAAAGGAAGACTCAGAAAGACAGAAGCAGATGATGATATTCCCTTCAGGATTCAGATCCAGCAATTTGGATTAGGTTCTCTAAATGTCCAAGATGTGAAGAATCCATTTTCTATAGGATATGTTAGAACTATGACTGAACCAGAAGAGCTTTTCAAGCAAGCTGAATCATTAAACCAGATGTTTTAACCAACTGAGCCACTTAGTTAAAGAGTTTGAAGTGAAAGGTCCTCTGGGCAAGCACGGAGTCATAACTGACCCTTCGGAGGGACGCCGCTCACATTTTCCAGGCAGACTTATAGCGGGGTGGTTTGCCATTCCCTTCCCCAGTTGTGTTTACCTTTCCCCCAGCTTAGCTGGGTACTCATTTTACCGACCTTGGAAGGATGGAAGGCTGAGTTTAGTTTATCCTTTAACAGAGATAAGAAGCAACCTGTCCTGGACTCACAACTATACAAAATCTCATACCCTTTTGAGCATGACTTTAAAATCATGATTTGTTAAAATTAAGTCAGAAAGTATACAATAACTATTTACCCCACAGTATTCTGCCTTAAGAAAAAGACTTCAGGATCTATCCTACCAGTAAATGGAAAAAGTGCTGTCCCTATACAAATTTGGTTAAAATAAATATTTAAATTATCAAAGTGTGTTTGAATTGAAGTTTATACTTAATTGATCCAGTACAAAGGCCAGAGGTTAAATGTATAACTGACAATGCAAACTTTGTGTGACAGGTGTGTTTGTGTTATAAAAGTTTGGACATTAACTTTTATCTGGGATTTAGCTTTTACTAACAGGATTTATTTTCGCAAGCACAACTAAGTTTTATAGTCCAAACTGATTATCCAGGATTGCCAATTACACACTTTGCTACAATCCCATACAGTTACACATAAGTAAACACCGCCACTCTTAATCTGAATATTCTATATAGCGTTCCAGACATACACATAAATGAAAGCAAGCTATTCTCCAAATCTAAGGTTTTTCATCTATACTCTAGACATGTGGTCTTTCACTTATTTCTTCCAACACACTTCTCATGAAAGGGACTTAGAGAAGGAACAGTTATTATGCAATCTTCCCAGCTCAAACACAAAATTTTACACAGGGCGGAGGGGGCGGGGGATTATACTGTATCTCCCATTTGTAATAATACAGTATCCTGTTTCCCCTTGGCAATGGCTGCACAGTGTCTTTTGCCTGGTAGACCTGGAGTCTCACCTCTGGCTTCCTCACACAGTGCTCAGCTGCTGCTGCATTTATTTATTTATTTATTTATTTATTTATTTATTTATTTATTTATTTATTAAATTTGGCCACCGCCCATCTCCCCCCGAAAGAGGGACTCTGGGCGGTTTACAATAAAACTAAAAAATTAAAATACAGTAAAGCCACAATTAATACATAAAATATAAATATAAAATACAAACTATAAATATAAAATAGAATCCAGATGGTAGTAAAAAGTTCTAAATCAGTTCATGTATATGTTAATATGCCACCCAACTCCCAGCTTTCCCCAAACCCCAAATGCCAACATAGAACATTTTCATATATAAGCTTGAGTGGCTGTTGCTTGAAATGCTTGGTATGCAAACATAAAACAACTTGGTCTGCAGTGCTTACAGACTTTACAAATGCCTTTCTTGTCTCCCTTTCACCTGAATAAGATCCACAAAGAATGAGAGAGTGTCTCAAAAGAGGTGATTTATGCCTCACATGCTTAAAAGGACTGATCTTTTGATTCTGATCTACTTGTTCCTTTTTTGTCCTATTATTTATTTTAACTTGATTTTACAGCATAGCAAACTTCTTCCTTCCCTCTTAAGGGTTTTTTTGTGTGTGTGTGTGAGTGTGTGAAAAGGAAGAAGTGGTGAATGTTACGAAAGGCCCAAGCAGATTCTGAAACTGTAAATAAAAGAAGCGCATGAATCATCCTTGTCCAGAAATGACGAGGAAGACAAAAAGATAGCAATTTCTGAGACAAAACCTTTGTTCTGTCCAGTAGCAGGAGTTCTCTGGACTTAGAATGACTCATCAGAACATCACAACCACTTTACCAGCATAAAGCCTAGAAAAGTCCCATGCTACGAAAATCCTGCTGTTATGAAACAAATATGGTAGGTGTGACTGCTTCCAAAACACAATGTCTTATTTAATTAGTCCACGTACCAGATAGGAAAATATGACAGCATAATAACAACACACTATTGTGGGGAGAAATGAGCCTAATTTTAATCACAACAAAGATATGATTCAAGGTAAAGATACTGATAATTAAACATAATTTTGGAAGCATGATGTGAGTATGCTGAACTATTTATGTATCCTTGATACAATTGTTGCATTTTTAACTATGATCTGTCATTTGTCTATTAAAAATTATTTCTATATGAAAATGTTCTCTGCTGGTACACTGGGTCTGATAAAAGCTCAGTCCTTACTGCGTGAAAAAGTCAGAGCTTAGATTCCAGGTCTACCAGACAAAAGACACTGTGCGGCTATTCTAACATTCTCCCCTTCATAGAATTTTGTGGTAAGAATAAATATGGAGAAGGCCAAGGGGGCACAGGAGAGATTTCAAATGGGAAATATAATTACCTGCACCCTTGTAAAATTTTGTGTTTGAGCCGAGAGCCAGTTTGGTCTAGTAGTTAAGGTGCTGGGCTAGAAACCAGGAGTCTGAGTTCTAGTCCCGCCTTAGGCATGAAAGCCAGCCGGGTGACCTTGGGCCAGTCACTCTCTCTCAGCCCAACTCACCTCACAGGGTTGTTGTTGTGGGGAAAAGAGGAGGAGGTAGGAGTATTTGGTATATTCGCCGCCTTGAGTTATTTATAAAAATAATAAAGGCGGGATAAAAATTAATTAACTAAATAAATAAATAATATTGAGGTGGCTCCATTATAATTAACATCTGCTCGTCACCCAATATATATTTTTTCTCTTTCAGCTTTGTGGTTTTTTATAGTTTTAAAGTTTTTAAATAACAACAACAACTGTTTTGTATATAGTCATTGTTTTTAGCTCTGTTGTACACTGCCCAGAGTCACTTGTTGTGAGATGGGCGGCCATATAAATTTGACGAATAAATACAAAAATAAAATAATAAATGTTTCACCTGGAAATGCCTTTCCATGAGAAAAGTCTTTGAAGGGCAATCTTTCCTAACTTGGTGCTCTCCAAGTGTGTTAAATTGCAAATCCCATTGTTCCCAGCTATCATGGTCATCAGCTAGGTTGGCCTGGAATGGTGCCTAAGTAGCCCAAGGCAGCTGGAGGGTACCAGATTTATGGAGATTGTTTTAGTATAACAGCTCTAAGACAATAGCCCATTGTTCATTGTATAAATAAGACCTTAGTATATTACTTGGTCTCCATCCAGAAAAAGTTAGCTCACCCCTCTGAACATAAAGGAACTGAAGTTAGTCATTGCTAACTTTCCCCATTGGTTTCAAGCATGAATGAATGCATTCCTTGGGATTATTGGGGTCTACCTGTCCTATGATGGCTACGGAGAAAAGGATAAATTAAAAAGGGTTTTTTAAAAGATGGCTTAGTAAAAAATGAGTCAGGGTGGATAACTGATGGGTAGGAGTTTTTTTCTCTCTTCCCAGCAGGCAAGAGGAACAACCACTGTGTGCAAGCAGTTTCTGCTGCATTTTCAGCTTACTGGCAAACTTTGCTTGTTGGAGCCAAACTATGAATCATTTTGCTACCTCAGATCTCCTGCTGGTCTATGTTGGCTTAAAATTCCTCCACTGCTCTCCCACTTCCTATTCTTTAATTCAAATCATCTAGTCCAGATGGAGAGAAAAGTCATTTCCAACACTTGGTCTTATCTCCACCTACACTCAAAATGCTGTCAGGCACAGCATGACAGGTTGGTTGCAAAGTTGGCATTTCACAACTGGTGGCCTCCCTCTCACCCCATCTTAGCCCATCTTCATCATATCAGAGCCGCATGACTAGCCAAAGAATGGAAAAAGGACAAGAGAGTAGTACGTACCATGTGGTGCAATCTATTATTATTATTGATAATATGTCACTCTTCATAATCAGAATTTTCAAGGGTGGATTACAACAAGCTTAAACCAGAACAAATTCCAAACAATTAAGCTCTACAAGAAAACACAAAAATTAAAATGCACATTAAGGCAATAAAGCAGTTACACAGCAAAATCAGCAGTCTGTATAGTAAGCTTCTAAACAGCTGTATGTTAAAAATCAACACATGAATTGATTAAATTCCTATGATAATAAAAAGTCTTTGCCTCATGTCAATATGAAATCAAACTCGGCACTAGGCATCCTTCATGAAGGGTATTCTAGAGATGGGGGCGGGTTTACCACTGAAAAGACCTGCTCCTGTGCGGGTGCCCTCTGTACCTCAATTTGGAAGGGCATCCAAAAAAGGCTGTCTGAAGAGCATCTAAGAGAATATGCAGGAAGAAACACTCTTTCAGGTATTGGATCTCACATGATCAAAGACTTTATTTAAGAATTGGGGGTGTGGGGAGAACTCTACATATATTTGACAGCCCATCTAACTATTTTGACATAATACTGCAGATTTCTTTGCTTGACTGTTTTGTTGTTGTTGTTGTTGTTGTTGTTGTTGTTGTTGTTGTTCAGTCGTTAAGTCATGTCTGACTCTTCGTGACCCCATGGACCATAGCACACCAGGCCTTCCTGTCCTCCACTGTCTCCCAGAGTTTACTCAAATTCATGTTCATTACATCGGTGATGCTATCTAACCATCTCATCCTCTGCTGTCCCCTTCTCCTTTTGCCTTCAGTTTTTCCCAGCATCAGGGTCTTTTCCAGTGAGTCCTCTCTTCGCATTAGGTGGCCAAAGTATTTGAGCTTCAGCTTCAGCATCTGTCCTTCCAATGAGCAGTCAGGGTTGATTTCCTTTAGGATTGACTGGTTTGACCTCCTTGCAGTCCAAGGGACTCTCAAGAGTCTTCTCCAGCACCACAGTTCGAAAGCATCAATTCTTCGGCGCTCAGCCTTCCTTATGGTCCAACTCTCACAGCCATACATTACTACTGGAAAAAACATAGCTTTAACTATATGGACCTTTGTCGGCAAGGTGATGTCTCTGCTTTTTAATATGCTGTCTAGGTTTGCCATAGCTTTCCTCCCAAGGAGCAAGCGACTTTTAATTTAATGGCTGCAGTCACCGTCTGCGGTGATCTTGGAGCCCAAGAAAATAAAATCTGTCACTGCTTCCATTTCTTCCCCTTCTATTTGCCAGGAAGTGATGGGACGAGATGCCATGATCTGAGTTTTTTTAATGTTGAGTTTCAAGCCAGCTTTTGCACTCTCCTCTTTCACCCTCATCAAGAGGTTCTTTAGTTCCTCTTCACTTTCTGCCATTAGGGTGGTATCGTCTGCATATCTGAGTTTGTTGATATTTCTCCCGGCAATCTTAACTCATCCAGCCCGGCATTTCTCATGATGTACTCTGCATATAAGTTAAATAAGCAGGGTGATAATATATAGCCTTGTTGTACTCCTTTCCCAATTTTGAACCAATCGGTTGTTCCATGTCCGGTTCTAACTGTTGCTTCTTGACCCGCATACAGGTTTCTCAGGAGACAGGTAAGGTGGTCTGGTACTCCCATCTCTTTAAGAATTTGCTACAGTTTGTTGTGATCCACACAATCAAAGGCTTTAGCATAGTCAATGAAGCAGAAGTAGATGTTTTTCTGGAACTCCCTTGCTTTTTCCATGATCCAGCGAATGTTGGCAATCTGATCTCTGGTTCCTCTGCCTCTTCGAAACCCAGCTTGCACTTCTGGTAGTTCTCGGTTCACATACTGCTTAAGCCTAGCTTGTAGGATTTTGAGCATAACCTTGCTAGCATGTGAAATTAGTGCAATTGTATGGTAGTTTGAACATTCTTTGGCTTGCCCTTCTTTGGAATTGGAACGTAAACTGACCTTTTCCAATCCTGTGGCCACTGTTGAGTTTTCCAAATTTGTTGGCATATTGAGTGCAGCACTTTAACAACATCATCTTTTAGGATTTTAAATAGCTCAGCTGGAATATTGTCATCTCCGCTAGTTTTGTTGTTAGTAATGCTTCCTAAGGCCCACTTGACTTCACTCTCTAGGCCCACCGGCCCAAGGTCACTGACCACACCATCGTGGATATCTGGGACATTAAGATCTTTCTTATATAGTTCTTCTGTGTATTCTTGCCACCTCCTCTTAATCTCTTCTGCTTCTGTTATGTCCCTGCCTTTTTTGTCCTTTATCATGCCCATCTTTGCACAAAACATTCCCTTGATATCTCCAATTTTCTTGAAGAGATCTCTAGTCTTCCCCATTCTATTGTTTTCCTTGATTTCTTTGCATTGTTCAATTAAGAAGGCCTTCTTATCTCTCTTTGCTATTCTCTGGAAATCTGCATTCAGTTGGTTATATCTTTCTCCCTTGCCTTTTGCTTCCCTTCTTTCCTCAGCTATTTGTAAAGCTTGACTGTTTACATTGTACAAATAACATTGCTGTAATTATTAGAAAATATCAAAAGATAATTCCTACAAATTCACTTAGGCTACACTGCTTTTTCACTTTTTGTCATTTGCTTTACAATATTCCAGGGGCAGATCCATGAACTTTGTTGAGAATCATCTTAACAAAGACCCAATATGTGAAACAGAGTTTCCTGGGTATTATGACAGCTTTATATCTGGATATGCCAGTGCAGTCATCTTATAAAATGTATATTAATAAATAATTTTTATGCTGTATATATCGTATATAAAAGAGAGCAAATGCTGGTTCAATAGGTTTTTAGATGCTACGCCAGCCTATTTGCACCATAATAAAAATGAAGGCAAGCAAGAGGAAAACATGGAAAGCAAAGGCAGGATAGATATGTTAACTAAGAATTGGAATGTCAGTTGAATGATGCTGGAATTTGTTGTTTCTGATCACTTGAGTAACTTTGCTCCATTTAATTTAATAGCTAAAGAATGTCCTATGTCCTTGCCAAGCTAGCTAAATCTTCAAGGAGAAAACACATTCAAAAGATCATGATATACTGTCTGTAATGTGCATGCACATACAAACACGTACACTAAAGATAAATTGAGGGTTAGGGATACAGCAAAGGGAGGAAAAGAAAGCTAAGCAAAGTCTCAAGAACTGCTTCCAGTTGTTGGAACACAGTGCAGTGAAGTCATATATTAAGAATGCAGCCCATCCCAAGATGCAGAAGGTTCCGATTAGTGGTTAGAAGACCACCAAAGCTAAAAATATTTCAGTTGTGTTTTGAAAAGAATGGGACAGAGGCTTTTTTGTTTGTTTTAACTTTGTAATTTGTTTTAACTGCTTTGCATAATTCTCTAACATAAATATCATTTGCATGGGATGACTTTGGGGTATTGGTTGGATTCCATGGCAAAAGAGTAAGGCTGATGGAAGCTGAACACATATGGAAAACATTGGGGAAGCTTGGAGTAAGGCATTAGGTCTATTTAAAATGTTTGTACCCTGCCATTCTATAACGGTGCCCAATATTCTTATGACTCATTTAAACAGAAGGAAAAGAGGCATATTACTAGATATCACAAAAAGAATAAGCAAAAATATCAAGACATGTGTATCTATGTGTCTGGTTGGTTGATTTGATCTGGAGTTGGTCATTCCAGTGGCATTACAAGACAGAAAATTGTTCCAGGCACTACCACATATATCTATATCTATATCTATATCTATATCTATATCTATATCTATATCTATATCTATATCATCTATATCAAGGGTCGGAAATGGCGGCTCTTGAGCCAGATGGGGCTCTTTGGCCCCTTGAGCGTGGCTCTTCCGCAGCTGAACTCACCCCCGCCCCTTCCACACGATTGGATCCCGCCCCCAAACTCTGATGGCCGGCGCTGGAGGAGGGCGATTGATTCTTCCTCCTCCCGCCCTCGGGAGCCTTCCAACTTTCGCCCGAGTCGGGCAGCACTTCTTCGTGTGAAGCTGGACGAGCCGCCGGACCTGGAGCGCTTCCGCACGCAGCTGAGCAAGGCCCGGCACGGCAGGGAGGCGCTGCTGGCCTGGGACGCAGCGCTGTCGGAGGCAGCGCAGGAGCGGCTGCAGGGGCTGCTGTGGCTGAAGATGGCGCTGGGCGAGGGCGCAGGCCCGGGACGCGAGCGGCAGGGCGGCGCAGGGGGCCTGGCCGGGGCGGTGGCGGCGGGGGGACGGAGCCAGTGGAGGTGGCCGGGCGGTGGGACGTGTCGAGCGGCGCTGCTGGCGGAGCTGGAGGGAGCGGAGGGACCAGGCGTTCCTGTGGGCGCAGCGCGCACTCTGCAACCCGCCTTGGAGGCGCTCCTGGAGAAGTGGCCGCGGGAGGCCCTCTGGGTGCACCCTCCCACCCCATCAATCCCCCCACCCCGCCGTTCGGCGTCCTCTCCCCCCGCTAACCCGAGCCCTGCGGCGGCCGGGGGAGCTGAGCCAGGCTCGGACCGGAAGCGGCCAAGGGGATAGCAGGCGGCTCTTCGCCCTGCGCCGCCCTGCCGCTCGCATCCCGGGCCCGCGCCCTCGCCTGGATGCCACGGAGAAGCACCATCTCCAGCTGCAGCAGACCCTGCAGCCGCTCCTGCGCCGCCTCCGACAGCGCCGCGTCCCGGGCCAGCAGTGCCTCCCTGCCGCGCCGGGCCTCGCTCAGTGCGCTCGGAGAGACGGGCCTGAAGGGGCGCAGAGGCCGGAGAGGGAGCCCCTCCGTTTCCCCTTCTCTCTCTGCCTTGCCCGCCCGCCAGGCGCGGAAGTGCAGCTGCCTTGACGTCAGGCGCTTGTGGCGAGTGGCATCTTCCGCGTGGGGTCCCGGCTGGTGTCTGCGCTCAGGCGCCGGCGGGGAAGGCGGTGCGGGTCCCGCTCGGTGGAGAGGGCACAGCCTTCCGCTCTCCAGCGCCCCAGGTTTTGAGCCGGGCAGAGCGGAGAAGTTGCCCGCGGCAGCCGCTCTAGGAGCCGGCCAACCTCCGCCGCTCGTTCCCAGCGCTTCCCCTTGGACGGGGCGTTCCCTCCCGCCCCCCCCCTTGGAAAGATGGGCCTGAAGGGGCGCAGAGGCTGGAGAGGGAGCCCCTCCGTCTCCCTTTCTCTCCCTGCCTCGCCCGCCCGCTGGGCGCGGAAGCACAGCCACCTTGATGTCAGGCGCTGGCAGCGCGCGGCATCTTCTGCGCGGGGTCCTGGCTGGTGTCTGCGCTCAGGCACCGGCAGGGAAGGAGGTGCAGGTCCCGCCCGGTGGAGAGGGCACAGCCTTCTGCTCTCCCGCGCCCGTCCTGCCGGCCGGAGGGTGGCAGCTGTTTCTCCGCCACTCCCGGTGGGGCGGCCGGGGCGGGTTCACGGAGCTGCTGGCTGCGCCCCCTCCCTCCGTGAGCCCCCCGACCCTTCCACGTGATTGGCCCAGCTCCCATCCGCGGGGCTGCTCCGCCTTCGCCCCGAGGTCTCCTGGGAAGCCCGTCCCACTGCACTAAGGGGGCTTGGACCCAGGACCCCGGGTGCAGGACTGCGCCTCTTCGCCCGACCTGTTAGCAAGGGCCCCGGGAAGCACAGCCCTCCGCAACGAGCTGCACAGCCCACTTCGCCTCCCCGCCTTGAGAGGCCAGGCAGGTCCCGTTCTCCCCCGACCCTCCCAAAATCCAGATTTGCCCTTCCACCCGCCCCAATAAGCCATGTGATTGGCTCCCGCCTGCAAACCCCGCCCCCTTCCACGCGATTGGCCCCCGCCCGCAAACCCCGCCCCCTGGCTCTCGAGCATTTCAAAATGTGCACGAGCATGTCAAAATGGCTCCCGGCATAAAAAGTTTGCCGACCCCTCATCTATATCATCTATATCATCTATATCATCTATATCATCTATATCATCTATATCATCTATATCATCTATATCTATATCTATATCTATATCTATATCTATATCTATATCTATATCTATATCTATATCTATATCTATATCTATCGTTGGATAGCGGCTGGATAAGTGGCTGGATAGCGTAGTGGTTAGAGCGCCGCCTTTGGAGCGGGAGACAGGAGTTCAAATCCCAGCTGCACCTACCTTACCAGTAGGGGTCTTTGGGCAAAGACCCCCTAACGCTTCATCTGCCTACCTCAAATATGAGAGTGACACGAACTAAGAGTCATGCCGGCTCGGACATCACCCAGATTTTTTATTTATTTATATTTCAACTTCTATCACTGCACCATCTCCCCCAAAGGGGACTCTGGGCGGTTTACAAACATAACAATTAAAATTATACTATAAATAAATATAAAATAATACAATATGTAATTATTATTATTATTATTATCATTATCATTATCATTATTATGTAATCAAAAAGATCCAAGATGGCGACTGCAAGCTGATGCCGGCTGCTGCTCCAGGAGGAAGATTCCATGAACAGTTTGTGAACCCTTCAAAATTTCTCGATACCCCTGAATTTTATCTTTGGGGTATAGAGAACTTACGGTTGTGTTTGGGGGTAGATGGACTTCCTCGGACGGAGTGTTGCGGCGGAGTTTGGTGGAGTCCCAGGATCTCTGTGACACAGAGCTCGGTGGTTGCGGCGGAATCCGGCGGAGCCCAGCGGAGTCTGATAGAGTCTAGCACGCGAGATCATGGATGTTCCCAGGCCTGTTTTCGAGACCGCTTGGCTGGAGCTACGACGGAGCTGAGCGTGCAGACTGGAATTGTGGGAAGCACAGTGAGCCCAAGATTAACCGCCCCGGCAGACAATCTTTAGGGGCGTGGCGAGTCCTGGCGACGGAGTTGAGCGTGCAGATTGGAGTTGTGGGGAGCACAGTGAGCCTAAAGATCGGCCACCCCGGTAGACAATCTTGGGGGCGTGGTGTGGTGAGTCCTGGCGCTATAATGGACGGTCTCCGGTGACACGGGGGAGTCTGATGGCGGCGTGAGTGGACCTTGATGAGGGCCAGTGAGACCATTAGCATGACTAGCTCACTGTAGGTGCTGCTGGGGAGACGTTTTAGGACACCCCGGGTGAAGTGGTGGAGTACAGACCAACTACACAGCGGTGAGCCTGGATGTACCTTTGGAGTTCCTAGTGGACCCTATTAGACCTGGACCTGGGGGATCTTTGGTAGAACTGGACCCCTGTGGACCTAGAAATCTTTTTTGAAGCGGCCGGATGGTAGTAAAGAGAGGGAAAGTAGTTAAGACTGATGGGGTGGAACTACCAGCAGGCCACATAGCAGACATACAGACCAGCTACAAGTACCTTGGTATCCCACAGACACATGGTAACCACGATGAGGAGGCAAGGAAGAAAAGCAACATCCAAGTACCACCAAAGGATAAGACAGGTCCTGAAGAGCCAGCTCAATGGGAAGAACAAGATCCACGCCATCAGCATGTATGCCCTGCCAGTCATCCAATACCCTGCCGGTATAGTGAGCTGGCCAAAGGAGGACATGGAGGCTGCTGATGTGAAGACCAGAAGCTCCTCACAATGTACAGAGGCTTCCACCCCAAGTCCAACACCCAGAGACTGTACACCAGCTGGAAAGAGGACGGGTGGGGTCTGGTGAGTGTCAAAGCCACTGTCCTGGATGAGACCCAGAGCATCCAGGAGTACATCAGTAAGATGGCACCTAAGGATGAACTGTTGAGAGAATGCCTGAGGCAGCAGCAGACATGGAAGGAAGATCAAGCAGAGGAAGTGCCATGGCAAGACAAGACCCTGCATGGGATGTACCATCGACAGATAGCTGAGGTGGCTGACATTGGGAAATCCTACCAGTGGCTGGAAAGGGCTGGACTAAAAGACAGCACTGAGGCACTGATCATAGCAGCACAAGAACAGGCACTAAGCACCAGATCCATAGAAGCAGGGGTCTACCACACTAGACAGGACACGAGGTGCAGACTGTGCAGAGAGGCCTCAGAGATAGTCCAACACATAGTGGCAGGGTGTAAGATGTAGGCAGGAACAGCATACACTGAACGGCACAACCAAGTAGCTGGCATTGTGTACAGGAACATATGCACAATGTATGGGCTAGACCCTTCCAAGTCCAGATGGGAGATTCCACAGAAGGTTGTGGAGAATGACAGGGCTAAGATCCTGTGGGGCTTCCAGATCCAGACAGACAGGCAGGTACTGGCCAATCAACCAGACATTGTGGTAGTAGACAAGGACCAGAAGACAGTGGTGGTGATAGATGTAGCGGTGCCAAGTGACAGCAACACCAGGAAGAAGGAGTATGAGAAGCTGGAGAAGTACCAGGACCTGAAGGAGGAACTAGAGAGGATGTGGAAAGTGAAGGCCAAAGTGGTCCCAGTGGTGGTAGGGGCACTCGGGGCTGTGACTCCCAAGCTGGGATAGTAGCTCCAACAGATCCCAGGAACAACATCAGAGCTCTCTGTCCAGAAGAGTGCAGTGCTAGGAACAGCTAAGATACTGCGAAGAACCCTCAAACTCCCAGGCCTCTGATAGAGGACCCGAGGTTGAGGAAGACACATACCACCCATAGGGGTGAGAAGGGAATATTTATTTATTTTTTTATGAAAGCAGATGGCGTTTCTGAAACAGATGAGATAGCAATTCAGTAGACAGGTCTATGTATTTCCTCAAATATCTGTGGGTGATAGGCAGTTGAATACAAGTATGGAAGAAGTCAAGAAGCATAGAACACCATTTTGCATGGTTAGATATTCAGTTCTTCCAGCTTTCTGATTGGCTGGAAGTTAGGTGTGACACACACCAGGCCTAAAGCATAGGCTATAGTACAAGGTGGCAGTGCTGCATCTAAGCAAGCACGTGATCTCCCCCTCCCTGTTCTCCCAGGGCTTCCCACGAAGGCTTCAGGGGGAATTGTTCTCATGGGAAGGTTCCATTGCTTGTGTAGGCACTAGCCATAACAATACATCACATGGTACCTTCTGGCTTCATATCTAATGAAGAGATGTAAACAAAGCCATTCATGTTTAAATTCTTTTAAACAATTTAGTAAAGTAGACAACGACGTTTGTCTATTTCAAGACTCTCTCCCGCAGAACCGACTTTCGATTTAGGCTTCTCAGCTTTATCTTTATCCGCGAATCCACACCAACACGCTGACAAGACAAGACAACTTTAGATCCGCTTTTCTTTCTCAAGCTTTCCGAAGCCGCCGAAAATTTCTCTCCTTCCGAAGGTGCCAATTCTCCCGCACTTTCTGAAGCCGCTTCTCACTATTTCTTTTAAAACGCGGCTTGGTTCTGCGCGATCGCAGATTTTTTATTCACGGAGCGTCTTCGTTTTCGCTCCAGCCGTCGTCCATCTTTACCAGAAGTCATTAAGCACACAATGTCCTGTCCACACAATCTCCTTCTCAAGAAGCATCTCACACACTTGATTTTACAGTTTTTCTCTAACACACTCAGCCCCTAACACACTCAGTTTCATATTTCTCAATGAAACATCCAGCACCTTTGAACACAACAAGTACACTCAGACTTGACCAGGGCTGGAACACTGAGGAGAGAAAAACAAGTGTACACATACACATTTCACACACTTATCACAGAAATATCAGCTAAAATAACTTGCTGAACTCAAGGCTGCAAGCCAAATTCAACAACCAAGTCTCTGGAGAAATGCTTACATACAGCAGTCGGCAGAGTAGAAAACTTGGATTCGTTGTTTAGCTGACTTCTGGCTTCTGGCTTCCCCTCCCTTCGTACATCAGGCCTCTTGTGCACAGACAGCATCCGCTGGACGATACGGCAGGGAACAGCCTTCCAGTAATTTTCTGAGAAGAAGAATCACATCGAACCACAGCAAATGTAGATTCCATTCCAAGTTGGAATGTAGATTCCATTCCAGGCTCTGTTTGGAAGTCTCAGAAACAACAATAACAGATGGCTTCTGGAGGTGGCTTGTAAAATAATCCACAGTAAGGTCGCAGGGAGATAGCGTCTTTGCTTTCTCGATCAGTAGATCAAACCTGCTGTCCAAGCTTGGCAAAATCACGCATGTTTTTTTCATATTCCCAGAAAAACATGCCTTCTCGTTCAAATGCAGCAAACAAAGTCTTGAACTTACCAAGGTGGGTCATCACATTCTCACCCGGGTTGCAGCTTCAAACTATAAAGCTGTCTTAATAGTCCGCCAAGGGCAACAGAGTTTTACTTTGTATAGCCTCCCAGCACTCATTACGCAGTCCTTGAGTTGCTGATATAATTCCGTTCAGAGGAGTTGATTCCCAAAAGCAAAAAAGCTATAAGCACGGTCCAAACACGCTTGCACTTCTTCAGAGGGATCCTCTGGAGGTGGATTTGCCACATACTGCCACAAATCTTCTTGCAAAAAGAACAATTTCATCTCCACACACCAGGTCAGATAGTTTGTGCCATCTAAAGGCTCAAATGGCAGACTGACCAGACTCTGTTCAGCCATCGCTGACCACTCAAAGAAAACATGTTTATTCTGAAATCAGCCTCTAAAAACAAACTCCCTTTTACAGCCAGGTCCCAACGCAGCAAAGAAAACGCAAATTTCTCTCTGGGCCCATAACCTGATAGGATGTACGCTGGTTCAAAGGGAAAAATCAAGACTTGAGAATAAACAGACAAGAGTGCAGTGTTTATGGCTAAAAGTGTTTACTTGTAGCATAAGGCAATAAATGCAGATATAGTTAAGGCAATAAATGCAAATGTTACATTATTGCAATAAGGAAAAACAAAAGCAAACTTATAAGCAGAGATACATGTATTGTTTCCAGGGCCAGAGCTCATGCCATGCACAGCCAGGCATAGCTACGCACTGCCCAGTTCTCAGAAGTAGAATACACACACAAACATGACTACCAAGACCAGACAGAAGTCAAGAAGCATAGAACACCATTTTGCATGGTTAGATATTCAGTTCTTCCAGCTCTCTGATTGGCTGGAAGTTAGGTGTGACACACACCAGGCCTAAAGCATAGGCTATAGTACAAGGTGGCAGTGCTGCATCTAAGCAAGCACGTGATCTCCCCCTCCCTGTTCTCCCAGGGCTTCCCACGAAGGCTTCAGGGGGAATTGTTCTCATGGGAAGGTTCCATTGCTTGTGTAGGCACTAGCCATAACAATACATCACATGGTACCTTCTGGCTTCATATCTAATGAAGAGATGTAAACAAAGCCATTCAAAGTTATGGGAAGGCTTTTTGTTATCTAGCCACCTGGCGTCACGTCACCATGAGACACTTTTCTCCGTACAGAAAATAATTTGCCAATTTCATACGGGAAATCTGACATTTTATGAAAGCAGATGGCGTTTCTGAAACAGCTGAGATAGCAATTCAGTAGACAGGTCTATGTATTTCCTCAAATATCTGTGGGTGATAGGCAGTTGAATACAAGTATATGTTCTCAAATAGTTTATAGGACAATAGGCAGTTTGAGAGAAATCCAATTCAAATGTCAAAAGAGAATATTTCCTCCTTTTCTAGGCTGCCTAAGTATTTTAATATTGAATAAGAAATCAAAGAGCAAAGTGAACCTAGCCACTATAATCACATTTAAAAAAAATAGAACATATTTCCATTTAATGTGTTTCGTATTCAGTATACAACACATACATTTTCTTCAGCTTTCTTAACAATATGGTGGGAAGTTCCTAAGAGATATTGCTTGAAACAGAGATGTGAAAAACAGTCCTAAAGGCAAGGGGTAGGGAAAACAAGCATCAGATGTTCTCTCACATCTAAAGCTCTTGGAAACTTGCATCTGCAGAAGCTGTTTATACTGTGTCTTTCCAATTCATTGGCTTTAAAGGAGGAGGGAATGAACTCCAAAGCAGCTGGAGGCCTTGTTTCTGTACATCTCAGAAAAATGAAATCTTTGGGACTCCGGAGATCCAAGATTGCTTTCATCCTGCTCACAACTTCACTTCTGCAATGTTAAACCCCTGTGGACCATTCTGTGGGTTCCCTAGGGATTTCTGTAGTAGACACTGTTCTCCTTTGCTAGCCAAGACCTTTCAAGACATTGACCCAGAAGCTTAGGATTGTTCAACGACTTTATTTTATTTGTTTAAAATATTTATATAGCCTCTCATATTATGAATCACTACCCTGGGCTGCTTACAAAACAATAAAAATGGTTTAAAAAAAACCCCAACCACAATAAAAACTCCTGCCGCCCCTTTTAAACTTTTTAAAAGTTTAAGTAGTGTGAGAGCTAGAATGGGCACAGAGAGAAGCAGGGAAACAGACAGGTCCATCACCGTAACAATGTACAGATGTCTCTTGCTTCTCACACAGATAAATTACCAGCTCTCAGTATGTTAGGGGACACAAACAAACACACAGAAATATATATGGAATCTTATAGTTTGCAGCAGCTGGTTTTCTGTTCTAATTATGGCTTTTAAAATATCTGTAACAAAATTAGCTTATCAAGAGTTCTGGCTTGCCAACCTTCCATGGTCTGTTTCCCAGACACTAACAAGTCACTTCTCTTGCATAATCTTGGATTTTTTTACAACGTTAATCAGAGTAGCATTCTGAACCATAGCAGTAAGTAGTAACTGATTGCAAGGTCATGTTAGAAAGCATCCATGGAGAACTGTCATCCTTCAAATGTTGCTGAAATATAAGTTTCAGAAGCCGTATGCCCAGTGACAACAAATGCGGGGATTCTAGCTGAGCTACAGATATAATAGGAATAGTGGGAACTATGAGTACACTTCACCGTGTACTCATCCTGCTTCTTGTCCACCGTGTACACATCCTGCTTCTTGTCCAAGTAAACTCAATGTCCTTTCCCACGCTCATCCCCCCCCAGTGACAACACTGGATCTCTCCATCCCTGTCAAACAGCAGCCACTTTAGAAGAGGGGTCCTCAAGGACCCTAAGGATGCCTTCTCCTGCAGTCTGGTGTTTTGCTAAATAAGAAGTCTGTTGGCTGATGCATCTCCTTTATTTGTCAGTTCTAATCTGTCAGCCACCAGGGATTATTCATACAAATATTTCCAGCTCATAAGTTATCTACTTTTACAGGGTTAAAGTAGTAAGTAACCAGATGTATTTTGGCAATATATTTTGTTTTTCCTACCAGGGTTAAACGCTATAAGGCACAGGAGTAATTTTGAAATGAGATATCATTCTTCCAAGATAAAAGGAGGTAACATTAGTTGGATTTATTCACAACCACCTTCTGACCCTTTGTGCACTTAGGTTTCTGACAGCAGGCTACAAAGGGTGTAATGCTCAGAAGGATATAAAGCTTCCAGGTGAAGTGATGGAGTTAAGTTTGGTTGTTAGGTCTCCATCCTAACTGGCAAGCCTTCCATCCTCTGTTTTAGCCTGGGTAACGTATGTGAGCTGGAAAGCTACAGGACAAACTCTAATATCTGGTACGAAGTAAGGAAGGGAGGTAAGCCAAGGCTGTGCAAAGCGACATATTTGGATATGACTTCAGTGACAAACCATATGCAAAGCCGTTTTTGAGGGAATGGAAAGTTTAAGTCCAAAGAAAAATATTTTCTTGTTGAGTCTTATACTACTCAGATTGCCTTCCATAGCCCTCAATTGAGGACTCTGTTTTTTACATGCAAATTGATAGTAGGAAATTTGAAGTGGAGGCCAGAAACCACCTAGTTTATACTTGGACTCCTGTGGTATATTATTTCTGGATAAACACTGCCTTTGAATAACGCCGAGGGTATAGGTGAATGCGGTCTGTCTGATGTTTATGGAAAACTTTACAATTATTTCCAGGAATTGGGAAAAGCTACCTGGATATTTTATACCACAGAGCTTGAAACATCTTGGCAGTAGGTGCCTAATATGGAATTTTGAGCAAAAACTTGAATATAACTATAACATCATTTCCCTACCTGATACCTCTAGGTAAGATGGATGTTAACTTCCATTAATCCCATCTATACGTAGTGTCCAGAATGCATCAGGTATTCTAGATGCAGAGGTTAACAATACATCACTATATGTAGTCAGTTTGGGTTTTCCCTAAGGCTAACTGTAACCTGAAAAGATTATGTACTTGTACAAATTATCATGATAGACCTTCCACCATAGGCTAATTCAGAGCTTTCCAAACTGTGTGTGGCGACACAAAAGTGTGTCGCCACACACAGCGTGGTGTGTCGCCACACCACCTGGAAGCGGCGGCGCGCGCGTGCATGGCGGCAGCGGCAGCGGCGCGGCATCAGTGCTTCTGCATTTTAGCGGAGGCTGCCGTCGCTGCCGCTGCCACCATACACACGCGTGCCACCACACGCCCCCCCGCGCCGCCACCGTGCATGCGCGCGCCGCCACACGGACCCCGCACTGCCGCCGTGCACGTGCGCCCCCCCCACGCCACCGCCGTGCGCGCGCGCTGCCGCCGCCACCACTGGTGTGTCACCAGCGGCGGCACTTTGGAAAGCCCTGGGCTAATTATTCAAATGGATGGTGCTGGTACTTGCTCTCTTTGGACAACAGCGAAGGCTCAGCACTCTGTCAGGGCCTAATGCTGAACATTTGCCCTCATCTAGCTAGTCTATTTTGGGACTGTAGAGCTGGGTTTGTATGAAAATAGATCTTGGCCTCTCTTCCCTACATATATAGTTGTAGTTCATGTGATAGTGACTGAGATCCAGTTCATGCTCACTTACTAAGACACAGCATATAGAGAAAAGCAGGGTGAAGGACAGAGAGGAAAAGGATATGAAAGAAAGAGATATGATAGAGAAAGAGAAAAGGGTATGTGTCGTATGAAGATCTCTGATGCAGCCGTAAAATACAAGATAATAGTTTTTTGTACATTATTTTAGATTATGGAGATAATCCTGGCTTCTGTATCAAATGGGGTCAATAGCCCTCAGGAAATCTGAACATACAGAGGGATCCGGGAATAATAGGATCTATGATGATATGAATATTATAGATTTTTCTGGTAAGCGATTGTGACAAGGTTATATTCACCTTTTGATGTACATTTTTGAAGATTTGTGGGTTGGAAATGGGAAATTTATCCCATTTCACAATTTATATCCAGTTAGTTTTTTTTAAATACTACGTGTTTATTTATAATATGCAACATGCATTGTTTCTCTATTGACATCAGAAACCAGGCAGTGTTAAAATATTCAATATTCCAGAAAATTAGGCATCTATAATACTTAACGTCATGATCATATTTAAATTCCATAGCAAAATGAGAAGTATCTCCTCCAGTTTTAAATTTTTAACAATATATGTTGAATGTATTTTTCAAGCCACCACTAAATCACCTAGGGCCTGAATGAAGGTGGAGCCAGAGCCTTCTGCCACATTGGACTATGTTTTCCACCAAAAGAACACAAATCTCATTTCCACTCTGAACCCTAGAAGTACATGCTATTTTAAAGGGCACTGTCAGTATAATAAATGGGCAGATTTTCCTGGTGTGGGCTATGAAAGAACACAGCATCCAAACCCTTGTGAAATAATTCAGAAAACATGCAAATTGTGTCCTATAAGTAGCTGTTAGTCATTCTGCCTTGGGAAATTGCTCCTGCAGGGCCACTGGCTCAGTACATCATGTACATTGGCAGCTCTGCATTCTTTGCCGCTTTCAAGCCAGAGGAATGTTCAGTACTTTCTCTTTAAAAAAATGGGCTGTGACTTAGCACAGCTAGAAGCAAGCATTTCCACTCCCTTCTACTCAGCAGATTGCAATACTCTCCATGAGCTCACTGCATGCAACTTGCATAACAGCTGAGATAGCAGAGTAGAGGAATTTACTTTCTACCAGCAGTACTCCATTAATTAAGCCTAGATGCCTTCTGGACAAGGAGATAGCAAAATTGGCTTGGAGAGGAGGTAGATGATCGTGTGATTGCCCAAATGTCCAGCCATCTTACCAAGGAGAGCAGATTCATGACTTGAAGGAATGCAACCTTTCCCTTCGGTTATCTCTGTTCTGTTTCCAAACTCAGTCCTTATTTCTCAGTAAGATTTTTATGAAAATATATATACACTCATACTACTAGCAATCATATAAGGCAGAGCTTTCCAAACTGTGTGTCGCGACACAAAAGTGTGTCGCTACACACAGTCTGGTGTGTCGCCACACAACCTGGAAGCGCTGATCATCATCAGCGCTTCCGGGTTTTCCCGCGGCGACACACCAACCGTGGCGCGCAAAAACCTGAAAGCGGCAGCAGCACTTCTGGGTTTTTGCGCGCTGCCGCAATAGCGGCACTTCTGGGTTTTCCCGCGGCGACACACCAACGGCGGTTGGTGTGTCGCTGCGGGAAAACTTTGGAAAGCCCTGATATAAGGTCTTAATTGTGCTTCTGTGGAGCTTTTAATTATTCTGCCTCTAGTATGGAAAGGATCCAGCCCTTGCTGACATCAGTTTATATCATCTTTATGTTTTCTTGCTGGTGTTTCTATCTTCCCGGTTATCATCCTTTAAGGAGGGAACATGAAACCTGGTTATCATGAGCTCTCTGGGCAGAATCACCCTTATTTCTCTCGTCCTTTACAAGCTTAATGGATATATTTAATATGATTTGTATAATGCATAAGTATGCAGTTGTATCTTGATATGTTGTGGTATCTTTTCTTTAAAAAAATTAAACATTTTTTAAAATCCCTGTTCTCCATTTTTATCAGATCAATATTGAAATTGTTCCCTATAACCTACAAAGGGATGTAACATTTACTGAGCAGGAAGGCTCAGCTGAAAGTGCCTTGCCACTGTGTAAATATGGTTTTTGTGGTTACAGCTCACAATAAAACATGGTGCATATTAAACTTTTGAGCACAAACTGACCGCAAAGGCAAGACAGATCAAAATCAACATATACATACTGTTGTTACTTTTCATGGCAAATTAGAAATGGCATTAAATTCTCCTGTCTCTTTACTGGTCACTTTAAAACAAGGCACCCTAACTCCAGGTTGATTAGTGCACAGATTGATTTTTATGATTAAGTCTATCCTCCTTATTAGTGTCATTTTTATTTCAGTTTTAAATGCACAGACTGCAAATACATTCCAATGAAACAATGGATTTTACTACCCCAGTTTAGAACTGGAATATAATTCACAGCATGTATGTTTACATGACATACTTGGTCAAGTCTGGCATTAATTGTGGATTACTGTTTATCCATCTGCGACAGAGCAGGTAACATAGGGCACTTTCATGACCACCAGCATTTCCAACTTCAACTTCTTCACAAAGCAGTCTGAAACTAACCCACAATCATCTTCACTTCAGCCAGCCTCAAATGGAGAGAACACCATGCATCAATCTGCATCACCCTTTTTCTATCCTGCTGACAAATAGGAAATAGAAAGAATGTCATCTGCTATCCAATCAGTGTCCTGCTCCCTGGAGTACCCAGTCAGTTTCTCACACATATTCCATAGAGAAAGAAATTAAATAAAATGCTAGAGCACTGCCCTCCACATAACTTTCAGGCACATTTGTCTGATGGTTTACCAAAAGATGTGAGACCTTGCTATGTGATGGAAAATCAGTTGTAAAAAAAAAAAGTAAACAAAGCACTGAAATCCTCTAGAGCAGTGTTTCTGAACCTCAGCAACTTTAAGTTGCGTGGATTTCAACTCCCAGAATTCATGCTGGCTGGAGAATTCTGGGAGTTGAAGTCCACGCATCTTAAAGTCACAGAGGTTGAGAAACACTGCTTTAGAGGCTCCCAGCAGCCTTGCTGCTATTCGTCTGTTGCATTTTAAAGCCCTGGGAGTTGTGATGGTTAAATACCAGCATGCTGGCAATTTGGAAACCAGGCAGTCTTCCCAAGATATGAGATTATGGGAGCAGGTTGCTACAGTAGGTGGACTGGTGGGCAAGAACAATGTTCTAAATAATTTTTATGTTTTTATGCATAACTCTTATCTTTCTGCATTTACTTTAATATAAAAACGATCTCTCACTGGACAGATAAGCATGTTTTTAACAAAAAAATCCTAGATCAAATGTGGAAATGTTGCACTCCAGTCTATATGCCTGTGGCTTAGCATAGCTAAAATGTGTGTTTAGCATATAGAGTTATTTGTTATTCTGTGAATGTATGCTAATCTAATGTTTGATAAACATTTGTAATCTGTAGTGCCCTTGTCACAAGACTTCATCCAGAATGTGTTGCTCCACAAATAACATTTCCCAGGCACTTTGAGGTTTGTTTCCTCTACTTTGGTTACTCAATGTGCTTTTCCCCCAGTCACGTAAAACAGCAGTTTGGTATGCACAGAAGCCACTTACAGTGGGGAAACAAATCAGGAGAAATGGTTAAATCCCACTTTTTGTGCCATGCTCTTCTTCACTCCCAACTTTTTTTTTTCCATGAAAACAAATAAATAGAGCCACTTTGGTCTAGTGGTTAAGGCAACGGGCTAGAAACCAGGAGTCTGTGAGTTCTAGTCCCGCCTTAGGCATGAAACCCGGCTGGGTGACCTTGGGCCAGTCCCTCTCTCTCAGCCCAACTCACCTCACAGGGTGGTTGTTGTGGTGAAAATAGGAGGAGGGAGGAGTAATTTGGTATGTTCACTGCCTTGATTTATTTATAAAAATAATAAATGTGGGATATAAAAATAATAAAAAATTATAGATAGTTTATGGAACTCCATGTATCATCTAGTTTGATCCTTAATCATATCATCTCAGCTTTCCGTTACATAGTGTACATATTAATTACTCACTTTGATTATCCATAGCATGAATAATGCCTACTTGTTTTGCATTAGTTGGAAAAAAGACAAAAAGAAACGGATAGTACTAAAAGATTGTATGAGTAGTCTTTTACAATGCACTTGCATAGACCACAAACATTGGCTTCTGTTTGTTCAGGAAACAAATAAAACGAAGTGGTTCTTATCTGAATGATATCATTTGCATTTCAGCTGAACTTTTCTTTCCTTCACTGCTCCTTCTTTACGTGACACAATGTTCCTCGTCAGCAAAAAGAGGTCCAGTTGCACATACTGTACTCCAGAGTGTTTATGTTTTTAGTTACCTTAACAGGAATTAATCCTTTCTAAATAAAAGCTTGTCTCATTGGGGATATTGGATCTTTTCTGTTTCACAGACTTGGCCCCAAGCCTGCTTATGTGAACCTATCCTGACTGTCCCCGTTGTGGGTGGGGGAAAAAAAATCCCTTCATTCTTGAAAAACAGAAGAAGGCTCCTTTATCTGTGTAATATATCCGCCACAAGGGTAAAGCATTTGTAAGTTATAACTGTCCTTTTGGTCTGAGATAAGAATTGTAGTTTCTTATACCCAGGGCAGGTATAATTTCTTACACTTTGGAGTTAAAATGCCGTCCACCTATCTTTAAGTTGGCAAAAAAATGCTGATGTAAAATATGTTGTCCCCACTGCCAATCCCTCTCTCGTTTCAGTTGTATCTGATCTGAGTCCCTGCTGAAGGGTGCCATCCTGATTTGTGAGTGGATCATTCCTAGTAGGCAAGGGGACTGGCGTTCTCCTCTGTGCTGTGCCTTTTCATTGGGGAGAAAACATTTGCTAATCAGGGCCCTAATCAGGAGAAAGCCATGTCAGCTGGGTTTTGGGGAGTGATCCTGCACTTCCTCTTTCTTCAGATGTTTGTTCCCTCTTGCATGTTCTGAAGCTCTGAATGAACTTTTCCATACTCAGAGTTTGCGGTTTAGATTTACATTCCCCTGAATGTGGATCAACCTATTGAAGAAAAGCAAGTTTCCCCCAAAGGCCCATAACAATGTCCTTACCTGGTCCTCATCCCATGGGGAGACCATATGCAGGCCCTCTCCCCACTTGCATTTAACCAGGGCATAATCATGCCTTGACAGCTGTGGTTTATCTGCTTCTACTGATTACCTTGCCCTTGTCTTTTCCTCAGTCCACGGGTGAGACAAGCTTAAGTTGCCATGGGTTGTACTGGGGTTTTTCAAAACACCACCCAAGAGCAGCCCCAAGGGATGTTAAATCTATTAGGCTCAGTCACCCATAATGGTCACGTGTCTGTGGTGATTGGGCACAGAGGCAACTGAGGCAGGTTAGGGATTAGCAATGGGGCAGCAAATTTCATGCCAGTTTAGTTTTCTGCTGACTCAAGCATGAATTAATAGCTCTTCAGCTGGGTTATGGAGAAAGACCCAGTGGCAAAGCATGACTGTGTTGCGGTGAAGTACGAATGAGAAGAGAGTTTCAGGCGGATTCATTACCACCATGGTGATAGCTAATTTCATGCATCACCTTAACTGTAAGTTTCTTTTAATTCTGTTTTTTTGAACAAAGAATCCAGAAATGAACCAAAGTTGAGCAAAGTTTGCATGGCTGGTTTGTGTTTTCCTTCTCAGGTCCTGTTTTGTTATTCCTTGTTTTTTTAGTTATTATTGTTTTGCAATGCTGTAAAAAGGTCACTGCTTCAGCGGGACCAAATACCAGAAATAAAGCTAGGAGACCATAAGCAACCATGTGACCTTGCTCACACTTCACACTAAGACATAGTTGCAATCATTAAGCCAGCAATGAACCATAGTTTCAAACCATGATTTAGTACCCTAAAACAAATCATGCTTTAATGCATCAATCCAAGTTGCATCTCTCACTAAGCAAAAAACAAACACAATCCCTTTCGTGTATTGTGCAAACCATGTCTTTCGGAACTGGCCATGCTGCCAGATAAAAAGGCATATAAAGGATACAGAAGTGGTCAGAGAGGTTGAAAGTTTTATCCCAAAATTCCTCGCAGTCCCCTTACCTCATTCTGTAGTTCTCCAATGGCTTTGTTCCCCTTGTTTTTTAATGCCATTTGCCAGACAAAGTAAAATTTCTGTTCCCCTGCCTCTGTATAGATCTGATTTGGTACATTGCAAGGAGGCTAACATGAAAGAGCAAAAATATTTTCCATTACACAACTACATTTTGCTTACCTTCAGCTTTCAGGCAATAGTTGGGACAACAAAACTGTTTTCCTTCCTTCCTATAAACCATCCCAGTCTCGGAAGATTGCATCCACAACCTTTTTCACTTCATCTTTCACCAAGTATTTTTTGTTATGCTTCTTGTTAAGTGTAACCCTATACACTTCTGTGGCATTTTGTAACATAATTATTTTATCGAGTTCCAAGCAGTTTCCTCATCCTCTGTCTTTATGACCAAGTTTCATTCATTCTGTTGAGAGATTAATTTATCTTCTAATAACTCTACCTGGGCACAGAGATTTCGCTTCTGTCTGTGCTCCTGCCCTCTGAAGATGCTGGCCACAGATGCTGGCGAAACATTAGGAACCACAACTTCCAGAACACGGCCACACAGCCCGGAAGACCCACAACAGCCATCGAACTCTGGCCATGAAAGCCTTCGACAATACATATCTTCTAATACTTTTGCAAACAGGACTCACAGCTTTTCTTCCTAATTCCATTCTTGTTTCTTCTACTTCTTTTCTTTTCTTCCAAGTCTATTTTTGCCCAAGATCCACTCTTGATATTACCACCACCAACAACAACAAAGACTGTGCCACACTCAAAATCTCTCATCACCCCTGTATTCCTCACTAATTCTCTCGATCCCTCATCATAAACAATACCTCAATCATGTTTTAAAATTTATATTAATTTCTTTGCCATGTGTACATATGAATAGAGTTATGCTTAAACCATGTATTTGAAAGAAGCAGACCACACTTTGGCCAGCATCCCACCAATGCAAGTCCATTTCATGTTTACTTGATTCTATGCAGCCTAGGATTTCTAATCTAGAAATTACAAGCTGATACACTATTGTGAGCTCCCTATCAATTAGAATGCATATGTAGGGTATTGACATACACTCCAGAGAGTGGTGTTCAAGTATCTTAAAGGTTACTATGTGCAAAAGGAAGCAGATCTATTCTTTGCTGAAACTGAAAGGACCAGAGGATTGATATTAAAAGAGAATCAGGTTGAGTATTAGGGAAATTTTTCTCAAGATAAAAGCTATTAAGTAGTGGAAGAGTCCATTGAGTAAAGTGATAGACTTCCACTTGGTTGAGGTTTTCAGAAGAGATTGGGAGTTGAGTGGCATACAAATTTAATAAATAATAATAATAAATATTGTTTAGTGTATTCCTGCACTGATCAGGATTGAATTAGATGAGTTATAAAGTCCTTTCCAGCTCAATGATTCCAGCTTCTAATTTCACAATTTTAACCAATACCTGAACCAAGACTAATTATTCAAAATATGTATTTTTTCTGAATTTGCTTTGCAGTTTTTTAACTATGTGTGTATATATATGCGTGTGTGTATTTATAAGCAGAGTATATAAAATTGATTATATTAGGCAAAACTATAAGCAAAAATGAAAACACAGGAGAAATTGCAACAGAATTTCCTAGAGTTTCTTGCAAGCTTTTTATTGCAAGCTTTTAAAAAGATTCTCAAAATCAACCAACTGATCTTGACAGATTGAGAAAACTGAATGCGAGAGAATGTGCATGGGCACATTGTGCTAGTGCTCCCTACAGGAAGGGCTATCTGGATATAGGTTGGTTCAACCCTGAATGCCTCCTTAAAGAATGGAGACCAACCTCTCAAAGCTCCATCTGAAACAGCATGGATTTACTTTGAAAACTGAACATGTATTAACAGCATGATGAGTTCATTTCTATTTTTAATTTACCCAAATCCAATCCCTGCTTGTGGAAAGGCAGAAAAAAACCCTCTTCATCCAAATTTAGGAAATTCTTACTCTATGAGATAAATATATTGCAGATTTCCAAGCACTTGCCTCTTTTGGGTCTGTAAAGTTCACTCACCCACAAGTGCCTTAGTGGCTACCCCATACCTGCTGACCAGATGCATAGAATATGAGTCAGAGTGATGATGCACATCAAAAACGAGAGCAGGAAAAGTGGTCAAAGTCTTTCAGCCTGATTTGTCTTGTGTCCATGCCATGTCAGGGTGACTCCAAAAAAGTGAATCAATGATAGATATGGCCTTAAGAAAAGATTTGGCTTTTTGCTTTAGAATTCATATCATTTGTTGAAACATTATCATTTGATGAGATGTGATGATTTTGTGTTTCATCCTTCTTAGGACTGGTTTGCTTTCATTCCTCATGATCATAAGAGCTGCCCTGGATAAACTGTTTGTGCTAGGATCATCATAATTAATCCCTTAATTCTATAATGTCCTTCCTGTTATTAATGCTACCTCCCATCTGGATTTTATAACTATTTATTTATTATATTGACTGTATAAATTGCTGTTTTATATTTTATATTTTATTTTAATCTATTTTATTGTGAACCGCCCAGAGTTCCCCGTTGGGGAAGATGGGTGGTCATATAAATTAAATAAATAAATAAAGTGGCACATAACATTAAACCATCTTTCAGTAGAGCTTTTTTCTTACAACAGTCCAAGGGACAAGACTTTCACAAGCCTTTAAAATGAGACTAGAACAATTAGTTCCCAGGGTATGGCATGCTCTAGCCACAATCCACAACTTCCTCTTTTTGTAGCCCCGTTTACATTTGTGTTTCAGAACTTACATCTTGGTGACTTCCCCTCAAATACAATCCAGCAAGTGTCAGCTCCAAATTAGTACAATTAGTCCAGTGTTCCACATTGTTAGACTTTCTTGCCACTGTGGCATATCTGCTCAGGGTCTGGGTGAAAAACCAAGACATGTTTCTGTTGCGGAGAAGGGGAGGACAGTTCTACCTAGAGTGACCTATCTCAGAGCGGAGATGCGGGCAAGGAGAGGAAATAGGAAGTGTCAGGAAAGGTTTCTTATCTATGTATAAACACCCTTTCATATTACATACATTTAGCTTGCTACCCTCAAAACTTTCTCAGTGACATGAACATCATGTGTTACTCAATGTTTTCATGGCATCTATCTGACCCCAGTCAGTGACTTCATTAGTCCACATTTCCTATCATAAGAAAATGTCTACACAGTAGGAAACAACAAGAGAAAAAATACTTCATGTTATTTTTATTGTTGCCCACCTTTATTAGTTTAGTAGAGCCACCTTATGTGGACTTCAAAAATCAAGTTATAAATGTATTTTACTATGTATTGGTTCTGAATTTATGTTGTGAGCAGGTTCTGAATGATGTAAAATTGCCAACAGTATTTCCATGACACTGCATCCGGAATATCCTTATAAAGCCTTTTTCTCCAGTGTTATTCTCTCTGAGAGCTGCCAGGAAGAACGTGATGAGTTGGTTTTTGTATAATTACCTCTAAAAGAAGGCAGAGCACTTGGAGGATAAATGTATTCCTTATCTGGAAAGTATAACAAGGATCATGCCAGCAGAATTGGAAAGTTCAGTGGGATAGGTATTGCAACAGTGGTATTAGGAGTTATGAGGAAGAAAG
This sequence comes from Charina bottae, assembly GCA_023362775.1. Classification (NCBI taxonomy): domain Eukaryota; kingdom Metazoa; phylum Chordata; class Lepidosauria; order Squamata; family Charinaidae; genus Charina; species Charina bottae. The sequence goes on from JALMGJ010000039.1 coordinate 4,335,766, forward strand.
AATGCTGTAGAAATCAATTACATACCCCATAACTGAGTCAGAAGCTCTTGCTTTGGTGGTACAATTGAACTATCCAGCCAAGAGAACAGAGTCATTACTTTGGGGAAGCATCACAAATGCTGTTCATAGATTTTAATCCACAGCAGGTAACTTAGGAGGGCCATTAATTATAATACAGAAAGTGAGAAAATATCCTGTAAAAGTTAAATGTATATTTTTATCAACATAGGTGCTTTGTGTGATTTACACTCGTAGAAAATGCAGAAAACTATTTAAATGTAACTGGTGAAAAACAAGTTTATTTTGGAGTTCTTTGAGAGGTAGAGATGAATATTGTGTTTTAAAAACTTTGATTTTTGATTCTCTTCACCCAGTAATATCATTGTTGTTCCAATATTTTTCGGGTGCTGAAAAAAGGACTTTTTGAGTGATTATGCATCAAATATACTACTATTTCTCTTTGTCATTTCAATAGATTGAAATGAGTGTAATGGATTTTTCAAGGTAAATCCATTCCATGTTGAAACTGAGCTGAATTTGCTAATCATACTATTATATTATGATTACCATTAATAATTATATTAATAAAGCATATGATTATACTCTTTCTGAAACTGAGTTGAATTTCAACAATCTCCATCATAATGCTGCTGCTGCTGCTGCTGCTGTTACTAAGGTACTCTGTTTTGCTCCAGCATCTATAGCAGAGCTTTCCAAGCTTTTCATGTTGGTGACACACTTTTTAGACATGCATCATTTCATGACACACTCTTACAGCAGGACACAAGGCAGGCACTAGGACCTGCACGGAATCACAGCAGGTTTGGAGGCAGCAAGGCACAAGGCAGGCACTAGGACCTGCGCGGAATCACAGCAGGTTTGGAGGCAGCAAGGCACAAGGCAGGCACTAGGACCTGCGTGGAATCCTGGCAGGGCTCGGAGGCAGCAGCAGCTGCGACACACCCAGACACTGCAGCCAACACACTAATGTGTCCCGACACACAGTTTGGAAAGCTCTGATCTATAGGCATGTACTGTAAATGTGCTGAAGCAGCCATTTGGATGGTGCTTTCAATGCACAGTATTCTGTCATTCTTTGTGGCAGACAGGGACTATTTGTGGGAGAGTTGGAAGGCACCATTTCCATCTGTACTGTGGCCAAGAAATAGAGGAACATGGTGCACAAAGTATGCATTTCCACACTGCTGGCTGAGAAAAATCAAATACAACTTCTTGGTTTTTTTTTTAAATCAGGACTTGGAATCTGATAGATGTCATTGTATCTACTCACAGTAAGAATTCTAAAGTCATCCTGCCACATCTTTTTTTCTAAGCGCTTGGAATATAGAAATATTCCATATTCAAGAAACATGTTAACTTCTAGAATAATGTAATGTGGGACAGTCATTCCACCAATAGCTGGCATTCTTTTCAGTAGGATACACATACAATTCCCACCTTTTCATGTTATATCTGAAGCAGGATTTTTATTTCCTGGGAAGAACTCGAACCAATGCCATCTATGCTCTTATTTATATTATCACATATCCTAAGATGAAAGAAAGGCATGGTAGGATTCCTGGCCTTACTAGAAGTTGCTGAAGGTTCTTTCCCATCTCTTCTGATTCACGTGTTGGGTATATAAACTAATCAGAGGTTTGAAGAACATTTTGCAACTCTTATAGAACAATTATCAGTGAAAGCATGCCCAGAGGAGTCTTTGATGTTAGATGACTTGTCTGTATAGTTCAAGGTGTTTCATCTGATTTTAGAAGAATCTTGGGATTTTTTGTCCTTTTGCTTTTATTTTTATGTAAAGCTCACATTTGATGTATTTCGAAAACAAGTCTGGATTAGTATTGCCCTCTGAAACAGCACCCTGATCCTTGGTTGCATAAAACAGTCTTTCAGGTTGCTGGCGCAGGCTAGATGTAAGAAAGCATTGATTATTACATTTATATCCTAATATTGCCATTTTTGCCTGAGGGAGAATCCAGTTCTCAGAAGAGTGACTAAGAAAGAGGAGTTCAATCTTATCAGATGAATGACTCAGAGAATTCATCACTTTGCAAATGTACATGACTCTTCCTTTTTGATTCACTGATTTTTCATTCTTTTCCTAGAGTGTAATTTGTAACATGGTTATGCAGTGACACATACTACATATTACGGTATGCAGCCTTAATATGTAAAGAAACACTCCCTGAAAAACAGTGTAAACTCATATTCTCTGACAGATATTGAAATGCTGCAGTTCAGATAGCAGTGGATAAAAAAGATCAAATGGGACATAACTATAAGATGATTCAGTGAATACTTAACTCCATTATACAAGCACGGTGTTAAATACGGCTCTCTCAACTTGAGCTTCTTCTCTCCTAGGTGCTTTTATGTATTCAGTCTATGACTAAAATCTCAGTAGTTGTGATATATTATCTTTTTTCCTTCTGCATGATACACAAAACAAGTTGTGAAGAATTTTCTAATGAGGAGAAGTGATATGAACCACCTTATTATTGAGAGTTGGGCTATTAATATAACATTTTCCGACTGTAAATGCTGATGTATAAATTATAGTTATTTACCACTAGACTTTTATTTAACACTAGATTTTTATTTAACACTAGACTTACTAGGGTCGTGGTGGCTCAGCGGGTAAGACGCCAGGCTTGTCGACCGGAAGATTGCAAGTTCAGAGGTTCGAATCCCTAGTCCCGCATGACGGAGTGAGCTCCCACACTAGCCCCAGCTCTTGCCAACCTAGCAATTCAAAAGCAAGCAAATGCAAGAAGATTAATAGGTACCACTTCGGTGCGTAGGTAACAGCGTTCTGTGTGTGTCATGTGGCCACATGACCATGGAAGCGTCTTTGGACAATGCTGGCTCTTCGGCTAACAAACGGAGATGAGCACCGGCCCCTAGAGTCGGACACGACTGCACAGATGTGCGGGGGGAACCTTTACCTTTACCACTAGACTTACTATTGTTTCTTTAACTTTCTATTGTAGTCTATTATTATGTGTATACATGTTATACACATACATACACAATTGGGAAATATGCTTATTTTTGAGGGAATTAACAGTACTATAATGTGGGGTCTCTTTGAATGAGTTGAAACACTTCTTCCCACTTTCCCAGCCACGTGGGCTAAGTTGCTGTTTATGAGATAGGCAGCCAATGGCCTCTATTTCTCAATTGTTTCCATCAACTCTCCTCCCATTCCTTTCCCATCCTCCTCCTGATAGTTTCTCACTTTTACTGTCTGTCAGCCTCTCCCCCAATCACACCTTGAATGTAATTAGAGCTAAAGGTAAACTACAGCTCACATTCTCATGCTCCACCTAGTGTGCTTTTCCTCCCTCTCTTCTTACAACTTGTTCATGTGGCCTCTTCATTCTTCTCAACTTTCTCCGATCTGCTGCCCTTCTTTTGCTTTCCCAGATTACTTTTTGTCTTCTCCAAGCCTTTTAACAAATCACGATAGAGCAAGGTAATGCTGTGCCACTCCGCATTCCAGCTAGGTACTCTAATTTCAGGCAAAAAGCAGTCAAAATTATGACCAGCTGCATTCATGGTCTTATAATCATATTTGAAAGCACAATGGAGGCAGATATAAAAAAATAAAATCTCATTTTATGGCCTTTAACCCAATGATATATTGTTATACAAAATGCAGATGCCTTCAAAAGGAATACCTGCATTTTGGTTAAGGCTGGGGCAGATTTAAGTAACCAGCAGATACTTCATTTTTATCAGTGAACATTTAAAAACGAAATTATCCATTTGCAACATGAAGCAATGCAGTCCAGAATTCAACTACCTTGTTCCTAGATTGAGTCTGACATTTGGAATGCTCCGTTAAACACGAGGAAAAAAATACTTTACACAGGTCATAAATTAAAGCAAGTTTGTTGAAAGTACCCTGATTCCAGTTTAGAATAGGTTATAATTGGCCCATAGTCATATATACTGTATATTTATGACATCTTTAAGACTTTAAAATATGAGAGAGAGGTTCAATATTCAGATAGCCTCCTATAGGTTTTTAAACATATAAGGTTTTCAGGAATTCAGTACATATGTGCACATGAATGGAGGCAGAAAAGGAACACTCTGTGATCTGGTTCACACACTGTACCAACCCATCATGTGATTTGTTTGGTTCCAACACTCTCTGTTTGGTTAACTGAGCTATTTTGGTTTGTAAACCTTGGTTTATGGCTTAGAAATATTGAGCGACTCAGTTATTTATTTTAATGAGTCAGGCATTTCATTGCTTCGTTCTATTCATTTGGCAATATCCCTTGAACAGAACAACTGTTCCGCTGTAAATGACTTTCCTGCCTTAATCCTTTTTCCAAGTAGAACGTATTGTCAATTTCAGTTCTAGTTATCATTCCCTGATTTCCAGCATACTGATTAAGTTATGCTTACCTCATTTAAACTCTTTTTTTTAGTGCTCATTCTGGCACAGTTTGTGATGGTCTAAGGAACTGCACCCTAATGGAATGCAGTCAAATTCCTGTTTCTTATCTCAGACTTCCTAGACGACTGGACTCATGTTACTAAACAATGTAATGACGGAGGGTCTTATCTCAGAAACTTATTGCTTCAACAGGATAAAATAGGGAGCCAGATCAGTGTTCTTTTTGTGGACTCCTCTGTTTTTGAAGAAAATGACCTTTTAGAACACAATCTTTAAACATCATTATTTCACTTCCTAAAAAAAAATATTTCACACATCATAAAACAACTCAACTTGTTCCAAAAATTAGCTGAAAATTTAGAAGTTGTTTTGACAATATTCTTTTTAACCTTTGCTCTACAATAACTTTAGAACAAACTCATCCCTACAATCCCATTTTAGGGCTAACTGGAACCAGATTATACTAAGGTGCATGAAAGGGATCATGATCTTTCACTTTCTGGTAACACAGCAGCATTAATTTAAGGATGGAGATATTGAAGAAGGATAGTGCTGGCATTCCACTGTCACTAGGCAGAATTTCAGCCACATTATATAGTCTTTCAGTCAGGAGAATCTGAGCATAGAATTTCTTTAATAAATATGTATTTAAGTTCCCTATTGAAATCAGTAGTAATGAACTCTTTCCTTCCTTTCATCTAAAACTTTGTGCATAGTGTTAAAAATGAAGTCCAAAAAATCCTCAAGTTATTTTTAGTGGTTTTGATCTGGAAGAGTGCTGACCACCATTTAATAATATCTAGACCAAATATCCAGCTATTCAGCCTTCCCTGCTCTGATATACTCCAGATCCCCAAAGTTCTGAACCAATATAACCTTTGAACATACCCACCATATCTGAGAATTGAAGGCCCAGCACATCTGCAGGCATAGATCTTGGAAGACAAATCTAACAGTTTTATATTCTCCTACTGAATAAAAAGGATATTTACAGAATACTGTAGCCCTACTGTGTCTGCTACATTGGCATCTCATTCAAAGACTTACCAGGTTCAAAAAGGCAAGGTGGAAGTCAAGGAGGAGCTGCATTTTCCTCCCTCCCTCCCTATTAATTCTGTGATTGCCTTTCAGGGTAAACAATGTTATGCAGAGTACAGAAAAGGAGTAAGAAATATTAAACCAAAGAAATTAAGGCATGAGGTAAGAAAAGGATATAGTTAGGTCTAATTAACTGAGTTAAAAAAATAGTTATGTCTAATAACTGAGATAATAACCAAGTCATCTTGTCTGCCTCCTGAGGAATCTGTATAACGACCAAGTAGCAACGGTAAGAACAGACCACGGACTGGTTTAAGATTGGGAAAGGAGTACGGCAGGGTTGTATACTCTCACCCGACCTATTCAACTGGTACACAGAACACATCCTGCGACGTGCTGGGCTTGATGAATCCAAGGCTGGAGTTAAAATTGCTGGAAGAAACATTAACAATCTCAGATATGCAGATGATACCACTTTGATGGGCCTTACGACAAAGGTAAAAGAAGAAAGTGCAAAAGCTGGGTTGCAGTTAAACCTCAAAAAAACCAAGATTATGGCAACCAGCTTGATTGATAACTGGCAAATAGAGGGAGAAAACATGGAGGCAGTGACATAATTGTGTATTTCTAGGTGCAAAGATTACTGCAGACGCTGACTGCAGCCAGGAAATCAGATGTTTACTTCTTGGGAGGAGAGCAATGACAAATCTTGATAAAATAGTTAAGAGCAGAGACATCACACTGACAACAAAGGTCCGCATAGTTAAAGCAATGGTATTCCCCGTAGTAACCTATGGCTGCGAGAACTGGACCATAAGGAAGGCTGAGCGAAGGAAGATAGATGCTTTTGAACTGTGGTGTTGGAGGAAAATTCTGAGAGTGCCTTGGACTGCAAGAAGATCAAACCAGTCCATACTCCAGGAAATAAAGCCAGACTTCTCACTTGAGGGAATGATATTAAAGGCAAAACTGAAGTACTTTGGCCTCATAATGAGAAGACAGGATACTCTGGAGAAGACGCTGATGCTAGGGAAAGCGGAAGGCAAAAGGAAGAGGGGCCGACCAAGGGCAAGATGGATGGATGATATTCTGGAGGTGACGGACTTGACCTTGGGGGAGCTGGGGGTGGTGATGGCTGACAGGAAGCTCTGGCGTGGGCTGGTCCATGAAGTCACGAAGAGTCGGAAGCGACTGAATGAATAAAAAACAATAACTGAGAGCCAGATTGGTGTAGTGGTTAAGGCAATGGGCTAGAAACCGGGAGACCGTGAGTTCTAGTCCCGCCTTAGGCACAAAGCCAGTTGGGTGACCTTGGGCCAGTCACTCTCTCTCAGCTCTAGGAAACAGGCAATGGCAAACCATTTCTGAAAAACCTTGCCAAGAAAACTGCAGGAACTTGTTCAGGTAGTCTCTGAGAATCAGACACGATTGAACGGATTAAAAAAAAATCACACCAGCACCATTAACTATATTGCTCCATGCCATTCTGTCCTTGGAAATCATCCTTGCTTCCACCACATCCAAACATTGCTTCATAGATTATATTTTATTCTTTAAAGTCACCTCTCTCTTTTTGAGGATCTCATCAACTCTGTCCAGCCATGATATTCTCCGTCTTTCCCTTCCTCTCAACCCATAACTCTCCCCTCACATATTTGTTTTGCAATTCGATCCTTATTCATTCTCTTTCTATATCATAAACACTTCAACATACTTGTTTTGTGCTGGTTGCCCACTTTTGAGTTCAATTCACATTCAGCAGTCGTTCATTCTTGACTTATCTCTTCCTATTTTTACCAAATGTACTTTTTAAGCATCCCATTCCCACTGCTTTTAACTCACTTTGATGTTTCTCCTAATATTCCCAACTCTCACTTCCATATAACATAGGCAAACTAGAGCTGATGCAATATACTGTAATTTCTGCTGCTTTGGTAAGTCTTCATTCCTCACAACAAACTACATAGCATCTCTGCCTTTCTATTAGCATTTCTATATCCTAAAATTTCTCCAGCCATTTCCCCATATTTAGTAAACATGGCAACATTATGACATTATTGCTCTAGAGATTTTTTTTTTTGCTAATTATATAGAAGTTGTAACCTATATCATTCCATTTTCCTGTCAAGCACAGCCACCTCGGTCTTTGATACAGTGAGGAATATGGATCTGATTAATGTATCATACAATCTATCCCACATTTGCTGCAAATCATTTGAGTTCTCAGCTAACACTATGGCATCATCTGCACACATACTGTAAGTGCACATACATTTTATCCACAATCAATACATCTTTTATCACCACAAACATTTCTTAGATAATTTAACCAGAAATACATTAAATAATCAAAGGGACATCACACATCGTTGTTTTACTCCCTGCTAAATGTTGAGTCATTTCCTAAATGGTTGTACTGTGTATAAGTTTAGACTGCACTCTCCCCTGTCCTTTTGTTATTATAGGTTTTAATTGTAGTTTTTAATGGTTTTAACGGTTGAATTTGGCGATTGTTGGTTTGTGTTTTAATTGTGTACGCCGCCCAGAGTCACATGCAAGTTAAATGGGCAGCTATATAAATTCAATAAATAAGCAAGCAAGCAAGCATTCTATTTATTCTCATTATTTACTCCCATAATATACCACACTCACTGCTTCAGCAACCAGTCAACTCCATATTTGTTCCATAATTCAAGCCTATTCACTTTGTCATACACTCTCTAAATGAACAAATGTACAATACATTTTCTTTCTCACATTGAGTGAACTGCTGAAGAGCAAAAATCTATGTACTTCCTCCGCCTGGCATAAAACTGCATTGCACTTCCCCGTTTTGCTTACTGTCATCCCTCCTCCCTTTTCAATCAGAATTCTGCCAAAGACAGAATTCCCAGACTTAATGAAGTAATCCCTTGTAGCTTCTGCTTTCACTCTTGTCCACATCCCAATAATTAGGAGGTACAGGCAGTATACTGACAAATGTTCAGTATACTGGTGATTGCAAGACTGTGTAAGGAAAAAATAACTGCCAACTGTTAATTATAATGAATAATTTATTGTGTATTCACAAAGGTATTCTCAGAATACTTCTGTAAATTTATTTACTTTTGATGGTTTATAGTCAGAACAAATAAAGAATACAGTAATATTTAATATTGCTGATTGGGCCATGGAAAAATACTCATTTTGAACCAGTTTGGTGTAATAGATAATGTGCTGGACTGTTGTGTGGAAAACATAAGATATAAACTGTAATAACTGCCATAGCAAACAATCTTAAAACTTAAGCTGTAATAACTGGGAGACAAATACTTTGCAAACTTCTGCAGGCATGAACCTTAGAGAAGAATACTTGTTATTTCCCCTCTGTGTAAATTGCTGAAATGGAGATATTCTTATCTAAAGGCTGAAATGTATAAAAATGAGAAGGTTGGGTTGATAAATGATGGAATATCCCCTATATGAATAGCTGTAATCTCTCTTCTTTGGTTTTGCTATTCCCTCTATGTTGAGCTGATAAAAATTATAATAATTTTGATTCAACTGATACCTTATGTTCTCTAGATGGGATTAGATATCACAGTATGTCAGTTATATTAACAACCATTGTAATATTAAGGCTGGATTGTGTGAACCAGGCCCATTTGTGGTTACTAGACAGCTGCACCCACTGAAGACATTCATCTTCAAGTAAGCATGATTAGGACTGGACTATCAGAAAAACATCTGGAAGAAGGCAATCTCAAATCACTTCTGTTGTGGTTGCCAAGAAAACTACAGGGACAGATCACCAGGAATCAAGCTTGACTTGGAGACTTTACTTTTTTTTTTAATTAGAAGGAAAGTTATGTGCTGGGATATCATCTCTATTGCAATAGTATGTATTTATTTTATATGCATTTCAAAACATTTGTGATACAGTTTTTTCCAACGGTAGGCTTTACGTTTTTGAAGGTGTTCTGATCTCGTTTTAAAACAAAGTGGAATGAACAAGGAATGTTTTGTATTGAGCCAGGAAATCAAGTGTGGAGCAGTTTTATGAATACTCTGAAGGATAATCTGCATGTTAAACGTTGTCACAATTTTTTCTCAAGATCAGTTAACACAGATCATTCACTGCAATCCTTTGCATGACTTCAGAAATACATTTTCTGGCTCTAATCATATGAAACCCTATTGGTAGGATAATCTAACTATCATAGCCATCTGATACAAAATATGAGGGTGAAAAAGTTACCAAACTTGTAAAATCACAAGCACCGGCCTTTCATACTTATCTCCTGACATCAATCATGGGATGAGAGCCAGTTTGGTGCAGTGGTGAAGGTGCTGGCCTAGAAACCAGGAGACTGTGAGTTTGTAGGCCTCCCTCAGGCAAGAAAGCCAGCTGGGTGACTTTGGGCCAGACATTCTCTTTCAGTCCAGCCCACCTCACAGGGTTGTTGTGGGGAAAATAGGAGGTAGGAGTATTAGGTATGTTTTCCTTTGGCTCGAGCAATAGGTAAAGGTAAAGTATTCCCCCGCACATTTGTGCAGTTGTGTCCGACTCTAGGGGCCGGTGCTCATCTCTGTTTGTTAGCCGAAGAGCCAGCATTGTCCAAAGATGCTTCCACGGTCATGTGGTTGGCATGACGCGCGCGGAATGCTGTTACCTACCCACTGAAGTGGTACCTGTTAATCTACTTGCATTTGCATGCTTTCAAATTGCTAGGTTGGCAAGAGCTGGGGCGAGTGCGGGAGCTCACTCCGTCACGCGGGGCTAGGGTCTCGAACCTCCGAACTTGTGACCTTCCGATCGACAAGCCTGGCGTCTTACCTGCTGAGCCACCACGCCCCTTGGCTCAACCAATAGATATATATAAAAAAAAAGCGGGATAAAAATAAAAAAAAAGCGGGATAAAAATATAATAATGATGTTACCCTGCAGATGCCTATGCTAAGCAATTTTCAAAGCACACATAACATGCTGAACCATAAACTAACCAAAGAATTTGAGTGTGCAGAACAAACTGTGATTGGCTATCTTGTGGTTTCGTATGTTGTGCAAAGCCCCAAAATGTAGTTGAGTAAAATTATAGGTACATTAACCTGCTTAAGGTGTCATGCAGACACAGCCAGACTTCTGTTGGATTTACATCCATGCAACTAAGCCTAAAACTGCACTCTTGAGAAAGATAAACTAACAGTTTGCCACTATTTTCCCAGTGCACGCTTTCATATCTCTGTGTGAAAAGCCAGGCAATCATACCGGATGAATGCTGTAGTGTTATTTCAAATGTCCATACTAAGCTTATGCACGAACAAAAGAAACCACTGATTCAGTGGGAGCTGTATCGGTGTATATACACAATCACACACACATAGATCCAGACTTATTTCCGAAATTCGTGCACATGGCTCTACAGCCATATAATATAAGAGGAAAGTTTACTTCGAGGTTAATGGCTCTCTGTCTTATGTAGATGAATCGCCTGTGTCCTTTAACAACTCTGAAAGTTTATTTAAGTAACTACAAGTCCCCCCATATCTTTAAAATCATATTCTTCGACCCCCATTTTAAGTATACAGTGTAATCTTCCCGCCCACGTCTTGCAGAATCTCCAAACCGTTCAGATGTATGGAGACAAGAACTCCCATTTAGCAATTCTGCAAGCTCTCCACTCAACCCCGTGCAAAGTGCCCACCTCCCTCTTCCCGCGCGCCCCCTCGCCCGTCCCCTTTAACTCGGCGGCGGAAGCGGCGCGGCGCGCGGGTCCGCCGCCCAATGAGTTTCTGCAGCGCGTCCTCCGGCTTGGCCGGCCTGGGTCCGTCACTTCCTGCCCCTGGAGCCGGCACGGCTGAAGCCAAGATTCTGGGCAGCAGGGGGGCGGGGAGGTTGCGCTGCGTCCGCCACCAACATGCCCTTTGATTTCAGGAGGTGAGTGTGGCGACCCCAGGAAAGGGGTGTGTGAGAGCGAGGCACAAATGAATGAAGGGCTCCCTGATGCCCGGGCAGCGTCCGTGGAGTCTCCGGCGCTGGGGAGCCCTCCCATCACGCCCCTCCACAGCTCTTTGACGCTGTGACCTTTCCCAGAGGTGGGTAGCCCCGGTGCCCGGAATGAAGCGTGCTTCTCAGTAGAGAGAGGATGTGGGAAGAAGAGGGTGTGAGCCAACCTAGTAATTGGTGGTTAGGGTTGAGCAGCGCCTCGGGAAGAAAAGAGGTACGTCGGGTAGGTGGCTGGCTGACCTTTCGCAACCCTGTGCCTGGGCTGCCCCCTGGTTTACCTTCCACCTGCAAGAAAGGGGAGTAAGCAGCACGTGGATTCAGGTGTGCGTCTGGCTTGAAAAAACGTGTGATTTCGAGCGTGTTTCCCAACCTGAAGAAACGATGGAGGAAGACGGTACCTATAGGGAAAACCTGGGCATGACTAGAAGTATTAGAAGTGGCCCATTTGTTTCTGAGTCCCTTCTCAGAGTTTTAATAAAACTTTTGGCTGCTTAGGGTCCTGAAGGATGTGTTGGATGGAATATCGAGTGTCATATGCACTACTATGCATTTCTGGTCAGGAGTAATTTTAGTTGGTTACATCTGTATAATCTCGCATCTAGAACAATCGGGGATGAAAGGGAAAGCTAGGTGAGCAAAAAACCTCATAACTCCAAGACATAATGGGGTGCATTTGTATGTCATGCTAAGCCCTAATAAATAAATTGGAGAGCCAGTGTGGTGTGGTGGTTAAGAGTTGGACTAGCACTGGGGAAACCAAGGTTCAAGTCCCTCCTCAACCATGGAACCTCATTGAATAAATTTCGACCAGTTACTCTCTCATTCTAACCTACCTCACAAGGGGTTGCTTGTATGAAAAAAGGGGGGGGGGGAGGATGGAGTGCTTATGTACTCTGCTTTTATTTATTTAATTAATTTTTATCCCGCCTTTATTATTTTTATAAATAACTCAAGGCGGCTAACATACTTCTTCCTCCTCCTATTTTCCCCGCAACAATGAAAGGTGGGATATAGATTGAATGAATGAAAGATAAATAAAATAAATGTTGAATGTTTATTTCTGAACCAGGCCATTGTAGCATGATATGCTAAGTCATGGCTTGCTTGTTTGTAAAGGTAAAGGTAAAGGTACCCCCCGCACATTTGTGCAGTCGTGTCCGACTCTAGGGGCCGGTGCTCATCTCCGTTTGTTAGCCAAAGAGCCAGCGTTGTCCGAAGACGCTTCCACGGTCATGTGGCCGCATGACACGCGCGGAACGCTGTTACCTACCCACCGAAGTGGTACCTATTCATCTACTTGCATTTGCATGCTTTCGAATTGCTAGGTTGGCAAGAGCTGGAGCTAGTGCGGGAGCTCACTCCGCACGCAGGGCTAGGGATTCGAACCTCCGAACTTGCGATCTACAAGCCTGGCGTCTTACCCACTGAGCCACCACGCCCCACTTGTTTGTACGCCAACATAATACTTAAGCCATGGGTTTATGGGTAAGTGTCTTGTGAGACCCAGCTGGTTGTGTGGTTTATATAGAAAACTCTGATCAAGCAAATAAAGTTTTAGTCTGTTTTGTGAACACAACTTAGGATTTCTGAATTTTGGTCTTTTTCCATGCTATTATTTGAGCTTTGTCAGCCCTCTTAATTTTGTTTTGCTGCTATATTTCATTTTCTTCTGATTCTACATCATTCTTGCCTCCCCTCATTGTCTTATCATTGTTGTTGTTATTATTATTAGATTTTTATCTCACTTTTTAATTATGTAGTGATATTCTTAGGCTTTTTTTTTAAGTCCTATTATGGCCAGTTTTTTTTATTGTTACATTTTGATCAATGATACAGCCTTAAAAAAATCCTCAGAGAGATCAGTTTAAAATGTTATTGCAAATACACAAGGGTACAACTTATTAGAATAAATAACTAAGAATTTCTTTTCTGGTAGGCAGGTAGTAGAAACCTGAAATATTCTGTTTATTGTAAGAAAGTGAGCTGAATCACTGAGGTTCCCAGATGTTCTGGTAGAAGCCTCTTTTTGGAGAGCAACTTCTGGTTGCTTCTCTCAGTGTGAGTCAAAATGTTCCAAAACCAAACTTGAAGCCTCTGTTGTTCTCTATTATTATAGTGCAGTTCCCAGAGTATATCCTTCCATCTATGCCTCTGCATCTTATCCTGAAGGGGAGAAACTTCTGAAATTGCCCTTCTGAAAGAAAACCTGCATTTATTATATAATAATGGGTGCATCTGCTGTATTGTGAGGTATGATATAACTAAACTCACAAACAGCAAGTTTGGAAGGAGGGAGGGTGTGGTGGATATAGGATGGTGGCATAAAAGGTGTGTAGAATTTGGACATAATTCTAAACCTATTATTATTATTATATAATCTTATGTTACTCTTTTCCCTGGGTGTGTGGGAGAAGGAAATCAGGGGGTTTTCTTGAATAATTTGTGCCGCCTGAAATAAATTGAAGTGAGGAAACACTAATTTTCTACAAGACAAATAATTAAAGGAAGCACTTGACAATGGCAGTTGATGTTCTTCTGGTTTAACAGAGGAGCATGGTATCTAATATTTGAATATTTGAATCCAAGTAGTAAAATAGTAAAATAAAAATAAAATAAAAATAGTAGTAAAAGTAGTAAAATAGTAGTAAAAAGTAGTAAAAAAGATGGGGCGTGGTGGCTCAGTGGGTAACACACCAGGCTTGTCGATCAGAAGATCACAAGTTTGGAGGTTCGAATCCCTAGCCCTGCCTGCAGAGTGAGCTCCCGCACTAGCTCCAGCTCTTGCCAACCTAGCAATTCAAAAGCATGCAAATGCAAGTAGATGAATAGGTACCACTTCGGTGGGTAGGTAACAGTGTTCTGCGTGCGTCATGCCGGCCACATGACCGTGGAAGCGTCTTCGGACAACGCTGGTTCTTCGGTTAACAAACGGAGATGAGCACCGGCCCCTAGAGTTGGACACGACTGCACAAATGTGCGGGGGGAACCTTTACCTTTACTTTAGTAAAATTTACTTAGGAAGCTGTCAAGATACATTACATGCCTTAAGTAACTAATAGATCTTGTGATCCTCAGTATAAATAGTTATATGGTCTTGGTTGAGAAAGAAGCAATGTGCTGTATAGAGCTCTGAGATTTTGCTCCTGTTGAAAAAGGTAATGATAAGGAATATTACTTCTATGCTGTTTAAATAGACTGCGTTAATTTGAAAGTAATAGGTAAGTGAGATTGCAGATATATCTTACCATTCCTATAGATTTAATTTAGTCCCCAACCTCTAATTCTCTTTTATAATCCATCACTTTCACTTGAATTTCCCCTTTCTCCAAGGAACTCAAATAACAGACAAGAGAATATAGTTTCATTTAAACTCACCAGTATAATAAATATAGTGAAACCTTGATTTAGTGGACTTTGATATAATGAGCTTCACTTGCTATAGACCAAATATTTGCCATGATTTATGTCATTTGCATAATGGTGTCATACAAAAATGGTGTATATCATTTGATAAATTATTTTTGTAGTTAATGGATTTCATGAATACAGGATACTTAGGGAAGGTGGTTGAGAAAGTGGTGGCATTACAGCTCCAGAGGATTCTGGATGATACGGATTATCTAGACCCCTTCCAGTCAGGATTCAGGCCGGGATATGGGGTGGAAACTGCATTGTTTGCACTTACAGATGATCTCTGGTGGGAGCGGGATGGAGGCAGTGCATCCATCCTGGCTCTTCTTGACCTCTCAGCAGCTTTCGATACCATCGACCATGGTATCCTTTTGGGGCGGCTCGGAGAGTTGGGGGTGGGCGGCGTAGTTTTGCGCTGGTTCGCTTCCTTCCTCCGAGACCGGTCCCAATCGGTGGTAATAGGAGATGAGAGGTCCGACCCTCGGCCCCTACTCTCCCCTCTCCTATTTAATATCTACATGAAACCACTGGGTGAGATCATCCGCCAACACGGGATGAGGTATCATCAATATGCTGATGATATTCAATTATATATCTCCATCCCGGGTGAGTTAAGTGATGCAGTGGCTGCCCTTTCTCAGTGTCTGAAGGCTGTGGGGGCCTGGATGGGGAACAACAGGCTTCAGCTGAACCCTGGTAAGACGGAGTGGCTGTGGATTGATGGCGCCTCGGGATCCAAGGAGTTGTCATCTTTAGATCTGGATGGGGTGGCACTACCCCGTTCAGACTCAGTGCGGAACCTGGGGGTCCTTCTGGACTCATGACTCCTGCTTGAAGAGCAGGTGGCAGTCGTGGCCAGAAGGGCATTTGTGCAACTTCGAGTTGTACGCCAGCTACGCCCTTTCCTGGACTGAGATGCCCTCCGTACAGTCACTCATGCCCTGGTCATCTCCCATATAGACTATTGCAATGCACTCTACATGGGGCTACCCTTGAAGAGTATCCGGAAGCTTCAACTGGTCCAGAATGCGGCTGCGCGCGCAGTTATGGGTGCCCCAAGATTGGCACATGTGACACCTCTGCTGCGTGAGCTGCACTGGTTGCCAGTTTGCTTCCGGGTCCAATTCAAGGTGTTGGTTTTTACCTTTAAAGCCCTACATGGCATGGGACCAGGTTACCTTAGGGACCGCCTCATCCCCAGAGTATCGACCCACCCCACCCGGTCATGCAGAGAGGGCTTGCTACGGACCCCCTCTATAAAAGAATTCCATCTGGTGGGGTCCAGGAGGCGGGCCTTCTCTGCAGTGGCACCCGCCCTCTGGAACATTCTGCCCCTGGAAGTGAGGCAAGCCCCCACACTCCTGACCTTCCGAAAGCAATTGAAGACCTGGCTCTGCCACCTCGCTTGGGATGGGAAGAGTAATAGCTCTTCTTGGGGATGGCTTGCACCGTAGAGTTCTCGCAAATATAACATCACAGCCTCTTGGATTTTATATATTTAATATTTAATCTATGATTGATATATTGTATAATGTATTTTATATGCTTTTAATCACTAACTTGATTGTAAACCGCCCAGAGTCCCCTTTGTGGGGGGAGATGGGCGGTGATACAAGTTGGAAAAATAAATAAATAAATAAAATACCCCCTCCTCCTAGTTAGTCCATTAAATCAAGGTTTAACTGTGGTAGTTTATGTGGTAAGAGTACGTACTATGTGTTCTAGGAATATAGGAAATAGCCTTATACGTAATTTGCCAGCCCAGTCAGCAAGTGACTTTTCAGAACTTTAGACAGTCTTGTCAAAGCATATCTGGAGATGCCAGTGAAAGCAACTGGGTTCTGCCCTCAAGTTTATGTTCTATATTGAACTATTGTAGCTCCTACTAATGGATAGGCTATTACATTTTGTGCTAGATTCTCTTCGAGGGCCGCCCAATACGTAGTGCACTGCTGCTACGAGAGATACCTAATCAAGGAGGTAAAAAAAGGTAGGCTTGTTTCTGGGGCAGACAAACATCTGCCCTCAGATAATTTTAAACTACAGCTTTCACAATCTCCTACTGATGGGAGTTGAAATCCAGAACATCTGAAAATATTTTTTTTCCTCCAAGCCAGTCTCTTCCTCTTTGTCATCAGTGTTCCTTTAAACCTTTTTATATTGAAGGGAGTTTTGCTTGATTATACAATCCTGTATGTGTTTTGAAGTAAGTTTCAATGTGTTCATTTTGATTGTTCCAATAGAACTATAAACAGAATTGCAGTTTTGATGATAATCCTAACCACCTCTTATTGAGGCCTTGAGAAGAAGAAGGTATAACAGAAGAGGTGACATTCTGATGGTGAAAGTTCTATGCTGGTTGAAAATTCCCAACAGCAGTAACAGACTCAAAAGGAGGCATTCCAAGGGTGTAACTGCTTAATCTAAACCCATTCCATCTGTACTCTCACCTACACCAGCCTGTTGTTTTGAGCAATAGAAGAAAAACAATTAAAAACCATTCTCTTAGAAGGGGAAAAAATCTTCCACCACTAAATTAGGACTACTTAGTATAACTTTTGTTATAATGAGAAATGTGCTTTTTTCATATGGATTATTTGGAAGTTCACATCTTAAGCTACTAGAGAGACCACATCATTGACCTTTTTCGCTCCTATGTTGCCTAGAGTGATAAAAATGAGCATCTGGCTGGCTTTCTTTTAAAATCAACTTTTAAAAATCAGTAGTAAATCAGTGGTCTTTTAATATTCTTGTTCCCAAAAAATTCAGTCCTACTTTTTTCCCAGACAAAGAATGCACAAATGGAACTGGATGAATACCAAGAGTCCTTGAACCTATACTGTACAACATTAATAATTACTAGTGCAGCTATAATCTTTAGCTCCTTGTGCTTTCAAAGGACAATATAGATGCAGAGCAGTGTATTGAGAGTGTGTGGAAGAATGCAAAAATGGCAAAGCTAGTTAGCATCCTATCTGCCAAGTCAGGATCAGGAATCACTTATACATTTAAACAATGCTGAACTTTAAAAAAATTAAAGCAAATATATATCATGCATATGTTTGTGCCTACATATCCGTTTGCCAGCAGCAATACAAACTCTTAAGTATGGACTAATTACAAAGACTTAGCCTCAGTTCTCTCTCACACCCTGCCTCCAAATTTATCCCTTGATAGAGACATAAGCCAATTTTGCAAACATCATCAGAATAAAATCCTATAATACTGGCAACATCAACATGAATTTTAAGTTCTTCATTAGTAATGTTATTGGCTTGCAGTTCTTTTATCCCAAACAGAAAAATAAAATTCTCCTGCCTTCTGCCAGTTATTAACAATAATTGCTGATGACATATCCTGAGTGTGTGTCAGTACACTGTGTATGTTTCCCAATGTGCACAATAATACATTGACATACAAGGCAAGCTCTAGTTTTGAGATTCTAGGTTGCATAATATAGCTTAATAATATAGGTAAAAATAGGCTTTGGTTATACTTGTAACATATTGGCCAAAACAACCAGTACCATCCTTACCATCTGCAGAGAATGCTGCACAGGGCACTAATTCAATTAAGACTAGTAATCTAAAGTCCACCTGCACTATTTTACTAAAAACAGTATGTAAAAGCCACAATTGATCAAAGCAATGACGGGTAGCAGAGGTCAGTATCTGTAGATGATCACTGCATATGGAAAATGGCAACTTGTAATGTAACAGGGGTAAATGATAAAGAACACGAATTAACAAATTAAATGAAAGGAGGTAAGTTGTATATTTCTGAAACTAAGAGGAAATAGATATAAATGAAGGTGACCTGATGAATTGAATTGAATTTATTAAATTCATTATAGCTGCCTATATCTAGTTAATAGTGGAGAAGATGTGAGTGAAATGAGTTTGTATGTTATAGAAATAGTATATTGGCACTTGTATTTATTCATGAAAAATAGCACATTGTCTTTTAATGATCTTAAACTTTAGTTGTCTAATAGGTGGAAAATCTTTTAGATTTTTATCCTGTGTGGACTTTTGTTCTCTGTTCTGTTTCATGGTCAATTGTCAAACTGTTCTGAATTCATAGAGGGAGAAAGAGGGATAGACAGACAAAGATATAGAGCAGGGCTTTCCAAACTCTGTGTCGTGACACAGTACTGTGTCGCCTGGGGGCCCCAAGTGTGTCGCGCGACAACCCGGAAGCACTGATGGCGCACTGCCGCCGCATGCGGCAGTGGTGGGCCATCAGCGCTTCCGGGTTGTCGCGCGACAAACCAGGACACTGACGCCGCCACGGTGCGCAAAAACCCGAAAGTGCGGTGGCGGCAGCAACCTGGAAGCGCTGATGCCGGCGCTTCCGGGGTTTTGTGCATGGCGGCGGTGCTTCTGGGTTTTTGCGTGCCGGCCGTTGATATGTCGCCAACGGCAAAAGTTTGGAAAGCCCTGATATAGAGGATGCATTGTTAGTTAACATGTTACTTAAGATATCTTTGCAGCACATCAGTTAGCAGTTAAATGTTTCAACAAATTCTTGACTGACTGGACTATTGTAATATGAGTTTCGGTTCTGTTTTGTCAGATGCATTATGGGATTGTGAAGATACATCAGATGTTTTGCGACTGACTTATGAATATATCAGAATTATTAGTCTGATCCTTAAGTAGCTGAATTGATAAGCATTTCAGTAAAAGATAAGCCAAACTGTACAAGCCATATTTTGTTTTAGCCCCTTAAATCATTTTAGGTAGTCCTCGTTTAGCAACCACAATTTGGACTGGAAATTTGGTTGTTAAGCAAAGTGGTCACTACTTGAAACAGCGACTGTGCTTATGATCTTCCTTCAGCTTTCCTTTGCTTTACAGACCTGCGAAGGTTGTAAATGCGAGGATTGGTTGTAAAATTACTTTTTCATCACCATCGTAACTGTAAACGGTTGCTAAATGAGGCAGTCGCTAAATGAGGACTACCTGTATCAACATGCAGTATTTCCAGTAGCTACAAACAAAATTACAGAATGAAAGCTAAGGGTGTTATTATACTACGTTATGAAAGCCAAATTTAATGGGATGAAACTGGGTGGATAGAAGTTACTTAGAACAGAAATAAAGGGTTTTAAAAACAGTTTAAACTTTTACATTGGAATATGAACAATGATTTAAAATAAATTTTGAATGCAATATAAACATATTTAAATCAAGCTTCTAATCACTTAAAACTGAGTAAGTAATCTTTTATCACATAGGGTGATCTTTATTTTCTATTTAAAACCCAAATAATAGGGAAAATATCTGACTTGGTTAACATTTTTCCATATGATGTAAGAGAGAACTTATTAACTGAAATATTGAGTTGCCATTTTACAAATAAAAGTGTTCCTGCAGTCCAATAAGTAATTTGTGGTGGCGGAACAGGGAGTTCTCCCAGTGCCATTTCCTATACCAGGGTTTCTCAACTAGGATTCTGTGAAAAGTCACTAGGGGTTCCCTGGGAGATCACGATTTATTAAAAAAATTATTTCAAATTTGGGCAACTTCACATTAAAGAGGAAAGCTTCATTCTATCCATGAAACAAATATAATTCTGTACCTTCTGGCCTATATTTGAGCCTGAATGTGCAGGGGTTCCCCGAGGCCTGAAAAATACTTCAAGAGTTCCTCCAGGGTCAAAAGGTTGAGAAAGGCTGTCCTATACTAATGGGGATGGTTTCCCAGCCTTATATAGCAGATTTTTATAGATCGTACAGAGCTGAAAGGAGTATCAGGAAATATAGTTTCTCCCTCTCCCTAGAGGGAGCATCCCATTAGTGGAATTCCATATGTGAACAATTAATAAATGTGAATATTTGCTGCCCATCAACATTTTTATGTTCAGTAAACTATTACTTTATAAAAATTTCTGAGAGTTATTCAGGTTGAAGGGATTTCTTTTCTTTGATGCTTGCTGCCTTAAAGCAATTCTATAGTCACATCTTATTTCCAGCATAAGCCCAATATCTGTTCCCCTGCTCTTACCTGTTTTTGCAATTCAGGAAATAATAGAACTGTAGGCCAAGAGAAGTGGTTTTATTTCTATTTTGCTATGACATAAATTTTTGTTGTGTTTTTTTCTTGAATTCAAGATACAAGATTTGACGCTCTTCCTATTGCTAACAGACTAGTCTTTTAATAGGGGAAAGATAAATTTATGAATCCCATTACTGAGTGGATTCAAAGATCTGTTAAGTGTGACTTATGAATTAGTTGCTTACAAATGTAAATTATGTATGGACAATTATAATAAAATATAGTAATCTTTTACTGAAACTGTAAAACTTTGTATACATATATATTAGAGTAGTGTGTGTGTATGTATGTATGTATGTATGTGTACACACACACACACACACACACACACACACTAGAGCCAGCTTGGTCTAGTGGTTAAGGCAACGGACTAGAAACCAGGAGACTGAGAGTTCTAGTCCCGCCTTAGGTTGACTTAGACTGACCTTGGCCAGTCACACACACACAGCCCAACTCACAGGGTTGCTGTTGTGGGGAAAATAGAGGAGGAAGGAGTATTAGGTATGTTCGCTGCCTTGAGTTATTTATAAAAAATAATAAAGGCGGGATATAAATAAATAAACATTTTTCTGTTCTTGTTTATTATTCTATTTATACCCCACCTCAATCCCTAAGGACTCTCAGTAGTTAATAGAAAGTACACCCACTCCTTGTTTAGCGACTACATCAGTTAGCGACCATTTGCAAATACGATGGTAATAAATGGAAATAAAATATTAATTTTTTGACCAATGCATTCATTTACGACCAAATTTCTACACCTGACAACAACGCACACCAGAGTGGGAGTAATGCTGGCGTAGCTGTACAAGAGAACTTTATCTGAATGAGACGGCAGCAATTTATTTATATTTATTTATATTTCTAACTTATATCACCGCCCATCTCCCCCCATTCCGGAGGGGACTCTGGGCGGTCCAGAGTCAGAAGCAACTAGTGGTCTTCACAGCATCTCTCTATCACGTGTTCCCATGTCATGTGAAATTGGTTGGGCCAATTCTAGGGGGAATATGTAGTCCTGAAGTTACCTTGGTACCAAGCCATAAAGGCTTTATAGACCAAGACCAGTACTTTAAATTGCCTGTGGAAACCAGTGCACAGCTTGCAGCACAGGTATAATGTGCTCCTACTAGTGAGTGCCAGTTAACACACAGGCCGCCATACTTTAGACCAACTGGAGTTTCCAAGTAGTTTTTAAAGGCAGCCCTATGTGGAGCATGTTGCAGTTGTCCAAACAGGTGGTGATAAGGGCATGAGTTACTGTGGCAAGGTCCTCTTGCCTCAATAGGATTGCAGCTGGTGCACCAGCTCAAGCTGGGCCAAGGCCTCCTGGTCATGGCCTTTGCCTGCAGTTCCAGCAGGAGCTGCAAGTCCAGGAGGATCCCCAAGTTGTGAATCAGCTCCTTGAGGAAGCATTTATATGGCCACCCAGAGTCACATTGTTTAAATTGGGCGGCCCAATATGTGCAATAAATAAACAGTATCACCATTGTGGCCCAGGGTGGTGATATAAAGCTGGGTATCATCACTGTACTGATCATGCCAAACTCCAAACTGCCAGATGACCTCTCCCACTGGTTTTATGTACTGTAGATGTTAAATAGTGGGGGGAGAGGACCGACCCTTGTGTCACCCCACAAGGGAGAAGCCACTGAGCCTACCCCTCCTCCTCTCCCACAACTGACTGGAACCATCATCTGAGGAAGGAGCATAATCACCTTATAACAGTGCCTCCAATCCCCAACTCCTGTAGATGGTTCAGAAGGATATCCTTGCTGATGATACTGAAGAGTACTAAGAGGTCTAAAAGGACCCCAGCTGGCCCACTCCCCACTGCAGCAGTCCAGACAAATACCATCTCTTTCCCATGCCCAGCCTGAATCCTGACTGGGGAGGGTCCAGATAATCCATTTCCTTCAGGGTGCTCCCTAGCTGATCCCTAGAAATAAAAGGATGGAGACTGGTAATTATCTAACACCTCTGAGTCCAGAAAAGCCTTCTTAAGGAGGGGTTGCACCATAATTTCCTTAAGAATCTCGGGCAATGTCCCCTCCTGCAGTGAGGCATTAACAATTGCCCTCCTTCCAGCCATCCAAAGGAGCTAGGGAGGAAAGGATCCACCCCACAGGCAGAAGTAGATATCCTAGAGAGCATCTTTCCACATCATCAGAGGACACAGGCCAGAAAGACACTCAGGTAACAGGGTATGATACCCCAGTCACCACCTAGGCCCTACCAAAGTAGAGTCAAGATTAGAACAAATCTAAGAGACTTTACTGACCTGTGCTAAGCCTCAAAGATATAATAATTCTTTGCTTTCATTTTAAACATTTCCTATTGATTTTTCCCTGTTTTGTTTAATCAATTAAATAAAGGCAACAACAAAAAATTCAGATGAGAACAAGTATGGGTAGAATGTTGCTGAGCTGGATTGTCTTATTACTTCACAAGCCTATTTTTTTTTTTACAACCGAGGAGGAACTAGGGACCTTTTCACATTTGCGTTTTCATTCGTTGTTTCACTTGCAATGAAGTTTAAGCTTTCAGTCCAAAAATGGGTTGGTTTCTTTGAATACCTCTCCTGTTACTTGAACATATTTTCCTCTGGGATGATGTAATTATATGACAGGCTAGCCCAAAAGGGAAAAAGAACCAATGTTATGGGTATATTATTTGCTTGCTGCCTAATTGAAAGGATCGGACTTGTGCATCAAGGTTAAACTAAAGTTGCATTTGATTTTCAGATTTGGCTAGGGACTGAGTATATTTTTTTATTTTAGTTTTTCGCCCTTTTTATAGTTCATTTTGATTTCCAAGTGAACTCAGAAAATATTTCAGTAAAGCCATTGGTTAAGCTCCTGTAAAAGATTCAGAGCAAGAAGATTTCTGTCAGTCTTGTTCTTTGCAGCTGGCCAGTAGATGTGTGAAAAAATCAGTACTCCGCTCAGCACCCACCTTCCCATGTTGAACATCTTTTCTCTTGTTTGCTTTCACAGATTTCACAGGAAATAATTTTTTTAAAAAAGAAACCTTGCCAGTGATAATGTAGAGCAGTGCTTTCCAAACCTCTGCCGTTGGCAACACACCAATGGCGGCGGCGGTGCGCGGGGCGGCGGGGGGGTGCGCGGTGGCGGCCTCGTGTTTTGCACTAAAACCCGGAAGTGCTGATGGTGTGCCGTCGCCACTGCCGCCGCGCGCACCACCACAGGGGTGGCGGCGACGCGCCATCACCACTTCCGGGTTTTGTTTCTGTGTGTCACGACACACAGTTTGGAAAGCACTGCTGTAGAGAGAGTGGAAAAGTCACCCCTGAATTCCAGGAAAAGGGGATGGTGGTGGCAAGGTGTAACGGTGTCTTGGCTTCAGAAGAGAAGAGGAAATCCTTCTGGTTGAAAGGTTGAACAAAGTGGGAATTCCCCCCCCCCCCCGCCCATGAGCCTGTCTTGCAGCTTCAGAGGACAATTAGGAGCTATAGTTGATAGTAACTGTGAGTACAACATTGTCAGCATATACAGTAATTTCAATTTATGTTATTGGGCTGTATTTTCATTTCTAATAGTTCTAATTTGAAAAATAATAGAGGGAGAGGGGCAACATTGTCCCCTTCACCATGGTGTATTGGTGTGATAAAGAGCCATTTGCTATTATCTTGGCTTTTTTTATGTTCTTGTTTATTCGTTCAGTCCCTTCCGACTCTTCATGACTTCATGGACCAGCCCACGCCAGAGCTTCCTGTTGGCCAGAGCTTCCTGTCGGCCGTCGCCATCCCCAACTCCCCCAAGGTCGAGTCCATCACCTCCAGAACATCATCCATCCATCTTGCCCTTGGTCGGCCCCTCTTCCTTTTGCCTTCCACTTTCCCCAGCATCAGCATCTTCTCCAGGGTATCCTGTCTTCTCATTATGTGGCCAAAGTACTTCAGTTTTGCCTTTAATATCATTCCCTCAAGTGAGCAGTCTGGCTTTATTTCCTGGAGTATGGACTGGCTTGATCTTCTTGCAGTCCAAGGCACTCTCAGAATTTTCCTCCAACACCACAGTTGAAAAGCATCTACCTTCCTTCTCTCAGCCTTCCTTATGGTCCAGCTCTCGCAGGTTACTATGGGGAATTTATTTTTATTTTATTTATTTATCATATTTATATCCCGCCATTTTCCCCCGCAAGGAGGGACCCTGGGCGGTTCACAGCATAAGTTTAAAATCAATAAAAACATAAATACTACAAAAATTCAATAAAATATCTAAAATATCAATGGAATACCATTGCTTTAACTATGCGGACCTTTGTTGTCAGACTGATGTCTCTGCTCTTAACTATTTTATCAAGATTTGTCATTACTCTCCTCCCAAGAGTTGAACAGGTTGAATAGGTCGGGTGAGAGTATACAACCCTGCCGTACTCCTTTCCCAATCTTAAACCAGTCCATTGTTCCGTGGTCTGTTCTTACCGTTGCTACTTGGTCGTTATACAGATTCCTCAGGAGGCAGGAATACTCTGAATCAGTACTCTGATGAATAAATACTCTGAATCAGTGTGAAAAAAGTAGGGCTGCAACTCATTTATAAAACCTGCAAGCATGAGAGGGCATTCCAAATTGTCAAAGGCTTTTTCTGCATCAAGAAATATCATAGCCACAAACTAAAAGTCCTGAATATCATGGTGTCTTTATGAGTGTTGGTGTTTTACTGGCATTGTTTTGTGCTCAGACCATAATATTTTAAATTTGTTTCTTAGCAGAAAAATAGATATTAGTAGTGGGATATTAGATATCAGTGGCTGGAAATTAGTGGAAAAACAAACTTTCCTATTTTTATTTTTCCTTATTTGTAAAGATAAAAGACAGATTACTGATCTGAAAGATTCTTACCTTCAATTAACACCAATAAGCAATTTATTTATTTAGTTGAAGGCTTTCACGGCCGGAATCCAATGGTTGTTGTGGGTTTTCCGGGCTGTGTGGCCGTGTTCTGGCAGATTTGGTTCCTAATGTTTCACCAGTAGCTGTGGCTGGCATCTTCAGAGGACAGGAGCACAGCTAGAAGATTCTCTCTGTTCCCAAGTGGAGGGTGTGTGTTCCTGCTGGTGTTTATAGCTGCTGAGAGGGTGTGTGTCTTCTGTGGGTCATTTACAAGAGATTAGGAGAGGGTTCTTTGTGGTGATTAGGGTGCGTGGTGCTGTCGTGTGTGGGATTAGCACATCTATTGTGTGAGTTGTTTGTATATTTCTGTGGTTCAGTAGAGTTCGTTGACCTTTTGCAAGCTGTGTTTTTCAGGACTGGCAGCCAGGTTTTGCTGATCTTTAGGCTTTCTTCTTTTTTATTGAAACTGTTGGTGTTAATGTATTTAATGGCTTCTCTGTATAGTCTAACATAGTGGCTGTTGGTGTTGTCCAGTATTTCTGTGTTTTCAAATAAGATTTGGTGACCAGTTTGTTTGAGAGCATGTTCAGCTATTGCAGATTTTTCAGGTTGCTGTAGTCTGCAGTGTCGTTCATGTTCTTTTATCCTGGTGTGGATGCTGTGTTTTGTGGTCCCAATGTATACTTCTCCACAGCTGCAGGGTATGCGGTAAACTCCTGCAGCGGTGAGGGGGTCCCTTTTGTCTTTTGCTGATTTTAACATTTGTTGTATTTTTCTGGTGGGTTTGAAGACAACCATCAATTAATTAATTAATTAATTTTCTATCCCGCCTTTATTATTTTTATAAATAACTCAAGGCGGTGAACATACCTAACACTCCTTCCTCCTCCTATTTTCCCCACAACAACAACCCTGTGAGGTGAGTTGGGCTGAGAGAGAGGGACTGGCCCAAGGTCACCCAGCTGGCTTTCATGCCTAAGGCAGGACTAGAACTCTCAGTCTCCTCGTTTCTAGCCTTAAACACTAGACCAAACTGGTCTTAGAATCCTCCATGTATATATTACAAAAGAAAAAGTAAAAGAACCATTCATCATTATTGGCAATTTGGATTATATGGCATTGACCATAAAATGGCCAAGCATGGCCTTGTTATTTCAACTAATAATTCAATATACTTTTTTTTTAGATTTTTTTTATCCCGCCTTTATTATTGCTATAAATAACTCAAGGCGGTGAACCTAATACTCCTTCCTCCTCCCACAACAACAACCCTGTGAGGTGTGTGCAAGCCTGAGAAAATATTGCTGCTGCTTAGGAACCTGCACATTAAAGTTAACGTTAACTCCTAAAAGCAGAAGCACCTTTTGTTTAGGCTCAGGTGGAAGCCTGAAAAAAAAAGAGCACAGAGTTGCCACTCTTACTTGCTGAAGCACTTCTGAATTGTTTTCAAAGCATGCCCAGCCCTGCTTGTTCACTTCATCCAGCATCCATATACTGATCATTCTAGTATGTGAAATGAAGTCAAAATGTTATCAAGTGAGTACAATTGATATTCTAAATGTCCCTATAGAACAACAGCTTCCCTAGCCTTGAAAGAGTTGTGAGCATGGGGCCAGTAATAAATTCCCAGTAAAAATGCTGAATATTTGTCAAGCTTTGCCAGATGTAAAAATGACCATGAAAAAAAAAACCATGGCTGTAATTAATTCAAATAATCCAGGCAAATGGTCCAGGGTTTGCAAAAAGTAGCACTTGCCATTTATAACTATAATTAAGATGCAGGTTGTACCTCTGGAATGATCTGGATTCAAAGGACAAACCATGTTTCAGAGTGTGAATGTGCACAGAGAATCTTAAACTAAACTTGTCTTTTGCTGAGGGCAGCCTTGGAAGCCCAAGAAAAGATGCAGCTGTTTTAAGATGTTCCAGACCTGGTGCCCATATGTCTCCATGCGCTCTCCGAATCATTTTTTGTCTGTTGAATCAAGATCACTGCACATCCTAATCGGTTTTGTATTTGGCAACTTGGTGAAGCAGATTTTCCTGCATGTCTACTGTTACACTATGAAAGTTGAATAGGTTTATCATCCTCACCTCTGACAAGGGCTTAAGAGAACAGAGATTAGTCAAACTCAATAGAGCATGAAGGAGTCTTTTGATTTGTTTTATTTTAAGCTTGGATAATTGAAGACATCTCTGTAAGAGAACATGGTGATCTTATTTGGCTCTTGATATTGTTTCTGGCTGCCCCTGACTGTTTAGAATTGAGTTCCATTGACCAAGCATTACTTAAAAAAAAGCAAAGTTAAAATATCCCTTGGTCATTGTTTCAGAGCATTGATCCAAAGAAAGGCTGGGCTGGAACATTGGTTATTAAATAATTTGTTTTTCAGCCTGCTTGATGTTCAGGATGATTAACGTTCTTTATTCCTAAACTTATTGAAGGGTTGAGGAATGAATTTAATTTGTTTAGCTTTGAACTCTGTTTTCAATTACAATGTTTCAACAATAGAACATATAAAATGTTTAATGTTTCGATTTTAAACTTTTGTTGTGAATCGCCCAGGGTCCCTCCTTGTAGGGGAGATGGGCGGGATATAAATATGATACATAAATAAATAAATAAAAATAGTTACTGTTTCAAAGCATGTGCAGATTGTGCTCATAATATATCAATAGATGATCAGAGTCATATACTTGGGGCTAAGGGGTTGAATTTGTAAGACAAGGAGGGTGAACGTCCAGGCAGATCTCCTTTAGTTTTGAAGGAAATATGTGGGTTTGTCCATGCACTAAGTACTGCTTTCCAGAGACTATTGTTCAGATTGCCCAACATAAACTTTCCCTGATTGTCAAAGAAGATGGCTTTGAAGTTGAACGTGCAAGAAACAGTCTTCCATTTTTCATCTCCTGCTCTTGTTTAGGATTAGAGAACGTTTTTGAAAGCCTCTTGGGTTTTTTTACTTTGGGGGCATCCCTTCATGACACTGTGGAGCTCCCGGAGGGTTTTGCAGGCTGAGCTTAATTGGCTCAGTCTTCAGGAGCTAAGTGGTCCAGCTGCGGCTGAGGATCGCTTGGCTGTGAGGGAAGAACAAGGAAGGGGGCAGGGTGGCAGAAAGCTGATAGAGGAGAAGTTGAGGAGCACCATGTAGCAGAATGAAAACATTGCTGGCAGTTTCAGGAGTGGCAAAGCCAGTGCCATGTTGAAGGGGATTGTCTTCCACTGTCTTCAAATGATGGGCCCTAATTGTTTGTGAGAAATGACTGGCTAGCTTGTCATGTTTGATTTTTCTAGCTTAATATACTTTGTATTGTCGAAGGCTTTCACGGCCGGAGTTCAATGGCTGTTGTGGGTCTTCCGGGCTGTGTGGCCGTGTTCTGGAAGTTGTGGTTCCTAACGTTTCGCCAGCATCTGTGGCCAGCATCTTCAGAGGGCAGGAGCACAGATAGAAGCAAAATATCTACACAAAAATTCCAATCACCACCCACGACAAAAGAGAGGCATGATCAAAACCTTGGTGGATTGTGCTAATCGAAACTGTGAAACCCAATTTCTCAACAATGAACTTAACCATCTGAATTGGGTCCTACAGGCAAATGGCTATTCCAAGAATGAAATAAAAAGAGCCATCAAACCAAGAAAACAACATCCAACTGAAGAAAAACAGCCCCCCACAAACAAAGTATTCCTGCCCTACATCAAAGGAGTCACTGACCGCATGGGAAAACTGATGGAAAAACACAACTTTCAAACAGTCTTCAGACCCACCAGAAAAATACAACAAATGCTAAAATCAGCAAAAGACAAAAGGGACCCCCGCACCGCTGCAGGAGTATACCGCATACCATGCAGCTGTGGACAAGTATACATCGGAACCACAAAACGAAGCATTCACACCAGGATAAAAGAACATGAAAGACACTGCAGACTACAGCAACCGGAAAAATCTTCAGTAGCTGAACATGCTCTCAAGCAAACGGGACACAAAATCCTATTTGAAAACACAGAAATACTGGACAACACCAAAAGCCACTACACCAGATTATACAGAGAAGCCATTGAAATTCACAAACACCAGCACAGTTACAATAAAAAAGAAGAAAGTTTAAAAATTAGCAAAACCTGGCTACCAGTCCTGAAAAACACAGCCTGCAAAAGGTCAACGAACTCAGTCCAACCACCAGGACATGGGAATACTTCTCACAATGAACATGCTAATCACGCTCATCAGCCACTCGTTAACATTTCAACACAACAAAAAAACCCACCTAATCTCCTATAATTTAGCTCTATAAATAGAACATTGCCACTCTACCTGGGCACAGAGATTTTGCTTCTATCTGTGCTCCTGCCCTCTGAAGATGCTGGCCACAGATGCTGGCGAAACGTTAGGAACCACAACTTCCAGAACACGGCCACACAGCCCGGAAGACCCACAACAGCCATTAATATACTTTGTTTGAAAGAATCTTTTCATAGTAACAGATTCAAGTCACTCCCCCCTGCCCTGTCATACACATGGCATAGTGCATAGCCATTCACCCATCATACTCTTCTGTGTCACCCATGCCACCCAAAGAGCAGCGTAAGTAAGTAAGAAAGTAAGAAAGATAGATGATAGATGATAGATAGATAGATAGATAGATAGATAGATAGATAGATAGATATCTGTTAAGCCTGTGGAACAACCTGGGTTTAAATGGGAAAAGGCAATGTGTGTGTGTGTTTGATTTAGCACCTATCAGAAATAGCTTAAACCAGCTACAGTACATTCCCCCCCCCCTGGGCTTGTGTGGCTGCCCTCTGTGGCTGCTGAGTGATCCCAGCAAAAGACCCATTTAGTTTAAGGTGCTCCTGATAAGTGCTTCGTGCACATTCACACATGCTCTGAATATCATAAGATCACAAAGATGCATTTGATTTAAGGTGTTTTGTGTGCACCCAAGAACACTCCAGAACACTATTTCTTCTGCGAATCCAGATTCCTGCCTAGTGCTAGCATCCATTGAGCAAATTACTGTCTTTCATCTAGTAGCTGAAACAGTATTTTCTCTGTAGCAAGGCATTTCTGTGCCGTGTGTGTGTGTGTGTGTGTGTGTGTGTGTGTGTGTGTGTGTGAGAGAGAGAGAGAGAGAGAGAGAGAGAGAGAGAGAGAGAGAGAGAGAGAGAGAGAGAACGCATGTATTTGTTAGGTCTGTGTAAATAATTAGATGAATGACCCCCCCCCTTTGCTCCTTGATGCAACAAAGCAGACAGCTGCAATTACTCAAAGGCTCAACACTGCATCAGTCTATCCTAATAGAAGTATCTTCTATTAGGATACATATGCATGTCCAGAAGACCTCAGGAGGACCTTGAAGCAGCTGAACTAAGGCTTCTTAAAGTTTGAGAATCCAGCTGTGCACTTTGCTTGCAAGCAAAATGCCTTGTCCAGTGATTTGCCCAATATAAACCTTAATGTTTATATGTTTATATTATAAGTATTTTAAATTGCACAAAGAAGAGTGAAGGAAATGTAGCCTTCTGTAATATCATTTAAAGATACACATAATGTAGCGTTGTCCCTGATAGCTTTTTTTTCTAATGCAATTGCTGTTGATGTTGCTCCACTTGTCATGACTGTAAGAGTCTCAAGCCAAGCCAGTACTGATGTCTCTTTAACCTCAATATGCCACTTTCTTATGATCTCTCTGTCCTCCTCCTCCTCCTGCCTACCCCTTATACTGGCAAGAAATGCCTGCTTGGTGTTGTCTCCTAGTGTGGCTTTGCTGGGCATTATGGAGTCTGTAGTTTATTCAAAACAGTAAGCTTAACAAGTCTCCTGTTATGTGCTACTGTAGATTCTGGGCCTGCAGCATGAGACAGGTTTAGCCTTTTCTGTCAACCATATAAAAATATATGTTCTTACATTCACAGGCAACCAGATGGAAAATAATACAACATCCTTACCTAATGAACAGTACAAGAAAAGAAAAAACACCCTACACTGCATTTGAAGCATCTTTCCCATTTCAGAGTTGAACACACATTAGTTTGCTTTTGATTTAGCAGATTGTGTGAATCAGCAGTTGACATGACTGCTATTTTAATTCAGTTATACTTCCAGCACTCAGTATGCACATACTTTTCGACCAAAACTTAGTATGTATTTTGTCTAACAAAAAGGTTAGAGATTACATTGATGAGCTTTTCCAATGTGCCACCAATCAGTGAATGTGACTGTTTAGTGCCGATAGGATTGCAGCAGACATGGCCTGTTTTTGTGATACTTTGTGCTCTAGTGATAGCAAATGATGAAACATTTCTCTTGTACTTGGCCCATCATCTTCTGAGGGATGCATAGATTCTAGGCCACACGTGCAGTGCAATAGCACCTGATGTGACAGCTGTAATACTTATTTCTGACCTTACAATTTTGACAATCACGTGTCTTAACTACAAGGCAAAGTTGTTAGTACTTTCTTTCCATGAGATTATTACTGTTGCATATATGGAGAAGGCTCCCAGTTCTTGAGCCCTACCTCCATAGCCAAATTCAAAAGGGCGTCTTTCTTTCTTGAGATTATATAACTGTTTCTAATAGATTTTTTTAAAGGTAGGATCTTAAAGCAGGTATCGCCATTGGATTGTCCTGGGTAGGCAATTATTTGTAATAGCTAGGGCAAGTGAAGGATTATTTACTTATTTATCAATTTATTTATTTGATTGATTTATACGGCCACCCACTCAAATGTTTGTATGCCAGCACTGCTTATTGAAACTCTAGTATTTGATATCTGTATTTGATATATTCTGATATCTTATTGACCACCTAGGCCTATCTCTGTGATCCTGGTCTTGATCATTGTTAGTTCTCATGTGATAACAGAGGTTGAGTGTATATGTGTGTCTGTATAACCTGTAGCTATTGTATAAAAGCAGCCATAGTAGTTCCAAACCCCCTCCTCTATAATATCTTCCTTTCAGTCCTTTTATCTTAGTGGTTGCCGTTAGCTAAGAACCATAGCTAAAGGAGTTCCAACCTACTACCCCAGTGTTGCCATGCTGGTTCAGATCAAGTCCTAATGCCTTCTCTTTGCATCCTAAGAAAAGTCTCCATTCCTACCAATGGAAGCTGATACTCCCCCCTGCCCCCCAGATCAGGATTACAACAGGGATCAAAGGATTGAAGTAATTTATTTACTTCTAAAAAGCTTTCTCGGTGTTTGCTAATTGTGCAAATGACTCAAACTAATTTAGCTCACATCTATAGAGGAGGGAGATAGCTGGGAGGTATAGGCTACATTCAGACATAACTATAAATCAAGATTCATGACTTCCTGGATTACTTTAAATTAGCAGCATGCTAGTGGCCATGCCTTTTTTTTTGTTCCCACGTTATTATTTCTGTTAGCATGAGCAAGGAATAATAAAACTATTAGTAATAGTAATATAATAATAGTTTTATTATTCCTTGCTCATATAACAGTATTATATTCAACCAGGGTCCTGATTTATTTTATTCCCAGACAACTCAAGATCACAACAAGCCGGGATCCTTGGTTCAAGCATAATGCTATGCTATTCATTTCTTATTTGTTTACCAGCTTGTACAGTCAGGGAGAGTCAGACAAGAGCAAATGAGCTACGTGCGCACTAGCTTTTGCTATGTGGGAATATTGCTATAATTAGAGTAAAGCCACATTTTTTTCTGTGATTGCTAAAGCTGAGAATGAGATTTCTTGTGTTAATTAGCTGAAATTGTTTAAAGATACAGCTCATATGATGACATCCCCCAAATAAAATATTTCTTCACCAAGAAAATTGCCGTATTCACCAAGATAATTTTTCTAATGTAAAATGATATATCTGGATTCAGCTTTTTCCACTAATTAACGTTTTCATCCTTTTTAGAGCCATACTTAAAACTATTTTGTGTGTGTGTGTGTATATTTATTTCAATAAGCAGTGCTGGCATACAAACATTTGAGTGGGTGGCCGTATAAATCAATCAAATAAATAAATTGATAAATAAGTAAATAATCCTTCACTTGCCCTAGCTATTACAAATAATTGCCTACCCAGGACAAAATAAATAAATAAATAAATAAATAAATATCTATCTATCTATCTATCTATCTATCTATCTATCTATCTATCTATCTATCTATCTATCTATCTGAGATGCAAGGGTAGAATGGGGTAGAATGGTTAAAAATGTATTAAAATATTCTGTTGAATGAAGTCCTCTTAGTTGAATGAAGTCCTCTTAAGTGTACATTTTGTACTGTAGATTTGTCTTCTGTGCCTTTCTCTATGCTCCCTACCTCAATTTTGTTTGAGAACTTGTGGAGTGTAGGTGGCAAAGGGATTATCCTTTTCAGTGACTCACGAGAATGACTCACTTGTATGTGGAGAGAGAAATGGCCCTGACAAGGCAGTAAAGCGGTGTGCTGGGTTCTGATTGGCTAGTCTAGATAGCAAATCTACAGTCCCATGACCACTTTCATTTCTGAAAGCTGCCACTCTTACCACCTTGTGCATCTGTCTGATGACCTGGTTGTGAGTTATGCTGACAGACCTGTTAACAAGAGGGTGTTGTCTATATTTTGGGGAGATGGACTTCAGCAATTCACAAAAGTTAGCAAGCTGCAGTGTTCACTACCGTCTTGGCCCAGAATTTTAAGTGGTGTTCTTTTTTGTTTGATTTTTATTTAAAAAATCCTTTATTTTCTATTAACGTGAAACAGATACCAACATCCTTTATTTTCTATTAACGTGAAACAGATACCAACATTAATTTACTATATGCAAAATATGAATAATAGTGCCTTATTTGAAGTACGTGGTTTGTTTTTTCAGTCATCAATATTTATTTGTCTGATTTTGATCAAAGTGATTGTTAGTTTGCCTGTTTTTCACCTCAGTAGCTTATAAGGCTTCCTGCCTTTCCTGTATGGTGCAAACTATGAAGAGTAGCTCTGATTTGGGGTAATTTAGGCACTCTTC
Source organism: Charina bottae (assembly GCA_023362775.1). Taxonomy (NCBI): domain Eukaryota; kingdom Metazoa; phylum Chordata; class Lepidosauria; order Squamata; family Charinaidae; genus Charina; species Charina bottae. Next base: position 4,370,536 of record JALMGJ010000039.1, read on the forward strand.
ATGTTTCCATCTGCCGTTGTTGGGACATGAAAGCAAACACAGTTCTCTGAGTGTGACTCATGCTCTGCTATGGTAGCACCATCCATGTATAACAGCAGAGTATAAAAAAGCTCGATGAACTAAAGATGTCCCATTCAGTTTAAGTCCAGCTGAAGTCAGTATACCTGGATTTCATTTCTTTTATTCTGTCAGTTTTTCTGCAAATTATTTTGAAAGCCCTGCATTTGTTAATTAATCCAGTTTTTCTCAATATATAATATTTAATACAACTAACCTTAGCCCATATTTGTTTTGTGGGTACCGTTTAGTAATACACAGTATTTTCTATGTGACTATCCATAATGCAGCCTTTTGATGCAATTTTCCCATATACACACTGCGTTGTATGAGTCAAGGGTAATAGACATTACAGTGGGCCAATTTCATATATTACTGCTATTGATGCATAACAAAATCAATATTGGCAGGTTCACAACATTTTGTTCTAAAATAATTCTTTTGCATTCCTAGTGGGAACCTGATGTACAGATGTTGTTAGCCAACCAATAACATTCAGTCTCCTTGAATATGGCAAAATTTTGTTTTATTGTTTGTAAAACTTGCTGTAACCAACCATATTGATTTTTTAGTTATTGTTGTTTACTATTATTATGTGAGGCCGGAGGCGTTCAACGTGCAGCTAGGCAGGAGAGCCCAGCGAGTAGGACTATGAGAGGCCGATTGTGAGAGGCTGTCATTTCCCGGGCTTGAGTTGGAACTGTCTGGTGGGAATTTTAGAAGAACGGCTGTCATCACGCTGGGCAGATTTAAAGACTGTGGAAGAACGGCGAATCCTGCCACTGCAAGAGTGGCCCCCGGTGGTGTGGGGGTTGAAGGCCAGCAGCTCAACGGACCAACTGGTGGGGGAGACCCCTTGATAGACCTAGTAGTCTTGGTCTCCAATAGACTGGTAGGCTTTAGGGTTTGTTTGGGCATCTTTGGGCTCTTGGCTGAAGAGTCATGTGGAGTCTGTTCGTGGACTTTAATATTGTGGACTTTGATATCGTAAGGGCTCAACAGATGAAGTGGAGGTCTGACACCATCCCCCAGTCTATTTGAGGTGGCAGAGGGCTTGGGGGTCCCTGGGGTGAGTGTGGTATCCCCCTCCATGGGTGAGAGACACGGAGGGGGGTCCAGGATTGCATGGGTCTGCGCAAGAGTAGGGAGAGACAGGGTAGGTAGGAATGTTTAGTGTGCCCCTCTGCGTCTAGTGAGAGAAGCTGTGGGGGGACACAGTGAGAGTGTAGGGGGGTGGTTAGGACCAACTGGCGCCGAGAGCATGAGCTGGTGTGCTGGGGGTCCTGCCATTACCCAGGGATGATTGAGTGTGAGAGGATGGCTGTATGGGACAGGGGATCCTTGTCTGAGCCCAGGATTTCTGGAGGTCCGGGAGTGGGGGCTACTAGATTGAGTTCAGGAATCTCTGGGGGCTGCATGACGGGTGCTTTGATCGAGGTGGTGACGGGGAAGGGACGTTATGGCGGGAACCGGAGGGCAGTCCATCTTCGGGGAAGGCGCCCCCGGTGTTTATTACTGGTGGTGCGTTCCGGCCCTCCGAGTTCAAACCCAGGCCCTGGAAAGCAGATCCTTGAGGGCCCTGGTCTTCGGCTGCTGCCCCTTAATGCCAGGTCTGTGAATAACAAGGCCCCCCTTATAAGTGACTTGATCACAGAAGAGGGGGCAGACCTGGCGTGTATTACCGAGACCTGGCTGGGCCTGGAGGGGGGGGGGTAGCCCTCTCGGAAATGTGCCCAGCCGGGTTTCAGGTGTGGCATCAGCCGAGACAACGGGGCAGGGGAGGAGGGGTGGCAGTTGTCATCCGAGAGTCTCTTGTGGCCTCCAGGGGCGCTGCTCCACAAGTGACCGGTTGTGAGACCCTGTTTTTCAAGTTGGGCTCCCGAGAACAGTTGGGAGTGTTGCTACTGTACCAGCCTCCCTGCTGCGTAGCAACCTCCCTGCCCGAGCTGCTGGAGGCCGTCTCGGGGTTGGCAGTGGAGTTCCGCAGACTTATGGTTCTGGGGGACTTCAATCTGCCATCCCATGGACGGGCCTCTGAAGCGGCTCGGGAGTTCATGGCTACCATGGCAGCCATGGGCCTGTCTCAGATTATTCGGGACCCGACTCGAGACAGTGGTCTCACGCCGGACTTAGTTTTCTTGTCTGAGCAGTGGCAATGTGACCTGAGGGGAGAGTTAGATCTGTCCTCATTGTCATGGTCAGATCACGCCCTGGTGACCTTGAGGCTCTCCTGTGCTACCTCACTCCACAGGGAGGCTGGACCCATTCAATTGGTCCGCCCCCGGCGACTTATGGACCCAATGAGGTTTCAGAGGGAGCTGGGGGTTATACCCGAAGATCTGCTGCATGGTCCAGCAGAGGTCCTGGCCACAGCCTGGAATAAGGGAGCGGCCGGGGCCTTGGACAAGATCGCGCCTTTGCGACCTCTCTTGCCCCGTTTGGCCCGTCACTCCCCATGGTTTACGGAGGAGTTGAGGGTTTTGAAGAGGGTTAAGAGATGTCTGGAGCGCCGCTGGAGAAAGACGAAGACTGAATCTGACCGGACACAATCTAGAGCCGCTATTAGGGCCTACCTTGTGGCGGTAAGAGCGGCGAAACGTGAATATTTCTCCGCTCTTAATTGCGTCTGCAGAATGCCACCAGTCAGCCCTGTTCAAGATCACTAGATCTCTTTTGGGTCGTGTAGATTCAGTGACCCATTTACAGGGCCGGTCAGAAGAGTTTGCTGAGCATCTGCAGGATAAAATATCTCAGATCCATTCTACGTTACACTCTAAGTGTGAGGCACAGTCTGGGGAGGTGCCAGGGGATCGTACTTGCCCTGTTATCTGGGAACAGTTTGATCCTGTTGGACCTGATGAAGTGGACAGGATCCTCCGGATTGTAAATGCCACCACATGCCTTTTAGATCCATGTCCCTCCTGGCTGGTTAAATCAGCCAGGGAGGTGACATGTGGTTGGGTCCAGGCAATGATTAATACATCCTTGAGGGAGGGGATGTTTCTGGCTACCTTTAAGGAGGTGCTGGTGCACCCCCTCCTCAAAAAACCATCCCTGGACCCCACTGTTTTGAACAACTTTCGCCCTGTCTCCCACCTTCTCTTTTTGGGAAAGGTGGTTGAGAAGGTGGTGGCGCTGCAACTCCAGAGGATTCTGGATGAAACGGATTATCTAGACCCCTTTCAGTCAGGTTTCAGGCCGGGATATGGGACAGAGACTGCATTGGTCGCACTTATGGATGATCTCTGGCGGGAGCGTGATGGAGGGAGTGCATTCATTCTCGCTCTCTTGGACCTCTCAGCGGCTTTCGATACCGTCGACCACTGTATCCTTCTGGGACGGCTCAGGGAGTTGGGGGTGGGCGGCGTAGTCTTGTGCTGGTTCACCTCCTTCCTCCAGGGCCGTTCCCAATCAGTAGTAATAGGGGAGGAGAGATCCGACCCGCGTCCCCTCTTGTGTAGGGTGCTGCAGGGTTCGGTTCTCTCTCCTCTCCTATTTAACATCTACATGAAGCCTCTGGGGGAGATCATCCGTCAACACGGGATGAGATATCATCAATACGCTGATGATACTCAGCTGTATATCTCCATCCCGGGTGAAGTAAGTGATGCAGTCGACACCCTGTCTCAGTGCCTGGGGGCTGTGGGGGCCTGGATGGGGAACAACAGGCTTCAACTGAACCCTGGTAAGACGGAGTGGCTGTGGATTGATGGCCTCTCGGTTTCCAGGAAGTTGTAATCTTTAACTCTGGATGGGGTGGCACTGGCCCATTCAGATTCAGCGTGCAACTTGGGGGTCCTCTTGGACTCACGACTCCTGCTCGAAGAGCAGGTGGCAGTCGTGGCCAGGAGGGCCTTTGCACAACTTCAGGTTGTGCGCCAGTTGCACCCTTTCCTGGATTGAGATGCCCTCCGAACAGTCACTCATGCCCTTGTCATCTCCCATATAGATTATTGCAATGCGCTCTACATGGGGCTACCCTTGAAGAGTATTCGGAAGCTTCAGCTGGTCCAGAATGCGGCCGCGCGGGCAGTTATGGGTGCGATGTGATCAGCCCATGTAACACCACTGCTGCGCGAGCTGCATTGGGTACCAGTTTGCTTCCGGGTCCAATTCAAGGTGTTGGTTATCACCTTTAAAGCCCTACATGGCATGGGACCAGGGTACCTGAGGGACCGTCTCATCCCGATTACATCTACCCACCCCACCCGGTCATGCAGAGAGGGCATGCTTCAGACCCCATCAGTGAAGGAATTTCATTTGGCGGGGTCCAGGAGACGTGCCTTCTCTGCGGTAGCACCCACCTTGTGGAATAGCTTGCCTCCGGAGGTGAGACAGGCGCCTTCACTCTTGGCCTTCAGAAAGTCTTTAAAGACCTGGTTCTGCCGCCTTGCTTGGGACAAAGGAGGTAATAGTTCCTCCTGCGGGTGGTTAGCCCTGTAATACCCTCCTTTTTTAAGATCTTCCCATCCTTTGAATTCTTATCTATTTATTGTATTTTTAAGTGTGTAGGTTTTTGATATTGATTTTAATGATTTTAATGTTGTAAACCGCCCAGAGTCCGCTGTCGTGGAGATGGGCGGTCATAAATTCGAATAATAAATAAATTATCTTTTGTGAGTTTTATTTTCTACCTTCTTTTAAATGGAATTCTGGCTGTAATACTGTAAAGGACTGGATGGATGGATGGGTGGGTGGGTGGGTGGATGGATGGATGGATGGATGGATGGATGGATGGATGGATGGATGGATGGATAAAAGTGGGGAATGGCTGGCTGGCTGGCTGGCAGGCAGGATCACTGCCCACTGTAGCATTTTGCAGAGTATTAATAATAATACATATAGGCAGCTTTCAGAAGGTCATTTTCTTGTGTCTCCAGGATGATCTACTTCCAATATGTTCAGACCAAACAGAGATGCAGGATTCTAGTTTTGGTAGAGCCCTGAATGTGAAATACAAAGCTAGAGCAACAAGAAGGCAACTTCTACTAAGGATGTTTGCTTTGGGCTCACATTTCTGTATTTTTTTCTTTTGCAAAAATCTAGTGTCTTCAATAGTCTCTGGTGCCACACTGAAACAGTACAGAAAAAAACTGAAGATTAAAAGAAGCTATATTGCTGGAAAAAATGGTGAAGCGTTAGTAGCTCTCCACACTCACTCCTCTTAAAATTATTCCAAATACAGTACTGGCATTTTGACTGATGTACAGCACAGAAAAACAGAACATATGCTAACTTAATAATGAAATGTGTTATATAGCAATGCTTTGTGCTTCCTTTTTTTGCCACATGACTAGTATAGTGACATTTGAGTGTAGAAGAATTTAAGTTTTAATTTAAAAGTCTAATTTAGCAGGGTCTCAGATGAAGTAGCAATATTAATAGGTGATCCAGAAAGGACAAGCATTTCACCATGCTCCAAAGCACAGAAAAGATTTACCGATATTTCATTGTACCAATCATTCAGAGGGAGAAAAAGTGGAGGCAGTGACAGACTTTGTATTTCTAGGCGCAAAGATTACTGCAGACGCTGACTGCAGCCAGGAAATCAGAAGACGTCTACTTCTTGGGAGGAGAGCAATGGCAAATCTTGATAAAATAGTTAAGAGCAGAGACATCACACTGACAACAAAGGTCCGCATAGTTAAAGCAATGGTATTTCCTGTAGTAACCTATGGCTGCGAGAGCTGGACCATAAGGAAGGCTGAGCAAAGGAAGATAGATGCTTTTGAACTGTGGTGTTGGAGGAAAATTCTGAGAGTGCCTTGGACTGCAAGAAGATCAAACCAGTCCATACTCCAGGAAATCAAGCCAGACTGCTCACTTGAGGGAATGATCTTAAAGGCAAAACTGAAGTACTTTGGCCACATAATGAGAAGACAGGATACCCTGGAGAAGAAGCTGATGCTAGGGAAAGTGGAAGGCCAAAGGAAGAGGGGCCGACCAAGGGCAAGATGGATGGATGGTATTCTGGAGGCAATGGACTCAACCATTGGGGAGCTGGGGATGGTGACGGCCGACAGAAAGCTCTGGCGTGGGCTGGTCCATGAAGTCACGAAGAGTCGGAAACGACTGAACGAATAAACAACAAAAATCATTCATTTGTATACTAATGTCCAACTAAATAGGCTTATCTGCAGTTAAGTCCTTCTGAGTTCTGTGGTACCTATTTTATAGTTTATGATTACAATGTTAAGATATCAGAGTTTGGAGTCTATTCAGTGACTTTTCCTGTAACACAATTCAGCAATGTCCACTGCATATCGTAGTGACGCTGAAATGACACAAATGCGAGACATCATGCGAATGCCACAAGTTATGTATTTGCATCAGACATTGAGATGCAGCATTTGTATTATGATATCATGAATGTTTTGTCATTCCACCCACCCTTCCCACAGAATCCTATAATGCAATCTTGAAAGTCTGACTCTAGCTTCTAAATATTATCAAAGGACAGGTTTTTATATGCTTTAAAGCCTGGTCATATTGCCAGTGAAAGACAATAGCAAAACTTGCTTTAGCTAGCAACATTTCTTTGTTTATGTTTTTAAAGTAAATAGTTATGGCCAACAGGTAAATGAAGTATGTATGTATATGTGTATGTTTATGTGTATGTGTATGTGTATGTGTATATATATGTGTGTGTATTCCTTCCTTCCTCCTTCCTTCCTTCCTTCCTTCCTTCCTTCCTTCCTTCCTTCCTTCCTTCCTTCCTTCCTTCCTTCCTTCCTTCCTATTAATACATAAAAAAAAGGTAAAGGTTCCCCCCGCACATTTGTGCAGTTGTGTCCGACTCTAGGGGCCGGTGCTCATCTCCGTTTGTTAACCGAAAAGGCAGCGTTGTCCGAAGACGCTTCTACGGTCATGTGGCCGGCATGACGTGCGCGGAACGCTGTTACCTTCCCACCAAAGTGGTACCTATTCATCTACTTGCATTTGCATGCTTTCAAATTGCTAGGTTGGCAAGAGCTGGGGCGAGTGCGGGAGCTCACTCCGTCACGCGGGGCTAGGGATTCGAACCTCCGAACTTGCGACTTTCTGATCGACAAGCCTGGCGTCTTACCCGCTGAGCCACCACACCCCTGAATTAATACATGCAAGCCCCCAAATATCTAGTATGTTTTTCCTGGCGACATTCCACAGATAAAAATCTGAGATGATTAAAGTGAAAAGTACTGAGAAGAAGAGACCATGTGCCAGAGAAGACATCATCTTTAAATCATCACTTCTTAATCCAGAAATATTGGCACCGTTTTGTAAAATTTTGCAATAGATTGTCTTTTGCTCCAAAAACATGCTTCCTTTTATAGTATCCGTATGGTGTTATTTTTACTGCTTTCAGCCTAGAGCTATTTCCTGTTTCCAGTTATTTAGTTACACTCCAAAGCGCCTCTTTCCTTCTTGGCTTCCTCACCAGGTTTACTAAGGCATTATTGTCATTTTAGTGAGACACCGCCAGTGTTGAGGTTTTAATGGGCCATGAGCAAGAAGTTTAGCTATTTCCTCTGCCTATGAGGCCATGATGTCATAAGCTGCTATGAGGCTGTTTATCATATGCTGCTGTTACCGTGGTCTGTGTGGAAAGAATGTAAACAGTGCTTTCCAGATGTTCCCAGGGAAGCTGCAGGTCCATAAATGGGCCATTTTGCAGAAGAATATTATTTTAAATGAGAGGAAAGATGAATCAGACCGTAAAAAATATATAGCTTTATCAAATGGTACAGGCTTTTGTTCATGTAAATTTTTCATGTGGTGTCTCCAGATTTGTATTATATGTGATCTATAAGTACCTCCCCAAACTTCCCGCCCATCTACTGGCATGGAAATGTGTCATGTTAGAAATGCAGAAAGTTATATTTTCTCCAGGTGGACTGATGTGCTTTGAAAGGCAGGAGTTCACTGACATCTTAAAAGAGCTCCTCAGTTTAACACCCCAGACTTAACAATTGTTGATAAGAAAGACAAAAAAGTCTGGATAGTGGATATTGCAATACCTGGAGATGGCAGAATAGAAGAGAAAGAACTGGAGAAAATCACAAAATACAAAGACCTGCAAATAGAAATAGAACGACTATGGCAAAAGAAAGCAAAGATAGTACCAATAGTAATAGGCGCCTTGAGTGCAATCCCAAAACATCTGGAGCACCACTTGAATACCATGGGCATTGACAAAATCACCATCAGTCAATTGCAAAAGGCAGCTTTACTTGGAACAGCTTACATCCTGCCACAATACCTTTAACACCATCAAACAACAACATCTGCCTATCCCAGGTCCTTGGGAAGGACTCGATCGGTGGATAAAAATGCCAAATCCAGTCTAAACATCTGGCTGACTATGTGACCAACCATAATAGTAGTAATAAGCCTTTATTTTTCCTTCTTTTATTTCCATGTGCCCTGCTCTTGAGCATTTTTGTTTTAATTTGCAGTTTCCTGCCTCTTTCAGTGTGAGAACTTGTATTGAAAGTCAGGTTGTTCGTCTGTGCTGCAATTCTTGACATAGAATATCTGGGTCACAAATAATTAAATGTATTATCTTTCCCCAATTAAGTCATAAAGTGAAGCAGGATTACAGAAGACTATCACCTTTAATGACAATAATGAGCCATGCTGTATACATTTCTTTTTTTAACTTTTATTTGTAGTTTGTAAGAAATCAATAAAAATAATTAATTCAAAAAAGGATGTAATGCTGCTGTGCGTGAGTCCTAGATTACACTGTTAATCATATACATCATCCAATATAAGTATGTGTCTGTGTGTGTCTGTGTGTGTGTGTATGTATGTATGTATGTGTGTGTGTATGTAGGATTGCATCCTAAATCAATATAATTCTTGGCCCAATCTTTTTGTCCCTGTGCTTTACTTTTCTTGTTTTGGAACTATCTCGATTTTTCATTAACAATATTCCATTAAAGTAAGTGCCCTGCTGAAATGACATACATAAAACATCAGGGGAGATGTCTATGAGTTTTAAATTGCATTTTTCTCCATAGTATGGACAAAGTTAAGGTTTAGAGATGAACTAGAGGGTGTGTTTTGTTTTTTTATGACGATAGTACTTCTTTGCCCAGAGATACTCCATTGTCCCATTTTCCTGGAAGGTGGAAGCTGGGATAAGCTTCTCTATTAGTGTTACAGTTCCAAGTGTTGATGTGTTCTCTATGTTCTTGAAGATTTATTTTAGATCAATTTTTTTCCAGATTTTGATTTGCTGAACTCGCATGCTAGAAGAGAAATAGCTTCTTGACAGTTCTCACAAAGGTTGGATGAATTTTACATAGGCTTTGATTCTGGAGAAGCTGCACTGGACCTTTTTTTCAGCTGTAGGTTATCATTCTAGAGGCAGGATGCATAGCCTTCAGAACCTTTTTGTGTTAAAGCAGGTCTGTGTCCTATATATTGTAACTAAAGCTGTCTTTTTGTCTCTCACTTGGAAGTAGGCCTTGCATAAGCAGCTGGGCATAATTATTTCTTGTCATAATGAAATGCAGGACCACTGGCTTGGGTTTGATGACTAAATTTAGGCAATACTGTGGCCTGATGAAGTACAAATCTTATTTTTAGAAGTTTTTCATTTTTTTAAGGAAATGAGTTGTTGCCAGTTATGAAAGAATTGGCTGAGTTGTACACAGTTTATAGAATTGTACAGTAGACATGTAGTCTACTTAAGATGCCAGCCTATCCATAGAAAACCAAATGACAGTAGCCCGTACAATGGTTATTTCTTAAACCCAATATAAATATGTTACAAGTGTGTGGAGGACCAGAAATCTACAGAGAAGAAGATAACATAGAGGTAAAGAGGAGACTGGAGAAAAGCAGACTTTTATCCTTCAATACCACTATCCTGATTATTTCCGAAACAAGTTTAAATGGAATGGTTGGCATTTTTTTAAACCTTGTCTGTTGCTTCTTCTGTTTTTGTTTTCCTTGCCCAGGTGTAATATGGATTTTTAACTCCTCAGAGAAGGGGCTTTTTCCTGTTTGATTATAGCTTTTTAAGGTACTTCACTATCATCATCATTGGCGATCACTCGTAGCCGAGTAAGATTGTCTTCCAAAGGTAAAATTTTAACAGTGGATCCGTAAGTGGCTATAAAGGCCAATTCTGGATCCTCACAACCTCCCACAGTGAGGGCATAGGTTTCCGGGTGGGAGACGGTCATGATGAGGGTTTGCCTGACATGCCTTCCTTTTAGCTCTTTTCTCCCTTTCACCCTGTACTCGTGCTTCTTCAAAGTCCATAGCGCCATTAATAAAGGCTGACCTCCAATTGAAACGCTCATGAGTTAGGGCTTCCCAGTTCTCAATGCTGATATTACATTTTTTAAAATTAGCTTTGAGAGTGTCTCTGAATCTCTTTTGCTGTCCACCAATATTCCGTTTTCCATTCTTAAGTTGGGAGTAAAGTAGCTGCTTTGGAAGACGATGGTCAGGCATTCGAACAACATGGCCGGTCCAGCGAAGTTGATGTTGGATGATCATTGTTTCAATGCTGGTGGTTTTCGCTTCTTCTAATACGCTAACATTAGTCCGCCTATCTTCCCAAGTAATTTGCAGAATTTTTCGGAGGCAGCGTTGATGGAATCTTTCAAGAAGTTGGAGGTGGCGTTTGTAGAGGGTCCATGTTTCACAGGCGTACAGAAGGGTTGGTAGTACAATGGCTTTGTAAACAAGCATTTTGGTCTCCCTGCGAATATCCCGATCCTCAAACACTCTACGCTTCATTCGGGAGAAAGCTACACTCGCAGAGCTCAGGCGAGAAGGGGCTTTTTCCTGTTTGATTATAGCTTTTTAAGGTACTTCACTATATATGCCAGAGATTCTTACAAGCAATAGTCCAACAGTTACAACAGTTACTGTTGTAACTGGTCCTCGACATTGTTTTTATTCCTTAATTCCACACTCCACTGGGATTAACTAGGACCTTGTTATCCCAAGGAGTCCATGTTTAAGTAGCTGTTTCTGGGCTCCACCACCTCAAATTACAAGTGGAGAATGGAATTTATGAATGTTCCCCAATACAGATTCCCTACGGAAATAGAAAGTTTGCATTCTTAGGGAGAAACATTCTCTTTAGCATTCCAGATTTCTATGTACCAAGTATTATTTTTAATAAAATTAATTCAGTCCAGTAAACTCTCACCTGCAGGGATTCATCCCAGAAATAGGTTCATTCCCTTATGGGCTGCTTAAGTGGTGACTTGCAAATTGGCTGAGATTGCATCTTCAGTATTCAGCAGCAAAATGACCCATCTGGAGAATTGATGAAAAGGCTTGAAATGTAAGCAGGAGGCCTTTCTGGAAGCAAACTGTTCCCTTTTCCATCCTTAATTCTTCTCCACCACCCCCTTCTCCCCAAATGGCCAGTAATCATGCCTCTGAAATTCTAGTGATGTTATCACATCAGTGGAAATCATTCTGCAGCCTCCAGATAGACTAGTGAAGTGAAGTGAACCAACAAAAGGTTGCTCAGCCTAGTCTGCTTGAAAGAACTCTTAATGGAAATAGGTCAGATGGAGTGGGGCAATGTGAATAAGAGGCTGTTAGAGAGCTGTCAATCCTAAAGGAAATCAACCCTGACTATTCATTAGAGTTGGACACGACTAAACAACTGAACAACAACAAAAAGAGAGCTGTTGATGGCTTCTCTTGTACCTTGTATACTAAAGTGAACTAACTCACTAGTGAGCACACTTAAGGGGTCTGCTTCTTGGCTTGATGAATGAGTGTGGAGAATCAGGAAAAAAATGGACATCCCACCCCACTCTCGCTTCCCCCAATCTACTCATCAGACTTGACTGGCCATAGAAGTAATTTTTTAAAAAACAACAACAGCTGTTCACTTACACAAGAGAACAAAAAAGAGATTTTTGCACTCTAGTGTAAAATGAAGAATGATGATGTTGGAACCATTAATGGAAAAATTTGCAGTATTGTGGACTCTGAATCATGAAATGTTCCACTTGTTTTATAATAATTGTGGATTCTTTTTGGTACGTTTTTCAGGTTTGATATCTACAGAAAGGTGCCAAAAGACCTTACACAGCCAACCTTTACAGGAGCAATTAGTAAGTATCTGTATTTGTATGTGTCTTTTTGCCTTGGCAGATTTCAGTCCAGGATTAAAGTTCCTTCTGATCTTTTATTTAAAACAGTGAGGTGGTAAAGCAATAGTGTACTGAATTATCTTAAAGATAATTGGAAGCAGTAATGTGGGCCTCCAGATTGCATGTTGGCCTTTATTGTGAGATCTTGCTGAATTCTCCCACACGGATGATGTTTGACACATCTTTTTCCTCTAGATTGGTTGTAGGATGAAAGTGAAGAAGCTGTTCTTAAGGCAAATTAATATGAATATTTTTGCTGAATCTTCATTTTTATCTTTCTTTGTTGCCACATAGCATAATTTGAGGGTGATATATTTTTTATTTGAGATCTTTATCTGCTTCCTTCATTTCTTCTTTTTAAGTTGCAATTCTATACCATCATTGCAGGGCATTGCATAGAGTAGATACACATCAGGGTCATTCTTCAACGTCTAAAATTAGATGCCTAATGTTGTGTTTGTCTATTGTTATATACTTTTCTGGTCCTTTGAGTGGCCATTTCCCACTAATGACACATCATCTTCATTAATTTTTGTCCCTATTTCTTCTTGTTTTACCACATATACTTCTGAAGTATTACATTCCTGACACATTCAGTTTCTTTGCTTTTGCTCACATACTTAACTCTCACCTCCATATTAAAAAGTGGGCACAAGAATGCTCTTGTACATAGCCAATTTCTCTTCTTTCAAACAACATTTATTCCTTGCAACAGATCCCATACTATCTGCTACCTTTTTACCATCATTTGAACATCTTAAAACTAATCCATCCATTTTCCCAACTTTAGTAAACTTTCTGCCTAGTACATAGATTCATCTACCTAGTCTAGTTTTTTTTGTCATTTATGTATAACTTGCAATTGTTCACTCAGTTTTCCCTATCAAATCCTGGTCTTTGATATGTTAATTTTCAGATTCAAATTCCTCAACTGCATCATGCAGTCTGTCTAAGATTTGCTGCAAATCATTCACATTCTCAGATATTCACATTCACATATATCATCTATATACTAAAGTATACAGTACATACACCAACACACCCTAATATGAGCACAAATGTTCCTTATACATGTATTCATAAATACATTAAACAGCGAAAGTGACATCACACATTTTCTCTTACCCTCTTCACTATGTTGAACCATTTCCTAAGCATTCCATTTATTCTCAAGTTGTATTTTCATCATAAACTACTCTTAGCTTATTCAGCAACCAATCTTCAACTCCTTATTTGTACAAAAAATTCCATAATTCAAGCCTATTCATTTTATGATATACTTTCTCTAAATGAACAAATGACAACAGAATTTTCTTTTTGACATTCATACATTTCTCTGTGAGGAGCAAAAAAAAAAAGGTCTGTATATCCCCTGTCTGTAGCTTGAATGATGTCAACTGGATTTCTATTTTCTCAGTGGAAACGTTTCGCTCCTTATCCAAGGAGCTTCTTCAGTCTGAGCAAAGTTCTACCTAACTGTGTAGAAACATATTTAGGATTCCCTTACTAACTTTGCTCAGACTGAAGAAGCTTCTTGGATAAGGAGCGAAACATTTCCACTGAGAAAATAGAAATCCAGTTGACATCATTCAAGCTACAGACAATTCCACCTGGATGACTGAGAACCTTCATAGACATGTATATCCCCTGCTTGTCATAAATCTTCACTGTGCTTCTCAAATTGTGCTTATGTTCTTATCTCATGCCTTTAATTTTTTTTGGCTTATTACTCCTTACTCCTTTTCTGCAATTTGCATAATGTTTCTTAACCCAAAAGGGAATAGTATGATGCAAATGTTGTCATGTGCCATACTACAATTGTATCTATTAGCAATAAGGAGTAGAAAAACAACAAAAATACCTGCTTCCTTTTAATCTGCCTTTGTACTGTTTTTGAAGAAAAATTACAAAAACACATTCTGAATAGGATGGCTGTTAAAAAAAATACCAAAAGACATACTGGAATCTCCTCTTTTGCTTATTTCCTCAGATAAGAGACTTAAAAAGAAGGCTTGTAAGGTATGATTTTAAGTTTAAGCAACCCACTTTGTGACTGAGCATTGAACTAGCTTGGTAATCCTCTGTGGCACTCACACTGTACTCTTGGTGGATAGATTGGTATTTTGGATAAAGATTTGGAATTACCATATTTGAAGAAGGTTGGGATTACAGGTAGTTCTTGACCTATGACCATTCGGTCAGCGACTGTTCCAAGTTACAATGGCGCTGAATGAATGGTGGTTATGACTGGTCCTTGGAGTTCCAGCCATCCCAGCACCCCCGCAGTCACATGATCATGATCTGGATGCTTGGAAACCCGTTCACACTTACAACTGGTTGCCAAGTGCCCCATGATCACATGATTGGCTTTTGCAACCTTCCCTGCCGACTTCCCCAGAAAGTCAATGGGGAAGCCAGCAGGGAAGGTCGCAAATCACTGGGGTCTGTACACCCACCCCAGCCCCTCTGTGTTCGCACTGCGCCGGCCACTCGCGCACCCTCCCCAACCTGCGCGGCACCTCTTGAGCACCCCTACGCATCCTTGCACACCTCCCTGACCCTCCCTCGCACCCTTGTGCACCCTCCCTGTGCTGCACCACTTGCACACCCTCCCTGGCCCTGCACCCCTGTGCACCCCCTCGCTTCCTTCCCCACCCGGCAACAGCCAGTTACCTGCCTGCAGGCCTGGGTGGGACTTGCAATTTCCTGCCGGCTTCCCCACTGATTTTGGTTGTGGGGAGCAAGCAGGAAGTTGCCTCGCTTAACAACCATGGGATTAAGTTAACGACAGCAACTGGGACTGCAAGGATTGCTGCCGCTAAGCAATGTAGTCGCACTTTACGACTGCATCGCTTAGCGATGTAAATTCTGGTCCTAGTTGCAGTCGTAAGTTGAGGACTACCTACTTTAAAGTTATGAAGGATTTTATATAAATTGCATCTCTTGAACACATGAGCATTCAAAAAGATGAATTCATTCATATTCCAGATATGAAATGCATTAACTGTGATTGATTGATTATGTGCCATCAAGTCGTTTTCGACTTCTAGTGACCACATAGATAGATCTTCTCCATGACGATCTGTCCCTAACCTGGTCTTTCAGGTCTTTCAACGTTGCACCCATCGCCACTGTAACTGAGTCCACCCACTTTGCTGCTGGTCGTCCTTTTCTTCTCTTTCCTTCCATCTTTCCCAGCATTTAGAGCCTTTTCCAAAGAGCTTGGTTTTTGCATAATGTGTCCAAAGTAGGATAATCTGAGCCTGGTCATTTGTGCCTAGAGAGAGAACTTTGGGTTGATTTGTTCAATGATCCATTGGTTTTTTTTTTTTTTAGCTGTCCACGGTATTCTCGGGAGTCTTCTCCAACACCAAAATCCAAAAGTATCAATACTCTTACTATCCTGCTTCTTCAAAGTCCAACTTTCGCTTCCATAGAGTATCACAGGGAATACCATGGCTTGCACAGTTTTAATCTTTGTAGTTATAGACACATCATGGCATTTGAATATCTTTTCCAAGGCCTTCATGGCTGCTCTACCAAGTGCTAGTCTGCAGCATACTATTTGACTGCTTGTTCCTTTACTGTTGATGGTTGATCCTAAAAGGCAGAAGCTATCCACCCCTTCAGTATCTTCATTGCCAATTCTAAGGCTGGTTGTTCTTCCTGTTGTCGTTTGTTGTCATTAACTGTACTGTCTCCCCACTATATATTTGCAGCTTTAGCAATCTCAATTTTAATTGTTCCATCCTGTCCTTAAAAATAATTCCTTCTTATTGTCTTTTGGTAGAAGATTTTTTTTGCATACAGGCAAACTGTATCCCATTGAGTAAGTCTACCATATTGGCTTTCTGCTGCCTGCCTGGCAGCGTGATCATTCAAGGTTTCATAGAAGACTCTTAGCTCACTTGTATCACTGAATTATAGTTACTTCTCTTTCTCATCATTTGTCTGAAGATGTGAGGTCATCCATTAAAAAGGTGATTTAAATCTACAATTCTTGGCTTGAACAAAATTTACATAGCCTTTCAAATGATTCTAGGTAATTTATTTCTATTAAATATCCTTTCTAAAAATACAGCACATTAAATCAGGAGATGTCAACTGGTGAATGTATTCTTGGTTTTGGATTATACTGTAAAATGCCTACCAATAGCTGTTCCAAGAGTACTATGTATCATTGTGCCAAACTGCCCATGTTTGGATAGGAAGGTTTCAGTGACATATGCCCTGGCATATGATAGCTAACATCCCAGTGGCACGAGCTAAATGACATATTGACAGGAGAGCACTCCAGACAGCTGCTCTGTCAATCCCCCAGCTCTTCTGGATGAACTGTATGTATGCATGACAACATTGTGCAAAAATACTGTAAAGCTGTGAGGGCAGAGGATTCTAGATACAGATGGAGAATTTATGAGTTTTGAATTTAAGAACGTATGGTTTACATTCATAATGGACCTTCAAGATACTTTTACTATTAAGCTAATTGGAATAATTTACTTTTAAAATGTGATGGCTTACTGTAAAACTTTGCAGCCTTTAGGTGCCCAAACCCTTCCATGCAATATCAGTACTATCTCTATTTAATAGTCTGTTTCCCCTTACCTTTTTTTTTTTTTTTTGGGGGGGGGGTAGAATCAGTCTCCAAGTTCCATTATAATTAGTTGGATTTGGTTAGGTGGCACAAGAAACCGTGTCCAGAAAATGAATTCAGAGACTCTGTTGTTGATATAGCACTTCTTGACATCTAAATCATGTAATATGCTGTTAATTAGCATGCATTTATCTTCATAATAAAGTATCATACATATATTTTGCATGGATTTCCTCTCCAATCAATTTAAAGTGAACATGTGTTGTATACAGGAAGTTGTATAGTGTGAATACTCATGAGGAGCTGTAAATTTTGCCATAGGTCTCATGCTTTCCCCTAGGTAGATTAAAATGCTGTTTTAATTATAAAGAAGATTCTAAAAAACAAATGAACAGCAGAGCTTCTTAACACATAACTAATGAAAAATAAGTCTGTATTGAATTTCTCTGGAACATTTCTCTCCCACCCTTGTATCAATTGCCCAGAGATAATTGTCTATTCATAGCCCTTAAGTCAGACCTTGGTCAATATTTTTATCTCTGCTTCTTAGGAGCTAAACACTTTTCTCTCAGTGAATTTGTTCCGCTGTCTCAGTAATAGATCTGGGTTCTTTTTTTATTTCTGTTAAGTTGTTGCAGAAGTGAGCATCAAAGACAGTTGAAGGCTAATGGTTTGACTGCCCTCCTCAACCACCTTAGAAGAGTCATTATTCACACCAAAGAGCTACCTAGTACAGCATTCTTGTTCACATAGTAGCTGGCTAAAAGCCTTTGGGAAACCTACAGCAGCACATGAAAATAAAGGTATCCTTTGTGTTCACTAGTATCTGTTGAGACTCATACTGCTTTTAATACTGAATTTTATACATAGCCATTGTGACCAGTAGCCATTAATAGATGTATCCTCCAAGAATATGTCTAGGGTCCATTCAGAGTTAGCCAAGTTGGCAGCTATCACTGTATTATGTAAAAGAGAACCTCATACTTTAACTATGGAATATGAGAATAAGAGCTTTGTTTATGTTGAATCTCCCACCATTTTATTTCATAGGATGAACCTGAGTAGTAGGATTATTCAAGGGAGAAAACTTTCTCTATCCACTATTTCTACATGCTGCACAAATACTTCATTCTCCTTCCACTTTTTGTCTTAATATAAAAAGGCCTGTATAGATTCTTCATAGAATAGTAAATCTAACTCATGGATGGACAAAGTGATATAATTGGAAAGGGCAGAGAGCAATTTTCCACCTTTTATTTCTGGGCTGGGGATTTAAGGCTGGGAATGAAGTAGAAGGCTTCTTGTAGAGCAGGGGTGGGGAACGTCTGGCCCGTGGGCCATATAAGGCCCGCGAAAACACTTGGTCTGGCGCTGCCAAAGCTCCCGCCCGCAAACCCCGCCCCCTTCTGCGCGATTGGCTCCTGCCTGCAAACCCCGCCCCCAGTGCTTGTGATTAGCTCCTGCCCGCAAATCCCGCCCCCAGTGCGCGCAATTAGCTCCTACAAACCCTGCCCCCCCAGTGCGCACAATTGGCTCCTCCCTGCAAACCCCGCCCCCCGGTCTGCAAATGATGTTATAAATATCCAAATGGCCCTTGGCAGAAAAAAGGTTCCCCACCCCTGTTGTGGAGAAACTGTCTCCATTCCTATTCTTCAACCTCCCCCCATGAAAACAGCCCAAATCTGGCTACCACTTTTTAATGCCAAAATAGCTTTTCTTTTAGTTCGAGGTGAGTAGGGTTAAGGGTTAAAATGGAAAAGGTTGTGTCCCAGAGGCTGTCTGCTTTCATTCCCATCTCTAATTTTAGGGAAAAAGAAAAAGAAACCAGAAATTTGACCACCACATTTTGTTGATGTGATCTAAAGGTAAAGGTTTCCCCGCACAGTCGTGTCCGACTCCAGGGGCCAGTGCTCATCTCCATTTCTTAGCCGAAGAGCCAGCATTGTCCGAAGACGCTTCCACGGTCATGTGGCCAGCATGATGTGCGCGGAACACTGTTACCTTCCCACCAAAGTGAAACCTATTTATCTACTTGCATTTGCATGCTTTCGAATTGCTAGGTTGGCAAGAGCTGGGGCGAGTGTGGGAGCTCACTCCGTCATGCGAGGCTAGGGATTCGAACCTACGAACTTGCGACCTTCTGATCAACAAGCCTGGTGTCTTAACCGCTGAGCCATTGCGGTTGATGTGATCTAGATGGATGCAAATTGGATGCCAGGGATTGCATGTGATTAAGATTAGATTACCCATCCCCACAGTAGCAATTTGAACATTTTGGTTGCTCCTGTCTCTACCCTTTCCAATCCTCAGATATGTTTTCTGCAGTGATCTGAAGTATACACACTATTTCATGCACAGTTACTCCATAGATTTGTGTATGTGCATTATCATAGTGGCACCTGCTCTGTTACAGAACAAGTTGTGGCATAAGTGGAGAGGAGTTAGTTGTTTCAGACAGCATAAACATTATACCTGATCCGTTACGGCTGATCCATTGCCACCATTTGAGGTATACTGACCGCGGAAGCATCTCCGGACAACGCTGGCTCTTCAGCTAACAAACGGAGATGAGCACCGGCCCCTAGAGTCGGACATGACTGTGTGGGGGAACCTTTACCTTTACCTATGGTATGATAAAGGAGTGTCTAGTCTGAATTATCCTTGCAATTGTTGTGGCAGCACAGCACAATCATTGCTCTTGCAGTGGAATTAAGTGTTGAAATGAAATGGTCATCCTCTCAGTCTGTTTCTAGCTGTTTAACTCTTGCTTTAGAGCACTGTATAGTTGTGTGGCTGAGGGAAGTGGATTAACTTTTGTACCATGAAAGTGGATTAACGTTTGTTAGTTAAGAAGTTTGTCAGAAGTGGATTAACATTTGTATCATGAAATATCTAACTGAAGAGACGTGCAGAATTGACCTCTTTGTGTCTGTGTGTTTTTTTAGTATGTATATATGTGTGTACAGATGGCTGTATTTTTCTTCTCAGGATTTCTGCTTGCACTTAGAAGTACCCTAAGTGGTCCAGGAAGGAAAGAATATCCTTTCTTGTCAGATGACCAAAATAATCATCTAAATATTATGCTTCCTTAATTAAGAAGCTGTGCTTTTACCTTAGCTTTTTTTGAGATTAACAATAACATAACATAGCACAGTGTTTTTCAAGTTTGGCAACTTTAAGATGTGTGGACTTCAACCCACAGAATTTCCCAGCCAGCCACACATCTTAAAGTTGCCAAGTTTGAAAAACACTGACATACAACAACAACAGCTTATTACTACAATGGTTGCTGTTTAATAGTATCCCAGAAATCCATCTTAGAGTTAGGTGAAATGCTCTCTTCCAACCTGGAGCTGCAGCTCCCAGGATTCTCAGCCAGCAAAGCAGGCTGAGAGTTCTGGATGTTACGGTCCCAACACATGCTCATGCTGCACATGTTTGGCAGCTTTGCATTTATTTAACTAATCATCTTGTTCCAACACAAAAATAGGTGTGTTTGTTTATAGGTTGAGGAGAGGAAGCCTGTTCCTTACACCAGGAGGGGGAAGCAAAACTTGGCTCTTCCTTGCCTTAGGTTACTGTGCTTCATTGTTTCAAGCCATTTACTCCATTCCCTTATATTCCGGGTGGGCTAAAATTACCCCTTTGCATGTAGTTTGTTTTTTACGAAAATACATTTATAAAAACACATGCATTGTATTCAAGGAAAAATGGATTTAAGAATTTTCCAGGATATGAGGTAGTATGCTGACAAAAGCGGGGGGGGGGGAATTGGATGATATTGGGGAGTACAGTTCTGGGGGAAATGGGTGAACCAACTTAAGTACATGTTGGTATAATGAAATTATATTAAAAGGGAAGAGAATAGATACAACAAGAGCAGACAATGGGGAGAAGATAAAATGACTTCAAGTAGAATCAAGCAGATTCTTGTATTATTATTTGGGATTTAGCTATATTTTCACTGGAAACAACACAGTGTATATTGCATCTATTTTTTAATGCTGGGTCAAGAGCTGTCATCCCAGTCAGAGACTCAGTCTTTCTAATCTGTGGTCGGTGTGAGTTACAAGGATCCCAATAAACCAGTTTGTGCAAGCTAATGCTCCTTCTAACCAGCTTAAACAATCCGTGCCTTCATTCAGGTATACGAATACATTCTTAGCAGCATGTCACCACATGCTTTTTCCTTCTTTGTGTGGTTTGTCGAGTATAAAACAAATTTTCTTCCTGATAATCCTTTTGTATTTTGAGGTTTCCTTCACTTCTGCCTCAAGCTTTATAACGTTCTGATTTCTTTAAATCAACTATAATGTTATGGGCATGGTCATTCTCTGGCTGAAAAAAGCCTCACACTTGATCAAAGGATTCTTGTAAAGGGGTGTTAGTTGCAAATTCTTGCCCATGGAATAATTTGTGGAACAGTGACAGGCTTTATCAGGCATTTAGTTCCTGAAATAGGCATTCAGTCTTGGTGAAAATTTCATATTCTGACCCTCACATTTCCTGGCATTTATGGGCGATTGGCTTGTGAGAATTATTAAGTTGCTAGACTGTAACTCATATGTCATGTTTTTCTTGGTTTAAAATATAGCATTCCAAACTCTGTGTCGCAACACTTTAGTGTATCGCAGCACACAGTTTAGTGTATCGCAAAGCGGCGGCAACAGTGTGCACGGCGGCGGCGCGGGGGCATGCGTGGCGGTGGTGGTGTGCATGGCGGCGGCAGCGGCGCGCCATCAGCGCTTCCGTGTTTTAGCGAGGCTGCCGCCACCATGCACGCCGCCACCACGCGCCCCCCCCCGTGCTGCCACCATGCGCGCCCCCACCGCCACACACACCCCCGCGCCGCCACCATTGGTGTGTTTGGAAAGCACTGGTTTAAATGTTGTGTTTTTACTTAAGTTGAAATTAATAGAATATGTACCATTCATTGCTATTTCTTATCTCAGGTTTATTAAAGGGTCTTGGTTGTGGCTGTAACAATGTATGAAAGTGCCTCCAGCGGATCTGGCAAGCCTGCTGTGGTACTACCCACTTCCATCCATGGGTTCTGCAGTGCTCTTTGGTTGCACTGAACAATCTTATTTATGTGTTTTTTTTTCTAATGGGTAGGTAGACCAATTGATCTAAAAGTGGTTACTGCCTGAACCAAGAGGTCATGCAACTCAAAGCACCCAATAGATGGACATTACAAACACACTACTCCAGTTCCATGCATGACATGCTGTGGAGTAAGTGATCCAGGGGCCTTCCTCTGCACATAGAGAGTGGACACAGGGCCTTCCTCTGTATTCACAATTATCCTACATACAAGGAAGATCGGAACCCCCGCAGCTGCTTTATTCACTGTATTTTGACCTATCCACATAGGCATACACAGCAACCTCCCTTTTTCAAACTCCAACTCTTCAACAATACTTATCCAGTGGCTGCATCCGAACTACATAAATCCAGATGGCCACTAGATGGCAATGGAGAAATATCAAAAACTAATAAATATTTTCTGTCGCCCAGCGATTGATAGGATGGTTGGTTGACAGATTT
This sequence comes from Charina bottae, assembly GCA_023362775.1. Taxonomy (NCBI): domain Eukaryota; kingdom Metazoa; phylum Chordata; class Lepidosauria; order Squamata; family Charinaidae; genus Charina; species Charina bottae. The sequence continues at coordinate 4,392,856 of JALMGJ010000039.1, forward strand.
TTTTCTGGGGAAAAAAATTGATGTACCTGAGAGCACTCCAGAGCCTAACACATCTCTCAGGTACCCCAAAACCTTCAAAAACTCGTATATAGTAACTGCATCCAGGCAGCAGATATCTGAATGACCTCTGTGTTACAGTCAAGAAAGATGAGCTGTTTACTACCATCTACTGGTTGTTAGGTCAATAGGTTAACAGTCCTTTAGTGAAAAAAAGAAAGAAAAAAATGGATTCGATGGGCCACTCAAGCTGTACAAGCACCACCCTGACACCCATAGACTTACAGACAGGAGCACAACATAGTTGTGTTCTGGACGTACAGTAAGGGCATGCTATTGGGACCGCAAGATTTAGAATAATAGGAATCCCTCCCAGCACCAGGATGGGTGACAAGTATGGAAAAGTGGCTATGCAAGTGAGCCCAACAACTTGCTTCTGACATCTAACAACTGTTGAGCAAACATGTAAAAGGCAATTTTGATGCACAGCTATTTTAGAAAAATTGTACTCCTTTCTTGATTGGCAGAAAACTTAATTTAATTCTTTTGGACAAATGTTCCATAATGACCAAACAAGGGCTGCTGTGATACATAGAACAACGTTTCAGGAGCAAGGTCTTGTGGTGGTGAAGATGGATATTGGAATGTCCTGACATTGTGTCTGTAGAATGAATAGATGTTCCCCTCTCCCAATACTGTGGCTTGAAGCATTTCTTCTTTGCCTATTCTGTGGTGATTCATCATGGAGTCAGGATGTGGAGAATGTTTGCTTTAATTCTTAAATAAATACCAACCTTGCCTCTTTCACTTAGACTAACACTTAACTGATTTCCACACCCTCATTGCTTGCATTTGAGTCTGCTCCTCTCGTTCACAGGAGTCATTGTTTTGTGACTGCTTTTGAAACGCATGGGGGTTTACAGTATAGAGAGATATATCTAATAGTATGCCAAAGCTGGTCAGGAACCCAGAGATTTGCAGCTTCCTTCTCAGCAAAATGTAGATTAATTCTAAGTGTAAACAGAAATATAATTAAATCAGAATTGTAGTTATCTGTTTTAATACTAGCTTGGGAAGAACTGTGGCTTAGAGAATGGATCCAGTCTCATTTTTTTATACTTTTGTGGAGAAAATAGCAAACTCGAGTTTGGTTAGTTGCTGAGGCATGTGCAGGAAAATCCCCCCTGCTACATAGTGTGAACATGTAAACTTAATCAAAATTGGTTTAGAATTAGTGTGTTTCCATTGTAGCTCAGTTCATAAGCTGGTATTATTAGGCCTTTATCAGTCAGTATTATGTATCAAAATCTTACATACTTTTTTCAACATCCAAGGAGTCTCTCAATTCCAGTTGATGGGAGAACACGGATTAGAAAAAGTGATTGTGCTCATGTCTTGCTCCGTTAGGCATCTTGATGCCCACAGAAAAATGCATTGGTTATACATCTGAGCCAGCAGGGCTATTCCTGTGGTTTATATATTTTCAGAACTGGGTTCCTATCACCCTGCCCATCTCCTGAGCCTCTCTTCTTACTTTGTCTACCACTGAAGTAGCCATGATGTCTCATTTCTGGAATTCATTCACCAAAGGAACTCATGTAGGACATTGTTACTCCCTAGGAACCAGCAAAAAAAACCACATCTTTTTTTACTTCTCTAGGCCTTTTATTAACTGTTTTGATGTCTTAATTATTATAAATACTGAATTGTTCCTGTACTGTTTCACCTTCATCTGGTTTATTGATTTTATTATTGTGTTACTTTTTATGATGTTATTGGATAACTTTGATGAAAACATATGTACATTTTTAAAAATTATTCTTTTTGCAGTAAAGAATTTTTTCTAATGGGCAGCTGCAGCAATAGTAGGCAAAGAAAAGAGGCAAAATTGCATGGAAGACTGCAGCTCTCCCCCTCATGGCAGATTATTTCTCCTTCCCCCCTTTTGGGGGGGTCTTGTACATGTCTACTGTGTTGCATCCTCTGCTTTCCTGTCTTTTATGCCTGGCACTCGCACTGCCAGCCTCCAAATGCTTGAGAAGGGATTGAATGAAGCTAGCTACAGATACAGGCTGAGCTGTATTTGGAAGGACCAGTGGCAAGAGTTTCTTCTCTCTCCCCTCCTCTTTCTTTAATTACACTGCAAATGAGAGAGAATGTTCTGCTCCACTCCCGTGGAGTTCCATTAAAAAGCTTCTTGCTTCATCTTCTTTCAAGATATCAGCAGGATAAAAGAACTGATTCTTCCAGGCAGCTATCAAAAATGCTTTATTTATTTATTTATTTATTTATTTATTTATTTATTTATTTATTTATTTATTTATTTATTTATTTATTTATTTATTTAGTATTATTTATTTATTTATTTATTTATTTATTTATTTATTTTCTATCCCGCCTTTATTATTTTTATAAACAACTCAAGGCGGCGAACATACCTAATACTCCTTCCTCCTCCTATTTTCCCCGCAACAACAACCCTGTGAGGTGACTTGGGCTCAGAGAGAGTGACTGGCCCAAGGTCGCCCAGCCGGCTTTCATGCCTAAGGCGGGACTAGAACTCTCAGTCTCTTGGTTTGCCATTGGCTCCTTCCTAGGGCTGAGAGAGAGTGACGGCCCAAAGTCACCCAGCCGGCTTTCATGCCTAAGGTGGGACTAGAACTCACAGTCTCCTGGTTTCTAGCCCGGAGCCTTAACCACTAGACCAAACTGGCTCTCTAGATCAAACTGGTATTTGTGGCAGTGAGCGTGTTGTTCTTCATACATAGCATTTAAAACACGAGATTGCCACAGACCTGGTAGTTGCATCTTGTTAACAACAAGAAAAGGAGAGAAAAAAAACATGTTTTGCGTTATCGTGAGAAGGCAGAACATGAGACTGTGGATTGATAACATTGGCTGCTTGCACATGAACCATTTTAATCGGATCATACCATGGCTTGTTTGCTTGTATTTTATAGAGAATCTAGATCAGTGTTTCTCAAACTTTTTTTGCTCATGCCCCCCTTCCAACCTTGTTTTTCTCCTGGGGTCTCCCTCTCCTGGTCCCATTACCGGATACAAACATGGGACAGTACTGAACTGGTGCGTTTTCTGGCATCAACAAGACAGTATTTGCAGTATAATTCAGTTTGGTTTTCTGTGGCCCCCTCAGCACATGTCGTGGCCCCGTTACATGTTTTTCACCTGTGGTGCCCTTGAAATATCCTAGGGCTCCCAGGGGCTATGTGGCCCCTGGTTGAGAACTGCTGGTCTAGATTACATTTTCAGCCATCCATAATCTTCCCAAGTTTTTGATGCTGTTTGTCTTTTTAAAGAGGTGTTGGTTTAAACTGGGGAGTGAGTGAACAGGTACTGTATACCTATTATAACGTAGAACATTTGGGATAATTGTTGTGGTGGGTGCCATTTTTATCTTTTAAATCTTGAAGTAGTGTTAAAATGCTTTAATCTAGTTTTTTTTAAAAAAAACATTAACATAGTGAAATATCACATAAATGATAAATAATATAGTTCTACATTATTGCTGTAATTACCCATACAACAACAAAAAAATCATTTCCTGCCATGTTATCAAAGGGCTTTTCAATTATGTTTAGAAATATAGTAAGGCAATTATATTATTTTTATCTCATTCAAAAAAAATTCCAGTCACTGCCTTGCCATAAATATTGGAGGATAGAGAGGTTTATTCCTGTCTCTCTTGGTGACTTTGTACATGAGATCTAGGGGGCACCTGAAGGTTTCAGGGGGAAGAGACGGAACATCCTGTTGCATGTGACAGGGCTATGTCAGTCCTTCGACAGACATCCTTTCGAACACACACAAGTGTACACAAATCATCTCCTTTTGAATTGTTAAAGTAGCCACATCTTTTTCTCAACTTGCATGGCTACTTCTGAAGCTGCTCCCACTTGTTTCCATACCTGTGCCACTTCACATGTGAAGACAGTCGAGACCAGCTTCCAAAGCAGCCAGCCGTACAGGCTTCGAAAAAGACCTGGCTTTTTTTATAAGTTTGAAAAGAAGCACTTAGCATGTGCTGCCACATGTCCTGAAATTCATTCATTTATTTTATTTATCACATTTCTTCACCGCCCATCTTGGCAAGTGACTCGGGGCGGTTTACAATCAAATTAAGATAATAAAAAGATTAAAATATCATAAAAACAGATGCATTATAAAAATAAAAATATAAAATATTGAAATCCTTTCAAAAAACTTGCATAGTCCTGTTATGTGATACTATAGCAATAATTTAATGAGCAGTTTGAATTTTTTTTTTTAATAAAAGTTTAAAAATGGCAGCTGCTGCAAAGGATTTAGTGATCTGTGTGGAGCTATGATAGGCTTAGTCATTCAATTTTTTATTTATTAATTAATTAATCTATATTCATAGACTGTTTCCTATGATGAAGAATCTCAAACTTTTACAGTAAAAACAGCAATACAAATATACTAATTCATTCAAAACAATGCAAAACAATATGCAATAAAAATAATTCATATTTATTAAAACGTAAAGAAATGCTCAACTATTATTAATATGGATGGAAAATAGCAGAGGAATACACACAGGCAAGGTGCAATATGTTTCTGTTAGTGTTGTAAATCATTGTTTTCAATTGGAAACTTATAGTGGAAGATATATTTAGCACCAGCTGTTATTCACAGGCACCCAGCTTAGTGGGCAAAGAGTTTCAGCGAAGAGCTCATGCAAGAATGCCACCCAGAGTTATATTGGTTAAGATAGATGGTCATATAAATTTGTTTAAGAAATAAGAAGCACTTTTGGTTTAGCCTTTTCAAACAGAAAACAAGGTTGGTATAAGAATAAGACTACTCTAAATGGAGCAAGTTCTCCCTTTTTTTGAGACATAAAGAAATAGTGAAAGAAGAAATAGATAAGGCAATTGCAATGGACAGAGCCTAGTATTTGAACTTGACTTTAGCTCTCTGCTCACTTATGAATCATGTTTTCTATTTGTTTTTCAGGATAGAGTGATTTATTTCAACCTTTATACTATAGAGGGTGGTTTTGAGGAAAAATGGAATATCATCTTGATTCATCTTAAGAAAATCCAGGATGAAGGATTTTGAATAAGAACATCTTACACTTAATATTTCTTAGCCCTGATTTCATGGCATTAAACATCTGTGTTTTATTATCTTGATGATCATCCATTTTCAGTCTGTTTATGTAATACAGTATTTTAAACCAACTTTTATAGTAGAATGCTCAATAAAGGGCTTCTTATTTGTTTTTATTTGGGTGCCAGAATTAGTTCTAGTTTGAAAGTGCATTCCCCATGCAGCCAGCTTAAAATTCCTGATACATTGCTTTGTGATACCTGTTTTAATACTTAACTATACAGGAAGGACAAGTAATTTCCATCTGCCTCAGGGAGGTGGGACAAATCTTTGATTTTTATTTTTATATACATTTGGGGTTTGGGGAAGTATTTCCATACAACAAAGCAATATTTAAATACAGAAGGCAAATTGAGATCTAGGTGGTTTTTTTTTCAGATTTTTATATCCCACCTTTATTATTTTTATAAATAACTCAAGGCAGGGAACATACCTAATACTACTTCTTCCTCCTATCTTCCCCACAACAACAACCCTGTGAGGTGAATTGGGCTGAGAGAGAGTGACTGGCCCAAGGTCACCCAGCTGGCTTTCATGCCTAAGGCGGGACTAGAACTCTCAGTCTCCTGGTTTGCCATTGGCTCCTTCCTAGGGCTGAGAGGGAGGGACTGGGCCAAGGTCGCCCAGCCGGCTTTCTTGCCTAAAGTGGGACTAGAACTCACAGACTCCTGGATTCTAGCCTGGTTAGAAGAATCAGGAAATATTTTTGAGGAAAGTCTCTAGCAGCTGTGCTGATAACATCCAAGCAGTTGAGTGATAACATTGCCATTATGGAATCAAGCTGGTTGGGGGCAAAAACTTTCAGATTTTTGAGGGAGGAGTGGAACTTAACTTTTATTTAATCATGTCTTTTCCAGTCTCTGTCTGCTGCTGTTTCTTCATACTGTTTCTCTTCCTGTCCGAGCTTACTGGTTTCATAGCCACTGAAATGTAAGTACAAGCCATTTTTCTTGGCAGTTCTCATTTGTAAAAAGTATATAACCTTATCTGATGGTAAGGTTTTGCATGGAAAGAAGGACTGCCTGCATATAATATATGTGTCTCTGGAAGCCTGAATTTGATCACGTAGACTTGAATGAAATAAGAAAAAAAGCATTTAAACCAGAATATGATCTAAATTAGTCAAGAACTGGTTCTGACAATAAGTTATCATGTTTGTAGAATTATAAAAGGGCCATGTAAGGCAGAATTCATGCTGACAATAGACATTGTAGTCAAACACCTCTGCAGACCAATGCTATCCTGACAACCAGTTCTGTTGCAAAAGGTCATGGGTGTTGCTTCTTTAATAGCAGAGATGCATATAAATGTTGGATCTTGTCTGCCTTTGTCCTGGAACCAAAGCGTTTTCACCTCCCCACCTACTCCCTGTCCAACCTCCTGACCAGCCTCCCATTGGCTACCCTCTTTCAATCAGCAAACAGGATTAGGTGACTCTCATTTTAGCCACAGCAGTTTTGTACTGGCCCAGTTACTTCTAAGAGACAAGCTACAATTCCTCTGAAAGGCACTCTCCCCACAATGCAGAAAGACAGGGCTTTCCAAAGTTTTCCCACGGCGACACACCAACTGCTGTTGGTGTGTCGCCGCGGGAAAATCCGGAAGTGCGGCAGCGCGCAAAAACCCGGAAGTGCTGCTGCCGCTTTCGGTTTTTGCGCGCTGCCGTTGGTGTGTGCGGGAAAACCCGGAAGCGCTGATGATGATCAGCGCTTCCGAGTTGTGTGGCGACACACCAGACTGTGTGTGGCGACACACTTTTGTGTCGTGACACACAGTTTGGAAAGTTCTGCAGAAAGACATCAAGGAGCTTCTCTTTCTGTTCTTGAAGGTACAACAGAGCAACATAACAACTGCTTTGCACAAACTGGACTGAACCAGCTAGATAACATCTCAAAGTTTAACCACTTTCATAGGGGGTGCAAGAGCTCAGGATGACAAAGTGGGAAGCAAAGAGTCTCAGAGTAGACAAGCCCAGTTTCTTAACATAGTGCAGGTGTCCACCAGATTACTGTTTGGGAAAAAAGCAGCAAAAAATTCATTATCATGAGAGGGCAGGGCTGATCTGGGGTGTATTACTGAGAACTGGCTGGGTCCAGAAGGGGGAGTCCGCCTTTTGGAAATGTGCCCAGCTGGATTTCAGGTGTGGCATTAGCCAAGACCTCAGGGCAGGGGTAGAGGTGTGGTAATTGTCTTCCAGGAGTTTCTTATGACTTTCAGGGGCGCTGCTCCACAAGTTACCAGATGTGATATCCTGTTCATTAAGTAGGGCTCTAGGGATCAGTTGGGACTGTTGCTACTGTACCAGCCTCTCTGCTGCATAGCGACCTCCCTGCCTGAGCTCCTTGACTCCATCTTGGGCTTGGCAGCGGAGTTCCCCAGGCCTACAGCCCTGGGGGACTTCAATCTGCCTTCTCTGGGAGTGGAGTCTGAGGTGGCTCAGGAGTTCATGGCCACCATGACAACCATGGGCCTATCCCAGGTCATCCAGGGCCTGACTTGGGACAGCAGTCACATACCTGATCTGGTTTTCATGTTGGAACAGTGGTAATGTGATCTGGAATTGGGGGAGCTCTCTGTGGCCCCCTGTCATGGTCAGATCACACCCTGGTAATTAGGAGATTCTCTGGTTCTGCCCCCCGCCTGCAGAGAGGCAGGGCCTATTAGATCAGTCTACCCCCAGCGACTGATGGACCCACATGGGATCCAGAGGGAGCTGGAGATTGTTTCTGTTGGTCTGCTGCATGGCCTGACTGAGGCCTTGGTCACTGCTTGGAATGAGAGGGTGGCCGAGGCTTTGGATCTGATTGTGCCCATGTGACTTCTTCCCTCCCATGGATCCCAACACTCTCTGTAGTTTATGGAAGAGTTGAGGGAGATGAAATGGGTGAAGAGATGTCTAGTGTCGTCAGTGGTCAACAAAGGATGAACTCAACTGCATACAGGTTAGAGCCACTATTAAGGCCTACCTTGTGGTGGTAGGGGCGGTAAAGCATCAGTACTTCTCTGCCCTTATTGCATCTATGGATGGCCGCCCATCGGCCCTGTTTAGGGTAACCTGAGCCCTCTTTACCTACACGGCCACACGGAGGAATTTGCAGAGCAAATTTGGTGTAGTGGTTAAGGTGCTGGCCTAGAAACCAGGAGACTGTGAGTTCTAGGCCTCCCTTAGGCATGAAACCCGTTGGGTAATTTTGGGCCAGTTACTCTGTCTCAGCCCAACCCACCTCATAGGATTGTTGTTGTGGGAAAAATAGGGGATGGGAGCATTAAGTGTGTTTGCCACCTTGAGTTGACACACGCACACACACAAACCCATCACGCTTGGATTCGTTCCCAGTTAGACACCAGCCTTGGTGCAGGTCCTGTGGAGATGCCTGGGGCACAGTCTTGCCCTGTTATCTGGGAATAGTTTGAACCTGTTGGGCCTGAGGAAGTGGACAGGGTCCTTAGAACTATGAGCTTGGACACCTGCTCATTAGATCTATATCCCTCCTGGCTATCTAAGGCTGCCAAGGAGGTGATGTGTGGTTGGGTTCTGATGGTGGTGAACTCTTCCTTGAGAGAGGGGGTTGTTCCTCCACCTCTTAAAGAGGTGTTGGTTTCCCCTTCCTCAAGAAGCCATCACTAGATCCCACCATACTAGATAATTTTCATCCAGTATCCAACCTCCCTTTCTTAGGGAAGGTTGTGGAGAAGATGGTCCCAAAGCAGCTTAAGTGGACCCTGGATGAAGTGGATTATCTGGACCCCTTTCAGTCAGGATTCAGGACTGGGACTGGGACTGAAACAGCATTGATCATGCTTTTGGATGACTTCTGGCAGGAGTGGGATGGTGGTAGTGCATCCATCCTGGCTCTACTTGACCTCTCAGCACCCTTTGATACCATTGATCATGGTATCCTCCTGGATCAGCTCTGTGGCTTGGGAGTGGGCAGCACTGTATTGTGCTGGTTCTCTTCCTTCCTACAGGTTGATTCCAGTCACTGTGGATCGGGAATGGGAAGTCCCACCTTTGGCCCCTACTGTGTGGGGTTCACAGGGTTTGGTACTCTCCCCACTCCTGTTTAACATCTATGTGAAGCCACTGGGTGAGATAATCCGTTACCATGGGGTGAGATATCATAACTATGCTGATGATACTCAATTATACATCTCCCTGGTAAATTAAGCAATGCTGTTGATGTCATATCTCAGTGCCTGGAGGCTGTAGGGACCTGGATGGGGAACAACAGGCTTTAACTGAACCCTGGGAAGACTGAGTGGCTTTGGGTTTTGGGTCTGGGAATTTACCATCTTTAGTGCTGGATGGGGTTGCACTGCCCCAAACAGACCCTGTGCACAATCTGGGAGTCCTTCTGGACTCATGACTTCTGCTTAAAGAACAGGTGGCAGTTGTGACTGGGAGGACCTTTGCACAACTTAGTGTTGTGCTCCAATTGTACCCATTCCTGGATCAGGAGGCTCTATTCTCAGTTACTCATCCCTGAATAGTCCAAATGGACTATTGTAATGTGCTCTACATGGGGCCATCCTTGAAGAGTATCCAGAAGCTTCAACTGGTGCAAAATGTGGCAGTGTGGGCAGTTACTTTTTTTAAAATAATTTTATTAAGTTTAGAGCATAGATAAAAACTACAATAAAAAATAAAAAACTACAAAAAAAGGAAAAAAGGAAGTGAAAAACATGAGAATTTTAAAGATTACATAAGAATTGACTTCAAACTTTCAACAACAAGAATATATAGCAATTCCCATAATTAATCCCTTTCTCTAAATTTAACCAAAATCACATTATTTCTATAAATCATTCCATGGACATTATGTAAATCAATAAAAGCAAATGCTACTTTCTGGGGTGTATAACCCCCATACCTGGCGAGCTTGGGGTGTGGGTGGAGCCCCCCTGGATGAGCGGCGGAAGATAACGGGCCCGGTTTGGAGCCTCCCAGCGCCAGGATTGCCAGATTGCCGAATAATCATGAACTGCGGCTAGAACGGCTGGAACAGCTTGGGTTGCTGCTGGAGCCCCCCGGACACAATTAGAGCTACGGCGGGAACGGCTGGAGCCACCGGAGCCGGAGCCCCCCTGGACGCTGTTGCATCTAGGTGGCGGCATGGTGCGGTGGGCGCGAGTGGAGCTGGAGCCTCAGCTGTGGCTGCTGCCGGGGCTGTTGCGGGAGCGTTCGCCGACCTCCCGTGGGGGAGTTGGGCCGTTCTGGTGACTGTGGGACGCGGCGGATGTTGGTGACACAGGAAACCCAGAGGATACAAACCTTGGGAGCTGGGGGCCTTTTTAGTGGTGCAGAGGTTTTTGCAGGCTGACATGACGGGAGAAGCCTCCTGGAAATTGGGCTTTAACGAGATGACACAGAGCTTGGGGCGCCGGTTGGACACCCCAGGTTCGGCAGCCTGACTGGTCTGGCTAGCCCAGCTTTTTCTCACGGGACAGTGGAATTGGGGCAGGCCCTGGATAAGTGGACCGCCCCAGCGCCTGGGAGACTTTCAAGAACTGGACTGTGGGCACGGTAACGCCAAGACAATCTTGGGCGACCGGCGAGAGCACAACAACCACCTCCGACGCTGTGTGAGCTACGGATTACCAGGGCAGAGGCCACCATGGAAGTTAGCCTAGCCATCCCCCCTTAACCACCCCTAATATAATATAGGCCATTGGGATCCCTTCGAAGTGCTTGCTACTCCCTCTCAGGTGTGAGAGGCGTGAGAGGGGGTACAAGTTTGTATGTAGAGCAGGGCTTTCCAAACTGTGTATCACGACACAATACTGTGTCGCCTGGGGGCCGCAAGTGTGTCGCGTGACAACCCGGAAGTGCTGGCGATGGTGCTTCCGGGTTGCCCTGCGGTGGCAGCGGCTGCCCCTTCGAAAGGGCAGGCTCCAGGGACCCTAAAAATGCCCTTGGTTCCAGCAGGGAGGCGAAAAGCCTCCCCGCCCGCGCGCGCATGTTGCTGAGCTTTCCGGTGCTCAGCTGTTCCGTGGGGAGAATTTACACCCTGACCCCAGATCAGCTGTGCCTGGCAGCGTGAACGTGCGGAACCGAGGGCATTTTCGGTGTTCCTAGAGCCTGCCCTTTCGAAGGAGCAGCCGCTGCTGCCGCGGCGGCAAGCCGGAAGCACCGCCGCCGGCACTTCCGGTTTTTGCGCCGTACTGGCCGTGGCGCTTCTGGGTTTTTGTGGACCGGCCGTTGGTGTGTCGCCAACGGCAAAAGTTTGGAAAGCCCTGATGTAGAGTGTGAGAACACTCATCCCCCTGAGTGAGAGGCAGGGGGTGAGGGGTAGTGTATGGAGCACCCCCCTGCTGACCAGTGAGAGAAATCAAGGGGGGGCGCAGTGAGTCAGCGAGTGAATGAGTGAATGAATGTGAGAGAGGTGATTGGGCTCCATCAGTGCCGAGAGTGCGAGCTGGTGCACTGGGGGGTCCTTCACCACTTGGGTTGATTGGGAATGAGTGAGTTGGGTGAATGATGGAGGGATACCCGTTTTTAACCAGAGATCTAGGGAGTCCAGGAGTGGGGGCTAATGGATTTAGAGACTCTGGGGGTTACAGGGCGGGACAGGCCATTGAGGTGGTGACAGGCAGGGGATGTTATGATGGGAGCCGGAGGGTGGGCCATCGTAGGGGAAGACGCCCCTGGTGTTTATTACCAGTGGCGTGTTCCGGCCCTCCGTGCTCATACCTAGGCCCTGGTCAGCAGACTCGTGGTTGCCCTGACTTTCAGCTGTTGCTCTCTAATGCCAGGTCAATTAATAACAATTCACGATCTGATTCACGACCCCTCATTCACGATCTGATTATAGAGAAGGGGGGAGACCTGGCATGTATCACGGAAACCTGGCTGGGCCCAGAAGCAGATGTTCCTCTTTCTGAGATATGCCCAGCCGGGTTTCAGGTTTGGCACCAGCCAAGACTTCAGGGCAGGGGAGGAGGGGTGGCTGTTGTCATCAGGGAGTCGCTAGTGGCCGTCAGGGGCCCTGCTCCACAAGTTACCAGGTGTGAGACCTTGTTCTTCAAGTTGGGTTCTCGTGAACAGTTGGGAGTGTTGCTATTGTACCAGGCTATCTGCTAACCTCCCTGCCTGAGCTGCTGGAGGCCATCTCGGGGGTGGCGGTTGAGTTCCCCAGGCTTATGGTCCTGGGGAACTTCAATCTGCCCTCCTTGGGGTGGACCTTGGAAGCGGCTCGGGAGTTCATGGTCACCATGGCGACCATGGGCCTATCCCAGATCATCCAGGACCCAACTCGAGACAGTGGCCTCACCCCGGATTTAGTTTTCTTGTTGGAGCGGTGGCAGTGTGATCTGAGGGGAGAGCTACATCTTTCCCCTTTGTCATGGTCAGATCACGCCCTGGTGACCTTGAGATTCTCCTATGCCACTCCCCTCTGCAGGGAGGCTGGACCTATTTGAGTGGTCCACCCCCGGCGACTGATGGACCCCTTAGGGTTCCAGAGTGTGCTGGGGGTTATACCCGAAGATCTGCTGCACAGTCCAGCGGAGGCTCTGGCTGCCGCCTGGGATAGAGAGGCGGCCAGGGCCTTGGACAGGATCGCGCCTATGCGGCCTCTCTTGTCTAGTCGAACCCGACACTCCCCATGGTTCACGGCGGAGCTGAGGGTTCTGAAGAGGATTAAGAGACGCCTAGAGCGCCACTGGAGAAGACAAAGACCAAATCCGACCGAACACAAGCTATAGCTGCTATTAAGGTCTACCTTGTGGCAGTAAGAGCGGCAAAACGTCAATATGTCTCCGCTCTTATTGCATCTGCGGAATGCCGTCTGGTGGTCCTGTTTAAGATTACCCGATCCCTTTTAGGGAACGGGGAGTTGGAAATCCATTTCCAGGGCCGTGCGGAAGAATTTTCTGGGCACTTACAGGATAAAATTGCTCGGATTCGCTCTAGGTTGGACTCCAAGTGTGAGACAGAGTCTGAGGAGATACCCAGGGAACATACTTACCTTGTTAACTGGGAACGGTTTGAACCTGTTGGACCCGAGGAAGTGGACAGAGTTCTCCGGACTGTAAATGCCACCACCTGTCAATTAGATTAATGTCCCTCCTGGCTGGTGAAAGCAGCTCGGGAGGTGACTTGTAGTTGGGACCAGATGATGGTCAATACATCCTTGAGAGAGGGGGTGTTTCCGGCAGCTTTTAAGGAAGCACTGGTGCGCCCCCTCCTCAATAAACCATCGCTGGACCCTACTGTACTGGATAATTTTCATCCAGTCTCCCACCTCCCCTTTTTGGGGAAGGTGGTTGAGAAGGTGGTGGCGTTGCAGCTCCAGAGGATTCTGGATGAAACGGATTATCTGGACCCCTTTCACTCAGGTTTCAGGCCTCGTCATGGGACTGAAACTGCATTGGTCGTGCTTATGGATGATCTTTGGTGGGAGCGAGATGGAGACAGTGCATCCATTCTCGCTCTTCTTGACCTCTCAGCGGCTTTCGATACCATCAACCATGGTATCCTTCTGGAGTGGATCAGGGAGTTGGGGGCGGGCATTGTCGTGTTGCGCTGGTTCGCCTCCTTCCTCCAGGGCTGGTTCCAGTTGGTGTTGATCGGGAGCGAGAGATCCAGCCCACGGGCCCTTTCTTGTTGGGTCCCACAGGGCTCGGTACTCTCACCGCTCATTTTTAACATCTACATGAAACCGCTGGGCGAGATCATCCATCACCACGGGGTGAGGTATCATCAATACGCTGATGATACTCAATTATACATCTCCATCCTGGGTGAAGTAAGTGATGCAGTCTCCACCCTGTCCAAGTGCCTGGGGGCTGTAGGGGCATGAATGGGGAAAAACAGGCTCTGACTGAACCCTGGTAAGACGGAGTGGTTGTGGATTAATGGCTCCTTAGTATCTAGGAAATTGTCATCTTTAGTTCTGGAAGGGGTTGCACTGCCCCAGACAGACCCGGTGCGTAACTTGGGGGTCCTCTTGGACTCACAACTCCTGCTCGAAGAGCAGGTGGCAGTCATGGCCAGGAGGGCCTTTGCGCAACTTCGTGTTGTGCACCAGTTATGACCGTTCCTGGAACGAGAGGCCCTTTGAACGGTCACTCATGCTCTGGTTATCTCCCATATAGACTACTGTAATGCACTCTACATGGGGCTACCCTTGAAGAATATCCGGAAGCTTCAGCTGATCCAGAATGCAGCCTCACGGACGATTTTGAGCGTCCCTAATTGGACACATCTAACACCTTTGTTACGTGAACTGCACTGGGTTCCAGTTTGCTTCCGGGTCCAATTCAAGGTGTTGGTTATGACCTTTAAAGCCCTTCATGGCAGGTTACCTAAGGGACCGTCTCATCCCCATTAAATCGTCCCGTCCCATCCGGTCATGCAGGGAGGGCATGCTACAGACCCCATTGGTTAAAGCACAGCTTTCCAAACTCTGTGTCGCGACACTTTAGTGTGTCGCAACACACAGTCTGGTGTGTCGCCACACAACCCGGAAGCGGCAGCAGGGGCGTGCATGGCGGCAGCGGGGCGCCATCAGCGCTTCTGTGTTTTAGTGGAGGCCGCCGCCATTCACACCCCCCGCGCACCCCCCGCACCGCCGCTGTGCACGCCCCCACGCGTGCCGCTGCCACCATTGGTGTGTCACCAACGGCGGCACTTTAGAAAGCACTGGGTTAAAGAATTCCATCTAACGGGGTCACGGAAGCGTGCCTTCTCTGCAGTAACTCCTGCTGTGTGGAACATTCTCCCCCCGGAGATAAGACAGTCCCCCTCGCTCCTGGACTTCCGGAAAAAACTCAAGACCTGGTTTTGTCAACAGGCCTGGGGCGGGAAGAAGAGTGTACACTCCTGGGGATGGCTAATGCCTTAGGGTGGCCCTAGAGTGCCCTTTCCATGGTTTTAAAGAAGTTACTGCCATCTGGATTTTATTATATTTATTATATTCATGAATTGTTATTTTAATGTTTATTTAACTTTATTTATATTTGTATTATAGTTAATTATGTTTGATTGTAAACCACCCAGAGTCCCTCGAATAGATAGATAGATAGATAGATAGATAGATTGATTGATTGATTGATTGATTGATTCCTACATGGCATTGGGCCAGGGACCATATTTGAGGGACCATATATCCCCGGTTACATCTACCTGTCCCATCAGGTCCGGCAGGAGGGGCATGCTACAGATCCTGTCTGCCAAGGAGTTCTATCAGACAGGACCCAGGGGCAAGCCTTCTCTGCCGTGGCACTGGCCCTGTGGAACATAATCACCCCTGAGGTGAGATTGGCCCCAATCCTACTGATTTTCCGGAAACCCCTTAAAACTTGATTGTGTGAGCAGGCTTGGGGACACCATGGAAATAGGGAGCCTGTGAAATGGCTATGTTGCATGTAAGACCTTGAAGGCACTCTCCATGGTTTTTAGTTATATTTATGTTTTAATTGTTTAATGGTTTTTAAAGTTTTATTTTCAATTGCTTTGTTTTTATTGTATGCTGCCCAGAGTCACATTTGTGAGATGGGTGGCTATATAAATTTGATTGATAGATGAATGAATGAATTAATTAATTAATAAGATTTAAACCCTGGAGGCACGCTCGTTCTCTCTTTTACACAGGCACATGTGCGTGTGTACACACAGAGTTAGATTCCCGTATTCTGTAGTAATTGATCTTCATAGATAAAGACATTTACAATAAAGCTTTCATCTAACCATGCTCAGTTCTTGAAGATTCTGTGTGTGCTAGTTCCTGAAGATAGTTGTCAAGTTGTGCTGGTGGAGTCTGGCAGGATCCAGGAACAAGCAGATCTAGATCTACACTATATTTTTTATATTGACACATTGCAAGCCTGTAAGTAGAGGGAACAGCTAAGTTTCTTTGTGTAAACCTTTTTTACTCTTCAGTGTGAAAAGTGTCAAGGGTTACATACAGAGTGATAAAAACAAGAAAGACGTGTATTCAGGTTTACAAGAGAGAAGGCAAAGGGACTGGAAGGAAAAATCATAAGAGAACTCAGACACAAGCTTTTAAATATTTGATGATTCATATAGTGGACAAGTCTCATGAAAAATGGGCTGTTTAGTGTGGCCCAAACATTTCCCATCTCCTTTCAAAATCAAGACCACTGCCGGTCTTCCTCCCAGGGCAGATTCTAAGTCAGGGTTTCTCAACCAGGGTTCCATGGCACCCTAGGGTTCTACGAGAGGTCACTAGTGGCTCCCTGGGAAATCACAATTTATTAAAAAAATTATTTCACATTCGGGCAACTTCACATGAAAGAGGTAAGTTTCATTCTTTATTTTTAATTTAAGAACATTGTTAGTGCATCTATACAGGCCTACACATGAAACAAATATAATAATTTTGTAACTTCTGGCCTATATTTGAGCCTGGCCTGAATGTGCAGGGGTTCCCCGAGGCATGAAAAACATTTCAAGGGTTCCTCCAGGGTCAAAAGGTTGAGAAAGGCTGGTGTAGCCACTCTCTGCAATTGGAAAAAGTGCTACCAGACTCCTGATTTTTTGCCCCCATAGACTAACATGGCTCTCCTCCTCCAGCGGTTACAATCAGAAGGTATTAGGTATATGTAATATGCTGAAGAAGAAGAAGGAAATGATGAGACAAGAATATATGGCACAAATATAGCAACGTAGGAAATTGGCTCCATTATTTTTAAAACAGAGAGACACTCAGGGAACAAAATTACCCTTTCTGGTTTCAAGGGATAGATTAAATATAAAGTAGCATTTATTTTTCGCTTTAGAGAAAATAAATCAAATTGAGAGGATGTTGTACTTCAGCATTTCAAAGACATAAATAGTCCTGTTGGCAAAGAAAACTATTATACTGTATTATTGATTTGGTGTTGCTAAATTTGGATCATCAATAAAGGATATTAATGGCAGAATGTCAACCTACAATTTGGGACTATTTGATTTTGGAAAGTTAGCATCAGAGAAGAATATTACTAGATCAGGAAAAAGTAGAAAGTTCCTGTTTAGAATATTATTTTATTTATTATTTATTATTTAAATTTATATGACCGCCCATCTCCCCCAATCGGGGGAATCTGGGCGGCTTACAATAAAAATATGAGATATAAAGAATATGCATAGATTATGACAAAAATGAATTTTCCAGTTAGCAAAATTTAAAATGTGGCAGAGATAGTGTTCATATTCAAGTTTTCTCCCTGATTTATTTGCAAAGTCCTAATATTTGTAAGTATGTTTCCCGATTACCCAATAAGGGATGTGCTTCATTATTGTTTACAGAAGATAATGTTAAATCCCTGACATAGTACTAGTGGTATAGTAAGACAGACAATCTTCACCAGCCTGGTACCTTTCAGCTGTGTTAGGATTAAAACTTCCAGCTATTAGAAGTTTTAATTTTGTTTAAAATTAAATTAATTTTAATTTGAGTGTATTGATCCCATTGTGGTTTTAGAATTGCTTTCCAAATTGTTGCTATAAACTTGTTTTGTTGCTGTTTGCTGCCTACAGGCTTTGAATTCAGCTGCACACCCTAGATAGATGATAGATGGATGGATGGATGGATGGATGGATGGATCGATGGATGGATGGATGGATGGATGGATGATAGAGGCTGTTTCCTACAATGTTCATGTTGAAATAAATTATTTGAAACTCTTTGACAAAATAAAATCATATAGGTAAATTCTCCAGTCAGTAGCAAATGAACTTCCTCCTTGAAGTTCTCTTTCTACAAAGCAGAAATCAGCTTTAATTAGTGACACTTAACATGAACAAATCAACCCTGGGTTATGAATTACTCATTGGCATCCGGTCTAGATCATGATTAACTCACGGTGTTGCCCATGACACACAATTCTTTTGGTATTAAGCATAGGTGACTTTCCCTTGAAAAGAGCACTTGAATGAATAGACTGTGGTGTCAAGTCACTGAGAGATCCTGTTTGTGTTGGGATTTGATGATGGCTGAAGTAAATAGAGGCAACTTTGCCTGTGTTTTCTGACTTTTAAAGACATATTCATCTTTCAGATTTATATACATTTGTTTTGGTAGATATTTTAGGGATTATGGTTCTTCATAAGTTTTTTTCAGGATTTTTTTAAAAAATAATTCTTGTAGCTGGATGACCTTATCTTCATACTTTTCAGTGCTCCTCTTTCCAGAGAATTCAAGATGGGTGTGAGGAATAAATATTTTGACATCCTAAAAGTATATTTAGTACACTTTATTACATTATGTGGCATTTTAAAATATTCTTATTTTGTTATGTTTTAGCCCTGCTCTCAGTGTGAGTCCTGTTGGATCCCTGATGCTGGCTGTTTGCATTGGATAGGGGGGGAAAGTATATTTTGCTTCAATTCGATTTTTTTGAAAAATACAAACTACAGGGGTGTGTGTGGAGGGGGGAACAAAGCCCCCTTATCCCCAAGTTGGCATTAGCCACTCCACAATCATTTTTTTTACAAATGAAATATAAAACAACACTGCTTTATATTTAAGGGTGGAGCTATGTAATTATTATCATACGTAGTCTGGCCCTAAGTTTGGTAAGGATAGAGGAAGCATTTCCTGATGTAAAACTTCCTGTAAATGTATTGTCTGAGGCCTGATGCAAACACAACATTTCTTTATCTCTTAATCAGCAATTTCTTCCTAAACAATAACACCTGTGGAAGCATCACATTACTGCCGCAGGTTTTCCTAAGTACAGTGGGGCAAAAAAGTATTTAGTCAGCCACCAATTGTGCAAGTTCTCCCACTTAAAAAGATGAGAGAGGCCTGTAATTGACATCATAGGTAGACCTCAACTATGAGAGACAAAATGAGAAAACAAATCCAGACAATCACATTGTCTGATTTGGAAAGAATTTATTTGCAAATTATGGTGGAAAATAAGTATTTGGTCAATATCAAAAGTTCATCTCAATACTTTGTTATATATCCTTTGTTGGCAATGACAGAGGTCAAACATTTTCTGTAAGTCTTCACAAGGTTGGCACACACTGTTGCTGGTATGTTGGCCCATTCCTCCATGCAGATCTCCTCTAGAGCAGTGATGTTTTGGGGCTGTCGCTGGGCAACACGGACTTTCAACTCCCTCCAAAGGTTTTCTATGGGGTTGAGATCTGGAGACTGGCTAGGCCACTCCAGGATCTTGAAATGCTTCTTACGAAGCCACTCCTTCGTTGCCCGGGCGGTGTGTTTGGGATCATTGTCATGCTGAAAGACCCAGCCACTTTTCATCTTCAATGCCCTTGCTGATGGAAGGAGGTTTGCACTCAAAATCTCACGATACATGGCCCCATTCATTCTTTCCTGTACACGGATCAGTCGTCCTGGTCCCTTTGCAGAGAAACAGCCCCAAAGCATGATGTTGCCACCCCCATGCTTCACAGTAGGTATGGTGTTCTTTGGATGCAACTCAGCATTCTCTCTCCTCCAAACACGACGAGTTGTGTTTCTACCAAACAGTTCTACTTTGGTTTCATCTGACCATATGACATTCTCCCAATCCTCTCCTGGATCATCCAAATGCTCTCTAGCAAACTTCAGACGGGCCCAGACATGTACTGGCTTAAGCAGGGGGACACGTCTGGCACTGCAGGATCTGAGTCCCTGGCGGCGTAGTGTGTTACTGATGGTAGCCTTTGTTACGTTGGTCCCAGCTCTCTGCAGGTCATTCACTAGGTCCCCCCGTGTGGTTCTGGGATTTTTGCTCACTGTTCTTGTGATCATTTTGACCCCACGGGGTGAGATCTTGCGTGGACCCCCAGATCGAGGGAGATAATCAGTGGTCTTGTATGTCTTCCATTTTCTAATTATTGCTTCCACAGTTGATTTCTTCACACCAAGCTGCTTGCCTATTGCAGATTCAGTCTTCCCAGCCTGGTGCAGGTCTACAATTTTGTTTCTGGTGTCCTTCGACAGCTCTTTGGTCTTCACCATAGTGGAGTTTGGAGTGTGACTGTTTGAGGTTGTGGACAGGTGTCTTTTATACTGATAACAAGTTCAAAGAGGTGCCATTACTACAGGTAATGAGTGGAGGACAGAGGAGCCTCTTAAAGAAGAAGTTACAGGTCTGTGAGAGCCAGAAATCTTGCTTGTTTGTAGGTGACCAAATACTTATTTTCCACCATAATTTGCAAATAAATTCTTTCCGAATCAGACAATGTGATTGTCTGGATTTGTTTTCTCATTTTGTCTCTCATAGTTGAGGTCTACCTATGATGTCAATTACAGGCCTCTCTCATCTTTTTAAGTGGGAGAACTTGCACAATTGGTGGCTGACTAAATACTTTTTTTGCCCCACTGTAAATGGCAGCATCAGAAGCCTCTGAATAGAGATACTTCATAAGTCATGAAATTATCAGCAGATCCTTGATTTGTTAACATTGCATCTGTCTGAAAAGTTGGGTGTCGGGAATTTAGTACTAGTGTTTTCCCAAATCTAATGTGCTTTTCTTCACAATGTCTGGCAGTTTGTCAATCAGCTGGTTGATGAGCTACTTTCCAGCATGTATTTTTGGGTAGCATAAACTATTCATCCCTGGTATATAGTGCTTTTGGGTATTCTGCTGATGAACCAGTGAGCTGATGGCTTGGGGAATGTCACAAGGTATCCCTGTCCACAGCAGGCAGGACAGGAGTTTGCTAAAGGGCACAGGGTGTCCATCCAGTTTCTCTCCCTAGTCCACAGGCAGGCAACACTGTTTAGCCAGGAGTTGTACTTTATTACTATTATTATTTTTAAAAATTGGCCTCTGAGGGCTAAAAGAGGAGTGGTAGTGATGCAGTGGTGTCACTAGAGCACTTAACATGTCTTTTGGAGGTTTATTTTATTTAAAAAAGAGAAAACGTATGGCGTCCATTTTCAGCAGTGTGATCTTGGATGTTGGAGGAGGCAGCAAATGTAGGGCATGGGGCTAAGGCTTCCACCTCTTTCATTGTCCAGCATATTTTTTAAGGATAATTCTAAATGAAAGTGGAGCATTTGATATTTATGATAGCTTCTAGGAATTCCAGGACAGTTAGTGGTGTCACTGGATTAGCTTATTGCATATTCCTCCAGAAAACTACATTAATTTATTGATATTCAGACTGAGAGACTAATTAAGGGACATAATATAAGTGTGATATATTCACCTTGAGAGCAGGGGATACTAGATTAATATGGTTGGGTTTTTTTTCTCCCTTTCTATCCTTCTTGTCTGTACAAGGAAAGGAAAAAGCAGCAAATAATTAAAGCAGCTTTGCAGAAGTGCTGCTAATTAATCTCTTCTAATATGGAAAGCATTTGATATACTGTTTTTGTGATTCTACCTAGTAGTGTGCCCCTTCAGGCTATATTTCTCATTTGCAATTGTTAAATTTCCCCAAGCAAATCTTTTTTTCCATCACCGTATTTGAAATGTAATGCATTCTCCTAATTCTAATTAGTATGCCCTTCTGGGCAAGGGATAACCCTATATCATTCTTCCTGGCACTAGCTACATGTTGACATTACACTGATGCTTTTCTTGGGCAATTAAAGTACACATAGTAGTCCTGTTCATGTGTAAAGTGTGGCAATATAGGAATAACTACATTCTTGTGACGTGGAGTTTTAGGTCACAGGTATATATAGATCTCTGATTGTTAAAGTCTATATACAAAAGTCTTAGTGCCGTTTAAGCTTAAAACAGCACATAAGATTTCTGGGACTCTCTCTCCAGGAAATCTTAACAGATAGAATTTGTTTTCTAGGCTCCAACCAATGGATTTCCTTGGTAACTGAAGCTGGATGAATTTTAGTTGCCTGATTTGCAGCATTGATTGATAAAAATGCATAATCGTTTAATGTAATCTAGTCCTGTGGATTCCTTGGTGCTCTCTGAGCTTGGTTGTTTTCTTGCAGACGTTTCATTGCCCGACTAGGCAACATCTTCAGTGCTAGAAGGGAGTGACATGTTTTTATATACAGTAGTTTGCCCTGACAGTCTTAGTGGGGGTGTTGTTCTCTCCTTTCTTTCCCAAGGAGAGAACAACACCCCCACCAACACTGTCAGGGCAAACTACTGTATATAAACAGAGAGCAAACCCCACTCCCTTCTAGCACTGAAGATGTTGCCTAGTCAGGCAATGAAACGTCTGCAAGAAAACAGCCAAGCTCAGAGAGCACCAAGGAATCCACAGTTCAACCCTGAGCTACAGACATTCTCTTTGATTGGTAATCTAGTCCATTGTTTCTCAGTGGGTGATACATATAACTAATATAGGTTGATTGTGATCCCCTTCCTCAAATCAGGAAAAAAACATGAGAGGAGGAGAGCAGAGAAAGACCACAGAGCCAGCAGTCCTAACTCAAGTGCGATGAGGCAAAGGAGTTGAGCATTTTGCTAGAGCACTTTTGGAGTCTGGGACTGGAGCAGAATCTGAAAAGTTTGGGTTTAAAAACCTAAATGAAATAACATAAAATAACAGTATGGGCTAGTTGCTCTCCTTCTTTGGATCATTGGGTGTAGGATAGGTAGGGTAAGGGAAGACTGGTCCCATAGTAGCAAACACTGATTCAGTTCAGTTATCTCTCATTCATTATTTTATAGTCATAGTAGTATTGTGGACAATGTTATTTCAATTTTTTGTTCTTAAAATGTACTATGACTGTGTGTGTGTGTGTGTGTGTATTTCCCAATAGATGGTGGTTCTCGGTGGTGCTGACAGTAATGTGACATACCATAAAGTTGTATTTTAGCTTCTCGTCTCCTAATTTCTGTGTTACAAATTGAGATAATCACATATTGATGATATCCAACTCTCATTTTCATTAGATTCATGTGAATTTGTTGATGTGTTTAAACAGATGAAGTGTAAGTTAAAATCAAACAGAAGAATAATGGATGCTGGTTAGGAGATCTGAAGCACTAGCTTGCTGGAAATTTCAGTAATTTCTTTCTTTGTGGTACTTTTGGGATAAATGAAATAATTTTATCCTTTCAACTGTCCCCTCTCCCCTTTTTTATCCCTTCTCCTTGCAAGATGAAATGTCACAACTCTATTCTTCTTCCTTCTCCTTTTGCTGGAGAAATAACAAAATGAAAACTGATTAAAATTCCCAAAAGCACAAAACTTTATCCTTCAGAGCTCTGATTTTTTATTTACGTGTAAAAGAGCACATTAAGGCAAGGGAGAGAGCTCTGACTCCCAAGAACAAATAAAGGAAATGAGGTCAGTGTTCCATATTTGGATTTCTCTAAGGTTGACAGTCACAAACAGGTACCCTATTCCACTGAATGAGTGACTCAAGAGGTTTGGAAAATTAAGCTGCAAGTGTTAAATGCCTTTGGTATTTCCTGGGCAGGATTGGTGGTAGGTTGATATACCTCAGACAACATTAATTGTAATTTTTAACGGCCTTCTCTACCTCATCTTGCTGATACATCATAAATCAAATAACCTCTTTCATAGTTAACCCAGATTTGTAGCTTAACTGGTGGCTGCTATTATTATAATGATCTAACTGGTGATATAATCATCATGCACCTTTTGACCTAATTAATACTCTGTAGAAGTGATGCTGAATCTTTTCATATAATCTCCAATTAAGGAAGAATGAAGCAATTAGTCCAATTGATGCCACAACTAATGAATAATATAGCAAGGATATGGATAAGTTTACAGAGTTCCCAAATATTGCCAAAATAATGCCATTTTTAATGTCAAG
Source organism: Charina bottae (assembly GCA_023362775.1). NCBI lineage: Eukaryota > Metazoa > Chordata > Lepidosauria > Squamata > Charinaidae > Charina > Charina bottae. Next base: position 4,416,679 of record JALMGJ010000039.1, read on the forward strand.
AAAATCTTATTGCTGCAAGTTATGTAATAGTGAGTTACCTTGTGTTTGCCATATTGATTTAAAAACTTGAAGAAGTTTACATGACTGATGGCAGAATGTGTTTGAGTGTTTTAAGCAAGCCATTCAGTTCAGTAATGGTTGAAGAGCTCAGTTCAATAAAGTTCAGTTCAATAAAATTCTGTTCAATAAAGGTTGAAGAGCTTAGATCATCCTTGCATATATGTTTTCAAAATGAAACATTTGGTGCACATATCTTGTAATAAAAGTTATATATAATGGGACTGTCAGAATTGTAGAGGAGGATGCACAAGGATGAAGCACCTGTAAGCAAGAATTCATTTTTGTGCAAGTTCTGCTTTGTCCAGCTAGAATGTATAGCATGTCCAGAACAGTTCTCATTATATTTCATTTCAACTTTGTTCTTTCCTATCCCTGTGACTTCCCTTTACACTTTCTATATGTATATACAGGTACTATTTTATAGAATTTGGGCTTTTTCTTATCTTAATAAATATTGATGTAATTGATGTTATTTGGACAGATAATAATTTTGCTGTGGTTTGTGCACAAAAATAAGAAAGTTAATTTGTAAGAAATTAATGCACTTGTTTACTAGTCTAAGATTCAAAATGTTTTTTGTCCAATTTTTCTTTGAAACCATAAATAGAATGGAGAACACGTTGGAGAAAGTGTCTTACAGAGAAAAATGCTCTGTTGTGTCAATATCCTATGCAAGTAAAAAAAAGGTAAAGGTTCCCCCCGCACATTTGTGCAATCGTGTCCAACTCTAGGGGCCGGTGCTCATCTCCGTTTGTTAGCCGAAGAGCCAGCGTTGTCACAAGTAGTCCTCACTTAATGACCATTCGTTTAGTGATGGTTCAGAGTTATGACAGTGCTGAAAAAAACAACTTCGATTGGTCCGCCCCCGGCAACTTATGGACCCATTGAGGTTTCAGAGGGAGCTGGGGGTAATACCTGAGGATCTGCTGCACGGTCCAGCGGAGGCACTGGCCGCAACTTGGAATAGGGAGGCGGCCGGTGCCTTGGACAGGATCGCGCCGATGCGACCTCTCAAGCCCCATTCGACCCGTCACTCCCCGTGGTTACGGAGGAGTTGAGGGTCTTGAAGAGGGTGAAGAGACGTCTAGAGCGCCGCTGGAGAAAGACGAAGACAGAATTCGACTGAACACAATCTAGAGCCGCTATTAAGGCCTACCTTGTGGCGGTAAGAGCGGCGAAACGTGAATATTTCTCCGCTCTTATTGCATCCGCAGAATGCCGCCCGACGGCCCTGTTTAAGATTACACGATCTCTCTTGGGTAGGGTGGTATCGACCACCCACCTTCAGGGCCGTGCGGAAGAATTTTCTGAGCATCTGCAGGATAAAATCGTTCGGATTCAGTCTAAGTTGGACTCCATGCATGGATTGCAGTCTGGGGAGATGCCGGGAGAGCGATCTTGCCCTATTATCTGGGAACGATTTGATCCTGTTGGACCTGAGGAAGTGGACAGGATCCTTCGAATTGTTAATCCCACCACATGTCACTTAGATCCCTGCCCTTCCTGGCTGGTGAAATCGGCCAGGGAGGTGACAGGTGGATGGGTCCAGGCTATGATTAATACATCCTTGTTGGAGGGGGTGGTCCCAACTGCCTTTAAGGAGGCGTTGGTGCACCCTCTCCTCAAGAAGCCATCCCTGGACCCTACCATCCTGGACAACTTTCGTCCAGTCTCCCACCTTCCCTTCTTGGGAAAAGTGGTTGAGAAAGTGGTGGCGTTGCAACTTCAAAGGACCCTGGATGAAGCGGATTATCTTGACCCTTTTCAGTCAGGTTTCAGGCCAGGATATGGGACGGAGACTGCATTGGTCGCGCTTACGGATGACCTCTGGCGGGGACGGGATGGAGGTAGTGCATCCATCCTGGCTCTCTTGGATCTCTCAGCGGCTTTCGATACCATCGACCATGGTATCCTTTTGGGGCGGCTTAGGGAGTTGGGGGTGGGCGGCGTAGTTTTGCGCTGGTTCACCTCCTTCCTCCGGGGCCGCTCCCAGTTGGTGATGATAGGGGAGGAGAGATCCAGCCCGCGTTCGCTCCTGTGTGGGGTGCCGCAGGGTTCGGTTCTCTCTCCTCTTCTGTTCAACATCTACATGAAACCGCTGGGCGAGGTCATCCGACACCATGGGATGAGGTATCATCAGTATGCGGATGATACTCAATTGTATATCTCCATCCCTGGTGAAGTAAGTGATGCAGTGTCCACCCTGTCCCAGTGCCTGGGGGCTGTGAGGGCCTGGATGGGGAACAACAGGCTTCAGTTGAACCCTGGTAAGACCGAGTGGCTGTGGATTGATGGCTTAGCGTCTTCTGGGAAATTATAATCTTTGGTTCTCGATGGGGTAGCACTACCCCGTTCAGAACCAGTGCGGAATCTGGGGGTTCTTCTAGACTCACGACTCCTGCTCGAAGAGCAGGTGGCAGTCGTGGCTAGGAGGGCTTTTGCGCAACTTCGGTTGGTGCGCCAGTTACGCCCATTCCTGGAGTGCGACGCCCTCCGTACAGTCACTCATGCTCTCGTCATCTCCCATGTAGATTATTGCAATGCGCTCTACATGGGGCTACCCTTGAAAATTATTCGGAAGCTTCAGCTGGTGCAGAATGCGGCCGCGCGGGCAGTATTGGGTGCTCAAAGATCTTCACATGTAACACCATTGCTCCGTGAGCTGCATTGGGTGCCGGTTTGCTTCCGGGTACAATTCAAGGTGTTGGTTATTACCTTTAAAGCCCTACATGGCATGGGACCAGAATACCTGAGGGACCGTCTTATCCCCATGTTATCGACCCGCCCTACCCGGTCATCCAGAGAGGCCCTGCTACGTACCCCATCAATTAGAGAATGTCATCGGATGGGGTCTAGGAGGCGGGCCTTCTCTGTGACAGCGCCCACTTTATGGAACAGCTTGCCCCCAGAGTTGAGACAGATCTCCTCCCTCCCGACCTTTAGGAAAGAGCTGAAGACCTGGTTCTGCCACCTGGCATGGGAAGGAGGAAGGGATAGTCCCTCATGGAGATGGCTAATCCCTTAATTCAGAGCTTTCCAAACTTTTCATGTTGGTGACACACTTTTTAGACATGCATCATTTCACGACACACTCTTACAGCAGGGCACAAGGCAGGCACTAGGACCTGCGCGGAATCACAGCAGGTTTGGAGGCAGCAGGGCACAAGGCAGGCACTAGGACCTGTGTGGAATCCTGGCAGGGCTCGGAGGCAGCAGCAGCTGCGACACACCCAGACACTGCAGCCGACACACTAACGTGTCCCGACACACAGTTTGGAAAGCTCTGCCTTAATTGATGTTCTTCTTTTAACTAATATCTTACCCATCTGGATTATACCTATCTTATATTGTTTGTAATTTTATATATAGATTTTAATTATTGTCCTGTAAACCGCCCAGAGTCCCTTAATTGGGAGATGGGCAGGGATAAATTTGAATAATAAATAAATAAATAAATAAACTTACAACCGATGCTCACACTTAAGGCCTTTGCAGCGTCCCCGCAGTCACTTAATCACAATTTGGGCGCTTGGCAACCGGTTCGCATTTATGACCGTCGCAACATCCTGTGGTCACGTGATCGCTGTTTTTGACCTTCCTGGTCGGCTTCTAGCAAGCAAAATCAACGGGGAACTGCGTGATTCACTTAGCGACCACATGGTTCACTTAACGGCTGCAGTGATTCACTTAGTGACCACTGCAAAAAAGATTGTAAAATCGGGTCAGATTCGCTTGATGACCACTTCGCTTAGGAACTGAAATTCCGGTCGCAATTGTGGTTGTTAAGCGAGGACTACTTGTAGGTGTCATTCTGAGCTGCTGCTTTTTGTTCCTGAAGATGGGGGATGGGTAAAGGGGGCCAGAGAACTTTTTGCAGGGACGTGTGGAGAAATTTGCTCAGCATCTGTTGGACAAAATCACTCAGATTCGCTCGCAACTGGATGCTGGCCTTGTTGCAGGTCTGGAGGAAATGCCTAGGGTGGAGTCTTGCCCAGTTATCTGGGAATGGTTTGAACCTGTTGGACCTGAGGAAGTGGACAGGGTCCTTAGGACTGTGAGCTCAGCCACCTGCTCCTTAGTTCCATGCCCTTCCTGGCATGTCAAAGCAGCTCGGGGGATGTTCTGTGAGTGGGTTCTAGTGGTAGTGAATTCTTCTTTGAGTGAGGGGGTTGTTCCTCTGCCTCTTAAGGAGGCTTTGGTTCACCCCCTCCTCAAGATGCCATCGCTGGACCCCACGATACTGGACAATTTTCATCCAGTATCCAACCTTCCCTTTTTGGGGAACGTGATTGAGCAGGTGGTTGTGCAATTCATAAATATAATACATATAATAAATATAATTCATGAATCAAGAATAGGTAGAGAAATGGAGAAGAATAGAATTCACTTGATGAGTTTCTGGCAGTAAGAGTCACTTGTTCTCCTCTTTTCCCACTTGCTCTGTAATGAGATGATTTATTACAGGTCCTCGCTTACTGACTGCTCATTCAGTGACCGTCTGAAGTTATGACTGTGCTGAAAAAGGAGATTTACGGCTGGTCCTCGAACTTGCAGCCATCACAGCGTCCCCATGGTGACGTGATCACAATTCGGGCACTTGGCAACTGGCGTGCATTTATGATGGTCGTAGCATCCCCTGGTCACGTGATTGTCAATTGCGACCTTCACAGGCAGCTTCCAACAAACAAAGTCAATGGGGAAGCCAGCAGGAAGTCGCAAGTCACGGTCACGTGATGTCGTGCTTAATGACCGCTGGTGATTTGCTTCACAACTGGAGCCGGAACCGACATTGTAAGTCGGGTGCAGTCACATGATGTTTCATTTTACGACCATGTCACTTGGTGACAGAGTTACCAGTCCCAACTGTGGTCGGTAAGTGAGGACTACCTGTATTGCATATAATTCAGCTCTGGAGACTGCCTCATTCAAGTGGTGGGATAGGGATAGGGTGGAGCTCCCATGTTCTTTGCATATGTTCTACATGGGTAGAAGGGGCATGGTGGCTCAGCGGGTAAGACGCCAGGCTTGTCAATCGGAAGATCACAAGTTCGGAGGTTTGAATCCCTAGTCCCGAGTGACGGAGTGAGCTCCCACACTAGCCCCAGCTCTTGCCAACCTAGCAATTCGAAAGCATGCAAATGCAAGTAGATTAATAGGTACCACTTCGGTGGGTAGGTAACAGCGTTCCACGCGCGTCATGCGGCCACATGACCATGGAAGCGTCTTCGGACAACGCTGGCTCTTCGGCTAACAAACAGAGATGAGCACCGGCCCCTAGAGTTGGACATGACTGCACAAATGTGCGGGGGGAACCTTTACCTTTTTTTTTTATATGGGTAGACCAGACTCAACAAGAGCCTTTCCCTCGTTGGGGCCCTAAGCTGCCATGCTTGACATTGCAGACCAGTTCTTGTCTCCTTTGCCCTATTGGGACTTGTCCCCAACATAGCACCAAATCTGGTGCACCTTAGTTCTCTTATTGCGATTCTAGCAATGGAGAGTAGGGAGATCTGACTTGTGTGTCCTCACTATGGAGGGCAGCTATATTTCTCTTCTTGGTCTCTGTGATGATTCTGGAACTTAAGATTGATGCTGATGGCACCACCTAGTGCTGCTCTGGCTACCAAAAGATTGCTGCTGTGGAGCAGCCTGCTGCCTAGTCTGTTTGGAGGTTCAACCGCACTGCAGAAATGCTTGATGCTTATGCTACTTGTCATTCTGCTGTCTCTGAAAGTTTTCTGATTCCTGGATTGGACTGGTCCATGAGAATGGGCACGTGTTTTGACTTGGTACACTTGGGCTCCAATATTTAGCTGCTGCATGGCCTCTTGGCTGTGGCCCATCTGACATGGGCCAATTACCTGTGATTGCTGGAATTGCCATTGTGGCTAACATATGTTCTTGAACATTTACAACTTATACTGCTTCCTCCTCCTCCTCCTCCCTAGGTGAGTTGAACCCTTTCTCACCAGCTCCATTTTTGGTGACTGAGAATATTTGTATGCCTGCCATTCACTTTCATATGACACAAGGCATTTGGAGGTGTAGTTTTGGAGTGCACACTTTGTTTCTGTGGAATGGGCATATGCTTTCTGTCACCTGAATGAATGAAATGTGTGCTCTGGAATATGTCATACACTGGGCTACTCCAACCTGGGAGCCTCCAGATATGTGGATTCAGCTCTTAAGAATTCTCAACAATGGCTATCCTGGCTAATAAATTCTGGGAATTGATCCTCACGTCTGGACCATGGTTAGATTGGGAAAGGTTTCTGGAAACCACCCAGAGTCCCTCCTTGAGGGGGAGATGGGCGGTCATAGAAATTACTTACTTACTTACTTACTTACATACATACATACATACATACATACATACATACATCTATGTCTATGAAGGTTCTCAGTCATCCAGGTGGAATTGTCTGTAGCTTGAATCATGTCAACTGGATTTCTATTTTCTCAGTGGAAACGTTTCGCTCCTTATCCAAGGAGCTTCTTCAGTCTGAGCAAAGTTGGTAAGAGGTGGGGGCCTCAGGCACAACCTCTCCCCCATCTTCCTCCTGGCTTTGTCTTCTGTGCCTAGGAAGATTAAGACCATTTCACAAGCTCAACAGCAGCATGGTGATCTTAACGATCCTCCTTTAGATGATAAAAGGACCTAAAATAACATCTCAATATAACCATGACCTAGCCCCAGGGGTAAGGTCACACAGCTACCTAGAAACATATTTAGGATTCCCTTACCAACTTTGCTCAGACTGAAGAAGCTCCTTGGATAAGGAGCGAAACGTTTCCACTGAGAAAATAGAAATCCAGTTGACATGATTCAAGCTACATACATACATACATACATACATACATACATACATACATACATACATACGGAGGGAGGGAGGGAGGGAGGGAGGGAGGGAGGGAGGGAAGGAAGGAAGGAAGGAAGGAAGGAAGGAAGGAAGGAAGGAAGGAAGGAAGGAAGGAAGGAAGGAAGGAAGGTAGGTCCTACTCTTTTTGCCTGTATGTATTGTAGAAAAAGACAAGTACTGGTGGGCAAGTTTTCTTGTAGAGAACTTTTCCACCAGCTCTAATATTCAAAGTTAAAGAACCCCTGAGAAGATTCTGAAGAATCCCAGAGTCTCTGGAAAATTATTTGAAAAGCACTGGCTTAGAGCAAATGTTAATTGTTCTAATAAGAGGAGTGTTTAATTTAATTGTTTGACTAAATGGTTCATTTGTTTCTGGTTTGTTTTTTCAGTATTATGACTGGCAAACTTTTGACGAATAATCTTGCATGTATTCCTCATTATGCTGTGCTTTAAATTGAGAAACATATTTGGCTGTCTACTTCCTCAGCTTAATTAATGCTTGCTCAACACTTTTGAGATACTAATGAAAGGTGTTGCAAGACTGTTGAAGTGGTAAGGTTAAGCTGTTCATCCTCATCATGTACGTGTGTGGGTTAACAGGAAACAGAAGACTGAGTGCTATAGTGCCAATTACAGTGGCTGACTCAAATGAATGTTGATGTCTCTAACCTCCATTTTATTTTATATTGATGTGAGAACTACAGTTCCTTCCATAGTTGGCCAGTATGCTTTGAACATTCCTGGATCTGGGCAAAGAGGAAGTGACAAAGATGCTAGGTATATCTTAAATCTTAAAATAACAAAGCAACACTGTATCCTCTTTTTAACTTGCATTTTCCTTATCTTTGATTACTTCAGAAGCTAAATCCTTATGTTAAATTGTTAGTGAGCAGAGAGCCACAAGAGCAAGTATTAAGAAGGAGATGCTAACAAACATTTATCAGCAGCAGCACTAAATCACAATGACAACAAAAGGACATTATATACTTGCTTCTTAATGTCTGATACCATATATAAATTGCAGCATATGTGCAATGATGTCCTGCATGTTTCATCTCTCTCTCTCTCTCTCTCTCTCTCTCTCTCTCTCTCTCTCACACACACACACACACACACACACACACACTCACTCACTCACTCACTCACTCACTCACTATGTAGGAAGTGTGACTCAATTTTATCTCTGCTCCCTTTTTTATTTTTTATTTTTATTATAATTTTATAATAATCTCCTTGAGAGGGAGATTAAATAAATAAATAAATAAATAAATAAATAAATAAATAAATAAATAAATAAATTTTTATTCCCCCCCCTCAAATTTATGGGGAGAAGGTTCTTCTTTGTTGGAGGAAATAACAGATTGGATGTAACACTTCCAAAGCATCCCCTAATTTACTTCAAAGTCCCCTCTTCACCCACTATTGGTGGAAGAGCAGTGGCAATAAAGCTTTTTATTGTAAGGAGGCCTCAGGAGGCAGACCACCTTCTCCAGCTGAGGACCTCTGCATTGGTGAACTGAAAAGCTTGTACTACTTTCCCATAGTACATGTTACCCATCTTATCCCAGAGTTTCAGATTGCTTCAAAGGTAATTTGTACCTATCTTCAGATAAGAAGAGCATAGAACTTTGAAGAGCTGTTAGTAAGTAAAAAGAGCAAGGCTGGGCTGGAAATATGTTTGTAAAACTGTAAGCATTTGGCTGACTTTTTCCACCACAGACACTGAAAGACTAGGTGATTTAGATGTATTGAAACATTTTAATGGTGCAGATGAGGAAGTTGACAATTGTCTCAAAGGATCTGTGATAGAGATCTCCCTTTATGAACTAGCTTCTCCCTGTTGGAGCAAATCCATGACAGATACTGAACTCTTTTCTTATCTAAAACACTCTCTGCAGCTGCTACTGTCTATAAAGCTATGTATCTAGTCAGATTATCTCTGAAAGCTCCTCATGTGGTAGAAGTTGGGCAAATGTGAACTCTCTCTTTCCCTATCTTGCTTTGAAGCATGTGGAAGTCTTATTCTACTTGCCTTAATGTTGACAGAAGATTCTGGAAAAGAGCAAAGCCTGCCTTCCCATTGTACCCAGAACCCTCCAAACCCTCCCTTCTTCCTCTTGTAACTCATGTGGTAGCCCATTTAAAAGAAGACTGAAATTGGAGGATTTCTCATTGGATATATTCTCATTGGAGAATTGTGTTTGGCCTTAGGGGCAGGAATTTAACGAAACTCAAGCATCTGTACTGCTTCCCTATAGGTGTATGTTTGCCTCCATTATGGCGTATCTGCAAAAAGTTAAATCCTGTGGTACAAAGACATGATGCAGCTGTTGAAACTATATTTTGTTATGCTGGTCGTCTTACCAGTCAGCAAAATGGAGCAAGCATGTAATGGATATAAATCCCACAAAGTACCAGCATTTTATGTGATTTGACTCTTTCGAATTTAAAATATTATCCTTTCCTGTTACATTAGAAATGTAGGGAATGTTTTCTCCCTCAGAGCTACAGGCTCTTTGTTTCTCTGTACTTTTTGTGGAATATTTGCTTTTCATTGAGGTTTGTATACCTCATTGGTGAGTATAGCTGGAGTTGATGGCACTGGGATTCTATCATCTTTAGAAGCATTGTCCTTTGAATCAAAATGCATATCTGCTATGGATGTATGTGCATAGCCGCAGTTTTCCAGTGAGTATTCCACTAAACCAGTGTTTTTAACACTTGGCAACTTTAAGATGTGTGGACTTCAACTCCCAGAATTCCCCAGCCAGCATGGGAGTTGAAGTCCACACATCTTAAAGTTGCCAATTTTGAAAAACACTGCACTAAACAATGGAATGGGTGGCTACAGATTTTTTTGTTTTGGTCCAGGAGAGTAATGTAGGCTAATAAGATGTCAACAAAGAGAGTATTCTGTGTGTGCTGTTGCCTAGTCCTTGCTCTCTTGTTTTATTCTCATCCAGCTTGCCTGCAAGCATATAGATAAGACAGATCTGCAGGTTTGTATGTTTAAGGTAACGGTTAGGAAAAATCACCTACCAAGAAAAAAAAATTAAAACAATCATTAAAACGGAAGTTGGCACCAGGGAAGACTCTTAGGGGGAGCACTGCACTCTTTGGCTACCAGATTGGGGTGGGGTGGGGGACCTATCAGTTGCTGTTCACTTCTCTTCCTACAGTTTGAACACCTAAAATAGGGCCTGTGGGGGGAGATCTTAATAACCGGGATTCATATGGTATCTAATAGAAATAGGAACATGGCAAAATAATAGAAGAACAATCTGGATTGGGTGAGATAATGGACAGATGTGCAGAATGTGTGGGAGATGGATGGTAGCTCAAATACAGTTCTTAAAGGACATGCAGTGGTGATTTAGCCTAATACCTTGGGGCAGAAGACTGAGCCCTTGTAGCTTGAAGAACTTCCTTAGAATGCTAGCAACAGTCAAGAGTTATATTCCCCCTTCGTTGCTTGGTGAAATGTTTATCAAACAGATGTTGCTGTACTTTCCACCATCTATGTTTTATATATCTCATAAAATGTATGCCTGATAAATATATAAGGACTTATCGCTGAAAATGCCTGGTGGGTTCCAATTCTAGGTGTTTTTTTTTCCTGTAATCCTGGCTGGGCCTCTGGCATTAGAAATGGAACTTTTTGCTTAATTGGGATAAACAGTTATCGTTTCCTCTAAGAGGTTTGGATTTAATTCTGCATGTTACACAACTGAGGGATAGGATGGAGAAGCAAGAAAGGCATCCAATACCTAAGCAGGAGGCCAGATAACTTATCTTAAACTATCATTGCAGGAATAAACTCTGCACATATCCAATAGTTTATTTGGGTGGGAATAATTATATGTGGCTTGTTCAGTTAAACTGAGTTTCTTGTTTTTGTTTGGAATTCTTTGCATATGGTGGTTCCCTATTTTTTCCTGTTTCCCCCCCTTTCTCCTTATTATAATTAGAAATTTGGCAATATTGTTTTTAAAAGGAACTTTTCCCTAAATCTTTCCCAGTGTATAAGATTGCATAGTTTCACAGCTATCCCTTGTGTTTCAGGACTGGCAAGTTTTATTAAGTCCCAAACTTCTGAGCCTAGCAGACCATCTTGCTGCTGAAGATACCAGCCACAGTTGCTGGAGAAACATCAGGAAATTTGTTGTCTAGACCATGGTCACTAAATCCTGAACTCAACACTGCCTAACAGATACCGGTTGTGAAAATCTACACCAATATAATGTGGCACTTTCTCAATGCCACTTGAGAAGGAGGAAGGCTGAAGAATTATGGTAGAATTGGGAGGAAGTTTCTCCTCCTCTTTGTTCTTAATAGTGGTGGTTGCTTATCATATCATGAAGAAGAACAATTGTTTCCTAAGGCCACTAGTTAATTATTTTGGTTGGGGGAAGAGTAGAGTGCTTACAGCAGCAGATGAGGTGGAGAGAGAATGCTAAGCTGCTGGAGCAGCAAGATTAGCAGCTGGGGGGGAGATGCTGGAGACCATCTTCTCAAGATCCCTCTCAAGCATAGTAGTACCTCTTCCAGAAAAAATAAAGGAATAAAAGCTATATAAAGGTAAATGTCCCCCCCCCCCCCCCACATTTGTGCAGTCTTTGTCTGACTCTAGGGGCCGGTGCTCATCTCCATTTGTTAGCCGAAGAGCCAGCGTTATACCCCGCAGTAAAGAACCACAAATCAGACCAGTATTACTAGCCCAACATGCATACTTTTAAAATGGTTTCTACAAAAAGAGACACTAGTTACATAGAAAATCTTTTTATCCTAAAGAGGACGGCAAGGGTGTTTTGATGCAAATTTTACTTCAAAGGTACTGTCGTGTAAAACCTGCAAAGCTTGACTGTCTTTGATAGCTTTGTTTGTTTTGCAGATTGTAACTGACAGGATAGGTGTGTCTCTAATCTCGTAGATCCAGGAGGAGATGGGGAGAAGGGCAGTAAGGGCTTGTTATGAAACAGGTAGTCTCCCAAGCTGGCATACCTCAGGAAGCGCTACAAATATGGGTAGGTGCACTGCTTATGAGGATTTATGCTTCTCTTGGCTGAGGTCACTCCTGGGAACTGGGAGGACTATATTACTTAATCCTAAAGACTACGTAATCAGCCAGTGATAAACTCTATAGAAAGCTTAATCCTGCCTATTGGGAAGCAACAGCTGCAATGAGGGAACATCAAACCAGGTCATCCATGAGTAGACATGTTTCCTCCCTTCTGTGTCATATTTATGAATCATCTCAACAAAGGGTTGATTAATGCTTACCATCTGCGCATTGGACCAATTTTAAGGCAGATGCAAAGGAAGGACTGCCGAGCAATGAACTGAGTGTGGCACATTGTCTTGAAATGCAGCTATACTGAACTTGCTGACCTGACACTCTTTCGGAAATAACTTACAGTGTGTTGCTCCATCTGGAATGTACCATCCAAAAACTAAAGGCTGTCCATGTAATCTTAGCATCTGGACAGTACATCTTTTTCTTAGACTAGTGTCTCTGTTCTGTTGTATACTTGCATCCATGTGGCCCATCTTGAGCCCACATGCCCCAGTAAAATGTCTTCCTGATAGTCAATGTTGGAAAATCATGTGACATCTTTCTACCAAGAATGTGAAAAGAAAGGAAAAGGCAAAACTGTTAGAAAAAGTGAAAAAGAATGAAGGGAAAGGAAGCAATTGCAGAGTGAGATCAGGAAATAATTGCTGGGAAAGAGGTGTGACTGGGATGAATTAGATGAGAGCTGAACTTCATCACGTGTGCTGATTTCTGTGTATTTAATGCTAAGCAACTTAGTTTGCAACTCTGCTTTTATATGTCATGAGCGTCTTTTTTTATTCTTTTTAAGCAAAACATTCACACATTGGATTAAGTCATAATATCTATGGGTTCCTCTTTTTATTGGTCGTAAGCAACTATACTTACAGAAAAGTCCACCTGTGATTTGGTTTAGTGTGCTGTGTAAACCAGAGATACTCATTTGTTTTGAAAAAGAACATATCAGAAAAAGAAACCTAGAAAAGAAGTTGGTTTCTTTTTCTGACTTGTTTACTTTGGAACAAATCACAATCCTTGTTTCACATATGTAGACCAAACCATAGAGGAGCTATCTATAATTTGTTAATGTTTACTGCTAATAGGTACAGCTACAGGTGCATCCATTCTGATTAAACTTGATGTGCTAATGCAGACTTTGGTTAACCCTTTATATAGTGATATTAGGTATATTGTATATTAATAGAAGAGAATATATATAGCTCAGGGTTGAACTGTGGAGTACCTGGTGCTCTCTGAGCTTGGTTGTTTGCTTGCAGATGTTTCAGGTAACATCATCAATGCTAGTGAGAGTGGGGTTTTGCTCCCTGTGTATGTACAGTAACTTGCCCTGCCAGTCTTGGTGGGTGTATGGTTTTCTCCTTGGTAGTTCCTTGATTAGTGTATTGTTTTCTGCTTGATTGTTTGGTGTTAATCCCTGTTTATCTGGATGTAGGCTGCTGGAGAGGATGCATTCTGGTCTTTTTGTTAACTCCTTAATCTCACAACACTTGGATAGACTCAACCATAGTTTCAGCTGGGAAACTGAGCATCCTAGATCAAGCTAAATCCAAAAATCCACATAGAGATAAATCACATTTACACACCATTCAAAAGAGAGAATAAAAATGCTAAGAAGGAAACAAAAAGGCCAGAACTCCACCATTCTTGCTATTGTTAAGTTAAATTTGCATTTTAAAACAAAAATCTAAAAAAAATAGTTTGTTGTTCAGAGCCCTTGCATATCTGTGGCCTATTTTTTTGCTAAGAAGATACATCTGCATATTGCTTAATCCTTGGAATGATGAGAACACACATTAATGATGTAACATGTATGAGAACATGAACATGAGGGAATAGGTTGAGTCCACTGCTCCCACTTCCTGTCCCACAGCTCCCATGATCCCCAGATAGCATGGTTCAAACCCATGCTGACTGAACATAGCTGGAAATCATTAGCTTGAGGAAGGCAGGTCCAGGCTGTGTCTCTGCTCCATCCCATTCACATACATCACATGCATAGCGGTTCTTTGAGAAAGGATTGATTGTGCCGCATCTCAACTTCTAAATAATGTCCTTCAGTCTATAAAATTGAACAATTGAAGATCTGTTTAAAAATTAGAGAGTTATTTAGCCTAAATAAATGATGCCTGGAAGGAAATTGTGCACAATTGGTCATCTAATATGAAAACAGCTATTTTCAACATAATTTTGTTAATTGGGAGCCAAGAAAGAGTGTCAACTTGACCAATTATTAACATGTCTAAGCTTGAATCTGATTTCTATTCATTGTGGGTATATTCTAATTTTTTATTGAGGAGATACACCCTGTACTTATTATTTAACTGATTAGAACCTAATTTTACTTGTGCTAATAGGAATCTTTTATGTTTCTTAATGGTTAGCACAATCACATAGAGAAGTACATCTTTTCTCTCAACTTAAGTGTGTTTCTTTTAAAATTATTGTTAAATCAGTCATTCTGCATTCTGCATGCGTTCTAGAGAGACAGCATCAGTATTTTGAAGAGTTGTATAATTATTTTTTTGAACCTGTATAGCTTTCCTACAGCAAAGTTTATGTTCCCTTTTGGTGCAAATGTCCTTGGCACATCTCATTCAAATAATGGCTTGTTTTAATGTCTTCTAAGAATGACTCCACCTATTTTCCTCTCCCCTGCAGTGTGAATGAACTCTATGTGGATGATCCAGACAAAGACAGTGGGGGAAAAATAGAAGTAAATTTGAACATCAGCTTGCCAAATCTGCACTGTGAATGTGAGTTTTCCTTATTCAGCTAAGATTACAATTGTGATTGAAAAACTATGATGTTAGCTTCATATTTCAGATTCAGATTCCTATGAGTAATACTTGTTCTTTTCTTGGAAAAAAAATTCTGTGTAGAGTTACATTCTTGCTTTTATGAATGACTTTTCTGGTGTTGCTAAATATTTATTTAGACAATAGTCTACTTGTCACTGTAACAAATGACAGGGTACTTAACAGAAAAGAAAAATATTTACAGAACACTGTTTCCTTGAAAAGGGGATGAGGAGCTAATTTAGCATCTATTTTCATGTTTTCAGTACTAGGCAAAGAGCTTTTCAGAAAAAAAAAAGGTTTCAAAATGACTGTAATGCTGTTCTAACTATTTTTACAACAGGTGTGAGGATTATATAAGTAGAATTTCTATCACCAGCTCACATTTCACTGGAGCTCCTATGTGAGAGGACCACGCAAAGTCAATTGAAACGAATAGACCTGATGGCAACTGCTGTGCTTGTTGGCTGGCCTCCCATGTGCATCTTGAACCTTTGGGAGGCAGTCAGTTACTATGGTCCAGGGACATTTTCTTGGGTCCAGAAAGGGAAAGCAAGCATCACTTTATAGCATGTATAAAAGGATCGCAGCTTCTGGGGACCTTAGCAACTAATAGCCTTTCTCACATAAACCTCTTGGGGATACGCTACTTTTCTTTAACTTCTACTGTTCCTGGAGTGACTGAGTAGGACAGAGTGATCATTTCCAGGTATTCATGGATTTAAAATTATAGGAGGGACAAGCTATACCGCTGTGTATGTCCTTAGATGTGCATTTTTTTATTTAAAAAATTGCCTTATTCTGAAACAGTGGTTCATCTGTTGCTTCCTCTGACAGATAGCATCCCAGCAGGATCTTAGACAGTCTTTTTTAGCTTTGTTATCAATATTGTAATGGGAGAGAGGGATGAAGATCATTCCAGCTGTCCAGCTAAAGCAAGCAGCAGTGATATAGGAAGATGCCAGAGGCAGATGATCACTTTAGTGACAATGGCAAAGGCATCAATTCATACTGCATGGGAGAAGGCAATGGTAAACTACTCCTGTATTTTACCAAGAAAACCACATGGATAGAAAATATAAAATGATTGACAATATAGTGCTGGATGATAGGCCCCTCAGGTTGGATGGCACTGAACATGCTACTGAGAAAGAGCTGAGGATCTTTTGGAGTACTAATGGTGTTTATGACATGGCTAGATTAAAGCCTTTGGGATGTCTAGTTGCTGATGTTGCCATTTTGGACAAGAAAATCCGAAGCTGCAAAGATAGAATCACAGTAGAAACATGGAACGAAAGAAGCATGAACACAGGAAAGCTCAACACGGTGAAAGATGAAATGAAACAACTACAAATTGACATCTTAGGCATCAATGAATTGAGATGGACTGGGATTGGACACTTTCAGTTCATACTGTTTATTACTCAGGACATGAAAAACAAAGAACAAATGGTGTTGCTTTTATAGTTAGGGTATAGCAAGAACAGTAATTGGCTACAATGCAAACAATGATGACGATCATTCAAGTATGATCCTGTCAACCCAACAGTTCGAAAGCTTTGCAAGTAGATAAATGGGTATCACCTTAAGTGGGAGAATATGCTGGCGTCCTGTCGGGGGTCGCCCACCGAACGAAGATCTCGTGAATGGCGGCGGAGACGACGGATCCCGAAACAGCAACATCCAGGATGTCAGCAGCCGGCTCTGAAGCAAGGTATTCTGGGACGTGTAGTCCAATACCCATGAAAGAGTCGGTTCCCTTACCCCTTCCCTTAGCGCACGGTTTAAAATGTTGTGTGATATATGAAATGTATAAATATATGAAATACAATGTATGTAAGCCACCTAGAGTCCTCCGTTAGGGAGGAGATAGGCGGGGTATAAATACGATAGATAGATAGATAGATAGATAGATAGATAGATAGATAGATATGCTCCAACTACCGATGCAGAAGAAGAGGAGGTTGGTGACTTCTATGATCAAGTTCAATTTGAAATTGACAGAACATGCAAGCAAGATGTGCTGCTTATGATTGGAGACTGGAATGCCAAAGTTGGAAACATGAAAGAGGATAATGTAGTTGGATTGTATGGCTTAGGAAACCAAAATGAAGCAGGAGACCAACTTATCAATTTCTGCCACTCCAATGATTTCTTCATAGCTAACACTATCTTCAAACAACCAAAATGACACCTCTATACATGGACATCACCAGATGGAGTATATAGAAATCAAACTGACTATATTGTTTCTAAAAGGAGGTGGAAGAGCTCAATTATAGCATCAAAGACATGGCCAGGCACTGACTGTGGAACAGATCACGAAATGCTCATGTGCAAGCTCCAAGTTAAGCTAAAGAAGAAGAAGAAAGCCAGTCAATTTCCACTATATGATCTTGAACATATCTCCACCATTTTCAAGGAGAACATCAAGAATAACTTTGAAGTCCTGAACTTCATTGATAGAGAACCAGAGGAATTATGGAATGAACTTAAAGAAGTTGTTAAGGGTGAATATGAAAAAAAGACTGCCAAAAATGAAGAAAGCAAATAGGATGTCAGAACAAATTGCCAAGAAGAAAAGCCAAAGCCAAGAAAGACAAAAATCTCAGAAAGGAATTTAACAAAGAGTTTGAGAGAGCTGTTAGAAGAGACAATAAGCAGTATTATAACAACAACTATGCAGTCATTGAAGATGGAAACAGATATGGAAAAACAAGGAAAGTCTTTCAAAAGATCTCTGAACTCAGGTTGTTCCAACCTCGAATTGGTATGCCAAAGGGTACTAATGGACGTAACCAGTTCAAAGGAGCTCAAAGGAAGATGGAAGGAGTTTACTGAAACACTATACAGTAGAGATGTCAACATCCAAGATACATTAGAAAATGTTCCTTACTTACAAGAACCTCTAGCACTAGAAGATGAAGTTAGATCAGCACTCCGGTCATTACCAAGTCAGAAGGCTACAGGAACTGATGGAATACCCACTGACATATGGCAAGCAACAGAAGAAGAATCAGTCAAGATTCTAATCAAGCTATGCCAGCAAATATGGAGAACAACACAGTGGCCAACTGATTGGAAGAGGTCAATCTACATTCCGATACCAAAAAAAGGTAACAACAGAATTTGCAAACTATTGTACAATATCCTTAATTCCATATGCTAACAAAATAATGCTTAGGATCATTCAGTGCATATTAGAGCCCTACATGGAAAAAGAGATGCCAGATGTTCCAGCTGGCTTTAGAAAAGGTCAAGGAATATGAGACATTATTGCTAATGCAGGCTGGATAACTGAGAAAGCCAAAGAATACCAAAAATAAGTCAGTATGTGCTTCATTGATTATAGAAAATCCTTTGATGGTGTTAATCACATCAGTCTGTGGAAAATGCTCAGAAAATGGGAATCCCAGAACATCTCATTGTCCTCATGAGAAACATATTTACAGGTCAGGAAGCCACCGTATGGACAGAACAGGGCGAAATGTACTGGCTCCAAGTTGGCAAAGGACTGCAACAAAGCTGCATACTTTCCCCTCATTTCTTCAACCTATATGCAGAATATATATTAAGGGAAGGTGGATTGGAAGAAGATGCGTGTGGTTTTAAGATTGAAGGAAGAAATATCAGTAACCTGTGCTATGCTGATAATGCGACCCCGATAGCCAAGAATGCAAGCGATCTGCAAGCCCTAGTACTAAAAGTCAAAGAGCACAGTGAAAAAATGGGACTAAAATGAAATATAAAGGAGACCAAACAAATGACAACAGGTAGAACAACCATCCTTAGAATTGACAATGAAGATATCAAAGTGGTGGATGGCTTCTGTCTTTAAGTATCAACTATCAATAGTAAAGGAACAAGCAGTCAAGAACTAGAAGGGCATGATTTGAAGTTTGGATGGCATGGCTTTCTATGGTACGATAAAGTTCAGGTTAATGTAGCTTTTTAAAATCACTATATCAGAAGTGCCATATTGAGAATATGGAATAGATATAAACCCAGATTGTGCCCAAAAATGCCTTTATGGGTCTCAGCACAAGAAGCATTGTATAGAAAAGAAACAGCAGCAAAGAGAGATGGTTAACTATCAAGAGTTGTTACAACAAGAGCATGGAGAATATAAGATGAAATCAAGAGATCAATTGACTGCAGAGGGATTTAGTTTTCAATGGTTTTCGTATGCAGTTAAGAGAAAGATTTAGAGATAACAGGACATTAAGAATTGAACAACACAAGACAGAATTTGAAATTGGACTATGTACAAATGATTAACATGTATTTGCTAAAACATATAAACTTTTGTTTATATTACTTATATATACTTATTACCTTCCTTTACTTTCCTTATTTTTCTCTTTCAAAATTTGTATTATTTTTATTCTTTTAAAAATTTCTTTAATAAAAATTATATATATAAAAAATAGTAAAGGAACAAGAAGTTAAGAAATACCCTGCAGACTAGCTCTTGGTAGGCATTGGAAAAGGCATTCAAATGCTGTGACGTGTCTGTGCCTACAAAGATCAGAATCGTGTAAGCCATGGTATTCCCTGTGACAGTCTATGGAAGCAAAAGTTGGACTTCAAAGAAACAGGATAGGAAGGGTATTGATGCCTTTGAACTTTAGTGTTGGAGAAAACTCCCGAAAATACCATGGACAGCCAAGAAAACAAACTGATAGATCATTGAACAAATCACTTGACACACAAAAGACCAGGCTCAAATTATCCTACTTTGGACACATTATGTGAAGACCCAGCTCTCTGGAAAAGGCTCGAATGCTGGGAAAGGTGGAAGGAAAGAGAGGTACCAGCAGCAAGATGGATAGACTCAGTTACAGTGGCAATGAGTCCACCCTTGGGAGACTTGAAAGAACAGGTTAGGGATAGATTGTCATGTGGAAGATCTATCCATGTGGTTGCTAGGAGTCGAAAATGACTTGATGGCACATAATCAATCAGTGGGAGATACCATTGTGGAACCTGAGTCCTTCATGCCAAAAATGTATTATGTTGCTGAACGATGGCTTTATCTAGCCAGCCTCATTTAATTAACTATGAAATGGCTGCCTTAGTATCTCAACATAGAAAACCTTTTGGCTTAGTGGAATGGTTCATAAGAACACTGAGAGCAAACCAAGTGGATATCTTTTGTGCCTCTCTGCTTGAAAATTGGGAGATTATTTTCTGATTACAGAGATGATATTCTACTAGCTCATTCTACTAGCATATTCTATTAGCTCATTCACTGTATAGCCAAGCTTTAGTTGTCTTTTCCTCCTATGACGTACTAGCAAGACAATATAAATATTATTATACTCTATTTATTTATTTATTTGATAAATTTATATAGCTGCCCACCTCACATACATGACTCTGAGTGGCATACAAAGTTAAAAACACAAAAACAGTAAAACAAAATAACCAAAAAGATAACAAAAATCATTTAAAGTATATTAAAAACAATAAAAAACATTAAAAACCATAGCAAAAAACAATCTGTGGGACAGCACACTCAATTTCACTAGCAATACAGCCATTTTGCAGGCCCCCTACCTACTTTACCGGATCCCCAGATGGCAAAGCAATGTCTTCAGGCCCTTCCAGAGATCTAACCAGGAAATCAAAAATTATCTAGTAGCTAAAACTATCTTCCTAGTAATTATTGGTAGGATGATAAAGGTAAACTCTAGTTTTTGCCAGTTGTGCCATTGTGCAAATGGGATTATATTGGAGAGGGTTTGGGGGAAATAAAAGCTATATTCCATTTATTCAGCCCTCTATGTATGGGGTCAACTGACCAGATGTTTTTGGGAGCACTATTGTGCTGTACCAAATACTAGCAGCTTGTCATTACTTGCTAAAGAAGAGTTAATACTTGCATTCTAGCATTAGCTCACTGAATACTTCTGGTAGATTTTTTCAGGATATTTGGACATCTATGAGTTCATAAGACTAGGGGATCATAAATTTTTTAATGATGTTAATTTTTAATTATGATTATTTTTCTATCTAGTTTCACTTCCATTTTACAATGGGAAATACAGTGGATGTCTTTGTCTTAAGTCATTTATAACAAATTCTCTCTTCATCTTTTTGTACATGATCCTTGGACCTGTAGTGATTGGATTGGATATTCAGGATGAAATGGGAAGACATGAAGTTGGCCATATTGATAACTCAATGAAAATTCCTCTGAATAATGGAGATGGATGCAGATTTGAGGGTCATTTCAGCATCAACAAGGCAAGTAAAACTAAAACCATCCTGGGGAAATGTTGACAAGCTTTAACAAGAAACTGCTTGTATGTTTATAGAGTCAAATGTGCGGCAAGAACTGTGATTTAGATCATCCACTGCTGTGGAAGGAAGAGAGCTGTTTAAAATGGCCCTCGGATTCTGAAGAAATGAGGTGTAAAAGTTTCATTTATGAAGAAATAAATAGGTTTCGTGTTAAGTTTGCCCCTTAATATCATAGCAACTGTTTCTTACTCATAATAAGAGTAAGAAGATATTGCAGAAATAACTGATGAAATCTGAACCTCTTCCCTGAATAAGTGTCCTGGTTGACAGTTTTCATATAGCTTTGGTTCCTGGAAATCAGAATCTTGTTTAAAAAACATTTGATTTTGCGTCTCCGTTCCATGGAATGTAATTGTGCTATGAAATTGTACTGCTTCTTCCTATTAATTCTTGTTAGAGCATGCCTAAAAATGGTGGCAGATCACTCTTGCCCATTTTGCGGTGTAAACATTTTCCTTGATAAAGTGTGATTATTATTTTCTTTACAATGTTTTTCATATTAGCTAGTGTGTTTGGTGACTAATTGCAAAGCATGAAACAGTCCAGTGCAGTTTTTTGCTCTTAAAATATAAAATATTTATTAATACAGTATTTATTTGTTTGGCTACTAATTCTTGTTCCTCCCCTCTTCCTCCTTGTATTCAGGAACAAAAAGTAAAAGTCATGTTCTTCAGTAGCTCTGGTTCAATTATAATTCAATGAGAAATATTATTTTTCCCAGACCACTTTTATTGTACATGAGCATAAGAACTGCTTTAAAGAACTCACTTGTTTTCCCAACATTGTGGTGAGAAATGTGGATTAAAGTGAGGTCGTTGCTTGTAACATAATAAGGTGCTTATGTGTAGATGGATTCACAGGTAGGCGTTATACTTACTCAAGTGCCAATAGGAAGGAAGATCCCAGTGTTCTGTGGCTGGAACCTCCTAGCAAATAATTTTTGTTATAATCTCCTTCATTCTTAAAGTGGAAACATCCATAAAGTGTTAGACTAGGACTGGTGAGACTCAGGTCTAAATCTACTCAGCCGTGGAAACTTTCTGGATAACTCTGGGCCAATCACTTTTGCTAAGTCCAACCTATTCACTAGATCATAGCTTTCCAAACTGTGTGTCGCGACACTTTAGTGTGTCGCAACACACAGTTTGGTGTGTCGCAACACAACCCGGAAGTGGCGGCGGGGGCGTGCACGGTGGCGGCATGCGCGGCGGCAGTGTGCATGGCGACGACGGCAGCAGCGCACCATCAGCGCTTCCGCATTTTAGCGGAGGCCTCCGCCGCCGTGCACACCCCTGCGCCGTTGCCGTGCACGCCCCCGCCTCCACGCGCCCCTGCGCCACCGCCGCTGGTGTGTCACCAACGGCGGCACTTTGGAAAGCACTGCACTAGATTGTGGCTGACAGGGTAAACATTTAGGGAGGGAGTGCTACTGCCTTGAACTCCTGCCTCTAGGAATTGTAATGGATCCACTTAAAAAAATACAGTTGCATTGAGTGATGGCTTGGGGCCCTCCCCAACAGCCAACCAACTTGGAAATGTCCTAGTTTGCTGCTTTGTAAGGCAGGCTGGAATACTTGTGTGTGTATCATTTGTTCTCTTTGTTATATGAACCAGCTCTCTGCTGAGGCCTGCAATTTGTTCATGCATGCTTGGAATTATTAAATGAACACTTTAAGGGGGAACTTAAGTGTATAAACATTTCAGGCGTTGCTTATCCTGCTTCTTTCAGGTACTATAAGTGTTTTTGAAGATTCAAATTACACATCGAATGTTGGTTGCTGAGAACTTTAAGCACAACAGAAATGAACTTTGCTTTCTTTTAGGTTCCAGGGAATTTTCATGTATCAACACATAGTGCCACTGCACAGCCTCAGAATCCTGATATGACACATGTCATCCACAAACTCTCCTTTGGTGACCAGCTGCAGGTGAGTCCTGGGAGCTACCGCTCTCAAGAAGGTCGTGCATCTTGCACAAGATGTAGAGAAGAAAAGGTTGCAAAATGCAAGGAGGCTCTGTTCAATCTTATATATTCTTTTATTTCTGCTGGGACAGGTGAATACATCTGAAAAGAAAAGGCTACATGTGGTCTGTTTCTTTCAAGAGATGGGATGGGTGCTTACCAACACATGCATACTGGATAGATGGAAATCCATTTGCTTGTGAATGGCAATGGTTTGTCAAGTTGTGCAATGCAGCCAGTTGAGAATGAGCTCATCTGTGCATGTCTCTTTTGTCTGCTAGAAACAACTGCTAGGAATATCTTATTATGCAATTATGAGATTTGGGATTCTATGTTTACAACTGAGAAGAAATATTGGGTGGAAATGAAAACTAAACAAGTTACTTCAATTAGAAAAACATTATTTTATGTAACAGAGTACATTCTGAATAATATTTTGCAACATGTTAAAAATAGACCTTGCTAATATTGAGGATACAAATTGTCACTGTTTATTCTTTAAACTATAAAAGCTCCTGTTTGGAATTATTTGTTTGGCTATTGATTCTTGTTCCTCCTATTCCTCAGGAATCAATAAATAACTGATTATTTATTGGGGAGTTCTTTGCTTAATTGCATTTGCCATTGGTGGCTCACTATAGTTCCTTGTACTCTCTAGGTGGGTGGCAATGGTATATTTGGATAGATACTGTAAGTGTTCTGTCTCACACATAGCTTCAAGAACAGCTTTGAATAGTCTGTGCTCTTTGTTATGACTAGTGGCAGATTTGGGGTCTAATTAATGCTTCATCTTCTCTGTGAATGATGGCTATCCTACAAGCTAGCTGGTAGGATAGAAAAAGATATTTACATATTTAGTATTTTTATCTGCTATGCACTTATATCTAAGTGTAGTACAAGACATATCTTCCCTTGTGCTCTGTCTCAGCCTCACCCAAGCTGGCATCTTCCAGATCTGTTGGGAGTGCAACTCCCAAAGTTCTGGGAGTTCCATTCCTAACATAACTAGAGAGTGACAGGTTGGGAAACATTCCACAGTCTGCAACATAGAGATGGGGGAGTGGGCATTTTAGCATCAGGATAAATCCAGGAAGAGAGGTAAAAATGGTGAATGTAATAGCAAAGCTAAACTGCTAAAGATTATAGAATCATAGGGTTGAAAGGGATCTTGGAGATTTTCCAGTCTACCCCCCTTCCCAGTGCAGGAATCCTCAGACCATCACAGACAAATGGCTGTCCAATCTTTTCATGAAAACCTCCAGTGATGGAGCATGCATGCATTTAGGAGGCAGGCTGTTCCACTGCTTAGTAGCTCTTACAATCACGAAATTCTTCATTTCCAGTTTGGATCTCTCTCTGTAAATCTTCCAACCCTTGGTTCTTGTCTTGTTCTCAGGTGCTATGGAGAATAAATCCTCTTCCCTGTGACATCCCTTCATGTATTGGAAGACTGCTATCATGTCTCCCCTTCGTCTTCTCTTCTTCAGATTAAGCATACCCAATTCCTTTAACCACTCTTTGTAGGATTTAGCCTGCAAGCATCTTACCATCTTTGTTGCTCTTCTCTGCATTCGTTCCAGTTCCGCAACATATTTTCTGCGTTGTGGTGACCAGAACTGGACACAGTATTCCAGGTGCAGTCTGACCAGTACAACATAGAGTAGTACTAATAGAAGAGAATATATGTAGCTCAGGGTTGAACTGTGGAGTCCTTGGTGCTATCTGAGCTTCATTGTTTGCTTGCAGACATTTCATTACCCAAATAGGTAACATCATCAGTGCTAGTGAGTGTGGGTTTTGCTCCTTGTTTTTAATACAGCAGCTTGCCCTGCCAGGGTTGGCGGGGGTATGGTTTTCTCCTTGGTAGTTCCTTGATTAGGGTATTGTTTTCTGCCTGATTGCTTGTCTGGTGTTAATCCCTGCTTATCTGGGTGTAGGCTGCTGGAGAGGATGTATTCTGGTCGTCTTAGTTTTTTTTATTGTCTCTTTTGAATGGTGTGTAAATGTAGTTTATCTCTATGTGTCTATTGAAGGCTGATTTGTCTGAATGCCAAGCTTCCAGGAATTCCCTAGCATTTTTTGGATTTAGCTTGGTCTAGGATGCTCACAGTTTCCCAGTGGAAACTATGGTTGAGTCTGTCCACATGTTGTGAGATTAAGGAGTTTTCATTGTGTCTCCAAAGGATAAATTGATTCTTTGAATGTCCTCAAGCTGTAAGTCTTGAAGAAAGGAAACTGCCTAACAATTGCTATGTTCAAACATGAATCTAAACCAATCATACTATCTTCTAACTGCTTTTGTATTTCAGGCAAGATCACGCAAGTATTTTGCCTTTGTAGTGAAATGGATTCCCTGAGCTCATAACTTGGCATTAGCTCTGTTTTTTAAAAAAATGTTGCTTCTCAATGAGATGTTCTGATGACACATCTATGAATGAAGTTCTGTCAAACACAGAGCTGCAGTCATGTTTCTGCATAATCTTTCAGTGGATGCTGTGCCACTTGGTACAGGGCAAATCTTTTAGAGTTGTTAATAATTTGAATGCCTCTTTAGAAAGCCAGCTGCACCATCCTTTTATATGTGTTACCCTTCTGTCAGTTGTTGCTTTTGTGTAACTGCACAAGACTTAGGAGCCTTAATTAATCAAAGCTGATATTTATGGATTTTAATTTTTAAAAAATCTTATTGAAGTTTGGTGAGATTCACTTATTTTTATACAGTTGTAATCAAAATTATTCAACCCCCATTGCAAATCAGGTTTATTGTCAAAATTTACAGACTTTCAGCTGTTTGCAATGAACAAATCAAACAAAAGCAATTGAAATAGCTCAACACAACCAATGCTTCAAGTGGCGTCCCCAAATTCAACTGAAAACTTATGACTTCTGATTTGCAATGGGGGTTGAATAATTTCAATTACAACTGTATGCTCAGGATTTTTTACTTTATAAAATAAGCTAATATATGCCAAGTATTGTACATGTGTTGAGATGCTTCGGTTGCTTTAAGATATTTCATTTACAAGGTCTCTGGAAATATGAGAAATTTGTTCCCAAAGAAGGATGAATGATGACATCAATATGAAACTGTATAACAGATCTTTCCAAACTCTGTGTCGCGACACAAAAGTGTGTCGCCACACACAGTCTGGTGTGTCGCCACACAACCCGGAAGCGCTGATCATCATCAGGTTTTCCCGCGGTGACACACCAATGGCGGTGCGCAAAAACCCGAAAGCGGCAGCAGCGCTTCCGGGTTTTTGTGCGCTGCCGCAACGGCGGCACTTCTGGGTTTTCCCGCGGTGACACACCAACGGCGGTTGGTGTGTCGCCGCAGGAAAACTTTGGAAAGCCCTGCTGTATAATGTATGAAGATTGAGGAGGTTTCTTCCCTTTTGCTTCTTCTCCTTCTTATCTGTGTTTAAGGATTATTTTATTCATCTTTGGAGAGCATAAAATCACACACTTAATGCAAAAATATATTCTATGGTCTTTCTCTCTTCAGGTCCAGAACATTCATGGAGCATTCAATGCACTGGAGGGAACAAACAAACTCAGTTCAAACCGTACGTACAATTTGTGGCGTTCAGGAGTTCATCTGTTGTTAGTATGGAATTCATGATTGGAGAGGCCTACAAAAACTAATCAGATTGTATCACTGGTGTTTTAAGCAATGAACTAAATTTGGGATGTACAGACTTGATTTTCCTGGCTATAAAAGAGGCCCAGATCAATTATCTGTAACAGCTTTCTTCAATGTGGTAGTCTTCAGATATATGCTGTCTGGGAATTATAGATGAGTACATCTGAAGAGCACCAGGTTGGGAAGAACTGGTCACTTGATGTTTTATACTGTTGATGTGCTCTGCAGCCAGGGGTTTGTTGATTACTGTGGCCAGTTAGAGATGTATGATCCCTGAAGAACAAACTTATTCTTATAAATTTGTCTCTAAGAGCAACTTCAGAAGACTTGTTGGAATGGTCCCTCAGAAATTAGTTGCAGCTCACAAAAGCGTATGCCTTTTAATAAAATATGTTAGTCAGAAAAGGTGCTATCAGACGTCTTCTGATGTTTTGCCACCATAGACTTATACAGGTCTCCTCCTGGAAAGCATCCATGTGTGCGCATGTGTGTTTGAAGGAAAGAAGCAAAGATAAAAAGGAGCCAGGGCAAAGAGATGCAAAGTTGGAAGAGCTTTTAAGGATCATGCATATCAGGAAATGAGCCTGGTCCTAGCCAACATCTTTCTGCTTGGTATTTCCTTCCTCTGTATTTACTTATAGGATGTAATGAGTTAGATTACCTTAAGGTAACTGTAGTTCAGAACTAGTTCCACTTAGCCCTTACTGAAAGACTATTTCCTGTCCTATGGAATTTCTATTTTTGCTATGAGATTATGTTTCAAAAATCCATAAACCCATATCTATCCAGCTTCCTCCCATACAGTCAGATGATTTCAACTTTAAATCTGATGATCCTTCATTGGTAGTAATATAATCCATGACATAAATGTAATGTTTTTTTAAAAAAAAGCTATTTGAATTTTAAGTGGGTAAGATTGAATACATGGAAAATTGTTGTAAACTATCCCAAAATTCTTTGGACTACTTAAGTTAGTATTGAAAACTTTCTAATAAACATTATGATAGAGAGTTGTAAATCAGAATAATCTTTCAATATCTAGTCAAATTAGATTTTTATATTTTACTGGAAAAATTCACTGAGTGTGGTAGAGCATCTAGCAGTTCCAAAAAAAAAAGTATTAGGTATATTCTTCTGTATTGAGAAAAATGCAGACAATTGTGTATTGTTTTCAGTTAGAAATCAATATAATTCAGAACAGAGTAAGCCAGGTTCAAGACTTGTACTTTTAAATCTATACATCAGAACAGCAGCTCTGATGTTTTTGGGTTTCTCAAAAAGAGGTCTATTCTGTTTACACAGCCCTTGCTTCCCATGATTATATACTGAAGATTGTTCCTACTGTGTATGAAGACATGAGTGGCAAACAGCGGTACTCATACCAATATACTGTAGCCAATAAGGTAAAGATATTACATCCTCTTCTGAAAAGGCTTGATTTAATATTATTTTCCAGTCTTGTGTCCATTGTTGCTTTTTCATTGTACACTGTTTTACATTGTTAAAAAAATACCAAATAGCACCCCCTTCTGGAAGACTAGAAAAATGAAAATAAAAAGAAAGGTTGGAGTATGCATTTCAGTGCAGTCAACCTGATAGGAATGGAAAATTCCTGTTTATTCTGATAAAGTTTTCAGCTCAGAAACGTACCCATACACATAGATAATATGCTTAGACATGAGTATTCAAATATGTATTTTCAATTCCATGCCAATGAAGAATATTCTTTGCAGATTAATATGGAAATGGGATGGATATATGGATGAATATTTGATAATCTGACATAGGCAGCAAACTGATTGACCCATCATTGCTTTCTGCTTTGCGAGTAGCAGTCTTATATAATTGAAGCATGGCTGAATGAATGGATTTTGGGATAGATCCTGCCTATCAGTTACGTTTGTTTTTTTCTGTCCAGGGCTCTTACTTCCTTTTCTCAAAAAACTAATGTTTAAAAATTCCTGTAGTTTGCTTCAACCCTGCTAGTAGCATGTTTAAAAGAATTTTAGTTTTACTGAAATCATTTGACATAGATTTCCTAGTGCATGCCTTTATAACACTAGGCTCCATTGTTGTTTAATTATTATTCCTATTCCTTTCATTGTTTCTCAAAACCTCTCTAATATCCACCTCAATTACCTGGCTGTGAAATTATTCTTGTTGGCTCCAGTTCTGGATAGTTTTTGCCATTTCTCACCTTTTGAACTTCAGGTATAAAAATGCTACTTAGAGTTAATGTCACAGAATCTAGAAATAATCTATTTTCTCTCATAGCCCAGAAAGTTGTAACTGCTACTTTACTGCATAAGGTAAAGTTAAAGGTTCCCCCCGCACATTTGTGCAGTCATGTCCGACTCTAGGGGCCGGTGCTCATCTCCGTTTGTTAGCCAAAGAGCCAGCGTTGTCCGAAGATGCTTCCACAGTCATGTGGCCGCATGATGCTCATGGAACGCTGTTACCTACCCACCGAAGTGGTACCTATTCATCTACTTGCATTTGCATGCTTTCGAATTGCTAGGTTGGCAAGAGCTGGAGCTAGTGCGGGAGCTCACTCTGCACCGAGGGTTAGGGATTCGAACCTCCGAACTTGCGATCTTCCGATCGACAATCCTGGCGTCTTACCCGCTGAGCCACCACGCCCCCTAACTTTACTGCATAAGAGGTGCTAATTTTGTAATATCCCTAACTAAGTTAGATCAAGATGTAGTCATATGTGGAGTAGGCCCCGTGAAATTAGTATCTTAAAGCTCATTACTGTACTAGTTTAAGTCCAAATGATTTTGAAGGGCCTGCCCTTTACATTTAACTAAACCTGGATCCAAACAAACATCTTGAAGACTATCAATTATCTTGGGGGAAAGCAAGTAGATGCATGCAGAATTCTTAGGTGTCTCTTGCATATACTTCGTGCCTTTCATTCTCTGCCACGCATCCCTTTTCAGGAATATGTGGCATATAGCCACACAGGGCGCATTATTCCAGCCATTTGGTTTCGCTATGACCTGAGCCCTATTACAGTGAAGTACACAGAAAGGCGACAGCCTTTGTACAGATTTATCACAACGGTAAGTTACTATCACCCTCTTGTCGCTGCTTATGCATAAGTGGAATGTATGTGCTAGAGATTTAAATCAGAAAGGAGCTGTAATGCTGAACTCTTTCCCACATGCATCCAGAAGACAGAAAATTGTTCAGATAGGAAAATGGGAAGGTATTGGATGCTTTGGCCTAAAGGCTAATACATTCCTGGAAAATACTTTATGCTGGTGATATCTAAATTGTGAGTCCTTTTGAGGTTTTTCTAGCATTTTGCAAAAGAATCTCAGATTTGTATTGCCACAAATATATTCCCAAACCTCATCTCTAGTATGCAGAGACTTCATTTTCATCACACACTGTAATCCTGCCCCCCCAACACAATACTAGCATTCTAATTATTATAATGTGGAATTTGTGTATATTTGTTCTCAGGGCATGTCTGCACATTGATGTTTTCTTTGTCTTTTTCCCCCCATATCACATGTTCCTACTGAAATCAATTAGTGCTCACTAAAAAATAATTTCAACTGGCCTTGCTGGTTTCAAGAAAACCTTTTGCTGATCCACACAGGATGGTCTGCTTTATACTTCCATCCAAGTTGTCTGTTTTAAGGTGATTTCCAGTGTAATGAAATAAGAGCTTGAAAGAGTGTTTCATCATTTAATTTTCACATTTAATTAGCTTACTTTTAACTTCTTTGCTATGAGAGCCAGTTTGGTCTAGTGGTTAAGGTGCTGGGCTAGAAACTAGGAGATTGTGAGTTCTAGTCCCGCCTTAGGTATGACAGCTGGCTGGGTGACCTTGGGCCAGTCACTCTCTCTCAGACCTAGGAAGGAGCCAATAGCAAACCAGGAGACTGAGAGTTCTAGTCCCGCCTTAGGCATGAAAGCCAGCTGGGTGACCTTGGGCCAGTCACACACACTCAGCCCAACTCACCTCACAGGGTTGTTGTTGTGGGGAAAATAGGAGGAGGAAGGAGTGTTAGGTATGTTCGCCGCCTTGAATTATTTATAAAAATAATAAAGGCGGGATAAAAATTAAATGAATAAACTTCTTCCTTAACAGAGTTGGGAGAATGTATACAACAAAATAGCACTTCCTGCTCTCCAGCCTTTGCATTGGGGTAGAGATATACATAGCGACTGATACAAAAAAAGCAGACTTACAAGAAGCTGTGCTATATCAATTGCCTGGCTGTGCTTTCCTGTAGTGAACCTTTCTTTTCCAGTGATATTATCTCCCATCATTCTAATAGTAGAGAAAAATGCAGTTTGTTCATTATGAAATCATGACTTTGTGGAACTATAGTTAGGCACCATCCGGAGGGCCACATATTCCACACTCCTCTGATACATCATTCAATACAAAACAAAAAAGTAGGTGTAAATTAGTGTTTTCAATCCTTCCCTTGTTGTAATCTGTGGAACCTTTAATGTGTGTTAGGAGGTGAGGGGAATGGATACATTTATTTATTTATAATTCAATTTATATCACCGTTCCATCTCCCCTTAGGGGGACTCTGGGCGGTTTATAAAAAATCAAACAATTAAAATAACATATAATACAATCATAATTAAAATAAATATAAAATCCAAGAGGCGATGAACTTGTGTTTGAAAGGGCTCTATGGCACCAGCCATCCCCAGGAGAAACTGTTCCCCCCCCCCAATCCCAAGCAAGGCGGCAGAACCAAGTCTTTAAGTTATTTCTGAAGGCCGGGAGCGATGGGGCCTGCCTCACCTCCGGGGGTAGAATGTGAAGACTTATTGAGCTGTTTCTTCATCATTTTCTATACATTGGGAAGAGAAGTGCAGCACTGAAATCTGATGGCAGTTTCTGCAGAAAGAAGCAAGAAATAGCTTTGAATGCTGATTGGCCTTTTACTTTAGAGCTCTTTACCTATGCTTTACCATAAGCCTGCTTGTTTGCCCATTTGTCCTGGCTTCTGATCTGTTTTATATTATAACAGCAGCTTGCCTGTCTTAGCTTTCTTCCTTTTCTGAATCTACTTCTTTAGCCCCAGCATCCAGCTGACCTTCTCACATCTTGGCTTGCTTTCGGATGCTAGTAGAGTACAGAGTCAAAACCCAATCACGTTCCAGCTTTAGGTCTAAAGTTCTTCATCCAAGTGAAGGTGTCCACTCTTGTTTGTTTGTTTGTTTGTTTGTTTGTTCATTTATTAAATTTCTATGACCGCCCATCTCCCCCTCAAGGAGGGACTCTGGGCGGTTCACAACTAAACAACATCATTAAAATACAAGAAATACGACAATAAAAATAAAAATACAATATAAATACAATCATCATTGGCGATCACTCGTAGCCGAGTAAGATTGTCTTCCAAAGGTAAAATTTTAACAGTGGATCCATAAGTGGCTATAAAGGCCAATTCTGGATCCGCACAACCTCCCACAATGAGGGCATAGGTTTCCGGGTGGGAGACGGTCATGATGAGGGTTTGCCTGACGTGCCTTCCTTTTAGCTCTTTTCTCCCTTTCGCCCTGTACTTGTGCTTCTTCAAAGTCCATAGCACCATTAATAAAGGCTGACCTCCAATTGAAACGCTCATGAGTTAGGGCTTCCCAGTTCTCAATGCTGATATTACATTTTTTAAAATTAGCTTTGAGAGTATCTTTGAATCTCTTTTGCTGTCCACCAATATTCCGTTTTCCATTCTTAAGTTGGGAGTAAAGTAGCTGCTTTGGAAGACGATGGTCAGGCATTCGAACAACATGACCGGTCCAGCGAAGTTGATGTTGGATGATCATTGTTTCAATGCTGGTGGTTTTCGCTTCTTCTAATACGCTAACATTAGTCCGCCTATCTTCCCAAGTAATTTGCAGAATTTTTCAGAGGCAGCGTTGATGGAATCTTTCAAGAAGTTGGAGGTAGCGTTTGTTGAGGATCCATGTTTCACAGGCGTACAGAAGGGTTGGTAGTACAATGGCTTTGTAAACAAGCATTTTGGTCTCCCTGCGAATGTCCCGATCCTCAAACACTCTACGCTTCATTCGGGAGAAAGCTACACTCGCAGAGCTCAGGCGATGCTGAATTTCAGCGTCGATGTCGGCTTTTGTAGATAGATGGCTGCCGAGATAAGAAAAGTGGTCAACATTTTCTAGTGACACACCTTTAAGCTGGATTGATGGCGCTGCGGAGGGATTGGTTCGAACTTGCTGGTAAAGCACTTTGGTTTTTTTAATGTTAATCGAGAGGCCGAGCTTTTCATATGCTTCTGCAAAGATGTTTAGGATAGTTTGAAGATCTTCCTCGGAGTGTGCACAGACTACGTTATCATCAGCATATTGAAGTTCTATAACAGAAGTTGTAATTACCTTATTTTTTGCTTTCAGCCTACTAAGATTAAAAAGCTTTCCATCTGTTCGATATATAATTTCTACACCAGTAGGAAGTTTCTCTTCAACAAGGTGTATAATCATAGCGATGAAGATAGCGCATAAGGTTGGAGCAATAACACATCCCTGTTTAACGATGGATTCCACTTTAAATGGATCATTTTGAGAGCCATTGTTATTCAGGATTGTTGCCATCATGTCGTCATGGAGTAGCCGCAAGATGTTCACAAATTTATCAGGGCATCCGATTTTCAGAAGGATGGTCCAGAGAGCAGTACGATTTACAGTATCAAAAGCTTTAGTCAGATCAATAAATGCCATGTACAGAGGGCGGTTTTGCTCCTTGCATTTTTCTTGAAGCTGTCGTGCAGTGAAGATCATATCCACTGTTCCCCTGGAAGGGCGGAAGCCATTTTGCGTTTCAGGGAGGATGTCTTCTGATACAGATAGGAGACGGTTTGCGATGATCTTTGCCAGGATTTTGCCTGCTGTGGCTAGAAGGGAGATGCCTCGATAGTTTCCACAGTCTGTTCTATCACCCTTTTTAAAGAGAGTGATAATTATGGCATCCCTAAAGTCTGCTGGCTCCAGCAAAGGAGATCGTTACCTTGTCGTGGTGCTGGAGCTTGAGCACCTCAATGAAACCATGAGCTAAACCGTGAAGGGACACCCAAGACGGGAAGGTCGTGGTAGAGAGGTCAGACTAAATATGATCCCTGGGGAAGGTAATGGCAACCCACCCCAGTATTCTTGCCATGAAAACTAAATGGATCAGTACAACCAGAGATATGTCGGTATGCCATCGGAAGATGGGACTCCCAGGTCGGAAGATGGTCAAAATGCTACTGGGGAGGAACAGAGGATACGTTCAACTAGCCCCAGATGTGATGACACAGCTAACTCAGAGCCGAAATGACGGCTAGCGGCCGACGGTGCTGGTGGTGAACGACGAATCCGATGTTCTAAAGATCAACACACCATAGGAACCTGGAATGTAAGATCTATGAGCCAGGGCAAATTGGATGTGGTTATTGGTGAGATGTCAAGATTAAATATAGACATTTTAGGTGTCAGTGAACTGAAATGGACTGGAATGGGCCACTTCACATCAGATGACCACCAGATCTACTACTGTGGACAAGAGGACCACAGAAGAAATGGAGTAGCCTTCATAATTAATAATAAAGTGGCTAAAGCAGTGCTTGGATACAATCCAAAAAACGATAGAATGATCTCAATTCGAATTCAGGGTAAGCCATTTAACATCACAGTGATCCAAATATACGCCCCAACCACAGATGCTGAAGAAGCAGAAGTAGATCCGTTCTATGAGGATCTGCAGCACCTACTAGATAATACACCAAAAAGAGATGTTATTTTCATTACAGGAGACTGGAATGCTAAGGTGGGTAGTCAGACGACACCTGGAATTACAGGCAAGCATGGTCTGGGAGAACAAAATGAAGCAGGACATAGGCTGATAGAATTTTGCCAAGACAACTCACTGTGCATAACAAACACTCTCTTCCAACAACCTAAAAGACGACTTTATACATGGACTTCACCAGATGGTCGACACCGAAATCAGATTGACTACATCCTTTGCAGCCAAAGGTGGCGGACATCTATACAGTCGGTAAAAACAAGACCTGGAGCTGACTGTAGTTCAGATCACGAACTTCTTATTGCAAAATTTAGAATCAGACTAAAGAGAATAGGGAAGGCCCACAGATCAGTTAGATATGAGCTCACTAATATTCCTAAGGAATATGCAGTGGAGGTGAAGAATAGATTTAAGGGACTAGATTTAGTAGATAGGGTCCCGGAAGAACTATGGACAGAAGTTCGCAACATTGTTCAGGAGGCGGCAACAAAAAACGTCCCAAAGAAAAAGAAAACCAAGAAGGCAAGATGGCTGTCTGCTGAGACACTGGAAGTAGCCCAAGAAAGAAGGAAAGCAAAAGGCAACAGTGATAGGGGGAGATATGCCCAATTAAATGCAAAATTCCAGAGGTTAGCCAGAAGAGATAAGGAATTATTTTTAAACAAGCAATGTGCGGAAGTGGAAGAAGACAATAGAATAGGAAGGACAAGAGACCTCTTCCAGAAAATTAGAAACATCGGAGGTAAATTCCAGGCAAAAATGGGTATGATCAAAAACAAAGATGGTAAGGACCTAACAGAAGCAGAAGAGATCAAGAAAAGGTGGCAAGAATATACGGAAGATCTGTATAGGAAAGATAATAATATTGGAGATAGCTTTGACGGTGTGGTCAGTGAGTTAGAGCCAGACATCCTGAAGAGTGAGGTTGAATGGGCCTTAAGAAGCATTGCTAATAACAAGGCAGCAGGAGATGATGGTATCCCAGCTGAACTGTTTAAAATCTTGCAAGATGATGCTGTCAAGGTGATGCATGCCATATGCCAGTAAATTTGGAAAACACAAGAATGGCCATCAGATTGGAAAAAATCAACTTATATCCCCATACCAAAAAAGGGAAGCACTAAAGAATGTTCAAACTATCGAACAGTGGCACTTATTTCACATGCCAGTAAGGTAATGCTCAAGATCTTGCAAGGTAGACTCCAGCAATTCATGGAGCGAGAATTGCCAGATGTACAAGCTGGGTTTAGAAAAGGCAGAGGAACTAGAGACCAAATTGCCAATATCCGCTGGATAATGGAGAAAGCCATGGAGTTTCAGAAAAACATATATTTTTGTTTTATTGACTATTCTAAAGCCTTTGACTGTGTGGATCATAACAAATTGTGGCAAGTTCTTGGTGGTATGGAGATACCAAGTCATCTTGTCTGCCTCCTGAGGAATCTGTATAACGACCAAGTAGCAACGGTAAGAACAGAGCACGGAACAACGGACTGGTTTAAGATTGGGAAAGGAGTACAGCAGGGCTGTATACTCTCACCCTACCTATTCAACCTGTACGCAGAACACATCATGCGACGTGCTGGGCTTGAGGAATCCAAGGCTGGAGTTAAAATCGCTGGAAGAAACATTAACAATCTTAGATATGCAGATGATACCACTTTGATGGCTGAAAGTGAGGAGGAGTTGAGGAGCCTTATGACGAAGGTGAAAGAAGAAAGTGCAAAAGCTGGGTTGCAGTTAAACCTCAAGAAAACCAAGATTATGGCAACCAGCTTGATTGATAACTGGCAAATAGAGGGAGAAAAAGTGGAGGCAGTGACAGACTTTGTATTTCTAGGCGCAAAGATTACTGCAGATGCTGACTGCAGCCAGGAAATCAGAAGACGTCTACTTCTTGGGAGGAGAGCAATGGCAAATCTTGATAAAATAGTTAAGAGCAGAGACATCACACTGACAACAAAGGTCCGCATAGTTAAAGCAATGGTATTCCCTGTAGTAACCTATGGCTGTGAGAGCTGGACCATAAGGAAGGCTGAGCGAAGGAAGATAGATGCTTTTGAACTGTGGTGTTGGAGGAAAATTCTGAGAGTGCCTTGGACTGCAAGAAGATCAAACCAGTCCATACTCCAGGAAATAAAGCCAGACTGCTCACTTGAGGGAATGATATTAATGGCAAAACTGAAGTAATTTGGCCACATAATGAGAAGACAGGATACCCTGGAGAAGAAGCTGATGCTAGGGAAAGTGGAAGGCAAAAGGAAGAGGGGCCGACCAAGGGCAAGATGGATGGATGATATTCTGGAGGTGACGGACTCAACCATGGGGGAGCTGGGGATGGTGACGGCCGACAGGAAGCTCTGGCGTGGGCTGGTCCATGAAGTCACGAAGAGCCGGAAGCGACTGAACGAATAAACAACAACAAAAGTCTGCTGGAATCTCCTCCCTCATCCAGATTTTTTCGATGAGCTTATGAAGTTGTTGTGTAAGTTCAGGCCCGCCTTCTTTAAAGACTTCAGCAGGAATCCCATCAGGTCCACTAGCTTTGTTATTTTTCATTTGTTTAGTGGCTTTACTGACTTCCTCCAAACTAGGGGGTACTGCAAGCTCATCTCTTATTTGTCATGTTAAACTTGGTTTTTATAATATAAATACAATAAAATCCAAGTGGCAGATGGTTCTTACAGTGACGCTAAAAATATTTAAAAATTTTAAAATATTTAAGGCGGCTCTAAGAAATCAGCCATCCCCAAGCATGACCACTTTCCTTCGTGCCCCAGGCGAAATCACAGAGCCAAGTTTTTTATTTTTTCCTGAAGTCCTGGAGTGAAGGGGCCTGTCTTATCTCTGGAGGGAGGGTGTTCCATAGGGCAGGCGCTGCTGCAGATTATGTGCTTTAGTGATTGATTTCTCAGAGATACCAGCCTTTTCTATCTTTACTAGAAATTCTCCTTGCATATACTGTCCTTGCATTTTTGTTATATTGAAACACCAGCGTCTTTGTTAGGACAAAAACTAGAGTAGGGTGGTAGGGCAACTATACTCTATTATCTCAGGCGTTTCAAACCTAGTAGAGTTACTCTCCAGCCTGTCACCATTTTTTGCTGCCCCAAGTCCCTACTGCATCAAGGTTGCCCTGCAGTTGAGTTGGAGTTGTCATGATTGTGGAGAGGCCTGTAGCCTTCTGGCCCAGGCAGAGATTATCAACTTGTGGTAGCTGGTGTTACTGTCAAGTCAGGCAGGCCTCATACAGTAAGCACCCTAGATCTTGTTAAGCTGTAGGTGTTAAGTTGAAAGCTACAGAGGAGGCCCATGCTAATTTTTTTCAGCAGTTTATTTACTAAGCTGGACCCAAACAATTTTCACATGAAGTGTTTTTAAATGAAATCTTACGAGGACTGTGCAGAAAAGACTCTACTAGGTCATGTGATATTTTATCTAGGCTTGGAACAGTATAATTTTCTATTTTTACCTTGAGAAAATGGAATTCTGTCGTGTCCCTCAGCACAGTTTAATTTTTTTTTAAACTTTAAACTTTAATTTTTTAAAAAATAACTTTTATTAAAAGTTTTGAATAAAACAATAAAAGATAGTACAAACTAAAAGGAAAAAAAGAGAAGAAATGCAAGAAAAAAAGAAAAAATGTGTAAAAAGGAACCACCCCTCCCTCCCTAAGAAAGCGACTTTCTACCCTCATCATGGCAAGTATAAAGAATTCCCTGATCTCTTCACCTCCTTGTAGCTAACAAATATAAAACTCTTCATCCCATAACCCATTTCTTAACAATAGGCAAATCAAGTAAGTAACATCTTCATCTAGTTACCAGCAAAAAATCCAAACAAAGTTCTAAGATTTTAACAGTAATTAACATATATAAAACTCAACATTCCGCACCTCAACACTTAACTATAATAAAATCCCATTTAAAAGGCATAAAATGGTCCCTATATCCTAATATAAACGAAATAAAAAAACCAAGTTTAACATGACAATGAGAGACCATTTCTCCTTTACAAAAGACAAGCTCCAATACACAACATTCCAAATAACTTGTCCCATTCAGATACACATTCCATATCTCCACTTTAACCTATAAGCACATCCACATTTCAAGAATATAAAGTAATCCCAGTATTGTAATATAAACAAAAGACTAAAATTTAACATATCAAAGAGAAATAATTTCTCCTTTAAAAAGACAAATTCTCCAAACTTCTTTACTTTGAATAAAGAGAAACAGTTAAATGCAAAGCCAGCTGAGGTACTATAAAAATAGGATTACATAATGTAGCTATAGGGGGAAAAACTTTTACATCATATTAAATGTAAGCAAATCCAGTACACCACATTTTTCTAAATTAACATATCTATAAATACAGAAAGAACCACCCAGAATAACAGCATATCCCATTTTATCCCTGGTCGAATAAACCAACTTTGTAGTCTTTTTTCTTCTATACAGGGCAGTCTTTCTCTGTAATCCATTCGGATGATTGTTGATCCTTGTTACAAATTTCTTTAGCACTTTAAACAGTCTCTTTTGTAAATCCAACAAAAGGAAATTATTTCAATTGTTCTTTGGGATTATTACTTTTATTTTCTTCTTGATTTTTAAAACCTCATCCAGTTTTCTTTCTATATCTGGTGACAGATTCTTATTCAGAGTCTCGTTCACATTTTCCTCAAGTACAATTTTTCTGCATATCGTTCTGTAACATCTTCGTCTGGGAACAAACTGTTCTCAAGAACACACAAAATAGCTGACATGAATGAATCAAATTCATGACACAGGTCTCTACACTGTTCTTCAAAGATGTCTCTAAATGCAATTATAAGTGGCTTGTCTTATAACTCCAATCTCAAAAACAACTTTTCTTTCTGACATACATTGATTTTTAAAAAAAAAAAATCCGAAGTCTTAATATTCAAAGTTCAAAACTCCAATGTTTTCTAAGCCCTTAAAATTTTCTGTAGCCAAAACTTTGTCTTACTTTTTGCTGTTTATTTTAAGTTCTTAAAGATTATAAAAATAGATCTTCATATTCTTATATTGAGGATTGAAAGCACTCACCCAGTATTTCCAGCCTTGTCACTCTGCAGGTGACTAACTTCTTTGAAACAGTTAATAGGCAATTTCCAAAAATAGTTAACAAGGAAAGTGCATGAACTTAGTGTCCTTTGCAGCTGGAGTAAATATGGCAAATTCCACCGTCTCCCGGTTATCCCCTCCACCCAAGATCACTGTCTTGTGGTCTCTTCGTGAAGAAGAGGAACAACTGTAAGGAGATCTCGCATCTCTCTCTTTGATCCAGAGAGGATTGTAGGAACCGATGTGCTTTGGCTCCCTTAGAAAATGCTGCAAACATCAGTCCGCCATCTTCCCCTGGAAGCACCACTGTGAGAACTTTAAGAATGGCTGTCATGAGGACAAAGATTTATTTGTTTGTTTGTTTGTTTGTTTATCGAATTTATCACCGCCCATCTCTACAACAGTAGACTCTGGGCGGTTTACAACAATATCATAAAAACAATTAAAACCTATAGAACTAAAATCCACTATAATAATAAATAGAAAAGTCCAAAGATGGTAAGTTCTTAAAAGGAGGATATTACTAAGCCAACCACCCCCAGG
The DNA here is from genome assembly GCA_023362775.1 of Charina bottae. Taxonomy (NCBI): domain Eukaryota; kingdom Metazoa; phylum Chordata; class Lepidosauria; order Squamata; family Charinaidae; genus Charina; species Charina bottae. The sequence continues at coordinate 4,456,793 of JALMGJ010000039.1, forward strand.
AGGAACTATTATTTGTTCGTTCCAAGCAAGGCGGCAGAACCAGGTCTTTAAAGACTTCCTGAAGGCCAGGAGCGAGGGCGCCCGTCTCACCTCTGGGGGCAAGATATTCCACAGGGCGGGTGCTATCGCAGAGAAGGCACGCCTCCTGGACCCCGCTAGATGGAATTCTTTTATTGATGGGATCCGAAGCATGCCGTCCCTGCATGATCCAGTGGGGCGGGTGGATATGATCGGGATAAGACGGTCCCTCAGGTACCCTGGTCCCATGCCATTTATATGGATGTATGCCTATGGATTCTCTGTTTAAGATGCTGTTTCCATTATGAGGGTTAAGGTTTATCAAGACATCCGGAGGATTTACTGGTACAGCAGTATTGGAAGGAACAGGGCTCTCTGTGTTGTCAGCTCAGCCACCTGTTTACTGGATCCGGGTCCCTCCAGATCCGGTCATGAAAGCGGCCAGGGAGGTGACTGCGGTTGGGTCCATGCTGTTGTGTCAGCCTCTCTGATGGAAGTGGTGGTGCCCCCAGCCTTGAAAGAGATGGTGGTGTGCCCTCACTTCAAGAGGCTGTCCTTGGACCCGACGGTCTTTGATAACTATCAACCAGTCTCCAACCTTCCCTTTCTGGGGAAGGTTGTTGAGAAAGTAGTCAGTCTGCAGCTGATGAGAACCCTGGAGGAAACAGATTATCTAGACCATAGCTTTCCAAACTGTGTGTCGCGACACTTTAGTGTGTCGCAAAAACAGTTTAGTGTGTCGCGAAACAACCTGGAAGCGGCGGCGGTGGTGGCGCGCCATCATCGCTTCCACGTTTTAGCGAGGCTTCTGCCGCCGCCGCCGCCACCATGCACCCCACCGCCACGCACCCCACCGCACCACCGTGCATGCCACGCCGCCATGCACACCCCCGCCGCCGCGCGCGCCCCCGCCGCTGCCGCCGTTGGTGTGTCGCCAACGGCAGCAGTTTGGAAAGCACTGATCTAGACCCATTTCAGGCTGGGATTTAGTACTGAGACAGCTTTGGTCGCACTTGTTAATGACCTGTGGCGGAGCTGGGATGGTAATGGTGCATCCATCCTTGTGCTCCTTGATCTCTCGGCAGCTTTTGATACTGTCAACCATGGTATCTTCTGAGCCAGCTCTGCGGGTTGGGAATTGGGGGCACTGTTTTATGGTGGTTCTCTTCCTTTCTCCAGGGCTGGTTTCAGTCAGTGTTGGTAGGTGGGGAGTAATAGTTCTCCAGGCCCTTACTTTGTGGGGTCCTGCAGGATTCTGTTCTCTCTCCCCTGCTTTTCACATCTACATGAAACTAGTGGGTGAGATCATTTACCAATTTGAGGTATGCTGATGATACCCAATTATATCTTTCAACTCCAGGCCAACCAAGTGGGGCTGTCAAGGTTCTGTCCCAGTGCCTGGAGACTGTTCAGGTTTGGATGGGGAGGAACTGTCTCTTTGTACCAAGACTGAGTGGCTGTGGGTATTTGGACTGCCCAGATCTAGGATATTTCATCATTGACCTTGGATGGGGTGGCACGTCCCCATTCAAGGGTGGTGTGCAATTTGGGGGTCTTCCTGGATTACTGTTCCTGCTTGATGAGCAAGAGGCAGCTGTGGCCAGGAAGGCCTTTGCACTGCTTCATCTGGTGTGACAGTTGCGCCCTTCCCGAGATGGGGGGGGGGGGCTTCAGACAGTCATTCATGCCTTGGTCACCTCACGGTTTCACTACTGCAACATGCTCTACATGGGGTTTATTTATTTATTTATTTATTAGTATGTCAACTTGTATTACCGCTCCATCTCCCCCAAGGGGGACTCTGGGTTGCCCTGGAAGACCACCTGGAAGCTTCAGCTGGTTCAGAATGCAGCCTGTCTCCCATAGCATCTGCCTAGCCGATCTGATCTGGCAGGGTTGGTGCACCCTGGGTTCCTGCAATTAAACAATGCCAACTTTAGGGACCCCGGAAGTGTGCCTTCTCTGCAGTAGCGCCTGTCCTCTGGAATGAGGGCTCCAAGATTCGAATGGCCCCCACCCTACTGGTGTTTCAAAAGGCCCTGAAGACCTGGCTCTTCACCCAGGCCTTTGGCAAGTGGGATTGAAGCCCCCTTTTCTTTGTTCCCATCCAGGTTTGTTGTCTCTTCCATCTTTGCTCTTTTTTGCTTCGTGTTGTTTCCTTGTTTTTAATGTTTTTAACAATTTGTAAACTGCCCAGAGTTGCTAGGAGTTGGGTAGTATATTAACTAATTAATTAATTGAGTAATTTTTAAAAAGTATTCTGCATATTCATTGGCTCAATATAAGAGGAACTAGGGACGTTTATTTACTTGTTTTTGTGACTTGTTTTTGCACAAAGTTCAGAGTAGTCTTTTGGCCTCCTTGTCTTGCTTATGGATTGTTGCAGAGCCATGCGGTAGTGACGTTTCATCCAATGAATGTCCTAGCTCATTAGTTATTGAAGTGAAATGGTGGCTATCCTAAGATACCCCGGTTGTTTATACCTGATCAGGGGACTCTCTGTATATAGGAGTATTTAGTTTTATAGATAAAAGTGGAGATACATTTTTCTTATGCTTAGAAACGTGAAGTGATACTTTCCTGCTTTGATGCACCAAGTACATCTCCTCTCCCATCTTGTGCTTTAAAACCTCCTGTGTCAACTAATCTGTAATCGTTGAAGTCGCTGAACTCATTCTGCTGTCATGTTCCCTGAAAAGTAACTTTGTATCACTTTTGGTAGAAGAGAGAGTAAATGAATTGAGAGTAGTTGTGGAAAACATTTTCAGCTCCGTAAAAAAAAATGTAAAGGGATCAGTTTGTTCCATTTCTTTTTGTGGTTTTTATTTCCCAGAATTTCAGCTATGCTCTGAAAAATGCATTAACTTATTTTTTTTTCCACAGAAACATATTTTCATTTCACTGAGCTCATTGGACACAAATATCAGAATAAAAACTGCACACAGAAATGAGCAGTTCCTCCCTCACTGCTTCCGTTACTGCTATTAAAGTTTTATATAATCCTATTCCTAGTTCCCTTCTCAGTTTCATGATTACTCTTTTAGGTGGCCATCTCAGTATCACGTTCCTTGGTGGAAGAGTGATAACCCTTTCATTAAATTTGGTGTGTAGCCCAAATATATAATGTAGCCATCCTAACTTGGTGCCCTGATGGCTACAATTGCCATAATCCCTGTCCAGTTTATGGAATTGAGGCCAACACATCTGGAGGGCACCCAGTCAGAGGAAGGCTGCTGTGATGTTGATTCAGAAGTAAATTCCATTGTCAGATTTGCTCCTAAAACAGTGATTAAAGAATGCTCCACAAAATAATCCGAACAGCACTAGACAGCAGTGACTAGAAGCAGCCACACTGGAGGAAGGAAAGGAATTGGCAGAATGGGAAGCAAATTTCATCCCAGTACAGTTTTCTGCTGATACATGGATGGGTTGGTTGCATTAGTACTTGGTAGTTGGGAAGATCCTTAATCTCAGTACTAAGTACTATAAAAGGTAAAGGTTCCCCCGCACAGTCGTGTCCGACTCTAGGGGCCGGTGCTATACTGGACACTAAAATGACATGATCTCAACCTAGTGGAGTTCTAATCTAACCAGGAAGAACAAGATGAAGGGCAGAAAATGGGTTGTGAATCAACTATTAGCAAATTCTTTAGGGAGGGAATATTAACTAAGATCAAAAGAATTCAGAAAAAAACCATAACACTAAGGTGTTTTATATTGTATTTAAGAAAATGTTTAGTGTGTTTCACTAAAAAATAACTTAATAAAAGCCAAGCAGAAGCTGTATGCCTGAGGGGATCTTTCTGAGGTTTGTGGGGGAGGGGGTTAGGGGGCAGGGAAGGCCAACAGTACTCAGTGTTTCCTTTTCCTTTGCCCATTTCAGATTTGTGCCATCATTGGTGGAACGTTCACTGTGGCTGGGATTCTTGACTCCTGCATTTTTACAGCCTCTGAAGCCTGGAAAAAGATCCAACTAGGAAAGATGCAGTAACAAAAGAATCTTCACCCTAGTCTTGTGAGAAGAAGCAAAGAAGGAAAAGCCCACAGCTATCCATTTTTCTTCATATCATTTCAGTTGACATATGTCACACAAGCTGTTGGAAACATTATAAGGGAGCCGAAAAAAAATAAACAACCCTCCGCCCAACAAACCAGAGTCTTTGAAAGTTAGCAACATTTGCAAGGGAATGTGGTTTTATACGTACCATTCTCATTCAATTTTTTTGAGGTTTGTTATCTTTTATTTTTTAAAACTAGATCTGACGGATCTAATTGGTTTAATTATGTTTTAAAGTCTCAGAAGGTGACTTCAGGGCAGCATTTTAGTTATGTAAATCAGATTTTATCCAAGAATTATGGAACTCAACAATCATACTGATTTTACTGAATAGTAGTACTGATTTTAATAACATTTTGGCTTTAAAAATAACCTAGGCCAGTTATTCAGAACAAAATCTGTTGATCTTTTTGCATTATATATTTTCCAGATGAGTAGAAACATAGGATATATGGTCTAGTTATCTTTTTGGCAGGCTGAGAAACTCTTCCTGGGTGACCATTTAAAACATTTACTCTTCCCAGGATTCTCCAGCACAGTTAGCAGAAAGACAACTGTCTTTCTTTTATTCTTCTGGAATGTTAAAATATTTTTACTTATTTCCAACAACATTTGATCAGTGATACAGGTGACATAAAATAATAGAAACAATTAGAAAAAATGAAGGAATATAAATAAGCCTCATTTGTAAATAAAGCAGATTATATATTTCTGTATTTGTGAGGCTTTCTCTTACTTTTTGAAACACAGAACATTCAGCTGTCTAGGTCAAAATTTTTAATTTAAAGGAGGAGCGGGGGAGATAATACTTGGTCAGTACTCAAATTGGGTAGAAGAGCAATATGTTAAAATAGAGGCAACGTCTTCCATAAATACTGGAAACACAGAAAGTAGCCCTTATCTTGGGGAAGTCAAGTCATTGCATAATAACTTGCTCATCTTTAAAATGTTAATTTGTGAGCATTTGCCAAATTGACAACCTTAAAGGCAAGCACCTACTTTGCTGATTCTTAAGAGAGAGGTACCACACTGTATATAAAAAAACACATTTTCTATGTGAACATTTTCTCCATATGTGTTCTAAGTATAAAATAATAGTTTGTTCCATTCTGCAAGTGAATGTGGGGACAAGGTGATAAGGCAAAAATAATGTGAGTTAATAGTTTTTGATATGGTATTGACATTGGTTCATAGGGACCTTCAATAAAACCCACTGATTTTCATAGACAACGAATCTTTTGATATATGGCCTGTTATAATTTTGGCATGCTTTGTACATTTTATATCACCTAAGATGGATACAAATGGTGTGTTCTCTAGCTTTGCTGTACCTTTAAAAGAAACAGTAAGATTTCTGACATTACTGTTTGGAAACTGTCATTATTTTGCTGTCAGAATGACGTGTGGTCTTTTAAGGGTGACCGTTTTAGAATTTGAAAGTGTCAAATCAATATGCTGTGATTAAATCGGTCCAGAAGTACTTTATATGTTGTTCTATGCTTCTTTTCTTGGAAGTAAATCCCATTAAGTTCAGGGGGACCCACTTGTAGACATACATGCTCCTTCAATTTGCCCAACATGTCTATTTTTACTTCGTTGTTGGTGTAGAGAAGATATTAATTTTTCTTGTCTTAAAATTCTTGATTTTTTTTTTACCATCCTTTTCTTTCCTGAAGTAAAATATATTTAGAATTTCCCACTATTTTTCTTAAGAAATGATTATTATCTTGGTGGATCTTGTACTATTTGGATGGATTTTATACATTTTTTTAATTTGTAAAAATCAAGCTGAAAACAATACACGTGTATTCATTTCTGATTGCCTGTGCCTTTCTCCCACGGAAATGAAGATGGGTCCTTTTGAGGTGGAAGGTTTTGTCTCTTGCAGTGTTGTGTTTTGCATCAGATTTTGTTCTTAGTTATCATTAAGAAAAAGATAATGCAAGATGATGCTAAATCAACATATGAAGAGTATTGGCTTAATGAGTTAAGTAAAAATATTTAAACAGCTCCTAATACCTTTAAGAAGAAGCCCTGCTTAAAGCTGATACCTCTTTTTTGCTAGATTTCAGGAAAGCTTTATTTTATTTATTTATTTATTTATTTATTATTTCAATTTATTCCCCGCCCATCTCCCTTGCAAGGAAGGGAGTATTTTGAACTCATCCACTGATGTGATCTAGTCTAATAATATGTCCATTAGAGTAGCAGTGAGTTTTAGATTTCTATCATTTCCCTATATTGGAGAACAATGTGTATTCCAATGCTAATTCTGCAGGAAGAATATTAGTTACATGTTGTGGGTTTTTTTAAATACCACTGCTAAGTCAATAGAAGTGAGTTGTTCCGTGTAGGATGCCTTTACTCTTCTAAGGGGAACTACTGTACCATCAACACTCCCAGTTTCATGTGGTAAAGCACAGCTTTCCAAACTGTGTGTTGTGACACTTTAGTGTGTCGCAACACACAGTCTGGTGTGTCACCACACAACCCGGCAGCGGCAGCGGTGGTGTGCATGGCGATGGCGGCAGCGGTGTGCCATCAGCGCTTCCACGTTTTAGCAGAGGCCGCTGCTGCACGCACCCCTGCGCCCCCCGCACCGCCGCCGTGCGCGCCACCGCCACTGCCGCATTGGTGTGTCGCCAACGGCGGCACTTTGGGAAGCACTGTGGTAAAGTCTCAGTCAATCACCTCCCTTTTCACTTGCTCTTGGTTAAAATCTGCATGAAAATGCAGGTGAGCTCTACCTAGGAATCTGGCAGGAACTCATGCCAATTCTGCACAATAGTAATCAATCATACATTTGTAGTCCCATCAATGCAGCTTGCCTCCTTGGATCCACCTTAGAAAATACGAGCCAATTCAAATGCATGGAACCTTTTTGTTGTTTATTCAGTCGCTTCCGACTCTTCGTGACTTCGTGGACCAGCCCACGCCAGAGCTTCCTGTCGGCCGTTGCCAGCCCCAGCTCCCCTAAGGTCGAGTCAGTCACTTCCAGAATATCATCCATCCATCTTGCCCTTGATCGGCCCCTCTTCCTTTGGCCTTCCACTTTCCCTAGCATCAGCATCTTCTCCAGGGTATCCTGTCTTCTCATTACGTGGCCAAAGTTACTTCAGTTTTGCCTTTAATATCATTCCCTCAAGTGAGCAGTCTGGCTTTATTTCCTGGAGTACGGACTGGTTTGATCTTCTTACAGTCCAAGGTACTCAGAATTTACCTCCAAGGCCACATGGAACCTTTTAAACATGCCTTATTGTAGCTTGAGAGGGATCGTTCGCAGCGGTGAAAAGAAAAGAGTTGTTTCTTTAGTCTTGCTGCAGTCTTTTCCGTCCCGTCACCACCATTACTCCGCGCGCGCCCACACACAAAGCTCGTGTAAGAAATTGTCCTGAAAGCCTGATTTCTGAGTGAGGGGAAGGTTGAAACGGGGGGGGTGGGTAGCCACGAGAGAGAGAGAAAATGGGCGACGAAAGAATGGAATGTGAGTGAAAGAGAGCTTGAGTTGAATGGACTAATAAATAGAATGAAGGTTTTGCGAATGGAAAGAGAAACAATGAACGGATGAATGTGATATGAGCCTGAATAGAGAACGCGGCATTAGAAAAAGAAAATGGGTCGATAATGCACGAATTGGGATGCACAACCCCACTTGCTCTTGTTTTCTTGGACGGACGCGAGGTGGCGCTGACGATCATCACTCAAATAGCCTAAGAGGAGGCAATTCTCGCGAGATTTCGTGAGGAAATCTCACTAGAACCGGCGGAAGTAGGACCAAGCTCTTTCCGGGCGGCCATAGCCGAGTACGCTGGAGGTAAGGAGTACAGAGAGGTGTGGATTTTTGTAATCTGTTGCCATCCGTTCGTTGGTGGTAGATCCTCTGTTGCGAGTTGTGAGGAAATACAAAAAGTGGATAGTCCTTCGTTGCAGCTCTTGTATTTTAAGCAGTAGAGACTTCAGAATGTCATTTCCACGGCGGTTCCGCCGTCCGCCGATCTCCCCTCTCTCTTAGGGGCCTGCTAATGTCTGGTGGGCCCCGTAAACTGCTCCCTGGTAGAGGTGCTGTCCTTGACAGGGGATGTCGCCTTCAAGCTGCTGCTAGTGTCATATTTGAATGACGGCGTAGAGTTAAGGGCTGTTGTTCAGTCTCAGCAAGGTGATAGATTAGAACAGTAGCAGTTCAAATCGGTTCTGAGGTGGCTTGCCTTTTTTCGCTTTAAGTGCAGTTTTTCATTTCGATACTCATGTCCCCCGGGGTTGATGCTGGGGAAATGAGCTTTTTTTAAAATTCGTCTGCTACTCGTCCTAATCAAAGTGTTAAAATTATTTATTTGGGGATGGTTATGACTGCTGCGGTATTTCTATAAGTTAATAATCTTATATAAGCTTGCAAAAAAATAAGATATACTGAACATAGTGAAATTTCTGAATCCATCTGTTTAGTTTTTTTTCCAAAGTTTGATCGATGTTATATTCCTGTTTTCAGGTTAATAACTCTGAACTTTTTATTTACTTTAAGAGATATAATGGCAAATATACATATAGGAGTAAGGCTGTTTACGGTAGGTAGAATAATAGTCTAGCAAAGTCAGTAAGCTTTTACATGAATTTATCGGTTACATTGGTATTTAGAAATATAGTACTGAAGATTGATAACCTCAGACCTATATAGAGAGCATTTTATAGGACATTGTTAAAGCAGGAAATAAATAAATTTTGATACATTTTATAAACTTGGCATTCAGTTGTCATATCCCCACCCAAATATCCAAAATGCAAAAGCACCTTCGAGTTCCCATATGTATAGGTGATGTTATCTACACATTCTGACAATAACATACTCTTGGGTTAGAAAATACTACTATTATATCTGCACAAACTCCAGTTATTATTGCAGTTACTTAATAAATATTTTCAGATTGCAATCTTAATATATTTCTCAATGAATATTTAGTTCTATAACGTGTATTTTCTCCAGTCAAAATGAAGTTCAATCCATTTGTGACTTCGGATCGCAGCAAGAATCGTAAACGGCACTTCAATGCTCCATCTCACATTCGGAGGAAGATCATGTCTTCACCCCTCTCCAAAGAATTGAGGCAGAAGTACAATGTTCGCTCTATGCCCATCCGAAAGGATGATGAAGTTCAAGTATGTGAAGCTATCCGTTTCTTCTATGAATAGTAATGAAATCCATAACCAATTAAAATAATACAATACCAGTGGGGAAAAATGCACTACATAACAATTCCATAAAACGCACAAGTAAATTGGGCTCCCCTAACAGTTGGGGAAGAGCCAGGTTTTAACAGCCTTCTGGGAGGCTAAGAGGGTTGGGGCTATCTGAATCTCTGGGAGGTTGTTCCATAGGGCAGGTACTGCAGCAGAGAAGGCATTACAAACTCATTTATGGTGAGTTCATTACAGCAGAGTCCCTGAGTTAAAACCTTTCTTCACGGGTTTCTTGTCACTTGGGTTAACTTGCTGTTTATGAGATAGACAGCCAGTGGACTCAACATCTGTCTCTTGATTGTTTATATCTACTCTCTCTTCCATTCCTTTCCCAGCCTCCCCACAATCTCTCACAGGCATAACTGCTTTAAGGAACAGTAAACTGGTGATACATTTGCTCCCTCTAAAGTACATTCTTGCCTTCAAATCTGCAGTGCTACGCAACTTCACAACTGCTACTACTGTATTACTATATCATGAGTGTATGAAATCCTTTTATGATGCATTCACAGATCATCATCCTTAAGCTTACACTTCCTAATACTAAAATACCTTAATATTGTAAGAATTATATTAAAATGTAATATTATTTTAAAGGATAACAGAGATATCTTTATTTCTAGGTGGTTCGGGGCCATTATAAAGGACAGCAGGTTGGCAAGGTAGTCCAGGTATATAGAAAGAAGTATGTTATCTACATTGAGCGTGTACAGCGTGAGAAAGCTAATGGCACAACTGTACATGTGGGCATTCACCCTAGCAAGGTGAGTTTTAATCAGATGAGTATTTACACACACACACACACACACTTTATATAGTGGTAATTATTAATTTCAAAAAAGAATTAATGAAACGGAAAGTTGTACAGAGGCATCATAAACTGTAATACGGGCTTGTTTAATGTATTGAATCAGGCAAAGCAGATACAGTTTGGGGCAAAAATTAACTTTAGCAGACTTTGTATAAACATTGATTGTGTGAGGCAGAGAGCAGGTGGAAGAGGAACAATATCATTGGTTTGGATCATTGTTTACTTCCCAGAGGTTATTTTGATTACCAGTCTCTAAGAAATGGCTTGTACAAATATAATAGATTTTAAGGTTAAGTTGCTATATTTAAAAAGCATATTCTAGGCAAAGGCCTTTTTTGTTGGTGAGAAATACTACTACCATTGACTAAACGTTCACTTACTGGGCAATCTCTGTTAATAGAAAAAGTATAGATTAGCCTTCCCCTATATTTTCAGCAATGGTTTTCTTCTGGCTGGGAATTCTGGGGTTTTGAAGTTCATTAAAGTTGACCTCAGTTAAGCAAGTCCTGGGTAGTACTTGGATGATAGACCGTTAAGAAAGCCCAGGGGCGTTGGTTAGACCTAGAAGTTGAAAAAACATTCCAGAAGAAGGCAATGACAAACCAGTTCTGTACTGTTGCCACGACATGTCTGTGAAGTCACCAGGAATTGAGATTTCCTCCAAAGGGGGTTTACATTTTATCTCTTCGGCTTTCTCTTTTTTCATGTTGAATACATTTAGAAGAACATGATAATGTGTATTCTTGATGCTAATTCATTAGGAACATGTGTTATTCCTAGAGAATGTAATTGGTAAGAATCAAGTAAGATGAGATTATATCCAAGGAAGCAAGTAGAATTTCCATTAGAGTAACTAACTGTCTAACGTTCTGTCTCTGCATGATAGAATGCGTCTTGATGCTTGTGTGGATGAGAAAAGGCAGCAAGAATACATTTCTTGCTAATTTATTTCTGTTTATTGAAGTTATAGTGCCGCCATTGCACAGATACATTTTTAACCAAAGCATTATATTTCTAAATGATTCTAGATCTGTAAACTAATGTCATCTGATTCAAATCCCATGGTAAGAAACTGAACACATGATTCAAACAACAGCAAGAGAGTAACAGTTAATAGGCTATCTTACCAAGAAAGTCAGTATTTTTGGTGTTAGTTTTGTGATAAAATAGGAAGAGTAGGAACAATAAATTTCCATCAGTGTTCTAGGAACTGCACAAGCCTAACCTTTTAAAAATTGCTGAATTCTAAAAATGTTAGCATTTTTTAAATATAAAGTAGTTTTGACTTACCTGTTTAAGGGAACTGTTAGTTTAGATGGTTTGTGTTATTTTGAATATTTTTTTATTGTTACTGCTTTTTTCTTTTTTGACTTCCTTGGGAATATTACTTTATAATGAAGATTTGGGATAAATGTCTTACTTATGTGGACATCAGATGTTGAAAATGATTGTTCCCTACATTCCTTTAGGAATTCATAATTGAGAGATTTGTTAGTTCCAGACTATAACACGCTCAAGATTGTGCAAAAGGAATAATATATTATTGTCTTTTATGTGACAGATTTTTGGGGGTTCATTATTTCCATATTTTGTTCCTTGTCTAAATATTGATCCACTTCTGCATTTCACTTAGTTTAGCTTTCCATCAAGTGCATTATTTTCAGTTCTTAGAAACTCAGCCAGGTGTGCCTCCTCAGCAGCAGGAGGAAGACGGCGGGGGGGTGGCATGGGCAGGCGGCAGTGGAGGGCCGGGCAGCCAAAAGGGCAGAGATGGGGATAAGCAGGTGGGGAGAGTTGAGATGAGAGTGGCAGAGCAGGAGAAGCATGAGGTCGTCACCTAACGACTGAAACAGGAACTGCAACAGGAACTGCCGTCACTTAAGCAGTGCAGTCACGTGATGTTTCACCTAATGATCGCTTTGCTTAGCGATAGAAATTACAGTCCCAGTTAGGGTTGTTAAGCGAGGACTACCTGTAATGACTTGTATCTGTGATTATAAAGTATATGATTTTGAACTTCACTGTTTGCAGCTTTGATTTGCAATTTTATATATTTTCTTTTCAATTTTTATCTTGTTCAGGAAAAAAAAATCAGCTGTTTGTATTTTTAAAAATAAAGAATATTGTCTCTTACCAAACAGTGAGTTCATTTGAAATGACAAAATATTTAAATTAACATTGAGATAAGCACAGAGGAAAACAAGATGAGATTAATTCTCCTGGTTTCTTTATGCTAGTAATCTTGCATAATGCTTTTTAGAAGGATAGATAGTCTAGAACATGGGTGTCCAACCTTTTGGCTTCCCTGGGCCACATTGAATGAAGGGGAATTGTCTTGGGCCACACATAAAATATATAATATAGTTAATGTATATAAGTAATAAAACTTTGTTTATTTTTTAATATTTTTATTACAAAATTTAAAAAAAGAGGGCAACATAGTGGGATATTTGACCTTGTTTTTGTGAAACTAATGCATCAATGTCTGGTTCGATGAAAGTGGTTACAATTCTCTGAGTTCTCAAGGTGCTCGTCAGAAAATTTAATTCTAATTTTACTCTGTGTGCTTCATCCTTGAAAATAGTTGCTCACAAATGTACGTGCTGCCAAAAAGCGATGTCATGAATAAGGCGTGATTGTGAAGCGAGGGATATTTTTCTCTGGGAAGATAGGTCTTATAAAAGTCCAGTAGAGGGACATGATCAAATTTTTCTTTGAGTTGAATGTCTGATTACAACTCTGCATTCCATTTGAAAATTCGGAGGTAATGTAGTTATGTCGACTGAAAATTGAGTCGAAAATATACCAAAATATTGATTTTTCCAGAAATCTTAAAACCTGTTCTCAAATTCCTGTATCAAACCGAAAAGCAAGGCTGCATAGTTCTCGCTGTTCACAGGACTGTGTTTAGCCAACGTATAAAAATGTATAAAATTATTTTCCGTAACTTGAGTTTGCCATACTTGAAGTTTCATTTCAAATGCTGTTATGGTTTGAAACATTGCAGCGATAAGTTGGTTTTCACTTTGAAGGCGCATGTTTAACTCATTTAAATGAGCGGTCAAATCCACCAAAAATGCTAAATCTGTGAGCCATTTTTCATCTTCAAGTTCTGGCATAAATTTTCTTTTTGATTCCATAAACAACTTGATTTCATTTTGCAAATCATAAAATCTTTTCAGCATTTTACCGCAACTTAGCCACCTTACTTCACAAAAGTAAATGATGTCCCCATAATCAGCATCCATACTTTTAAGGAACTCCTGAAATTGGCGATGATTCAATCCCTTGGCCCTTATGAAATTCACTGCTTTGTTGACAATTTGCATGACATTATCCATTTTTAAAGCTTTCGCACATAAATTTTCTTGATGAAGAATGCAGTGATACTTCATCAAACGTGAGTTGCCGGCGGCACTTGCATCATCATCTACCAATTTTGTAAGTCGCTCACTTTTACCCACCATCACCGGAGCGCCATCAGTAGATATACCAGATATGTTGACAATGCTTAAAGAAAATCGCTTTAATGTCATTTTTACTGCTTCGTACAAATCAGGAGATTTAGTTGTGTCTTTTAATGGCACCAAAGAAGCCATTTCTTCAGTGACATATTCGCTATCAATACCTGTAATAAAAATGGCAAGTTGAGCCGTATCTGTAGCATCAGTACTTTCATCCATCACCAAAGCATAAAATTTGAAATTAGCAGCTTTACTCTTCAAACCTCTTTCGATAGATTTTCCTATTTCTTCAATTCACCTGGCTATAGTCTGGTGAGACAAACTGATTTTAGAAAAATTGCTTTTTTTATCAGGACAAATTATATCTGCCACGCTTTCCATACATTGCTTAATAAACTCACCATGGGTAAATGGTTTTGACTTTTGCAATCAGATTTGCTACCAAATAACTAGCTTTTATAATAAGAGTCCTTTTGAGTTGTGACTTCTTTAAAAAAAAAAATTGAGACACTTTTTTTCAGTTCCGCTAATTTGTCTTTACGACAAATTCCTTTATATGCTTCGAATTTGGCAGCATGTTTTTCCGTATAATGCCTTTTCAAATTGTAGTCTTTGAAAACTGACACATTTTCCCTACAAATTAAGCATAGTGCCTTAGTATTTGTCTCGACAAAAAAGTACTCATCTGTCCATTTTTCGTTGAATACTCTTCCTTCATCTGTGATTTTTCTTTTTTTTTCTTTTTCGGGTTCTGTTTTCTGTTGAAACGATGTTGAAGCTATGTTGGAATAAATTTATTTAGGAATAAATATTTTTTTAAAGAAATAACACAAGCCCATCATAAATTGTTAGGTAGGCAAATAAACAAAGCAAAGTTTAATAATCAAATAAGAAAACATACATGTTTACTTAATAATAACAATAAACGCCTGTTGTCACAGAACGCGTGTATGTAGGTTGAAATATATATAACGCCAAGTCGCCACAAGCTGACGTGTGTAGCAGGTGGCGGCGTTAGCACTGCACTGCCCCCTCCCCTACACAGTGTTCCGTTGTTTCTACCTATGCAGTCCGCGCTCGAGCACCGCGTGATTGAGTCACGAAAAAAATAGCAAAATAATGTTAAAAGTTTACGATTTTTGGGGGCCGCATTACTAGCTGTTCAGGACCGCGGGCTGGACATGCCTGGTCTAGAACATTTATTGATCACACAAGCATCACCTTGCTTGGTAATAGTTGTAATATTTTTGTAATAAGGAATTAGAAAATTAACTCTCCCAGTTTGCCTCTTCTAATGGTCAGCATTAAACCCCTCATTTTGCAATTTCCTTTTCTTTCATTTTCACCACACTTTCATAGATTTACCTAGTTTTAATAGGAAGAAAACAAAAAGAAAAGTGGCTATTAAACTAAAAGTTGTGCCAAGGTTGGATGGGTGCAGGGCATTGGCAGAGAAGGAATGTGCATGATGAGAAAATCCCAGAATTTTTCTACTCCACACAGCATGCCTGCCTGCCCCATCCAGCCTCTCTCATGTTCCTTTTGTCTTTCTGCTCCCACCTGATGTAACTGTCTACCTCTCCATCATGCACATTCCTTCTCTGCTCCACTTCTGGGGGTTTTATGGGCAAGTCCATTTAGTTCTCTTGCCAGCAATAGGGAAATGACTTGTCATTGACTTCTTTGGGAGTGTTTTCCCCCCCTACTTTCCTACTCCTAGTCTATAGCCCTGGTATTCCCTGGAGGTCTCCCAGCCAAGTGCTGATCAGGCCTAATCCTGCTTAGCTTCTGACCCCAGGCAAGATTGGCCAGTGCAGCCCCTTGCTGATAGGAAAGGGTTTTGCCTATCTCTAATTTGTGCTAGTTGTGAGGTGGTGGTTGAAATCTTGTATTGCACATTTTTCATGTGATATTTTCAATCCTGTGTTTCCTGCTTGGTAGTCCGTAATAGTAAGCTACTGTTGTCATAAGAAGCCAAGATTTTTTTTCAGAACTGATTTATTGAAACTGAACAAGTGGTTGGACCTGATAGCTCTTGATTGCACCTTGCACCTTACATCATCAGGTGGTTAAACAACATCAACGGCTTGTGTAGAATTCAATCCAAACCCAATTCCCTGGTCCAGCAGTCTTTTGACAAGCCAGAACCAACTTCTGAGGCAGGCTGTAATGCGGGGCCTAACTGCAACATTTTTAAAAATGGGCAACAAGTCGGTGCTATGCTCAAATAACTTACATAGTGAATCATTCATACTGAGATGCCTTGGAAGACTTAAGAAAAAATATATAAGTATTTACTTTGATTTCATAGGTGGTGATCATAAAATTAAAGCTGGACAAGGATCGCAAAAAGATCTTGGAACGCAAAGCAAAGTCTCGCCAGGTTGGAAAAGAGAAAGGAAAATACAAGGAAGAAACAATTGAGAAGATGCAAGAATAAAATGGACTTTTTTGTCAAATCCAATTAAAATTTCAGTAAACTATTGTTATCGGTATTCTTATTTTTACAACTTTTATAACTTTAACATAGTAACAAAAAAGCAATATATTGCCAATTAGATAAAAATTAGGGATTGTCCCTTACCAGAAAATACTACATGGATGTAGAGAAATGCTTAGCCATACTCGTGTTTCCTGTAATAGTATGTTCATTGCAGAAAATTTGTAGCAGGGAATTCATGGTTGAAAGTAAAAAATATGTGGTTAGACATTAACTTCCAAGGCTATTTTTCAAATCGGCTAAAATTAAGCTAAGAAATTAGAGGGCTATTAGCCTAACATCCTTAGTTCATAAAATAGGGTAATTAACAATATTGAAAACCAAGTAGGGATAGCATGTCTCTACAAGGAGAAATCTTACTTCAGCATGCTTTATAAAGTTTTGTGAGCAGACAACATAATACATACTCAAGAGTTCTCTTCATTGGCAAAAATGCTAAATACAAACCGTGGTCTGGGGATGGAAAACTAATACAGATCGCTGCCCACACCTGCATGCATTGTTAGCAAGGGCCAAGGTCTCATGTATCCAGTGTTCTGCTTTAATAGTTGAATTTCAGACCAGCTCCCCTCTGTTCAGCATTGACCATTCACCATCTGTATCTACTACCTAAGATTTGTAGATCTGCAGGGCTTGTGGGTTTTATTGTGAAATGTACTATTTCTTTGCCACTTCTCATGCTCAGCATTAACCCTCTCATTTCCCAGTTTCCTTTTCTGCCCATTTTGCCACAGTTCAAGTTGTGATACGGAAAGGGAAGTGGGAAATCACCTTTAAGCAAAAGCAGCTTTCTTTTCAACTCTTCTATGTGGAAGGAAAAAAGAAAATCTTAATTCTCCAAAATAAGTACTTATCATTTCCCTGTGAAATGCATTAAACATTAAGATGACTGAGTAGTTCGGGCTAGAAATAAATACTATACAGCCATGATCATATTGGAGGCTGTTGGGTGGGGTAAGGTGAACTAAAAAGCTAGGCCGCGAGCTGCAAGCCACGGGGGCAGTTCGAGGAAAGGACGGTGCATCCTTCTGCGTTTGGCCTAATGGGTTGAACGTCGGAGTTCAGAATGCAACTGCGACTCCGTATATAGACTAAGGAGCTTCCGTGGGCGCAGCAGGAAACTCCTCCGCCCCCCAGGAAGGAGGGCGCCGGCGTCCCCGCGTCTGCATTGGGCTGCTGTCCAAGGGGGAGCGAAAAAACGCGTTCCGCAGGCCCGTCTCACGGCTGCTCTGATTGGCTAGGACGTCAAGACAGGCGTGGCTAGCAAAGCGGGGTGGTAATCGGCCGTAGCGTTGGCTAGACCCGGAGTCGGTGGAAAGAGGCAGCTATGGCGTACGGCGGCCTACTGGTGCCTATCATCGTCATGAGTGTTTTCTGGGGGGTGATCGGTGGAGTTCTGCCGTGGTTGGTTCCCAAGGGCCCTAACCGGGGGTAAGTGACTGGAAAAGAAGACGTAAGACGCGCTCCGGAGAAGGAGGGCGAGGCGAAGACGCTGCCCTCCCCTCCCCCGCTTTGGCCTGGTTGCCTGCCGCGAACGCTTGTTATGGCTCCGATGCCGTCCCGAGGGCAAGAAACGACTATTGCTCCTCCTGCTTGGAGAACCACAGCAACGCAGCGCCCTTTCCTTCTTCCTCCCGCTTCCCCCAGTGCTGACGCCGGGCCGCCTGCTCCTTCCCGGGTTGGTGTCGGAGGGCTGCCTCTTAATCATGATACACCCCCGAGGGCACCCCACTTTCCCAGGGAAACTACTTGGGCTTGGGAGCCTTTATGTCGTGTGAAGCCCATCCTTGGAATATCAGCTTCGTGTGAGGCAGGCTAAAAGGGGTAGCACTGTCACCGTCTTGTGACAGTCTCTCTTTTCAGGCTGCTCCTTATTTAAGCCCCTCTTCCTAGTCAGAGGGACATGAGACAGATGTTCCAGTTTGTTCTGTCATTATAGCCTATTACTGAAACGCTAATAATTGAATGTTAACGGCCTTTTTAGGTAATCATTGTGTTTTTAGATAGGACTGGAGGGCATATTCTCAGTTAACTTCCCCTTTTAGTGTTATTCTGACTTCTTCATTCTGCTTTTACATTGATGCTAAATGTCAAAATGTGATTATTAGTTTACACTGTTGCTTATTTTTAATCTATAAGGTGCTTTTTATTAAAGAGTTGCTAAGTGGAGTAGGATGGAAGGAATAGAACAAAAAAAGAATTGTCAGGGAGATGAGTGCTGCCTAGATGATTTGAACTCCAACTCCCATAATCACTGGCCAGAAGGTTATTGTGGAGGGTTGTAGTCCAAAGGATCTTGAAGGTAAGAGATTGCTTCTCCCTGCAATTGAACAGAAAAAAAGAGCAGTATATGAAAATGCATGATCAGCAGTGGAGCCAAATAAAATTAATGTGCAAAGTAGGAAGCTATTTAAACAAGGCAGTCTTCTGAGAAAGGAAGTTTCAAAATCAGGCTATTTTGGATAAGAAGACTCACTATTTGTATCTACAATTAGACTTCAAAAGAAGATGGTATTTGGAGTAAGATCTCGTCAGTTCTCTCTTTTTTTATATAGTAGATTTTATTAGGTTTCAAGAAAAGAATAAAAACTACAAAAAAACCTACAAAGAAAGAAAAAAACCTAAAAAGGTGTGGAAATATAAGAGAATTTTTTTTAAATTACAAAAAGATGTGGCTTCTGACTTTTAACAGCAAGGATATACAAAAATTTCCATAATCTCTTAAAAAGGTAAAGGTAAAGGTTCCCCCCGCACATTTGTGCAGTCGTGTCCGACTCTAGGGGCCGGTGCTCATCTCCGTTTGTTAGCCGAAGAGCCAGCATTGTCCGAAGACGCTTCCGCGGTCATGTGGCCGGCATGACACACACGGAACGCTGTTACTCTATATTAAACCAAAACACCACATTATTTCTATAAGTCATTCCACTTTAACACATAATAAAAATCACTAAGTACAGTTACTCCTCCCCCCCTTATATTAAAATAAAGAAAAAAAAGTTCACATAAACCACCTAAACATCTTTCTCCCCTCCAAAAGATAACACATAACTATTCTATACATTTCTGTCTACTATAATAAAAATCAAATTAAAAGGCACATAAGTTGTCTGCTGTTATACTTAATAGTACAACAATTTTAATAATCCCAATCTTAATAAACCCGAAAAACAAGGACAGTTCAAAACAATAATTCCATATCTTTAAAAGGGAATAACATCAATTGAATCCTTAAAGCAAACCAGATAAACATTCTTTAACCCTAATACAACAGTTTTAATAATTTTAATCTTAATAAACGCAAAAAACAAAGCCAATTCAAAACAGTAAATCCAAATCTTTAAAGGCAAATAACATCAATCAAATCCTTAAAGCAAACCAGATGAACATTCTTCAACCCTTATCCCACTTCAAAATAAACCAAAGCAGTTACATATCCCCACAATGTGCACAGAGCTTTCCTCTTGAAAGAATCAAACAGCCCAACTGCCCCCCTCAAAGATTCCAGGTTCTTTTCATGGCATTCCACCAGAAGATTGATTTTACTTACGGCTTGCAGATCGCTCTCTCCCTTAGATTTCTCCAACTCCAATATCCAATCTTCATCCAGCATCTCGATAAAAATCCCAATCTCAGTCTTAAAAAAAACCTTTCTATCGCTCTTAAATTCCTCAATTTCATCCACCACATCCCCAACCTGATGGCACATTTTAGATCTCATATTTTCCACAATGTCCTGGATATCTTGCATAAAACCTTGATAGAAGTCAGAAGAAATCTGTTTAAAATCCTGGTGAAAGTCAGAAAAAATCTGGTTGAAATCCTCCATGTCTCACCCAGTAGATTATGGCCCCCCCTAGGAGCTTAACCAGCGAAAGTGGAAGATATGGAAGAGTTCTGAAGTGTGTTTACATAAAGTGAGAGTGAGATAGCAGACAGTTCTCAAGGAAGAGTGCAAACAGAAAGCTGAAGGTTCAAAGCCAATTCAACATGGAGGAAAATGCCAATATCTTCAAATTTAGTACAAAAATAATAACAGGAAGACAATTGTTTACTCTCAATCTTTGGAATTTCCTTTGGAAGGAAAACAAAATCCAAAACTTAACATTATTTTTGGGATTACTTTTTTTAAAAAAAATATATTTTAAGCACCAAGAGAACCAGCTTCTCCTCGCTGTAGAAAGCCTCTCTTTGGGTACATATACTTAAAAAAATACAAATTGGTGATTTAGAAATGGGGTGGCCGGTCTTAGTGTCCCTTTAAGGCTACAGCGCAGCTTGGAAAGTGATGAAGTCCCTGCCTCCCAGCTGGCTCTTACCAGTCGAATGCAAGCAGCCATCCAGAGGACAGATGGGATGATTCCAGGTATTCTCCTTAATCCGGAGAATGTTTCTGGGCTTCAGCAAAACCTTCCTGAGCCCGAAAAAAGTTACTGCATTGTCAGCTCCGCCCGCTGAACCAGCAGGCACAGCCAGTCAGTCCACCATTCCCACCGGAAGCCCGATCTAGTCAGTTCTCAAGGAAGAAACAAGCTCTGAAGTATCCTCGTCCAAAACTACTTGGGGCTTTTGCAGTAATTTGGGTTCAGAAATGTATGCAGATCAGTATGCAGATCAAACAATACTAGAGTTGCATGCTTCTTCTAACCCAGTTGCAATTTCTGAAGGCAACCCAGTGTATAGCATGATGTACTTCTCAAAATGTTTGAACAAGGGATGAGTAAACGACCTGATTTGCCTTCCCCAAGGAATGTCTGAGCTGGTCTGTGGGGTAGTGTCTATGCAAGACTTGGGACTATATAATTGCACTTTATGTGTTGCATTGAATTTAGTTACCTTGTTCTTAAGTGGCGTTTTACTTTTCTTGAATCTGTAGAACAGGAATCTTTGTATGCTTTGTAATTTGCCACTGACACCTAGCAGACTATCAGAGCATATTTACGTATATTGTGACTTATCATTTTTAATAAATCATATCAATTCTATGTGTGATTAAGTTTTATTGATAATAATAGATAACATGGTGAATTTAAGAAAATAGCCCAAATTATGATTCTTTTTTTTTTGGCACAGAACAATTTTAAACTTCAAAAATGGCCTGTATTTCTGAAACTACTTTTCCATCAGTGCTCTGGGCTTCATAAAATTCACTGGAAAACAATCATGACACTTAAGAGACTAAAGTGATTAGTTCAGTGTATTCTCTTTTTGTCTTGAATAGAAATTAAGTTCTATAGCTGAATCAACTGTCATCTGTTCTAACTGTAGCCTAATTCAGTGTGGTAGTATGAAAGGATGATTGTGTACATGCTTGCAGAAATACTAGGATAAATACCTTTTTTTAAAAGGAAAGCAAGAATAAATAGCCAAAACTGTGGTTCTCTAGCCTCTTATTTATGGTAATCAGCAAAAATTCATTTTTATTGACTCATAGGGATTATAACCTAATTTGAAGTGAAACTTTCTTCCTGAAAATAATTGTTTTTACCATTGCTATCAGCAACCTGGTGCCTTTCATGTAGGGTACTAAATTTCTTGTGTCAAATCCACAAATAGCAATGAGATAATTAGCTTAGTTCTGATCTTTGTACCAATAATAGCTTTCTCTTAAAACTGCATAGATAACTTATTGCCTATAGTGAAAATACTGATTTTCCAAAGTCATCTATTTAGAAAAATGTTTTCATGCCCTAGTGCCAGATGTTGAATAATATCTGGATAAGCTTCGTGGGTCTGGGAAAAGGATGGCAAAATGAATGGTGGTTCTCAGGACATTCTTTGGCACCTTCTGTTCTGAACAAAGTCTTGTTCATTAGGCTTTGCAAGCAATCATTTTTTAATGTAGTTAAAAACCAAATTTGGAATGGTGGCGTTTCATTCTTTGAAAATATGGTAATGGCTGAAAGGCTGAGTTGTGGATCTAAAAATTCCTGACAGCGGAACAGAAACCACTGGTTTCCCATTCCATCCCAAAGCTCTGGATTAGATATTGGGAGGGGGGGAGGAGAGTTACATGGAAAGAAAAGCTCTGCACTCTCATAAAGTTGGCTGTATCCTAATGATTCACTCTTGCTTTTACTGTAAATTTATCAGATGGCCTAGTTTACTGTGAACTATGAGTATAATACTGACTTATCCTACAATAACTGACATATTTTAACATTTATGAACATTTTGGAAAATTATTATTAGATTATTTTATCAGTATTTCTAACTTGTGTGTAATAAAATTAGAGAAACTCTTTCCTGTTTCTCTAATGCTAATTTGTAAACATGACTTCCATTTTATCAGCCATCTTTCTTCTTTCAACAGTGTTATTAATACAATGCTGGTGACATGTGCTGTGTGCTGCTACCTATTGTAAGTATTACTGTTTCATTCCATATGTGGTAAAAATCTGTTCTATAACAACAACTTATTTTGAGTTTAGTGTCTTGATTGTAGAATGGGAAGATTTGCATCATAGTGGCTGATGCAAGAAAATATGAACATGACATATAGGATTGATCTATAAGTCTTCAGGCATGTATTTTTTGTAATTCAGTGTTTTAGACATAAAAAGACAGCATAACATTGGTGAGAAAATATATATTTAGCTATGCAACTTGTGCATCTTTTGATATTTCCTGCTTTAGTATTGTTTCTACTTATCATTTATTATTTTGATTTACTCTATTAAAATATTTTAGTAAAATTCTGTAGGATAATTGATTACATATTTGCTGTACAGGAATGAAGGCTAAGTACCTTTTCTGTTCTATGGTATTAAATACTTTGCAACTATCTGTGCATTTTAATAAGCTGTATTGTCTGCTCTTCTCTAAATTCCCTGAATAGTTGTTTAGTTCTTATTTTAGAATAATGTTCCTGAATGCTATGATAATGAAAACAGTAAGACAAGCTACTAAGCTGAAATATCATTGTATATAGCCAGTTTTCTCTAAGAATTGACCTTCATCTTTGGTTTTATAAACTTGTGAGTCACATTGTTTATTCCTAAACAAGATCTAACTTACTATAGCCTGAAGTAGCCTAGAAAATGGAAATGCTACGTAACTAGTTTTTTTGTACATATGTTGTACTTATTTATGGTTCAACAAACCCAAAGACTCATAAATATGAAGCTGTGACCCAGATGACTTTCAGATACGCTCTACATCATGATTTCTCTTTGTTTTAACATTGCATTGAATTGAAGTCCCAGCATTCCTTACCATTGGCTCTGAACAATTGTAGATTAATGTCTGAAGGATTGTGGGCCTCCATCTTTGAAGTAGCCAGGAGATATCCAGAAAACAAACAAACATACATACATACATACATACATACATGTAGTAAGATTAGCAATGTTTATACATTTGGGTGTTTTCTCTTTTAGGCTAGCCTACTAGCAAAAGAAGGAAGTTGTATTATCCTAAGTTCTTGGCTACCATTCTGTCAGATAATATTTTAAAATGTTTTGGGTACAGCCAGCCATAAAGTGTTTTGGAAAGTGTTTTTCACAGTGATGAGAGATTGTGTTGGGCATGAATAAGAAGGGGTTAATAATAAATCATGGAAACATGATTGGAAATGTAAGTTTCAGTAGATATACAGTATGTGGATTCACCTTAGTGGGTATTAGCCTACTCACCTCGGTAGATGTACAAATGCTCACACCTTTCCCCTCTTCCCTTTAGCAGCTGCCAGTTGGGCTACTGAGTGTGACATTCCAATTGTCAACCTCCCTTCTTGCTTGCAAGTGAACTTACCCAGTGGTTTATCCACTGCAATAGACTGGAAGCAAGGGGCTGCTGGGTTCCTGAACGGGTAGAGTGCCAGTGTGGAGTAACTCTGTATGAGGGGAGCATGACCATCTACCCCGCCTCACTAGGGAACTCACCTGGTTCCCAGGTGATTGTACTTACAGTACTTGCAGCAATGGCAGTGCCCATTATGTCAGTGAGAGTGTTCAGTTACCCTGTTCCCCATCAAAAACATCTGGAGCCAGGTCTGTTATTTGAACTAGAGTGTGGTAAGGGGTGAACCAAGTAGGTCTTTCAATGCAAAAAGCTGCCTTTATATTATACTGAGCACAGGCATTTGCTTTCAACTACAATGATAGCAAAAAGATAAAACATGCATCACAGCACAGCCCCCTTGTCTTTCACACTTTGGTTCCAATGTTGCATGAAAGTACATAAATCACAGGGTGTGAGTTGTCTTAATCACAGTGCATTTTTATCAGTTACCCACCCCCTGCAGACATCGATGATGACTCAGACTATTGATATATCCAACTGATATTACTGATATTGACAGGCAGCAGCTTGTTTTTGTTTCAGGTTTATTTAAAATAAAACTTGGAAATGCTAGGAATTGAATCTTTTATATGCAAACCACGTACTTGCCTAAAACATCTCGTAGTGGCAAGAGTTTTGAGCAGAAATTATAAAACAGTACTGTGTGGTGATTCTGCAGAATGAGTTTCTTGGCCAAGGAAGTAATTTATTTATTTTATTATAGAGCTGCCCTTCTCACAAATGTGACTCTGAGCAGCATACAACAACAAGCAGTTAAAAAAAGTATAAACAACTATTAAAAACAGTAAACAAATAGAACTAAGACTGTAATAGTATAAAAGGAGAAGTTACAGTGATGGAAAACATGTTGAGGTTTGTCAGATTAAAGCTCTGCTCTTTTCTTCCACATCACCCACATTTTTTCCACTTCATCAATGTGTCCTGTGCATGAATTTGATATTCTCTAAATAGAAATCGGGGGCGTGGTGGCTCAGCGGGTAAGACGCCAGGCTTGTCGATCGGAAGATCGCAAGTTCGGAGGTTCGAATCCCTAGCCCTGTGTGCGGAGTGAGCTTCCGCACTAGCTCCAGCTCTTGCCCAACCTAGCAATTTGAAAGCATGCAAATGCAAGTAGATGAATAGGTACCACTTCGGTGGGTAGGTAACAGCGTTCCGCGCGCCCCATGCGTCCACATGACCGTGGAAGCGTCTTCGGACAACGCTGGCTCTTCGGCTAAGAAACGGAGATGAGCACCGGCCCCTAGAGTCGGACACGACTGCACAAATGTGCGGGGGGAACCTTTACCTTAAATAGAAATCATCACAGCAGGTGGGAGCACTAGCTGATCTTGGCCGATCCCCAAAATGCTAAGTGGTGTTGGACCTAGTTAGTACTTGGGAGGCAACCAAGAAACCCAAAGCTTGGCTAGCTTGGGAAGACCAAAAATTTTCCCAGAGGAAGGCCGTGCTGTGGCAAAGCCCTTCTGTATAATTCAGGGGTCCCCAACCTGTGGGCTGTGGCCTGTTAGGAAGTGGGCCGCGGGGCTCCCTCCTGCAAACCCCGCCCCCGGTGCGTGCGATTACTCCACCCCCAGTGCATGTGATTGTCTCCTGCCTGCAAGCCCCGCCCCCTGGTGCGCACAATTGGCTCCCGCCTGCAAAACACCCCCCCCCCCGGTCTGTGGAAAAATTTTCTTCCACGACCGGTCCCTGGTGCCAGAAAGGTTGGGGACTGCTGGTATAATTCATTGCTACCAACCCAGATTTGCTCATGTAGACACTGGGGTCAAGCTGAATTGGAAGCAGATGTTACCTTTGAAGTAGAGGTATCTTTATTAAACAGACATCACTTAACATGGTGTGTGTGTGTGTGTGTGTGTATAGAGAGAGAACAGCTTGCTACACAAATGTAGTTTCAGGTAGTTTTCCACAGCTGATGAAAGCAAGAGAGGCTGTGGTACTTCACTAGTTGAAATGTGCTTATGAATGTCTACAAAGCAGTGACTTCTCATTCATGGCAGAGAGCATCCTCTCCCAACCTGACACCTTTTATTTATTTTATTTATTGATTTGTCATATTTCTCTACTGCCCATCTTGCGTACGATGACTCTGGGCAGCTCCCAGTTGTGTTTGGGAGTACAACTCCCGAAATTCTCAGACGCCAGATCTAGAAGCCACCAAACTGAGAAGACTGGCATAGATTGTTTTTATCTCTTTGTACGCCACCCAGAGTCGCTTGTTTGTGAGATGGGCGGCTATATAAATTTGAAAAATAAATAAATAAATGGAGGAAACCAAACAGTGTCTCAGAATGTAGAACAGGATTACAACTGTTTCTGTGTGTGGAAACCTAATTTGTAATGCCATGGAGCTCTTGCATATAACTCTACCACCTGATGAGAACTTAGTAGTATACTTTCAAGAACTTTCTAATTAGCACTTTTATCTTCCAGAGGATAGTCATCATTCTGGGCTATCTGAATGAGTGTTTATAAATTCATTTCTTTTAATTTTCCTGATACTTCTAAACAACCATGTTATACTTCTATGTTATGCTTAACCATCTTACATAAACAGCATCTCAGTCTATATGTGTTTATTTAAGTTGTGTAAATTAAAGAATTGCAGCAGAGTTGAGAGAGGAAGTTGTCACTTCCATGTGATAGTAAGGGATGAGATGCTCATTTCCAATATTCTTTGGTTATTCTATCATGAATAGAACTTGTAAAAGTGGTAATATCTTAGTATAAAGTTTAGGGTGCAGAGCTGCTTAAGAGTCCAAATACAATGGTCACACAATGGTTCTATGTCTTTCTAGCTGCAGTTCAAGCAAAAAGAGAGCATTTTCTGCTTCACCTTGCCAGCTGCGTAGTTAAGCTCACTTTCTGTCCAGTTGTATTATGAACCACAAAGGAAGTTAATCGGTTTTAGCAGATAGCATTAGAAGATAGTTGTAGCAGATTTCCCCTCCCCAGTATTTCTGCATGCTGACTGTGGTTTATAATGAACCCATCTCTTATCTTAATAACCCTAGTATTTGTACTTCCAATGGAAAATGCAGTATCCAAACAGCAACTTTGAATGTCACTGTTGCTGTACTGATAGGGTCTCTGTTGCTGCTGTTATACCTACTTATTTCACAGCTTATCCTTGCAATGGGTGGATGAGTGAAATGTTTAGCAGCTGTCTTGCAGCAAAGAGCTCAACTTTATCTCCTTCTGATGTTTGTCTTTAGGACCTGTATTTTACATTAAAGTAACAAAATCAGATATTAATAACAAATTCTGCCTCTTAATTTATATATAATATCCCAGCAAAAGATTTTTGAAATTGGTAAAACTCTTTATCTTGTTCATGGAAGCACAGCCTTAATAAAGCATAACTGGCACAAGGACTTCTTCCCTCTTTATTCATTTTTGTTGTTGTTGTTCAGTCGTTCAGTCGTGTCCGACTCTTCGTGACCTCATGGACCATAGCACGCCAGGCCTTCCTGTCCTCCACTGTCTCTCGGAGTTTACTCAAATTCATGTTCATTACATCGGTGATGCTATCTAACCATCTCATCCTCTGCCGTCCCCTTCTCCTTTTGCCCTCAGTCTTTCCCAGCATCAGGGTCTTTTCCAGTGAGTCCTCTCTTCTCATTAGGTGGCCAAAGTATTTGAGCTTCAGCTTCAGCATCTGTCCTTCCAATGAGCAGTCAGGGTTGATTTCCTTTAGGATTGACTGGTTTGACCTCCTTGCAGTCCAAGGGACTCTCAAGAGTCCCTTGGGCAATAGTAAGAATACTGGGATATACTGAAGTTGAACCCACATGAAATCTACAAAAGACAGTGCTGACATTGCCTGGAATTGCTCTGTGTTTGCTTCATGGATCAACCTTTTCTAGGGTCCAGTGACTAAATCTAATTTTCAATTTGAAATGGCTTCTGTGTTCAGAAGAATTTAAACTAACTCTTGCCTGACAGGGCTGTGAGAAATCTAGGAGTAATCTGGAAACTGGATAACTTGCCCCTGAATAGCATAGAAAGCTGCATATTAGCCATGGTATTGGGGAACTAATTATAGTAGGTGTACTGTACAGCATATTTGTGTTTCTGTGAGTATGCTTTTCCAAAAGTCTTGAGCTATCCTAGTCTGCTTTGTAAAAACCCAGTATTGAATACAACAAAAGGAGTCTGTTTACATTCATTCAGTCTCCCACCCCAACCCCACCAGCTTTTGTAAGCTGCTAAGAATGGATTTTCTTTCGTTTTTTCAAAATAATCAATTTTCAGAAAACATTTCCTATGTTTTTGTCATCGAATCTCTGTTAGTTTCAGAGAGTACATTCCACAGTCAGTTGGAACCGGGAATTATAATTGACTATGCCTAGGAGCTAAACTTCTGTGGTTGCTTGTGAACTAAGCATAGGCCATAGAATGCATTCCAAGCTTTCTGATGCTGCATAAGATGGGGCATGTTGGTAAAAGCAGAGAACATATCCTTTAAAAAACACTGTCTTTACTGACAACCTCCGAAGGACCCTGTCAATTTTTTGGAACATAAATTGGAAAAAAACATTGACTTAAGCAGCCATGAGTAAATATTTGCAGTGGTACTTGCACATTAAATGGTAAGTGAAAACATGTGTTTTGTCTATAGAGAGGACCACATATAATATTTGTGTCCCTAGAGGCCCTAACAATTTGATATAGGTAAAGATACCCATAATGCAGCTGTAGCATCATTCCAAGGAAAACTGTCCTGGAGTCCAAGCTGACTATCTTGTATAGGTAGCAGTGAAAATAAGGAAAATGCTAATTTCCCTTAAGATCTTATATTCTGTGTTATGAGTCTAAACCTTTAACCTTTAATTTCATAGTGAAAATTGACTAATAAAATCTAAAAAGAATTAATCTTGCATCTGTCTGTGGCTGCTGTCATCCCCCCCCCCCAATCTGATCAGTATTTCATTTTATGGTCCAAGCATCCAGGTTTGTGTGGAATTTTCCATGACTGCCAAACCTCTCTGCATTTATAGCAGCTCCCGTTACAAAGCTGCTTTGCTCTTTCTCCTCCTTCAAAAGCATTCTAGAAATAGCAGTTAGATGTGCTATTGTGTTCACAAAATGTTTTGTATACTGAGCATTAGTTCAGTGGTAGTTCTCTACAGTTTAAAGAGATTCTAAAGTCCATTTTCAAATTTGAATTGTTAAATTGAGTGAGTGATTCAGAAATAAATGTGCTGCGTTTTCCTCTGTATTTTCCATTGTGAAAAATGTTTGTGTCTTAACTATGAGTTCTGTTAGGTTAATGTGACCACTGCTTTGAGAAAGAAGGTCATGTATTTTGTAATATACTACTGTGGTTTCAGAAGCTCTTAACAGCAATTTTGCATAACATTGAAGTATAAGAAAGAGTCTATCGTGGTAGAGATGGGCGGTGATAAATTTGATTAATAAATAATAAATAAATAAATAACATTATTATTAAGTATGTGGGATTGGGTATAAGCTTTTTCTTTGCAAGAGATACAGTATATGATGAAAATAATTAACTTTTATCTCGTGTTTTTTTCTTGTATCCAAGGCATAAAACCACCAGCAGTAAGGTGGCACTATCAGTAAACATACAGATTCTCTTTTTTTTAAACAATTTTTATTAAAGGAAGATTTTACAAAGAGTTAAAAAAAACTATAGAAACATAGAAGAAATAGAAAAAGGTTATAAAAGGGTAAAAGAAAAAAGGAAGAATAACAAAAAAGGAAGAAAAAGATATCTAAAGAAGCGACTTCCAATCATCTTTGCAGCAGTTACGAACATAGTAATAATTACCATCTCCACCCTCCCATATTACATATCATAGTTCCCTTCATCCCATAAACAAACCTTTTTAATCAATAAATCCCAAAATCAGCAGTTCATTTTTATCTATTTTCAGCAAAAAGTCTATAAAGGGTAGTAAACGTACAGATTCTCAAAGCAGGACACATTGACCTGGAAAACAAAATATAGTTATAGATAAGTTATAGTTATATATAAGGACAAGATAAGTTCTAGTTCAGATTAATAGGGCTACACGGGTGATATCTGTAACTGCTATGGTGCCTTTTAAAACAGTCCAGTACTGTATTTCATTAGAAGAAACAAAAGGGGCCTGCAACAACATATTGCTATGTGGAGTGCTCTTGTCAACCATGCCCTCCTCCATGATACTCCATTCCAATTCCTCTCACATTCTCGTTTTCCTTTTTTTTCTCATCATTCTGTGGCTACTTTACTATTTTGGCAGAAGTCCCTATTTTTGGGGGGTGGGGTGGGACAGGGAAGACTTTTTTTCCTCTACTTTTTTCTTGTACTTCAATTTTTCCAAGCATGTGTGATGTAGCCAGTTGGCTACAAAAATATAATTCACAATCTAAAACTTGGAAATTTGGTAGGGGAAAATTATTAGGATGTTAAATTGGATACATCTTTAGTTATAGAACATTTTATCACTTTTAAGAAAAGCGTAAACAGAAGAGTAATTGATAGGATTATCCATTCCTTGAAATGGAAAAAAAACTCAGGTTTCTAAGAAATATATACTGGACTTCTAAATGGATGCTTAGACTATTCTGGTTGCTGCTTCATTTGAAATTATACTTTTAGTAGAATTTGTGTAGAAGCTAGACTTAGTTATTCTATTACTGTCAATATTCCATGTTAGCCAATCCCTTAATAAATCTGCTCTTATTTTGCAGCTGGCTGATTGCCATTCTGGCTCAGCTGAATCCTCTCTTTGGACCACAGTTAAAAAGTGAGACAATCCTGTATCTGAAGGAACACTGGCCTTAACAGTTATGTCCTTTTCTATGGCAGTATATGAGCTAGGTAAATGCCATTTTGTTGTCATTGTTTTGCACTAAGTTTATATCTCTCATTTTGACCAAGGAATGAATATTGTTCTCTCTTCCATCATTAGCACACTAGTTCTGTGATTACTTTGTGTATTAGTGCAGCATATCCGAGATGACAGAACATAAACTGGGAGCTCAAAGCAATAACCTTGCTGAGGTTAGGATAGTTATTGCATAAGATGAAACCAACTCACTTTGCTGAAAAGATTGTAATAATAAAACCTGTTCTTGCTAACAACAATATCGTGTAAAGGAAAAGACTTAGTTTTTCAGACTCAGCTTCTGCAGTTCATCAGACTTTTAGCATTATCACTAAAAGTAACTGGAATTGTGTTAGTCACTGATTAAAAGAGGTTGAAGAGAACAGACTAGTGAGAGAAGGTTGATTATGGAATAGAAGGCCAAGGAGAGGACTAATGGAACTAACCAGTGGAATTGGTATTCTGGCTGACAGAATACAGTAGAATAGTTTCTCTTTAGATCTGTTGACAGATTACCCTAATATAGTGTGCTATGTGAACATAGTGACTGTATAATATAAACTGAGGTTGATGTTTTTGTGCAGCTCATGAGCTCAACCAAAACAGAGATATTGTTTTGTACCAGTTTCATAGCCACAATAAAAGAGGTTTCCACTTAGATAATTTAGTTATGGTTATTTTTCATATTTAATTCTTCTTTGATTCTTACCTAATATTATTACTTTTTACTTGAAAAAGAATGGGTATTTTCTTTTGCATTACAGAAACTTATTAGTAACATGGGTCCTTTTTTATTGTTGACAATATCAGTGTAAACTGAATTCTAAACTTCAAATTGACATAGAGGATTTTTACTAAATATGCAGCGTAATCAAAGGGAACTTCAAAAATGGGAAACCCAATGTAATTAGTTTGTTTATTGAGCTGAATACTAATTATTCTGAGCCAAGCAGGCAAATCAAATTCTAAAGCCAGCATATCTTCTTAATTGAAGTATTTTTAATTATTGCTACTTGCAAGACTACAGTATTCATTTTATTTGTCTTTTAAAAACTAGACAGAATAGAAGTGCAGCCATACCACTTGGACTTGACACGCATTGTATGGGATGTGTGCAAGTTTTTCAGATCCAGAAGTTAGAGAACTTCTATTACAGAGCTTTCCAAACTGTGAGTCAGGACACGTTAGTGTGTCGGCTTCAGTGTCTGGGTGTGTCGTGGCGGCGGCTGCCTCCGAGCCCTGCCAGGATTCCATGCAGGTCCTAGTGCCTGCCTTGTGCCTTGCTGCCTCCAAACCTCCTGTGATTCTGCGCAGGTCCTAGTGCCTGCCTCGTGCCCTGCTGTAAAAGTGCATCACGAAATGATGCCCTGCTGTGAAGAGTGTGTCGCAAAATGATGCATATCTAAAAAGTGTGTCACCAACATGAAAAATTTGGAAAACTCTGTTCTATTACTATGGGAATCTGGGAGCTGGACAAGATTGTTGATCATTTGAGCAGAAATGGTTGATTTCTTTCAATGCTTTGGGTGTGGAATGGTGAAGTTTGCCACATAAATGATTACAGAAAGGATTACACCAATCCATGAATCTGGTTTCTGTTATAACCAGCTCAGTTTAGAAATCTGCTTTTGCCTTTTACTTCCAGAACTCTGATTTCACTGAATATCATTTGCTCTGTTGGAAACAGCTGAGGACAGACATTATGCTTTTAATTATCTGGTTTTTTCCCCTTGAAACAAAACTCCAGTGTTTTCAAATCAGGCATGGAATGAATTTGGGTGATGACTCAGGGTTGGGGTTGTAGTTTTATTTCCTTTTTAAAATTTTAGTAGTTCATAAAAGTCCGTGATCATGCTGTGCCTTGCAAAGAGAAGCCATAGGCGACAAAGCAGTGATCTTTGGCATATTTGTTATAGTGAATTTGTTCCTGCCAAATAACAACTTTGACTTGGAAGTACTGGAGTGTCAACAAG
Organism: Charina bottae; assembly: GCA_023362775.1. Classification (NCBI taxonomy): domain Eukaryota; kingdom Metazoa; phylum Chordata; class Lepidosauria; order Squamata; family Charinaidae; genus Charina; species Charina bottae. The sequence continues at coordinate 4,489,487 of JALMGJ010000039.1, forward strand.
AGAATTGGAATTAGCTGGAGAGACAGGATCTTAGCCTTATTAGTCAAAACTAATATTCTGCCATTAGGTTCAGTTTTTATTTTAGACAGCTTTTTTTAAAAAAGAAGAAATGTCAGTAGATTACAGCTGACTGTTAACTTATATTCATATATTGCTGCATTTAGCACAGTTTAGACAATGATTAGCAATTGTGTTGAAGGCAAAAACTAGTATTTCAAGACCCAAGTGGTACTGCTTATTAAAGTAAAACTTTATTTGGAACAGTTGCAGTATCTTGAATATTAAAGTCTTCTATCAGTCCTACCCTCAATAGTCTTATAATTAGTTGACTTTTGAATTAAAATGCTTCTGAAATAAAATAAACTGTTTTTCTTTCTTTATAGGTTATGATAAAGCTCCATTGATTGAATGATGCCTTTAATGTATTTTGAATCCATCCACGTCTACCTTAATGCCTTTGTTCTGTTATGAAGAACATTTAACTCAGATATTTTTAATACTCCTGAAGTGCCTAAAGGGTATTTTGTACCTGATTTCTGTACAATTTTGCTTGAATTTCAAGTGTTCAAAATGTTACATCATTCCTATGATGATGGCTAGGTGTATTGAGAACACCCTATATCCCACCAAGCAAACCTGGAATAAATTTCTATTCTATTTAATTTTCTGGCTTTCCTTGGGCTGTTATTTTTGCATAAATATATAGAAACATAAGTTTTGAATCACTTACTTATGAATTCATGAGTTTTGGAGTGCTATAGAATTAGTTTTACTCAAATACCTCTCAGTGAAGTAGTTTAGTGATCACTTACCTAGGCTACTTCCCTATAGCTTCATTGATGATATCCTTCCTCTTACAGATATACCTGCAGATTCAGAAAATCTAGATCTGATGTCCAATATCTTCTCAACCTTATTTTCTCAGTTAATTAATTCTGGTGCCTAAATAATATAGTAAAGTATGAAAATGTGAATAGCTTCATTGGATTTGTAGAGAACTACAGCAGAACGCTGTAAAAGCTGTGCCCTAAAGTCCAGTTTAATTATGTCCAGGTTACAAATAGTGAATATGGCCAGGAATTGCAGCATTTATATATGGAATTTGTTAAGGTTACCAGCATTAGTTATATTCAAAATTAAGTTATAGAGAAATCTATTCATTAAATAACTAAAATTTTTGTTTAAGTCAGATCAGAATTTACAGATAAATGAGAAATACTGGTGATGGTTGATTGGTCAGAGTTGAGTGAACTGTGTATCTAATTTGAAGAAAAAATATGAATAAATTATGTCAGATACAAAAGATAAATCACTGCAAGTGGTAACCATGGATAGACTTCTAAAACGATATGATGCCCATGTGGAAATACTGCATAGGGACTGCTGAGCTTTCTGAAGACAGTCATGAGCCAAACCTTAGGGTGAGCCCATACATGCATGTACATCCCTTGTTTTCTCAACTCGAGATCATTTGCATTAGCATGTATGAACAAGCTTCATTGGAGAACATTGTTAGAGCTAATAAGAAAGTTTTGTTCCAGCATTTTAATCTCTGAAGGTTTATTTTCATATATGTGGTAAAAACTACCTATGACTAAATCCTATGTTAGGTTGTCTTTTGGAGAAGTGAATGCCTCCTCAGGATCAATCTGTAGCTTTGTCACTACAGTGAAACAATTTTGCAACCACTGAGCAGGAATTGCTTTCAATAGTTCTGATCCCATAGGCTAGAAATACTAGATGCTCAATACTGCAGCCAGGACTTGTACAATTGAAGATAGTTGCACAAAGGGATGTCAGTCCCTAAGGCAGAGCTTTCCAAACTGTGTGTCGGGACACGTTAGTGTGTTGGCTGCAGTGTCTGGGTGTGTTGCGGCTGCTGCTGCTGCTGCCTCGGAGCCCCGCCAGGATTCCGCGCATGTCCTAGTGCCTGCCTTGTGCCTGGCTGCCTCCAAACCTGCTGTGATTCCACGCAGGACCTAGTGCCTGCCTTGTGCCCTGCTGTGAGTGTGTGTCGCGAAATGATGCATGTCTAAAAAGTGTGTCACCAACATGAACAGTTTGGAAAGCACTGCCCTAAGGACTATGATCCTGACCATCAGCCAGCACTTGCAAAGGAGCAGGACTATACATCATTCTGCATCTGGGTCTCTGCGTTTTAAAAATGCCCCGGGATTAGAGACAGTTTCTAGGCCGACACCTCATAATTCATACCGAATTAAGTAAGGTTGCATGATCGAGTCTGTGGGCCCACCTAGAGGGGTCGGACTACAACTCTCCTCCGAAAGCAGTTTGGCAAGACTGGAAGCAATTTAGTGATCACTAAAAATCGAGGTGGGACTGAATACAATCCAGCCCTTTAATTCTCGCTCCCTGGACGAGCGGCCAATGCGACTGCAGATTGCAATTAGCAGCTGTCATTAGTAGCTCCCCTCCCCCGTTGAATTCCCGCCGCCGTCCCCGTCAGCTGAGCAAGAACCTTCCCTTCCTTCTCCCCGCCCTCGCCCTTCGGTCCGTCACATGAGAGGGGAGACGAGTTTTTGCGGCCGCTGATTGGCCCTTGGCTCCGCACTTTCTGATTGGAGGCCTTGGCTCCTTACTTTCTGCCTCGGTTTGGCTCTACTCGCCCTTCCCCCTCCCCCTTTTTAAAGCCCACGTGATGGGGGCGAGTCACGCGATTTCCGGGAGTCGGTCAGGAAGGGACATAAACAAAACAAACCCCAGAGCGGCATGGAGGGGCCGGGCCAGAGCTATAGCCCCAGCAGGAGCTGGGACCCGAAGTGAGACGTCCTCTATCCCCCCGCTGGGTCGGGGCGTCAGGTGAGGAGCCACGAAGGGAGATGAAAGCCGCTGAAGCCCCGACAGAGAAGGAGGTGGGGAGAGAGTGGGGAGGTGGGGAGAGAGAGAAGTTTGGGGGGCCCCATGCCCCCTGCGCCGGGGCGGAAGAAAGCGGGGAGGGGGCGGGGAGAGCGACGGTCCCTGCAGGTTCTTGCATCAGCTGGGAAGCCCTTCGGTGGCAGAAGGATGCGGCGGCTCTGGCGGGAGGGAGGCGCCGAGGGTCCTTGCTGCTCCTGGGGCGGGAGGAGGAGGGTGATTTAGGATGGAGGCTGCTCAGAACGGCGAGGTCTTCGTGGGGGGAGTGAAAGGTGCTGTCCTTCCGCAGCGTGGCTTGGAGAGGAGACCCGGGGCAGCTGCAGTGAGAACTATTGGCGGAAGGGTTAGTTCAGGCAAATGGGTTGCATTTGCCTGAAGTTAAGGTAAAATAGCTTTCGGTCTTTTAATCCTGGAAGTGACATGCAGGATGGACGAGAACATGCCCAATTTCTTCAGGACACTGAAGAAAAAGGGGGCGTGTGCTTGCTTTCCTTTCTCCTCAGACTGCAGAGGAGCTTGGGGAATTCTTTGTTTATAGTCTCCTTTTCCATGTAAAGTGAAGGAGGGATTTTAAGCTAGGCGTTTCTTCAGACATCGGTATTGAGTCCTTGGATTAATTTAGTGCTTCACTTTTGTAATGCACTGTCCCATTTTAACCTCGTTTTCCAAAAACTGGACTTACGCATTTATAACAGGAGGGAGATATATGGGGAAGGAGGAGATCTAGCTATTTGTTCAGTTTTGTGCAGGCTTCTGCATGTTTCGTTTACTACTTGGGCATTTGACAGAAGACTCTGTCAGCTATTACAAAGGTTACGCTAAAGTTTTGTGGGGTCCATTTGGTTCGGTTCCGTTCAACATTTTCCTTTTCAGAAGAACTGTTTGTCTTATGTAGGGACGAAAATGTTCTCTCGTTTTTGTAATTAAGAAAAAGAATTTAAAGATTAAACACTGTTGAATAGCCGGCGAAATGGTGAGATACGTGTTCGAAGAATTTAATATGCTTCAAATGGTATTCACACCTGAAGGCTACACATATTAATATTTAAGTGAAACATACAGGGTATCTGGCTCGGCCCTCGTGGTTTTCATTGTGTTTGTTAATACCGGCGAGTGGAGGAAGCCAAGTAGTTGGCGTGGGGTCCAAGAAAAAGGAGTGTGCTTCAAACAGAGCAGGCATTGGCAGGAAAAGGAGAAAATCTCTCCCTTCAGTCTTGCAACGCTGAATGGCTGGATGGGGTGTGTGAGGAGTCCTTATATGCACTGCAACTCTAGGAGTTTGTCAAAGTTCGGTTGTAGCCCTAAGGAGGAAAAGGGAGGCATCTGAGATTCACCACCGCCACCCTCTTTTAGTGCCGACACCTCTTCTCTATGATTCCCTAGGCGGCATACAAATATTTATAATAAAATAAATAAGAATAAACCCACCCAACCCGCATTGATAGGCTACAGGTATCTTCTCTCCCTACACCCCCCCCCCTTTTTTTTTTTAGGTAACTTTGTAGCTCAAGGATGTTTTTTGCCTTCCGGGATGGGATGCAGAGGGTTGCCCAGCTCTCTTCCCTCGGCTTCGGGACGGGCGTGGGCCGCCGGAGTTCTGATTAGTTCGGAACCTCCAGAAAGTGATTTGTTTACATGTCGCGTCATTCTAACTTGAGAGCGGCCGCTAGTCAGAAAGTATGACGGCGGGCACGCCCAATGGTGGCAGAGTTTCGAATAGAACGAGCCAATAGGATTACAGGGAGGGCGGAGCGAAGCGACAATATGTTCGAGTGTGTTTTGGTCCTGTTTGGTGGAGCGGCCATATTGGATGGGAGGTGTGTTAGTGGATCAGCCTAGTGAAGTGGATTGACGGGATCCGAGCACCGGAATATTTAAAAAAAGCAGAATTGAGGGGTGATAAGGAAGAAGCTAGAGCTGAGAAGCAACTCCATATATGCATATTGTAGAACTGGCAGGCACTGAGCAGGGCACCTTTTGATACATAGAGGAAAAAGTTGTAAGTTCCATCATTACCGCCAAAGTGCAAGAAGACTGAATAAAAAGTAGGCAGGACCGTAGTTTGTTTTGTGCTGTGTGTATAACTTCCTTGCCTGGGTTAATGGGTGCACTTCAAATACAGTGTCAACTTTCTATCTATTACTATTATATTTTGATCAGGTAGATGATAGAAATGACTAGTTGAGAAATAGCAGACTGCCCACCTTTGAGAAGTTTTACTCTCATAATGAAAATGAACGGAAATGCAGGCAGCTCATTGAACTGATGGATCTTCGTTACAGGACCTTTTGTTCATCTGGCCACTGAAGATGGTGGGTTAATGGGTACTTGGGGTGGGGCTTGTTTTGCAAGCAGGACGCAGATTATGGAATTTTATCCTGAAGAAATATGACTATTTTAGATAAGCAATAGATTGTTTGGTTTAATTGCGTTTTTAGCACTGCTTGAGGTTATGTTTTGTAACTTTAATTTTGATTGCAACTTGTAGAATTTATTTTTTTTCTGCATGTGTTTTAAAAGGTGACGGTTCTGCTATAGATTTAAATCAGACAGATCCATTCTAAAACAAGCATACTCTTATTCACTCCCTAAGCTATTCATGCTTTAAAGATTTAAATCTTGAATTGAGCCCAGAAAACAATTAGCAACCAGCACATATTTTTCCAGTGTTATTGGATTATGATCTCAGTAGCATACATTAGCTGCATTTTGCATTAGTTGAAGTTTCCAGAGGCTCTAAATGGTAGTCCTATCTATCATGGATTGCAAACATCTAAATATGATGTAACCAGGGAAGGGATAATGGTCAGCTAAGCATAGAAAAGGTTGAAACTGGTGCCCTGAACATAGCATAAATTCACTCCTAGGTGCTCAGAATCTAGGGATGGGGAGCATCCTGAGCTATCCAGTCCAGTACTGGTTAAATCCTAATTCCTGAGTAAACTTTATTGAGCATTCAGATGTATCAGCCATGTTTTTGGCATCATTATTCAGTGTCATCAATACATTGGTGCCATCTCACTCTACAGTTCCCAATTACTTATCCAACAGCTTCAGATTTTAAATAATAATTGGGCCAAAATAGAACCGTGTAGGATGTCAAAGGATGTGGTATCAAACAATCTTCCAGTATGCCAGGCTTGATTCAGTAGGACAGACTTGCTGCTATATAGCATCCAAAAGGTCTACCTCTGCTAGGTCATCAAGACAGATATCAGGGATAATAATACATAATACCTCTGAGCATCCAGAAGAATTAATAGGGCTGTCCTTTCATCATCTAGTTTCTTTTGTAAATTTTGAACGAAGCCAATCAAAACAGTTCCACCCATAAGTTATTGAAATGAATACAGAATACCAATACTGTATACAAATGTAGCTGGAGTTGTGATGCCACCACCTTCTTGATCTCACAATCAAGATAGTCCTTTTTTTCCCCTAATACACTTGAAGTCCAAGTGATGTATATTTTTATGGCAAAATCTGAGAGATATTGTTCAAAGCTAATCAATTTTAATTGCATTGATACTTTTATTGTAAACTCTGCCATATAGACAATAATTGTTGCATATTTATTTATTTATGGTTCGATTTGTATTTACCGCTCCATCTCCCCACAAGGGGACTCTGGGCGGCATATGATGTACAGTTTCTAAATCAAAAAACAAGACGTGAAGATCAAACTCTTCCTTTGCACTATGAAACCTCTTACTGCCTGATTCTTTGAACTTTTTGCTTTCTTTTAGTCCCTGCTTTAATTCTTAGTAATTTCAACTAAGCATTGGCAGAATCCAATAACGTGCCATTAATTCTTTTGTGTTGGTATTTTTCCAACTGTAAAATTAATATTTTAAAAAATGCTATTTTAAATTATTAAATAGTAATTTAACAATGTACTGTAGTATTCCTTGCAGAAGCAATATGAATAATAATAGTTTAAGCCTGACATCTTAAAATTTTCATTTATTATAAGGTGGGGTAACTATCCAGATGTTTATATATTAATTTGGTTAAAATTTGTATATTTTCTTGGTTTATTTAAGTCTCAACAACTTGTAATCCATTAATGCAGACAGTTATGTATTCTGACCTATCAAAGGCTTGAGACCTCAGGTGCAACCTTCGGCTTCCAACATAAGCCACATTCTTAGCAGGCAACATGAGATTTGATGAATCAGAGATTGTGCTAGTTTATATTATTGATTGCTTTTCAAAGCAGAGAAACTCTACTAGGGAGCTGATCATGGAAAATATTCAGTACTGTTGAAGAACCAATGAAATAGAGCTTTCAGTTCTTTTACTCTTTGTGGCCTGGTAGGAAAATTAGCTTTTGCTAGAACTTTATCTCATAATAGCAGGGATGTGAGGATCCTTTAGTACACATAACAATGGGAGCAGAATATAAATTTTAACCATACAAATGCCAGCCCTGAGAAGCTGAGGGATGCTGTAATTATTGATGAATCTCCTGCTTCACCTGTGATACTTCCTCATACTTTTACAGGAAGGTTTACTGATAAGATGTACATTATATAGTATATCTATACTATGTCATATTTGTAATGTATTGTGAGGCTGTACGAGGGAGGGGATTTTTCATGTCAAAATAATTCCTTTGTCTTGGCTGATATCTCTTAGGCCTACAACAACAAAATTATCCCCAGCTTGGAAACAGCAAGTCTATGAAGCAACCAGGGAGAACCAGTTTGTGAAAAATCAGTTTATTCACTTATTTTTAGATGAAAGATCTCAAGTATCTTGATGTAGAACTGAAAGTTAAGAACTGATCCAAGAAATATGTTAGGGGTAAAATTATATGAGTACACTTTTATTTTAATTGCTATATAGGGCTCTGAAGCAGGAAATAGTGATAATCTGTCCAGAAATAGAATGCAACAAAACATTTGCACTATAAATTGCAAGCTGGTTTAACAATTTGTATTATGTATTGAAAAATATTACGTACTTTTACTTTTATTTTAAAAAAACAGCAAAAATATTTGACCTCAACTTTTAGTTTTATTACACAGGTGCACAAACTTTTGGGGGCCAAGGATTAGTTTGCCTTTAAATAGTGTGCTTGGGGCAGCACTTCAAAAAATGAACAGGGCCAGGGCATTAATAAATGTAAATAAAATTACAATTTAATTGAATCATATTACTTTCCATGTATTTTAAAATGTGTCCTTTATGTCACAGTAAATTATCTACCTATTTTTCTAATTTTGTGGCAACTGTTGAAAGGTCTCCAGAGTTAAAACACAAGTTCTGCAATATAGATAAATAATCTGAGAAGAAATCTAGGTCCTACTTTATATACCAGCCAGGCTTTTCAGTAGTGGAAAGTAGTGACACAGCCATGGTCATTCAGCTTTTAACTTATCAATACATGTGATGAGTGTTCCATACACGCACTTAGTTCTCTTCCCCCTTCCCCACAAAAACTGGTGACCCCTATGTTAAACAGTGTTTACGCTGGAGAAGCTAAGGCAGCTAAAGTTTAAAAACTCCTGTGAAGAAAAAGAAAATAATAACTCTGAGCATTGACATTGCAACCCAAAAGAAATCCCAAATCACAGGTATTATATTTTGAAAGTAAATTTGTATCACACTGAATGAAATTCTTCTCCAGATTCACTGCCTTTGTTTTCTTACAAAGTTGCTATAGTTTTCCTTATATACTAGTGAAGAGATGGTTGTGTTTCTTTGGGAGTTGTGATGCATTTAGCAGAATGGTAAATGAGCTAAGCCTTTGCATTAGTTTTAGAAAAAAATTCCCAACCATCCTATGCTGAGAATTATGTAAATTCCAGGTTGATATTGTACAAATAGTATTTAAGATTATTAGGTAACTGTTCAGTTGCAATTGTTAATAGCTGCCTTCAGTAGGCCTGTCATTTATGGACATTAGAACCTCAGATGACCACTAGATAGCAGCAAAGACAATTTCCAGCCATATGCTGCCATCTAGTGATCATCTGGAGTTTGCAGCCCAGATATGTAGCCAGGTCTTAGAACTAATTTGCGTTTCAGAAATAAGGGCTAGTTCTGCAAATTATGCCTGAACTATACCAGGAATCAGTGTAGCTGATTATTAGTATTATGTTAACAGTGTAGCTGTTAATGTATCATGTTCAGCTGGTCCAGTTGACAGCTTAGTAGCTGTAATTTTTGTAGCTTCCAAACAAACTCATATTTCACTAGCATAATAAAAGGATTACTAATACATGGATATCATTGAGCAGATTGGGATTTGGCAATATGTTGCTCTCCAGATGTACTTTCCACAATACCTTACCATTGTTTTTTGGTGGCTGGAGTTGATGAGAGGTATCCAAAACATTTGGAGGGTACTGGATTCCATATCCTTCCACTAAATTATATTTGTTCAGGAGGAGTTACACTAGTCTCACCATTCAAAGGTGCTTGGTATTATACAGACTATTTGAGCCTCTGTCAACAGTGTTGTATGCAGGAATACTTGGCTCCCATCTGATTCATTACCAGTTCAAGCATTTGCACTACTTAACTTGTAGGAAAAAAAGAAGAAATATATTCAAGTTATTCTGTTTGGCATGGTCATGTAGATTGGGTGACCTCTTAGACATTGCTGAATTACAGTTTCCAACATCCCTCACTATTGACATGGATGATAGAAGACATAAGACCAATAATATTTAGGTAGCCAGAGATCCCCCAATTCATTGTATGCTTAACACTCTACCATAAATGGCCTTTAAAACTTCCTTAACTTTGTTGGATCCAAAACTGTACAGTAATTTATTTCAAATTACTCCAAAATTTCTGCTGATTTGTATGCAAATACAACGATGTTAGAGAAGTATAACTTCAAAAGTGCCATCAGTCAGCCACAGTGTTGGCTCAGTACTGAGTTTTATGTATGTTCCATTAGGCTTGCTCTGAATTTTCTGCTATTTGTATCCTGATTTACTAGAGGGATGGGGTGATGAAGCAACTAGAAAAATAACTAGAGCAAAGATAACAGTAAACTCAGAGCCAACCATGCAAACAGGGAACTTCCCCAAATCTAAGAAACATTCAGAATTGTCAGGTTTATAAAGTTGAAAGAGGGATACTCTATCTATCCTAGTTCATCCAGGCTCAAAGCTACTACCAATCGAAGAGATTGGTACTCAATCAAAGCTACTAGCCTGATCATAAAAGAGAGTCTATTAAGCATTAATAAGTGATTTTGCAAAAAGCTGATGGGGTGAGACCTGGTTAGTCACCCAGAAATCTGAGGGCTGCAGGCTCAACTGGAAAATGAATAAAAAATTCCAGAAGACAGCATTGGCAAATCACCAAGAAAACTATGTTGACATATCTATGTCAGTAGTAATTCGAGTTTGTCTCAATTGTATATTGGATACAGTTGCATACAATTGGATGGCAAGAACCAGTTCACAGAGCAGTGATTTACATTGGTTAGAGAAAAAAACCCTTTAAATATTTCCCATTTTCTGTAATGATTGGATAAGGGGTACTTTCTACCTCCCTCAAGTTGATGGATGCTAGATTTCCTAGGTATGTCTTGATTAAGCCTGCTGAAGTAGATGGTAAAGTCAATAATACATTAAAGTGCAAGGGCTTTTTTTTAAAGAAACTTGCACTAGCCTTTCATTTTCAGATCATGTTTCAATTTCACTTTCTGTCCTAGCTTTCAAATATTTTAGGGGAAATGGCTAGTGCTTTTTGTTTGAACAAGGGAAAATTCACAATTAGTCTTTCTGCATTTTTTCTGTAGTTTTATTTCTACAGCATTTCTGTTCTTCAGAGTACTTTCACAGTTATTGTATCCCAGAGATATTGTACTTGTGCTTTTCCAGATTGCTACTTACCAATAAATTCTCACTTTAGTTATGAAAGCTTTAAAAATAATTGGAATATGTAATTTTGCTTGAAAATGGAATGTTAGTCATTGTAAATGCCTGTAGGAAAATTTATTTATTTATTTAATTTTTGTCCTGCCTTTGTTATTTTTATAAATAACTCAAGGCGGCGAACATACCTAATACTCCTTCCTCCTCCTATTTTCCCCACAACAACCACCCTGTGAGGTGAGTTGGGCTGAGAGAGAGTGACTGGCCCAAGGTCACCCAGCTGGCTTTCATGCCTAAGGCGGGACTAGAACTCTCAGTCTCCTGGTTTCTAGCCTGTTGCCTTAACCCATAGCTTTCCAAACTGTGTGTCGCGACACAGTACTGTGTCGCCTGTGGGGTCCAGGTGTGCTGCGCGAAAACCCGAAAGCACCGCGGTGGTGGCGGTGCTTCCAGGTTTTCGCACGCCGCCATTGGTGTGTCGCCAACATGAAAAGTTTGGAAAGCCCTGCCTTAACCACTAGACCAAACTGGCTCTCATACAATCAAATCAGTACAATTTACAGAAAAATATCTTAGTATGCAATATTTCCCTAGGATAATGAATGATTTATAAAACTGCAGAATATTCTAAGCGTGTCCCCCAAATGCAATGTAAAATAAATGAATAAAGGTAAATGCACAGTGGAAAACGGTTGAATTTATTCAGGCAAATGGATTTTTAAAATTCAAGATGAAATAGATATGGAGAAGATGAGCAATAAAGATTAGTTTGAAAGCATCAGGTCAAATTTCAGAGTTTTCTCTCTTGCCTATTACACCTTCCCTCTCATCAGAAATGGACTTTCCTGATTGATTTTTTAAAGGAAAGGTATCAGGCCTAGGTACTTGTATGATTGAATATTATGCATTTATTGTTATATCTTCTCATATTCCTATTCACTGTGTGAACATCCTTGCTTCTTCTCACAATGTAGTTTTTACCTTTAGGATTTAATGTTTATCAACTTCAGTGCCTTAATTGGTGGTATTTAAGATATTTATTTTATTTTAGGCTTAAAGGTTGCTCTAATTGACTATGATTCATGGCTATTAGCCATTTATAGCTTAATCCATTTACATTTCTCAGGTCCTCTCTTGAATCAGTCTAGATTGGTAGCTATCAACATTCTTATGAAGTTAATTCCAGGCATTTATGTATTGTATAAAAAACTACTTCATGCTATTAATTGTGAATCTTCCCTCGTTTATTTACTGTGAATTAGCCTAAGTTCTAACATTGTGAGAGAGGGAGCAAAATCCCTTCTATTTATTTTTCACATCTTGCATGACTCTGCATACTGGTATTATGTCTTCTCCTACCCCCGTTTGCTAAAAAAAATACAATCAATGTAATTTTTCTATAGTGGATAACTGCTCTATCCCCATAATAATTTCGGTTATCCTTTTTGCACCTTCTTTTAGCTTTACAATATCTTTTCAGAGTTGTAGCAACCAGAACAACACTTCAAATGGGCTTGCTATCTCATATATTTGTGGGAAAAGGGCCTTGGACATAATTGTTAGAAGCATAATTTCTAGGTCAGAGCTTTCCAAACTGTGTGTCGCGACACAAAAGTGTGTTGCCACACACAGTCTGGTGTGTCGCCACACAACCCGGAAGCGCTGATCATCATCAGAGCTTCCGGGTTTTCCCGCGGCGACACACCAACGGCGGCACGCAAAAACCCGAAAGCGGCAGCAGCGCTTCCGGGTTTTTGCACGCTGCCGCAACGGCGGCACTTCCAGGTTTTCCCGCGGCGACACACCAACAGCGGTTGGTGTGTTGCCGTGGGAAAACTTTGGAAAGCCCTGTTCTAGGTAGTTAACTAGGTGCCTTCTAGATGTATTTGATAAATTCCTGTCATGCCTGTTCCCTGGCTATATTGGCTGGGGAGATCATAGTTGTACTCTCAGGGATTCTCGGTGCCACTGCAGCTAGAATAATGTCATAATGAAAGTGGAGACCCTCCACAAATTGAGAGAGGGAGGCATAAAAAAGAGGTTTTCATTGTCAGCTATGATGACTGATAACTATAGACTAGTGTTAAGTACAAGCAGAATCAATGTTATCATTCTGTAATCAATGGTTTACTTTACATTTATATTTTGCATAAGGACACATTCATAGCATAAATTTGTATAGCCGCCCACAGTCACTTGTTTGAGATGGGTGGCTATACAAATTGAATGAATGAATGAATGAATGAATGAATGAATGAATGAATGAATGAATGAAACCAGTTTTTATAATCTGACATCATTGTCATGAATGTCAAAGTTGTTTGTCAAAGCTATTAACAGCAGATTTTTCTTTTGTGCATTTGAAGTATGTCTTGTCTTGTGTTCTGTACACCAAGCTGTACACAGAAAAAGAGATCTTTCTATAAATTCGCCCTCAAGAGTTTGAAAGGCCACCTTCTGGAAGTCAGTTTAAAAAAATCAAAGAAGCAAGAACTCTGGAACTAAAAAAGTGAAAACTTTCTTACTCTTCTAAAAAAAACCTATTGTTTTGAGCAAAGAATTCTCATAGTCCTTTGAAATTTCAAAAAGAAGAAAAAAAAAATCTTCCAAGACTAAATCATCTGGGTGTGGCTTGTAATGGTTGCTTTTCCATTAAAGGCAGAAACAGAAAGCAAACTGAAAATCAGATGGCTCAGGATGCTGCTGTGTTCAGCTACTGAAGTAGTTTAAAGGATTCAAGCAAGGTGATTGGAACAATCAGAACAAAGGGATATGGAATGCTACTTAGACTTAAATCTGTGCTACAAACAATTAGGGACTTTTTTCCTTGCAGTAATTAGTGTAAACAGACATGGTGAACTATATCTTCAATTTTCCTCATAGCAAAAAAATTCAGATGCTGCTCTCTCTTTCTTGCATTACAAGCAGTATTTGCAGTAGTTCTCTCAGGAGCCGTTATCCTCCTTTGCATCTGACTAGGTGATGTTTGGGGTGGTATGAAGATAGCATCTGTCTGGGTTTTAAAAGCAAGATGTAGAGTTGCAGACAGGTGCTCTGTCTATCTATCTATCTATCTATCTATCTATCTATCTATCTATCTATCTAGGTATCTTATTTATTTATTTATTTATTTATTTATTTATTTATTTATTTATTTCTATCTATCTATCTATCTATCTATCTATCAATCAATCATCTATCTATCAAATTTATATAGCTGCTCATCTCACAAGCAAGCAACTCTGGGTGGCGTACAAAGCGTATTTGTACTCTTTGTGGTCTAATGGACCTTTTTGAAACCAAATCTAAAGCACTTCACAGCTGTAAAATCTATATTATTTACTAAACCTTAAATAAATAAACATACACATACACTGCCTTGTGTAATGCTGCTGAGTTAGCTGAACTGGATCTTCTGTGATTCAGAACTCTTTAAATTGAACAGGATTCTATGTCACCTACTCAAAGTCCAATTCCTTTCATATTTAGTAATTTCAAATGACTAGCACTTAATGTTCAACAAAGGCAGATTTTTCCCTTAAATAACAGTTAAATAGTAATATGAAAGTAGATAAAAAAGCTAGCAAAACTGCTGCAATTTTACTATGCTTGGTGAGGCAGTAGTTTTAACACATTCAGTGATAGCTTCTGTGTATTAAACTATATGCCTTTATAGTGTTGTGGTTATAATCATATCATTAATGCCTGCATAAATGCTTCAAGGGAGACCTTTTCATGTCAACAAGTATAGGCAATGAACTACTTGTTAAGCAATTATTTAGTTTATAGCATTTTCATGAAATAAATATAATTTATAGAATAAAAACATAGGTGATGCAAATGGGCAGAACCAGATGTGATCCTTGTGCTGTTTTGCTTGTCTGTTATTGCATGGAACCAAATTTAATTATTCCAGCACATTCACATAAACTTTCAAGCTGATTTGCAGTATCCTTAAGTTTAAATGCAATATTTGACTACACTTGAAAAGAGAGACAACAAGGCATGTAAAGCATGTGTGAGTAAATCGAAACAGAATATTGGAACAATAGAAGTCAGCTTTAATTTACAAATATGTAGTTTTTATCTTGGCAAAAGTTATGTGTCATTTTATGAGAATTACAGTATATTTTTTTACCTCACTGCAGGAAAAGAAATCACCTTAAAATATTTATTTCAGTGAATTGATTGAAATGAGACCTTTGCTTCTGGAGTCACTAATGAACAGTGTCATTTCTGTAACCTAGTAGAAACTGCCACAGCACTGTGTAAGTTACTTTGCTAATGTTACCTTGCTGTGTTTAGTGTACTGAATGTGCCTAGCTTAATTGGTGCCATGCAACAACCTGCCCAAAATCTTAAGCATCAAGTTTGTCAAAATATAGCTGCTATAGGTGGAAGTTCTAAGAAAGTTTAATTCTTTATAAAAAGGCTGACCTTTTATATAGCCTCTAAGGGAGAGGTTTTATTGGAAATATATAGAGTTATTAGGATTTGTTTTGTTTCCTTATTCCAGTACATCCTAACGTGCTAATGTTTCACTGAGTTGTTGTTATAGAGAATTATTCCTACTATGTATGAAGTTGCTATCCAGTTTGTTGTTGTTGTTCAGTCGTTTAGTCGTGTCCGACTCTTCGTGACCTCATGGACCATAGCACGCCAGGCCTTCCTGTCCTCCACTGTCACCCGGAGTTTACTCAAATTCATGTTCATTACATCGGTGATGCTATCTAACCATCTCATCCTCTGCCGTCCCCTTCTCCTTTTGCCTTCAGTCTTTCCCAGCATCAGGGTCTTTTCCAGTGAGTCCTCTCTTCGCATTAGGTGGCCAAAGTATGTGAGCTTCAGCTTCAGCATCTGTCCTTCCAATGAGCAATCAGGGTTGATTTCCTTTAGGATTGACTGATTTGACCTCCTTGCAGTCCAAGGAACTCTTAAGAGTCTTCTCCAGCACCACAGTTCGAAAGCATCAATTCTTATCCAGTTACCCTGCTTTATATGCATAACATTTGGGTGCTTATTTTAGTGGATTTTAGACCATCTTCATGAAAGATTACTCTTCCTTTCCAGTAGTCAGCAGTAGTAGAACAATATAAAGGTTTCACAAAAACACCACAATCATAAAGTAACAGTGGAACATTAAAAACACAACGAATGAAGCTGAAATCGGGAGCCAGTAAAACAATATTAAAATAATAGCAGCACTAGATAAATCAATTACTTCTGCGTAATCATTCAAATACTGACTGGAATGGAAACTGTTCAAACTGTTTGGAAACTTGATATGCATATTCAGATAATTTTCATACTTTATTTTTTTGGAATTTTATTTGGAGGTAGACGTTTTCTTACACTTGAAAAAATAGCTTTACACATAATAATAAAAGGTGGCTATGCTTTTATGATTCTACATGACATGTGCCCTTCTGAAGGTAATTCTACTATATTAGGAATAATACAAGTAGATATAGAATATTCTCTTCCATAATGACAAAATGGCCAGTCATCAGCAAAGGCTGAAAGTGTAATCAGGTCAAAATAGTTGCTTCTGCAAAGTCATAATGGGCAGCTTCTCCTGTGTGAGGATGTGGATTCTTCTGAATCCATAGGAACATTTACTTTCTTGTGACATAGTTTAGAAAGTACCAGTTATTGTAGAAGCAAAACATTTGGCCCATGTTAAAATTTTCATCTGAATATTAACATTAGGCTGAACCAATTCCATATCCTGGTAACACATAGTTCCATTTACATTCAGTGTGGGCTGCATTTGAAAACAATTGAGAAACAGCCATTAGTTCTGGATACAAAACTACAGTATGTTACAGAGCAGAGCTAGATGAAGGAAACATTAAAACAGCTGCTTGTTTCCAAACATAACTCAGAGTATTGTCGAAGGCTTTCACGGCCGGAGTTCGATGGCTGTTGTGGGTCTTCCGGGCTGTGTGGCCGTGTTCTGGAAGTTGTGGTTCCTAATGTTTCACCAGCATCTGTGGCCAGCATCTTCAGAGGGCAGGAGCACAGACAGAAGTGAAATCTCTGTGCCCAGGTAGAGTCATAGATGCTGGCGAAACGTTAGGAACCACAACTTCCAGAACACGGCCACACAGCCCGGAAGACCCACAACAGCCATAACTCAGAGTGTTGATACTAATATCTAAAGCTTTAAAGGACCTGAAAGCAAGATCCCTTAAAGCAGTGGTTTTCGGTTGATGGTACTCCCACTACAGGTGTGTTTAAAAAACAGTCTAAAATGTGCAAGTCATTGAAACAAACAAGTACACTTGATTATTCAGGATGAAAGATTGAGAAAATGCATGAGGCTGACAAGCGGTTCTAAATGTGGAGTAAAGCATTTTTTGTAATATCAATGATGGATTTTAGGGAAAAAATAGAAAAAAGGGGTAAATGTGAAAGAGAGAGAATGGAAATAGAACAACTGCGGGAATAGAAAATACAAGTCCTATATGAAAAAGTATTAGATTTGATTAATCTCCCAACACAATCAAAGTGGACATAAGAAAAGATTATGTGGAAGCTGCTTGGAACAGAATTTCTTTACAAATTGCCTCTGAAAGCTTATGCAATTATGCTAATAGGAAGTATGAAAAAAGATAGGATGAAGGAAAAGAGGCTGTGGATGAGAGATGCATGTAAAAATGATTGCAGCAAAAATGAGGACTAAGATAGTTGTGTTTGATAGGGGAAATGGAGTGAATGATTGCAAGTTGTACATCTGTGGAGAAAAACTGAAGGAAGTAGATGAATCTGTGTTTTTACATGTTAGTAGCATGTTTACTAACTAAACTAGGGAAAATGGAGATATCTTAAGGCATGCAAATGCTGGTAAAAGGGTGTTAGATAGCACATGGTCTGTTGTGAAGAATGAGTGTTTGCTAAAAGAAGTCAAAATGTTTCTAAGATTGTAGTTTTGTTTACCCTAAAAGGAAATAGGATGACGGGTACTGTATATACTGTATGTATGTATGCATTTGATGTAAAATGATTTAATGGTTTTGTTTTCATTTCAGGCAGAAACTCCCCAGAGAAAAAAGTATTCTAAGTAATCAAAGTAAAAATTTTGCTAGCAAAACATCTGCAACTCGCCATTGTATGAGTTATATGCTGCCTACTGACCCGGAAAAAAAGCTGGAACAGAACTTGCAAGCAAGGAAAACAAAAAAATTGGAATTGGATTTGGAGGATCTGGGCCTGGAAATGCCTCAGGTAAATGCCCAATACACGCTTACCTAAGCAAATTTTAATACTTTTAAAAAGCAAAATAACGGCTTTAAAAAACTGTATGTAATTTGGTATCCACCAGTGTATCATGATTATTCTTTCAAAAAGAATGTACTTTGGTGGATTGTTTAAAACGCAAATACAGGCTACAGTATACTCTTATTTAATTACAGCTAGTATAGACAGGGTAGAAAGATGTAGGGATCATACCTTCTGCAAACCCATCATTTGTTTTAATAATTTTTATGGAATAAATCACAGCAGCTGGATTTGCAGAATTTTCTAAGCCATAAATAATGATGGGTTCAGAAAGCTCAACCAAATTGGCTTAGCACATCTTGGGAACTCAGCCAAAATCATAATACACATATGTGCAGAAAATGCTAAAAGGTGGTTAAGCTCAAATGTTTATTCCTAATACATTGTAAGAATGAGAAACATAAGAAAAGATGTGTTGTTTGAAGATTTGATGTTTTGGTTTTATACTAAAATTGGGATGTTTTAAATTCCAAACTAATATTAATTTATTATAGCCTAGTGTGAGTGGAATGGACCCTCCTTTTGGAGATGCCTTTCAAAGCCACATGTTTTCAGAACAGACTCTAATCAGCACAGATCTCTTGGCTAACAATTCTGACCCAGATTTCATGTATGAATTGGTAAGATACATTTATTTTCCTCAATTGCATGAAGCTTATCTCTTGTTCCTAAAGAAACTCAGATGAAGCTACCCTTTGAAATCCTAAAAGGTGCTATAGCGTCTCTTGATTATTTGTTCCATTTCTGCATTTCTCTTCCTCTTGGAATATAGTTTAAAACAATTATTAAATTATCATGCAGTAAATATAAATATTATAAATATATTTGTTGTCTACCATGTGTTTGATGTATAGTATATATCTTGATTTTTATACTTGTCTAAAAATTGTCCTAATTTTGATCTTTTTCTTAAGCGTATCAGCTTTATTATAATGTGTATATAAAGTGTGTGTGTGCATGGCTGTGTATGTGTGTGTATACCTATGTAGTTCTTTCATTTATGTATTTATATGCTACCTTTCAAAACAGCAGTTTTCCCAAAGGAAGCCTGCAAGATTTTTTCCCTTATGATAAAAGGAGGCAATAGCTTTCTCCTCAGTTTCCTCTGCACTTGGTATTGAGAGTGATGCTACCTCTCCTTCTGGATGTAGCATATAGTCATTGTGGCTAGTTACCATTAATATCCTTATCTTTCCTAAGTGTATCAATTTTAAAATTATCTAGCAGTGGCTATCAATTGTACCCAATGCACAATTTCCATTTATTTCACCCTGTTCAATTTCATTGGCATAAACACACACACACACACACACGAGTGTGTGTTTGAGAGACACAGAGATAACAGATGCAGCAAAATCTGTATATATAAATTTACTGTATCTCTTTCCTCTGTCATGTGTTCATTTTTAAATTATACCATATATGCTTTTACTCACATTTTTCCTAAACCAAATAGTTCCAAACATTGTAATCCTTCCTGATTAGGAAATTTGCTTCAGACTTTTGATCATTCGGGCTGATGTTTTCTGCCCATTTTAAAGGGATTCTTTAAATAATGTATTCTTTAATATAATTAAAATAAATCTCTTCAGAATCTGAATGCTGTGGGATTAATTCGAGAAAGAATGGACTTCTTACCACTTTGTTTCTTGTTCTGATTCATTCAGTGTCACTGATAATGTCTTATTGAACTTTTAAGAGAGGAATGGTCTATAAGATACTAGAACTGATGAGGTGTTCCTGTTGGCAGGTAAGCACTGAGATAAGCATAGGGACTGTTGACCCCCCCCCAAACTCCCAGATGTTCAGAACTGATACACAGCATAAGGTAAAGGTTCCCCCGCACAGTCGTGTCCGACTCTAGGGGCCGGTGCTCATCTCCATTTGTTAGCCGAAGAGCCAGCACTGTCCGAAGACGCTTCCACAGTCATGTGGCCGCATGATGCGCGCGGAACGCTGTTACCTACCCACCGAAGTGGTACCTATTCATCTACTTGCATTTGCATGCTTTCGAATTGCTAGGTTGGCAAGAACTGGGGCGAGTGCAGGAGCTCACTCCGTCACACGGGACTAGGGATTTGAACCTCTGAACTTGCGATCTTCCGATCAACAAGCCTGGCGTCTTACCTGCTGAGCCATCGCGCCCCCTGATACACAGCATAGGCCTATGTATATTCATTTGGAAAGTCCATTGGGTTCAGTGGAGCTTACTTTAGGGTTACTTCTTTAAATTGCTTTGTGTAATGTGTCCTTCATGGTGTATCTGATAAATTTAGTTATTAATTTCTTTTGGTCTTAGCTGGCTGATGGGGTGAGAATCTGGATAGAAAAAGCATGAACTGTTATTGATCTGCTTATCTATATCTACTTTAATAGGACAGAGTAATGGATTACCAGCAGAGTTCCAGGGACAATCTCCTTTCTGTAGAGGATTGTAAAGAATTTGAGAGCTTAGAGACTTTTACTGAGATTCTGGATACTGAAATGTCTTTCCCTGCAAATTGGGATCAGTGGGATACTTACTGTGAAGATTTAACGAAGTATACAAAACTAACCAGCTGTGACATTTGGGGAACAAAAGAGGTGGACTACTTGGGCCTTGATGATTTTTCAAGCCCATATCAGGATGAAGAGGTAATAAGTAAAACTCCGACTCTGGCACAGCTCAACAGTGAGGACTCTCAGCCTGTCTCAGATCCACTATGCGACCCAGAGTTGCTGTTCAGTGCAAAACAAACCCAATTAACTTCTCTGCCAACCAAGAAAATTACAACTAGAGCAGCAGCCCCAGTTTGCTCATCAAAAACTGCTCAGGCTGAAGCATCTTTATCCGAATTTGCTCAGAAAGCAAGCAAGGCCAATTCGAGCACACAAATCATGGTTAAGGCCAATATGTACAACAATGAGAAAGTGAACATTCATGTTGAATGTAAGGATTATGTTAAAAAGGCAAAAGTAAAGATAAATCCAGTGCACCAGAACAGGTCGTCTGTGAACCAGGCAAATGCTGATGCTGCGAAAGAAAACACCTGCTACTGCGGAGCTGTAGCAAAGAAACAAGAGGAGAAAGGAATGGACCCACTTCAGAATCACGGTGCTCCTGTATTGCCTTTTAAAGAGACTCAGGCTCTGCTCCTCACTCCACCCCAGGAAACTCCAGGACTTATTGCTGAGAAGAGCAATCTCTCTGCTAGCACCTCAGTTTCAGATCCTTCACAGAAAAAAGAAGAACACAATTATTCTCTTTTTGTCAGTGATGGATCAGCTGATCAAGCAGGCAAAGCTGATCCTGATGAGGATGAAGATGATGAGGAAGAGCTGGAAGATGAAGACCATGATGAAGGGTTTGGAAGTGAGCATGAACTATCTGAAAATGATGAAGAGGAGGATTATGAGGATGATAAAGATGATGACATCAGTGATACATTTTCTGAACCAGGTAATTAAACTCATATGATCTAGAGCCAAACTAGTAAACTACTCTTCTTGGAGATGTGTGCTGTTCTTGAAGGCATTACACTCTAAAATTGAAAATGAGTTTTTAGCTATGTGGAACAACCTCTTGCTACAGATAACCAAAGGAAGCGCAGCCTAGAATGCAGCAGTGTTGTCTTGTAACTTAAGGTCTTATATAACACTGATGGGGTTGCTTTATTTTAAGGTAAGCTGTAAACCATCAACTGTATATATAACAGCCTGTAAAGCTTCCATTTAGAGTTTTTTTTTTACATTTTGGAAATGTTTGTGTCCTATATGATAATTTGACGGGCCTAATGACTGCCATGCTCTTATGACCTATATGGAAGTTTTTCCAGAAATAAATAGTGTTTATCATTGTAATGAATAAATGCCACTGCTGCTTGTTGTGCATCAGGATAAAGTGATTTATTATTCTTTCCATTGCATAATTAATGTAAAGCCTAATATAAATCATTCATGGGTATACAGTATAATCCTCTATCTAACATTCATTTTCCATGAGCATAAACAGATGCAAGTACAAATGGCTTCTGTGAAAAAAAGCATTTTATATCTAGTCTGTGAAACCAGGTACCTATTTTAATATGAGATTAGAAAATGCCTGGAAATAGTAAAATTTCACTCTTTGTTTAAAGCAATATCCATAGTATGGGAGCTAAAAAAATTATATGCATATAAAATAATGTAATATAATATTACACTGTAACTACCGTTCACACTTTTCTCTGTATCTGACTGTGTACTGCATGCCTGCAGTGAATCAGTGATTCAGTGAGCATTTGACTTTCTGTAACCAGAGGTAGAATGCTGACTTGAAGAGAGCATTAGCTGAGAAGGAGACAGTTTGGTAAAGAATTGCAGCTAGTTCCAGGCTCTGCTTAAGAACAAAATGGTTAAGAGAGGTTCTGGAAAAGTCCTATGCCATCAGCCCAGAGGTTAAAAATGTTTTGTCCATAAAATATCTGACAATTCTCTGCCAGCAGTCACCTTGGGGGGGGGGGGTTGATCATTGCCAGAAATTGTCAATGTTTAAAGTTTCATTTTCCCTTTATTCCAATCCTCCTTACCCTTACTTTTGATGTATTTTCTTCTCTCTGTCTCTGGTCCATTTGCTATGGATGAGCTCTATAAAAGTACAACTTTATAAATGTTTAGGTTTTGAAAATGATTCTGTAGAAGATTTGAAAGAAATGACTGCAATATCTTGTCGAAAAAGAGGCAAGCGAAGATACTTCTGGGAATATAGTGAACAATTGACGCCATCACAGCAGGAGAGAATGTTAAGGCCTTCTGAGTGGAATCGAGAGACCTTACCAAGCAATATGTATCAGAAGAACGGATTACATCATGGTAAGAGCTGTTGTTTATGGGTGCATGGGCATACTTCTTAAAGTTTGTCAGAATTTCCTCTGTCTTGTTTAAGTAAGTTCTCTAGGCACTCTAAAACTGTTTAACATGGGTTAGGTTAACATTGGGTTGGGACATGGAGATACTGAAATGTAAATGAATATCTGTTGATAGTATTCTAAAACTTCCTTTTCACAGCTTTCTTTTAAGTAAAACACACAACTTCTATTCACTGTTCCGATAATATATTGAAGCAATTAGAGGGGGAATAGGAGGAGGGAGGAGTCATAAAACAATTTGCTTCTGCAACTTAGAAACATTTCCCTACTTTCTTGTACCATTTGTGATATCTTGACAGTATTTGTTCTCATCTCCCTCTTTGCAGGAAATGCATGAATAGTCTGCATTTCTAGACATTAACTTTGGTGAAAGAAATGAAAACAATACTTTTTATGGCATTGGTGATAGTGGTTGTCTTTAGTTACATCATCATTTTTTAAAACTAATTTAAATGCAAAATAGCCTAAAATAAACAGATGTATTACTGATTTTCTGACTGTACATCTTGCACCTGCAGCATGGTCTTACTTTTTTCTTTTGTGCCTACTGTTACTGCTAACATGCTTTTGTAGGTGGTTTAAAGTCCATATATACTTCTTAGTTGTATTATATGAGATATAGTGCTGGCAAATAAACATGGAATCATAACAAATTGTAGCTTAAATGTATTTCTACAAATTGAATGTAAATTTGCAACCTACTGATTACTTTTGTATATATTTAAATAGGAAAATATGCTGTTAAAAAGTCACGAAGGACTGATGTAGAAGATCTGACACCTAACCCTAAAAAGCTGCTACAAATTGGAAATGAACTTAGGAAACTGAATAAAGTAATTAGTGATTTGACCCCTGTCAGTGAACTTCCCTTAACAGCAAGACCAAGATCAAGGAAAGAAAAAAATAAACTTGCCTCTAGGTAACAATTTGTTAAATAAAGTGTTAGCAATTCAGTTTGTTCTCTGTTTACAGTATATTTTGTGTTTGTGTATGTATGTGTGTATATATCTGTGTGTGTATAATGTTTATATATTGTATAGATTATTTATATTTTGATTGTTTTGTGCTGCCCAGAGTTGTTGAGTGTCAGGCAGCATACAAGTTTGAATTATTATTATTATTATTATTATTATTATTATTATTATTATTATTATTTTCTTCCTATTGACAAGCATTTGCAGACTGGTATATTGAAAAAAAGCTATTCTGCAAGTCACAGCTTTGTGCCTGAGGGCTTGGTTAAGTCTAATCATAAGAACCATTCTATGCAAATAGTTGTTTCTCCCTTACTCCCTTGCCCCACACCCCTCATGGCACATTGGAAGAGTCCCTGATCATAATAGCCTGCTGTGTGCAGCCAGCATACTTACATTTAATTGTATTACTGAAAGATATAATATTCTGTGATGGTAAGATGTTGCCAACTTTATTTTTCTTATTCTTATGGTATTGTTTTTGTTTTAATGTCTTTTTATTGTTTCTATTTAAGACTGTTGGTTTTTAAGATTGTACTGTGCATGTTTTAAATTGTATTATTTGTTCCATGTAAATCCCTGAGAGTCTTTTGATTGTGATGGGATAGAAATATGTTTAATAAATTCCACTCATAGAGGAATCATTTTGTTAGTGAAAGGAGAAATGAGTGCTGGAATCAGGAATTATAGTCTGGGTACTGCTTGGTAATACCTAATATTCTGAATCTCTGATTATGTGTATGATGAACATTCTGAACAACTGGAACAATATCTCACTTCCAATTCTTTTCCTTCCTTATCAATATCACAGGGCTTGCCGACTGAAAAAGAAAGCTCAGTATGAAGCCAACAAAGTTAAACTTTGGGGTCTGAATACTGAATATGGTAAGCTTTTACAGAAGAAAAAAATAGATGTCTTGTACTTGAAAACGTGATTGGTTTCAGTTTATCAAAATTATGAATCCTTGTTAAATCTTTTAAGTATGCTGACTGATGAAACTATCCATTTTGAAGTATGATCTAATTATAAGAAAGCTGTGGAGTCCATGGTGCTCTCTGAGCCTTGTTGTTTTCTTGCAGACGTTTCATTGCCAGGCTAGGCAACATCTTCAGTGCGAAAAGGGAGTGGAACTTGCTCTCTGTTTATATACCCTAGTTTGTCCTGCCTGTGTTGGTGGGGGTGTTGTACTCTCCATGGTAGTACCTTGATTGGGTTGTTGTTTGCTGCTTGGTTGATTGACTGAGTTAATAGTTCCTTGATTAGGGTGTATTGTGTTGTTTGATTGCTCCTCTGCTGCTAATCTTGCAGTTAATCTTTGCCTATCTTGTTGACTGCTGGCAAAGAGGTGTTCTGGTGGTCTGGCTTTTCTGTTGTCTCTTATGAATGGTATGTAAATGTTGTTTACCTCTATGTGTCTGTTGATGGCTGCTTTGTCTGAGTGCCAAGCTTCCAGGAATTCTCTAGCATTTTTGGATTTGGCTTGGTTTAAGATGCTCACAGTTTCCCAGTTGAAAGTATGGTTAAGTCTGTCCATGTGTTGTGAGATTAAGGAGTTTTCATCATGTCTTCTGACTGCTAGTTGGTGTTCATGGATGCGTTCTGCTTGTCTTCTCTTTGATTGGTATATGAAATCTGAAAGCGGCTGGTCAATTCACAAGTTATTCTGTAAAGTTATCATGGTCTTGTAAAGACATTAAAAGATTTAACAATCTGAAATGCTTGCCACATCACTTAGCAGGAAACTAGGGGGACGGGGGCCTTGTAGTTTGGGGTGTCCCACTTGTGGAGCTTCTCCCACAGTCTGGCATCCATATTAATGTTTGTTACATACAAAGACCTTTTCTTTAAAAAAAAATTCTACCTTTCAATCTTTAGTCTACCTTTTTTCTGTATTATTTTTTCTGAGTTCTGTCTTCAGTATTAATGTAGTTTTATTACATTATTACATATCAATGGGGCAATTTCAGGTGGAAGAGTGGTATAAAATTAGTTTTATATGAATAGATGTATTCTTCCTTCTCAGAAAAGATGCACTGGCATGGACTTACACTGTTGCTTGGTCTCTTTTGTAGATAACTTGCTGTTTGTGATCAATTCTATCAAACAAGAAATTGTGAATAGGGTTCAGAGTCCTAAAGACGAGAGAGTAACAAATATGAGTCAGAAGCTTGATGTACTTCTTAAAGATACTCTTGGTAAGTGAACAGCAAATGCAGTACTATTTATAAGCAGTAAAAACAAATACGCCTCCCTCTTTAGAGTATTTCTAAATCTTGAAAGCACTAGTTGCTCAGATAGCATAAGTCACCTTTTATCCTTATTTGTTTTATATCAGGCGTGTGCAACCCTCGGCCCACAGGCCACTTGCGGCCCTGAACAGCTATTAATGTGGCCTCAAAAAATCGTAAACTTTTAACATTATTTTGCGATTTTTTGGTTGCCATTCTCTCTTTCTTCTGTTTTGCAGCCGGGCCCATGCCAAAAATAGACAATCATTTGAGACAGTAACAAAGCTCAGGGTAGTTACATCACCTGTGTAGAGCATCCGCTTCTCTCAGCTTTCCACACAGGCAGGCAGCGGCCTTCCACCGGTTTGCGAGCAGCCACCGAAGTCAGTTTTGCAACTTGACTCGCAAGCCAAGTGGAGTATGCCGCTCTACCATTAATGCGTCTGTAGTTAGTAGGCGAAGACTGGCGGAGGCTGCCGCTCAGAGCAGAGCAGAGATGCCGAGCGGGAAGGGTAGGCCGCTAGCGGCTCCGGCAGAAAAACGCGCCATTAGCAGCAGTCGCCAATGGGTGATGGTTCTTCCAGGTAAAAGCTGATGAGCACCTTGAGAACTCACTGAGAATTGCAACCACTTTCATCGAACCAGACATTGATGCATTAGTTTCACAAAAACAAGGTCAAATATCCCACTAGTTTTATGTTGCCCTCTTTTTTTAAATTTTATAATAAAAAATATAAAAAAATTAATGAAGTTTTATTACTTATATACAGGGCTTTTTGGTGTGTCGCCACGGGAAAACCCGGAAATGCCGCTGTTGCGGCAGCGCGCAAAAACCCGGAAGCGCTGCTGCCGCTTTCAGGTTTTTGCGCGCCGCCGTTGGTGTGTCACCGCGGGAAAACCCGGAAGCGCTGATGATGAGCAGCGCTTCCGGGTTGTGTGGCGACACACCAGACTGTGTGTGGCGACACACTTTTGTGTCCCGACACACAGTTTGGAAAGCTCTGCTTATATACATTAACTATATTATATATTTTATGTGTGGCCCAAGACAATTCCTCTTCACTCAGTGTGGCCCAAGGAAGCCAAAAGGTTGGACAGCCATGATTTATATCATCCCTTTCATTCAAGAGCTCAAAAATTATCAGTCCTAAAATTATTCTTAGTCTCTTCTGTATATACATTTCTATACACTGAGAGAAAGAAGGAGAATCCACAGAGTATCCTGGCTTTAATTTGCTCTATTTAAACAAAGCTGGTTAAATGACATCGAAGTTAATCCCTCTCCCTGTAGGATGGCCTCATCATTTACTGACCTTCTTCCTTATTTCCTTACACTTTCTGACTGGGTTGGAGATATTCCAGGCAAAACAAAAAGCCTGAATACAGGAATGTGGCTGTTTGCTGTGACATACTGTATATTATGATTTCCCAACAAAAGATTGTATTTATAGTGCTGTGCATAGATTTGAAGGTAACAAACAATATGTAATAAAACTTATCTAAAAACCGCCCAGAGTTCCCCGTTGGGGGGAGATGAGCGGTCATATAAATTAAACAAACAAACAAACAAACAAATAAAAAATCTGACTTCATTATTGGCTAAACTAGCCTCAAATTACCCAACAATTACAGTAAGTTTTTCTGTATTCTTCTGGGCAGTGTTGCTGCCCTCTCAGGTTTGTCTCATATTACATGTATACATTCTGCTCTTTGTTGTTCATCAGCCATCTTTTTAGGCAACTCTGGGTGAGGGCAATCAAATTTCAAATTTACTTCAATACTTCATTTGAAATTGCTACGTTTGATCCTATTAGACACTGGCGAAGCTTAAATTCGTAAGGAATAAAGGGCAAGGGACACGTATGTTCTTAGTAATATTCTAAAAATGTGTTTTCACTCATTTCTCTAGGACAGCCGGTGTCTGGACAAACTTCAGAATTTGTGAACCAGGTTTTAGAAAAAACAGCAGAAGGAGATCCTACAGGAGGACTTGTTGGGCTGCGAATACCAACATCAAAAGTTTAGTAGACATCATTTTATCCCATCACACTGGTCAGAGCTCTGCCTGCATCATGAACTACTACATTGTAGAATTAATTCTGGTCTGCATGTGAGTTTAGTGCTGTATAAAACACAGTTTTAAGTTCCATAATTTTTTAGTTTTATTTTTATAACAATGTAGTAAGGTAAATGAAAGCATGATATAAAATGCTTAATGGCATTTTGGAGCATAAACCTTGTAGATTTAAATCTGCTTCTGGCATAAATGTGATGGCTACATGTTAATTTTAAAATTAAGTTTATCTAGGACCAGATTATATAATTTATATAGGAGCAAAATATGTTTTTTGCAAATAAAAATCTAGCAAAATGCCAAACATTATGGCAGGTTTATGCTCTAAATTTAAAAAAATGTAAACTCAAGGATTTTTTTCAAGAATTGTTGCTTTTTTTTCTTCTAAATTAAACAATAAGTTTTCTTTGTAACCATAACTTGTAAATAGCACACTTAGCAATAAAGCTAGTGTGCCATATAAAAAATATAATTTTCTGAGCTTGATACGGTATTTAAATGTCTGTGCAAGTAAGAAATAACGTATACTCTTTGTGCCTTGTATTGAATTGGGAGGGAGGGAAGGGGGAAGAATAAACATGGAATAGTAAAAAATTTGTAGGATGAGAAACTCCTGTGGGAGAGAAGATATATAGATGGTCTCATGGGTTTTAATGTATTTGTTCCAGCTCTTACAAATTTTTGAATGTATATAGGAATATGTTGAAAATGTAGATATGCCACAGAGTCTATGTATTGTATAAAAGATGGCTCTAGAAAAATAATTTTCGGTACTTGGCCGGAAGAAAACAAATACTTGCACATTAATGCGATTGTTTATTTTTGTACCAAAGACAAATGCAACTGAAATGGCAAACTGCCAGTTTAAGTAAAGTTTTGCACAGCTTACATGATACTGTACTGAATGTATAAAAAGAAAAAAAAACTTAAAGGTCAGGGTTAGGGATCTTACTGAACTGTGAATTTCTCTCTCTCTCTTTGGGTCCAATTATCTACGGAAGGAGCATTCATACATTATTATTTTGCTGATCCTCTAGTTTGTTCATAGTAGATAAGTTGGCCATCTAGAAGACTGTAAATCCTTTTTGTTTTCTGCACTTATCGTAGAAATTTTAATATATTTGGATTTTAGTAAGCTATTGATAAAATAGATTTCGACTTTGGGAATTTAAAAAGTTTAGCTTGTAGTATACTTCCAACCAACCAACCAAAATAAAATTATTTTTATTGTAGTATGTATATATGTAAAAAAAAAAAGCTACAAATATTTAATTCCTTAGTTGCCACTTTTCCAATTGTATTATTGTGCATGTGATGTTTCCAAGAATCAACACAGGCTAAAAAAAAGAATTTCTAGATTTTATATTTTTGTACAGATATTTGAACTAGCTTCTTCAGACTTATATGTGACTTATTGTTAACTCATAGTTTCTATGATTGGGGGTATACAAATGTGTGTGCGGTTTGCCTCACAAGAGTTTGCTTTTAGTCAGTGTTAAAGTACCAATGAAAAGCTTTATCTCTTGAGGAGTTATTTATGTCAAGACAGGATCATTATATGGTTTCATGATTGCCTTTCCTCCCCCTTTTTTGATATAGATGACTACATAACACTGTTTACTAAAATACCAAATAATTTAGATGTAGCTCCAAGCAAATGCAAAAAGCTCATGGATTCCCCCACCCCCCAATTCTTTACATACATCTTGTAGTGCAGTTTTTGCATCTCAATGGATTATTCCTGAATGGAACCTACTACTCATTTTTTTTAAGTTTGAAAGATTGGAGAAGGCCAATATACCACTACAGAGTTGTACCATCCTACAGCTTTTTCTTTTTCTTTTTATGTCTCTCCAAATCATTGTTTATTGCCATTTACTTATTTAAAAAAACATCTGAAGTATTTGTAAGAAGTCAGCAGAAATTTGCATGTCCTGATGGAGCAGAAAGATTTTTAAGATGTATCTGCAGCTGAAGTAACACTGGCAGCTCAGTAATGTGCCTGACTTAACACTTGCTGTGGAGCTTGGTCTTCTGAGTATTTTATATCCATCTACCGTGATACATTGGAATAGTGTTGAGTTTCATTGGTAAATGGCATTTAAATACCGTTCATGCTAAGATTCTAACTCTGAATCAGAATAGCATGGAAAGGATATATTCTACAATACAATACAGCTGTTTTCTAATCAGGACTTATATAGCAAGATAAACTGACAGTAAGATATGATATCCCCTTTGTAGCTCAGTCTCCTCTGAGCTAATACTGCTTTTGCAGCTTGTGTGTGAGTGTGTGTGTGCGCGCATGTCTGAAAACTGGTATGAAGAAAAAAAGACTTTGAACCCTTTTAGTGGATTCCATGCCCTTGCATTTCA
The DNA here is from genome assembly GCA_023362775.1 of Charina bottae. Classification (NCBI taxonomy): domain Eukaryota; kingdom Metazoa; phylum Chordata; class Lepidosauria; order Squamata; family Charinaidae; genus Charina; species Charina bottae. The sequence continues at coordinate 4,520,022 of JALMGJ010000039.1, forward strand.
GTGTTTTCTATGTATTAAGTTATAGTCAAAAAGCTTTTAAATAGTTGAGCTTTTTAATGGTGACACTTTATTTTGTATCTATTTATATATGTATGTATATCTTAGAAAAGCACTTTGTTTAAAAAAAGAAAAAAAAGATATTGCATTTTATATGATTCCTGCCATTTGCTGCTAACTCTGGACTGGTCAGAATGCTGCAGCGATACTTGATCTAAATAAAACCTGGCAGTAAAATGTAGAGTAAAGTTAAGACCTTTGCTGGTTTAATCTTATTGTAAAGATGACATAGGCAAGCTGTGCAGCTTTACATTTTAACCAGGAGACTCTGTGGCATTTAAAACAGTCTAGAAATGGTTGTACTTTTAATGCCAGTAACAATCTGCTTCCTCTAGTGTCATTAAATATACGTTTAGTGTATAATTATCACAAAGATTTAAAAAACCCAAATGTTCATGTTTTGTTTGGGGAAATTGTGGCATGCATTTTTGGCTGATTATCTTTAGAGGAATTCTAAAGGTTTTCACTCTTCATACATGGAATGTGGATCTTATTGAAGTCTTTGGTCATTTTCTAAACGTAGACGTTGTGGATATTCTAATGTCCCTCAAAAGCAATTATCTACTTAAAAAAAAAACTCCTAAATTCTCTTTCATACACTGGATATTTTAGAGTTTGTTTCCATTGAAAGCATGCTCTTGCTAAAAAATTGTCAGTCTGAAACTGAGTGCCACACTTCTATTTTTGAATGGCTATGATGAACTACTTGCTCTGTACCATGTATGGTTCTTGTCCTTTATCCACTTACTCCATTGACAGATTATGATGTGGCTTTATATTGTGCCTTACTTGTATATTAGAACCAAGTTTATTTTTCATTCCCCAGGACTCCTTAAACCCTTTTAGAAGCAAACAACAATTAAAGCATAATAAAGGAACTTCAAATAGATCTGATTTAAAATTATATTGATAGTTTGTACTGGCATAGGGTGACCAATTTTTAGTGGTCTTGGAAAATAGGATTTTTATAATAATTCCACTCCATCTCTTAACAACAGCTTCTCTGCGTCTTTTATCAACCAAATCTTGGTATTTAATTTTCTGGGGCTCATTGTACTAGTCTTCTGACTAGTTAAGGACTGGTTCTTTCCATGCTACTGTGGCATCAAATGCAAACAGTGAAACTGTTGTAGGACTTGGGCAAAGATATACAAACTTCACTAGTTTGGTTGGTAATTTATTTTTAAACTTAGGTTGAAATGTACTGGAGAAAGAGCAAAAACTACTTATTTAACAGATTAAAGGTCTCTTGAATAAACTTAAAAGCAACAGACATTTCTCAAATACCGTACTGTCAGTGTGAGTTTCACTTAAGTCTGTACCACTTTTCTGATGTTTGCCTTTGTTAATAAATCTGCTTGTTTATTCACAAATGTCAATAACTGATGTATGGTTTCTCTTATGTAAGTCTTATAAATATGACTAGTTTTAAAGCATTAATACTCTACTTGTTTTTCATGGGTTTTCTTACAAGTTGCCTTCAGCAGAATAGCATAGCCAGTCGGTTCCTGGACATTTAGCAGTCTTCCTGTTGAGTTCTGTTGAGGCACAATCACAAGACATTGTACAAAAGTTTAGGCCTTGAGGCCTGAATTTCACTCCTGTCTATTCTTGGTTTCTTTCTTTTTTTAAGTAAAGCTTTAGCTGTGAAATCATGTATTTTAGCCTGCTATCAGATGGAAAGCTCCATTTTGTATAACTGAATACTGCACAGAAGTGCAGTGTCTTGAGCTTTTTATTTTTATTATGTTTTTACCTGAGAGATTGTGCGAATTATATTTCAGTCAATTACTAATCCAAGAGGCGATTCTTTAATCTTTTTAATTAATAAATCATGGCATGTAAGGGCATTACCACAATAATACTTAGGCATATTTCCAGAGTAAACTGAATGCTTTGACAACACACAGAAATGGCACTTTAGCATATACTTCCTTCAAAGCATTCTAAACTTGATTGGATCTCATAGGTATACTCTTTAATTTTCCTCCATTATTTTCAGTGATAGAGTGTTCATGCAGTGAGATGCTTAGCCTCTTAAGACGTTAGGAACTTCCACAAGAACATACTGGTCATGCTTTTTCTCCCTAATCCTAAGCAAACATGTTTAAAAACATCCCATTTTATCTATGTGGAGCTTACTACACTGTTGCATTTATGGCTGTAGCCTTAATTTTTTCTAAAATAGAAAGTTTAAGCCTAAATTAAGCCTAGGTAAAAAAGAAAAAACCAAAACATGTTATGTTAGGTCAAGTGATCTTCTAGTTTACCATTTCATCAGGAGCTAACCTAGTATTTCCAGTAGTAAAAGGTGCTAGCTCATCCCACTGCTTTGAATTGCCTCTTGGTATGAAGCTTCTAGTTTAGTTGATCCAGGTACTGCTGACATCTTTAATGTATTAAACACATCTTTCCTTTAAATATGCTTTTAAAATTGAATTGGCTGTAGAAGATGTTGTTAAATATCTATTGCTTAAAAGCTAAAAGTACATTATTTTGATTTCCCATTGATTTCAGTGGATCTGCTTTAAGTTTGGATTTGAATGTGTGCGCTAGCCATGAAAGACTAGGTATGAAAGACTGAGGTAATTACTTCCCGCTTCTAAGAGTAATGGAAATTTCTGCTGCTATACACTGTTCCCTCAGATGCAAAATACAACATTTAGCACTGGTTACTGCAGTATATTCTACAAATTAAGTTGTCCTTCCTTAAATATACTGAAAATCTGATTAAGAATTAGGGCTGCAGCCTTAAGCATTCTTAGTTGGAAGTAGGTTGCACTGTTTCATGGGATGCCTCTATGTCAACCTGTTTAAGATTGGGGAGCAAGTCTGATAGTATATGCAAACACAGCAAAGTTTTTGAAAGGTAAAAATAGTACGTTAAAAACTATTGTGACCTTCCTCTACTAGGATTATGTTTGTAATGCTGTTATAATGTTCTGTGGTCCATTTCCAACTGGAGCTCAGAGAAATGTATTGAAGGTCTTGTCTCTGTTTAGAAAAAATTATCCTGTTAAAAGCATGATCTGTTTGCAACTTTTATAATGTTTAATGTTGTGTAATTTTTCCTTTTTTTAAAAAAAGACACAATTAAAATATTGGTTTGTTTATTCTGTCACCCTTGAGCCCGAACATTTCTATTCACAAACTCATCAATGTATGCAACATCCTTTGTAATTGAAAATAAATTGTGAAGAGAAGTTCTGACATTGTAGTGCATTCAGTGTGATTTATGTCTGTGATTTTTAACTCATAGATTGTTAAGTAAAACTGCTGTCACAAAGACACTAGGATTTTTGTTTTGTTTCTTAATAACCTTGGTACTTTGGTATTAAAATGGTGGACTTTCTCATGAACATATCATATTTTTCAGTAAAACCTTCCATGTAGACACCCCCCCCCCCAGGCAACCTGAGTATGTCTTGGTACATTGCATGTATCTCTTGAGCTTGTGGGATGTGGGCAACAGTATGTTGGTTTGCAAAATAATCTAGATTAGAGATCCTGTCTTGCATAGAATAGTTTATAAACCAAGTGTACCAGAATTGATTGTAACTTTCTTTACTGTGAGTCAGGAAAGCTGCATGTGACAGCTTGTGACTAAGGCTAGTAACCTAGACTATACTTTTTCTTACTAAAAAGTGTTATCTGAAATTTTCAGTTGACCAAAGCCACGATTGGCAGTTGTGGAGATCAGTATCTATGGGACCACCTGGTAAAAACATTAAACTAGTTATTGTGGTTTATACATAGTAGCTCATGGCTGATTTGATCCCTGACAATTGTGATTTATTTAGTAAACCAAATCATGGCTTCGTGTAATGTGTGATCTCAGTCACAGAATAGTATGGCTGTCCATTTGACAATTGGGAGAGGTACTGAAGGATGATTTGGGGGGGAGGGTCCAAGCTAAAAGCCCCTAACCCAAATACATCTTCCCAAGGAAACTAAATTGTCAGTTCAGCCACAAAACATTTAGAAGACCAAGAAATGCTGGTAAGTGAGGAAAAGATAGTCAGAGGTAAGTAGAGCTCTGGGAAAGCAAAGGAAGAAACTATGTTCATACAATGCTGTCTCTTTATTCTTTCAACTTGTATTGTCTTTGTAGTCCTGCCCCATTACCTCATAATTAAATCCTAATGGCTTAACTGACCTCACCAGGCACATAATGTGTTATATCCAATCAACTACTGTGCTGCTGTATCCAACCACGTATGTACTCTAATTTGCATAAATCAATAAAGAAACACTAACCCCTCCCTTCTTTAGGCCTGCCTTTGCCTCTAGCACTGTCAGTAAACCAATTTGTGCTTCAATATAATTGTGCCCTGGTCTCCAGTTCAAACACCCTTGGGAAAATTCTTCTATAGTACCAATCCCCTTAGAAGCTCTAGAAGTAGATACAGTGACAGAAAATAAACACTAAAGTAGTGGGGAGGAGCTATAATTTAAACTTGGCCTGGTGTGACCAAGCTACAGGTATGTGTATGACTAAAGAATGATGAGCATTGACCTAATCCACACATTTTCTGTTTTACTGAAAAGCACTATGTGAAAGTTTCTATTAACCAATCCATGATGGGTGACAGAGGACAGTATCCATGGGACCATCATCTGAAAATTATAGCATATGGAAGATTCTGATTTAGAATGTGAGACGAGTAAATACTGAAGAGAGGAATGATGCTTGATTTAGGTAAAGGTCTATTCATACATATTATGGAGGGATCTTGGTTAATAAAAATAAAAATATAAAGCAAGCAGATTAAGCTGACAGTAGCAGAAACTAATAGCCTTGAAGAAATATCCTGAAGTAAACTCTACCTGACCTGATGAGCTGGCATGACCACAACAGTCCCAAGCTGGTGAAAATAATTTCTTACCTGCTGTCAAGTTAAAAATAATAATAAAGTATGCAGGTGAAGGAATCTTCTTGAAGAACAAATGTGTGAATGTTTATGATGTAACCCTGCTTAGCTAATCTTTATTAATTATAGGAAAATTAGTTAAATGAATATTGTAAGTATAACTGGAAACTTATATATCCTGCTCTTGTTTCTACCCATGTGCTTTTTTTCCTTTTTGGAGAAGTGTCTGATGATGATCATTTTTTATGGAATAAAGGTGCACCTGTTAATTCCAACTTGTTCCTAATTTCACTTTGATATTTTCCCAATATACATGGCAAGGGAATGAAGATTTAAAGGCATGACTGATCTGATTGTTTAATGATGAAATATTGAAAATTAGTGAAGGATACTGGATTGATGAGAGGTTCTGAATGTGAAACAAACCATTCCTTAGTAATGTCCATAGTGGATCTTGACAAGATTGGATATGGAAGAAAAGGAAAACCATGGAATGACTGCAGAAGAGAAAAGTACACAGAGGTACAGAGGTACATAGTAGAGAAGATAATCTACCATTTTAGAATGAATGGAAAGTGGACATAAGGAAAGATGATGTGGAAACTACTTGGGAAAGAGTGAAAAAATGTTACTGAATACCACCGAAGTCTGTGGGGTTGCATTGATGAGTATGAAAAAGGATGCAAGGTGAAATTACAAAGTGGAATATGCTGTGGTTCAGAAAAAATGAATGTAAGAGAATGACCGCTGCTAAAAATGAGAAAAAGAAAGAAGAGTAATATGTATATAGAGAAAAAGCTGCAAAGAATGTAGATAATGAGAGCAAGGAATGAAAAGTACTAGTCAGTTTTGGTATATTTTGGCCAATATGGTACAAGTGCCACAAGCCCAGTTTTACCCTAAGCATGCTTGTGCTCTTAGGTTTTAAAGTTATGCAGAGATATTTTGACAAAGTGTTTTGTAAGCAGGTAAAAAGGTAAAAAAGCGGGTGAAGAGGGCTAAATAAAGAGCCTTCAATAGATTGAATGGAAGTAAAGGTTTGTTGTTGTTGTTCAGTCGTTTAGTCGTGTCTGACTCTTCGTGACCTCATGGACCATAGCACGCCAGGCCTTCCTGTCCTCCACTGTCTCCCGGAGTTTACTCAAATTCATGTTTGTTACATCGGTGACGCTATCTAACCATCTCATCCTCTGCCGTCCCCTTCTCCTTTTTCCTTCAGTCTTTCCCAGCATCAGGGTCTTTTCCAGTGAGTCCTCTCTTCGCATTAGGTGGCCAAAGTATTTGAGCTTCAGCTTCAGTATCTGTCCTTCCAATGAGCAGTCAGGGTTGATTTTCTTTAGGATTGACTGATTTGACGACCTTGCAGTCCAAGGGACTCTCAAGAGTCTTCTCCGGCACCACAGCTTGAAAGCATCAATTCTTCAGCGCTCAGCCTTCCTGATGGTCCAACTCTCACAGCCATACATTACTACTGGGAAAACCATAGCTTTAACTATACGGACCTTTGTCGGCAAGGTGATGTCTCTGCTTTTTAATATGCTGTCTAGGTTTGTCATAGCTTTCCTCCCAAGGAGCAAGCGTCTTTTAATTTCATGGCTGCAGTCACCGTCTGCGGTGATCTTGGAGCCCAAGAAAATAAAATCTGTCACTACTTCCATTTCTTCCCCTTCTATTTGCCAGGAAGTGATGGGACCAGATGCCATGATCTGAGTTTTTTTAATGTTGAGTTTCAAGCCAGCTTTTGCACTCTCCTCTTTCACCCTCATCAAGAGACTCTTTAGTTCCTCTTCACTTTCTCCCATTACGGTGGTATCATCTGCATATCTGAGGTTGTTGATATTTCTCCCGGCAATCTTAACTCCGGCTTGTGATTCATCCAGCCCGGCATTTCTCATGATGTACTCTGCATATAAATTAAATAAGCAGGGCGATAATATACAGCCTTGTCGTACTCCTTTCCCAATTTTGAACCAGTCGGTTGTTTCATGTCCGGTTCTAACTGTTGCTTCTTGACCCGCATATGGGTTTCTCAGGAGACAGGTAAGGTGGTCTGGTACTCCCATCTCTTTAAGAATTTGCCAGTTTGTTGTGATCCACACAATCAAAGGCTTTAGCGTAGTCAATGAAGCAGAAGTAGATGTTTTTCTGGAACTCTCTTGCTTTTTCCATGATCCAGCGAATGTTGGCAATCTGATCTCTAGTTCCTCTGCCTCTTCGAAACCCAGCTTGCACTTCTGGTAGTTCTCGGTTCACATACTGCTGAAGCCTAGCTTGTAGGATTTTGAGCATAACCTTGCTAGCGTGTGAAATGAGCGCAATTGTACGGTAGTTTGAACATTCTTTGGCATTGCCCTTCTTTGGAATTGGAACGTAAACTGACCTTTTCCAATCCTGTGGCCACTGTTGAGTTTTCCAAATTTGTTAGCATATTGAGTGCAGCACTTTAACAGCATCATCTTTTAGGATTTTAAATAGCTCAGCTGGGATACTGTCTTCTCCGCTAGCTTTGTTGTTAGAAATGCTTCCTAAGGCCCACTTGACTTCACTCTCTAGGATGTCCGGCTCAAGGTCAGTGACCACACCATCGTATTTATCAGGGATATTAAGATCTTTCTTGTATAGTTCTTCTGTGTATTCTTGCCACCTCTTCTTAATCTCTTCTGCTTGTTAGGTCCCTGCCTTTTTTGTCCTTTATCATGCCCATCTTTGCACAAAACGTTCCCTTGATATCTCCGATTTTCTTGAAGAGATCTCTAGTCTTCCCCATTCTATTGTTTTCCTCGATTTCTTTGTATTGTTCATTTAAGAAGGCCTTCTTATCTCTCCTTGCTATTCTCTGGAAATCTGCATTCAGTTGGTTATATCTTTCCCTTTCTCCCTTGCCTTTTGCTTCCCTTCTTTCCTCAGCTATTTGTAAAGCCTCATCAGTCAGCCACTTTGCTTTCTTGCATTTCTTTTTCTTTGGGATGGTTTTAGTTGCTGCCTCCTGTACAATGTTACGAACCTCCATCCATAGTTCTTCAGGCACTCTGTCTGCCAGATCTAATCCTTTAAATCTATTCCTCACCTCCACTGTATATTCATAAGGGATATGATTTAGGTCATACCTGAGTGGTCTAGTGGTTTTCTCTACGTTCTTCAATTTAAGCCTAAATTTTGCAATAAGAAGCTCATGATCTGAGCCACAGTCAGCTCCAGGTCTTGTTTTTGTTGATTGTATAGAGCTTCTCCATCTTTGGCTGCAAAGTATATAATCAATCTGATTTCGGTATTGACCATCTGGTGATGTCCATGTGTAGAGTCGTCTCTTGTGTGGTTGGAAAAGAGTGTTTGCTATGACCAGCGTGTTCTCTTGACAAAACTCTATTAGCCTTTGCCCTGCTTCATTTTGTACTCCGAGGCCGAACTTGCCTGTTATTCCGGTTATTTTTTGACTTCCTACTTTAGCATTCCAGTCCCCTATGATGAAAAGGACATCTTTTTTTGGTGTTAGTTCTAGAAGGTGTTGTAGGTCTTCATAGAACCGGTCAACTTCAGCTTCTTCGGCATCAGTGGTTGGGGCATAGACTTGGATTACTGTGATGTTGAATGGTTTGCCTTGGATTCGAACTGGAAGCATTCTGTCGTTTTTGAGGTTGTACCCCAGTACTGCCTTTCCCACTCTTTTATTGACTATGAGAGCTACTCCATTTCTTCTAAGGGATTCTTGCCCACAGTAGTATATACCTGTATAATGGTCTCCTGAATTAAATTCACCCATTCCTGTCCATTTTAGTTCGCTGATTCCCAAGATGTCGATGTTCAATCTTGTCATCTCATGTTTGACCACATCCAGCTTACCTTGATTCATAGATCTTACATTCCAGGTTCCTATGCAATATTGTTCTTTACAGCATCGGACTTTCCTTCCACTTCCAGACACATCCACAACTGAGCGTCCTTTCGGCTTTGGCCCAGCCGCTTCACTCTTTCTGGAGCTACTCGGAATTGGCCTCCGCTCTTCCCCAGTAGCATTTTGGACACCTTCCGACCTGAGGGGCTCATCTTCTGGCGTCATATCTTTTAGCCTTTTGATACTGTCCATGGGTTTTCTTGGCAAGGATACTGGAGTGGTTTGCCATTCCCTCCTCCAGTGGACCACGTTTTGTCAGAACTCTCCATCATGACCTGTCCGTCTTGACCTGACTTCATTGAGTTACGCAAGCCCCTTCGCCACGACAAGGCAGTGATCCATGAAGGGGAAGTAAAGGTTACAGTGATCAAATGATTTTGGATGAAAGAGAAGTGAGGGAAATTCTGAGAGTATTTTAGAGCTTCTACTCACTTTCTTATGCAGAAGTGAAAGTTGGGTATGCGGTGGGAATAGGAAGAAGTGTGCATGGTAAAATAGGAGATAAAGTCAAGAATGAATGGGCCTTGAAGATGGATTGAATATAAAAGTTAACGGTTATGGAATAAATACATTGTGGTAGTTTGGTTATTTAGAAGGAGTGAATGAGTACTGAATTGCAAAACAAATATATGAAGGAAGAATGGGTGCAGAGGAATGGAAAGACTACAAAAAAAATCTAGAAAGTTGTGATTGGGTGGAATTGGTTAGATCCTCAAAAACACGTGAAAAGTTTAAAGTAGAATAGGCAATACATGACGTGTTGTATGAACATGGTGGAAGCAAAGATGGTTTGCAAGAATAAAAAGGTATACCGAACGATCCTGGCATAAACTAGTTTTAGCTATGTTTTCTTTTTCTTATGTCTTCAATTTCTTTGGCTTATTTTTTTTTTTTACTCTTTTAGTGTGTCCTGCATAACTTAGCTTATCACAAAAAAAGGAAAAGCATAATGGGCATCCATATGCATCAGTAGGCAAAAAAACAACAACCCAGCATTCACTTAAAGGACTTAATTCTGTAGAATGTAATTATAACAGTAATGAAAATTGCAAATAAGCTATTTTATTAAGTTTATTTTTAATGAGAATTTTATTGAGTTTAAGCAAAGATAAAAACTACAAAAAAGAACTACAAAAAGAAAAAGAAAAAAAAGTGAGAAAACAGAAAAAGAAAATATTTTTGAAAGATTACATATCAAGATGACTTCCGACTTTGAACAAGAATATACAGCAATTTTCATAATTAATCCCTTACTCTATATCTAACCAAAATCACATTATTTCTATAAGTCAATCCATTAACACATTACAAAACTAAAACAATTGCTCTTTCCCCTTACATATATAAAAATAAACAAATATATAAACCTCTAAATCCACTTCCTCCCCCAAAAAAAGAAGCCATTTATTTAATATTTCCTTCTTACCACTATTCTATATATTTCTAACCACTGTAATAAAAAGCAAATTATATTTAAATTTTGTACTTAATAATACTTTTATACTTAATAATACTATAACAATCTTAACCTTATTAAACTTATAACCAAATTATAGATTAACTATAATCTAATTATTGTATCTTATAAATCTTAAAAGATCAAACAAACTTTAAAAACAATAGAATACTTTTTAATCCAAATCATTAAAGAAAAATAAAATCATACAAGGCTTAATATTAATCCACATACATATTCTTCATTTCTTATCCCACCTCAAAGTAAACCAGAACATTTACATGTCTCCATATTACACATAAGTCAATTTTTATGTAGAAATCAAACAACCCAACTGCCCTCCTTACAAAGTCAAATTCTTCAGCTGGAAACCTCCCACAAAAAGGGACTACTTCGTTCTCAAAACAATCTTTCAGAAAGACAAGACCAACAATATATTGCAAGTCGAACTGTCTTAACTCCTTCCACACCAAAGTATATCCGTCTCCTGGCATTTCCTCGAAGCCTCTAATCTCGTTGTCAATAAAAGCATCCTGCTGTTGATTTTCTTCTTCTTCCTTCAAAGTGTCCTCAACCAGCTGACACATTTTAAAACAGATGTTTTGTACAATATCCCGAATATCTTGCATAATAGTTTGGCAAGTATCACGGAGAAGCTGCTTAAAGTCACAACGAAGCTCGGAGCGAAACTCATTAAGGTCGACCATGTTTCAGGCAGAAAATTAAGGCGCCCCCTGAATACTTAGTTAACACAGATAGAAGCTAGTGGGTTAGTAAAAGGCAACCCAAAGAAAGTGGATAGAAAAACTGAAATCTCAAAACAGCAAAATCAACGTGTAGGCAAATGTTAAGTCCTTCCAATTAATTACAAATATAGTAACGAGGAGATGATTATTTATTCTCAGTCCTCCTTAAAATTTAAATGGGAAATAAGCCAGCAGTTACAAGAAAGTTTTAAGGTTAATCCAAAAAATAACGATAAGCACCAAGAGAAAACGTTTCTTCTTGCTGTGGAAAGCCTCTCACGGAAAAAAAACTTAATATATATATACATTGGGTGATTTAGAAATGGAAAAGGTTCGACCTATTGTCCCTTTAGGGCTGCAGCGTGGTCTGGAAAATGATGGCATCCCCAACTCCCGTCTCCTCTGACCAGATTAGCGCCAACGCTGCTGGTGATCCTCAGGTTATGAGGCGACGTTCCGAAGTACAAATGGGGTGATTCTGAGCATTTTCTGTCCGTGAAAACTCTAGGGCACCATCAAAAGCCTGCCTGCGCCCCCAAAAGAACCCATGCTGCAAGGTCTGCCCGCAGCACTCGTGAGCAGAGCTGTTCAGTTGGCCATGTTCCCACTAGAAGCCTAGAATTTTATTAAATTTAGAGAAAAAATAAAAACTACAAAAAAACAAAAAAAACTACAAAAAGAAAACTAAAAAGGTGTAGAAACACAAGAAGAATTTTTTTTTAAAGATTACATAAAGAGGTAACTTCTGACTTTAAACATCAAGAATATACGACAATTTCCCATAATTAATCCCTTACCCTATCTTAAACCAAAATCACATTATTTCTATAAATCATTCCATTAGCACATTATAAAAATCACTAAATACAATCACTCCCTCCCCTTATATTAAAAGAAAAAGAAAATATATAAACCTCCTAAACAACTTCCCCCCAAAAAACACTTATTTAATAATTTCCTTCCTACCACTATTCTATACATTTCTGTCCACTATAATAAAAATCAAACTAAAAAGCATATAAATTTTCTGCCCTTATAGTTAATACTACTACAATTATAACAATCTTAATCATCTTAAACCCAAAACCAAGCATTTATTATTTACCTTATTAATCTTAATCCAAATCCTTACAGAAAAATGACATCAAACATACCTTAAAAGCAATCCAGATAAACATTCCCAAACCCTTACCCCAGGGGTCCCCAACCTGTGGGCCACGGTCCACTAGTGGGCCGCGGCCTGTTAGGAAGTGGGCCGCAGGGCTCCCTCCTGCAAACCCCGCCCCCCAGTACACACGATTACCCCGCCCCGGTGCACGCGATTGGCTCCTGCCTGCAAACCCCGCCCCCCAGTGTGTGCGATTGGCTCCTGCCAGCAAACCCACCCCCCGGTCCATGGAAAAATTTTCTTCCATGACTGGTCCCTGGTGCCAAAAAGGTTGGGGACCACTGCCTTACCCCACTTCAAAATAGACCAAAGCATCCACATATCTCCACAATAAACACAAGGCATTTTTCACAGAAAGATCAAAGAGCCCAACTGCCCTTAAAAACTCTGATTTCTCAGAAGAAAACCACCCATAGATAACAACCCCTTCCTTCCCATAACATTCCACCAGAAAGACGATTCCCTTTATAGTTTGTAATTCAGCCTGTTACTTTAATTTCTTCGACTTGACTGCCCATCATCTGACAATTCAGCAAAAGCCCCAATCTCTCTGTTAGTAGAAACATTTCTGTCGTTGTTAAATTCCTCAACTTCCTCCACATCATTGGCGATCACTCGTAGCCGAGTCAGATTGTCTTCCAAAGGTAAAATTTTAACAGTGGATCCGTAAGTGGCTATAAAGGCCAATTCTGGATCCGCACAACCTCCCACAATGAGGGCATAGGTTTCCGGGTGGGAGACGGTCATGATGAGGGTTTGCCTGACGTGCCTTCCTTTTAGCTCTTTTCTCCCTTTCACCCTGTACTCGTGCTTCTTCAAAGTCCATAGCGCCATTAATAAAGGCTGACCTCCAATCGAAACGCTCATGAGTTAGGGCTTCCCAGTTCTCAATGCTGATATTACATTTTTAAAAATTAGCTTTGAGAGTGTCTTTGAATCTCTTTTGCTGTCCACCAATATTCCGTTTTCCATTCTTAAGTTGGGAGTAAAGTAGCTGCTTTGGAAGACGATGGTCAGGCATTCGAACAGCATGGCCGGTCTAGCGAAGTTGATGTTGGATGATCATTGTTTCAATGCTGGTGGTTTTCACTTCTTCTAATATGCTAACATTAGTCCACCTATCTTCCCAAGTAATTTGCAGAATTTTTCGGAGGCAGCGTTGATGGAATCTTTCAAGAAGTTGGAGGTGGCGTTTGTAGAGGGTCCATGTTTCACAGGCGTACAGAAGGGTTGGTAGTACAATGGCTTTGTAAACAAGCATTTTGGTCTCCCTGCGAATGTCCCGATCCTCAAACATTCTACGCTTCATTCGGGAGAAAGCTACACTCGCAGAGCTCAGGCGATGCTGAATTTCAGCGTCGATGTCGGCTTTTGTAGATAGATGGCTGCCGAGATAAGAAAAGTGGTCAACATTTTCTAGTGACACACCTTTAAGCTGGATTGATGGCGCTGCGGAGGGATTGGTTCGAACTTGCTGGTAAAGCACTTTGGTTTTTTTAATGTTAATCGAGAGGCCGAGCTTTTCATATGCTTCTGCAAAGATGTTTAGGATAGTTTGAAGATCTTCCTCGGAGTGTGCACAGACTACGTTATCATCAGCATATTGAAGTTCTATAACAGAAGTTGTAATTACCTTATTTTTTGCTTTCAGCCTACTAAGATTAAAAAGCTTTCCATCTGTTCGATATATAATTTCTACACCAGTAGGAAGTTTCTCTTCAACAAGGTGTATAATCATAGCGATGAAGATAGCGCATAAGGTTGGAGCAATAACACATCCCTGTTTAACGCCAGATTCCACTTTAAATGGATCGCTTTGAGAGCCATTGTTATTCAGGATTGTTGCCATCATGTCATCATGGAGTAGCCGCAAGATGTTCACAAATTTATCAGGGCATCCGATTTTCAGAAGGATGGTCCAGAGAGCAGTACGATTTACAGTATCAAAAGCTTTAGTTAGATCAATAAACGCCATGTACAGAGGGCGGTTTTGCTCCTTGCATTTTTCTTGAAGCTGTCGTGCAGTGAAGATCATATCCACTGTTCCCCTGGAAGGGCGGAAGCCATTTTGTGTTTCAGGGAGGATGTCTTCTGATACAGATAGGAGACGGTTTGCAATGATCTTTGCCAGGATTTTGCCTGCTGTAAGATGACACATTTTAAAACTAATGTTTTCCACAATGTCCCAAATATCTTGAATAATAACTTGACAAGAATCCAAAGGGATCTGTTTGAGGTCTCAATGGAAATCTGAGAGAGTCTGCTTGAAATCTTCCATGTCTCATGCAGTAAATTATGGCGCCCCCAGATACTTAACCAGTGAAAGTAGAAGACAATGGAAAGTTTTCAGAACTTGTTTATGAAAGTGAGAGTCTGGTAACAGGCAGTTTCCCAGAGAAAGTAGCAAGAGAAAGCTAAAGGTTCAAAGCAGCAGATTCAACGTGTAGGAAAATATTAAAAACTTTAAATTCAGTACAAAAATAATAACAGACAGACAAATAGTTACTTCCAGTCCTCCTTAATATTTAGATAGGAAACAAGCAAAAACGTAAACAATTTTTAAAAAATTAATCCCAAAAATAACGATAAGCGCCAAGAGAGATCTCTTCTTGATGTAGAAAGCCTCTCTTAGGGTACATAAACTTAAAAAATTAAACATTGGGTGATTTAGAAATGGGGTGGCTGGTCCTGGTGTCCCTTTAAGGCTACAGCGCGGCTTGGAAATGGTGACATCCCAGCCTCCCGGCGGCTCTTACCAGATTAGCGCAAACACTGTTTACGATCCTCCGGCTGCAAGTCACTGTTCTGGAGGGCAAATGGAATGATTCCGAGCGTTTTCTGTCTCTGAAAACGCTCCAGGGCTTCAGGAAAAGCCTGCCTGAGCCCAAAAAACAAAGATGGTCAGTTCTGCCCTCAAGCCCAGCTGTTCAGTCCGCCATGTCCCCACCGGAAGTCCTAAATAAGCTATTTTAGATCAATTATGAATTTGAGTAAAATATTTCAAACCTTCAGAAATTATCAAATAATGCTATTTATTTAGACTTCCTGTAAAGAGGATAATATCTTAAAAATATGAGAGCTTATTAAATAGTTTAAAACTATGTAATTATTGGCTTATTCAATCCAATGTCTATAGCGATCCTGCAATCGAGTTCTCAGCTCCTATCTAGGTTGACTTCACCTGGAAATACTGGGGAATTAGCCTAATTTTCTGCAAAAGAAAGCATATGCTCGAGTATCGCGTTCTGTCCCCTTTTGAAGAGAAAAACAGCAATGGTACAAATATAAATCCCAATAAATAACATTACATGTTATAATCACGTGAAAGGTACTACAGCAAGATAAACTCTGATGAATTACAGTTGTTTCCAAAGAATTCCATCACCGCAATCTTAAACATAGTAGAGACTGTTCTGAATGAAAAGACACAGGGAAGCGCGGCTGCCGGGAAAACGCGGCAGAATTCGAGGCACAACAAATACCTCCTTTCATCCAATGGCGCTTCGCTCGCCCTCGCAGTTAGAAGATCGGGGGGAGAGCCGCTTCGTGAAAAAGGAACACGTCATTTCTGCACCAACCAATGGCTTCTCTTTGTGGACGTTCGGCCTCGAAGCACGCTCGCGTTCCAAATTCGCTGGGCTTCCTTCTCGCTCGCCGTACTTAGCCCCAAGATGGCGGCTACCGGTGACGTGCCGGTCCGGGTTTGCAATCAGGAGATTGTCAAATTCGACCTGGAGATTAAAGCCGCCGTACAGGTACGGTTCCCGTCGCCGCTGCTCAATCAACCACCGTGTGGTCGGTGGGCACTTTATTTGTAAGTCCGTACCTACCTGTACCTCTTATGAATGGTCGCCCCTCCGGCACAGGTTTGTTCAGCTGCATCCCTCAGCCGGCTTCAAGGAGCCTTGCAGTAGCTGAACGGGTCAAAAACGACTTGACTCAACTCAGTGAAGGTCTGTGCTGTAATAAATGCTACAAGTCACTTGGCCGTTTCGGCTGCTACAGATTTAGGCACCTGCTTCTCTGGACGGTGTAATTTTTCAGCTGTTTCAGTTTTCCATACTCCGGATGTGATGGTAGTCTCACCTTGGCAGCCCTCGTTCAAATGGTTATTTTTTTAAAAAAAAATCAAGAATAATACTTGATCTAACATGCCCCACTGGTATATCATCCAACCTTTCTGAAATTGCTGCATTTATCTTATCTTATCTTATCTGCATGATCCAGATAAGAATATATGTTCCAAGAAGACATTGGTGCAAAAAGTGCTTTTTGTGTTTGTTAGATTTATGTCTTTCACCTTTTCTCTGGGATCTCAGTGGTGTACATTACACTCCTTCCTCTTACTGTTTTCCCACAACAAAACTCTGTAATAGGCTGGGCTGAGAGGGTGACTAGCTCAAAGTCACCCAGAAGACTTCCATGGCTGTGGATGGACTAGAACTTGGGTCTCCCCAGTCCTAGACTGACATCTTAACCCACAGCTTTCCAAACTGTGTGTCGTGACACTTTAGTGTGCCACAACACACAGTTTGGTGTGTCGCCACACAACCCGGAAGCGGCGGGTGGGGGCGTGCATGGCGGGGGCGGCAGCGGCGCGCCATCAGCGCTTCCACGTTTTAGCGGAGGCCGCCATGCATGCCGCCGCCGCCGCGCATGCCCCTGCACGCGCCGCCGCCGCCGTTGGTGTGTCGCCAACGGCAGCAGATTGAAAAGCACTGTCTTAACCCTACACCATACTGGCTATATGCGTTAATTTTCTTTCTTTCAGGATATCCGGGATTGTACAGGACCTGTAAGTGCACTTACAGAATTGAATGCCAAAGTAAAAGAAAAGTTCCAGAATTTACGTCTTAGAATACAGGTGAGGAATATTTACAAAACATTAGTGATGTTTTGAAAATAAACCCATAGATGTTTTTACTAGCTTGCAGGGGGTTATTGAGCCATCTCTCACGTGTTTGCACTCACCTGCGTGCAATTCCTTGTTGCTTGAATATTATGCTAATGTAAACAATTTTTTAAAAAACATTCTTGAATTTATATCTGTCAGCAGTGGTCAAGGACTGCAAGGTATACAGCTTGGTTTCATCAAAGCTCATTGTAAGGATGTTGAAAATGTCATGAATTTATCTATTTTACTGCTATTTCAGTTGTCGAATTTGAAAATCTTATAATGCGTAATACTCAACATCTGTTAGATACAATCTATAAATTACTATATTACTATATATCTGAGGGACCGTCTCATTCCGGTTACATCTACCCGCCCCACCCGGTCATGCAGGGAGGGCATGCTACGGACCCCGTCAATAAAAGAATTCCATCTAGCGGGGTCCAGGAGGCGTGCCTTCTCTGCGATAGCGCCCGCCCTGTGGAATATCTTGCGCCCTCCCTCCTGGCTTTCCGGAAGTCTTTAAAAACCTCGTTCTGCCGCCTGGCTTGGGACAAAGGAAGTGATAGTTCCTCCTGGGGGTGGTTAGCTTAGTAATAACCTCCTTTTAAGATCTTAATCAATTTGATTGATTAATAAATAAATAAATAAATATTACTATAAATCTAAAAGTATAATTCACAAACTCAGTATGTTAAAGACTTATATGATGAAATGGATGCAGAACTTGAACACAGTTGTAGAGATGGAACAGTGGGAATTTCAACAGAAGAAACAAATTTACTTCAAACATATTTAGAGAGAATTGATGTGAGATGTTCTAATATTTGAACATTACTCTTGGTTGCTGAAATGAATTTTTTTTTGTAAAACATGCTGGAAATGTAACAAACAAGTTGGATCCTTTTTTCATTGCTGTTTATTCGTTCAGTCGCTTCCGACTTCGTGACTTCATGGACCAGCCCACTCCAGAGCTTCCTGTCAGCCGTCGCCATCCCCAGCTCCCCCACAGTCGAGTCCGTCACCTCCAGAATATCATCCATCCATCTTGCCCTTGGTCGGCCCCTCTTCCTTTTGCCTTCTACTTTCCCTAGCATCAGCATCTTCTCCAGGGTATCCTGCCTTCTCATTATGTGGCCAAAGTACTTCAGTTTTGTCTTTAATATCATTCCTTCAAGTGAGCAGTCTGGCTTTATTTCCTGGAGTATGGACTGGTTTGATCTTCTTGCAGTCCAAGGCACTCTCAGAATTTTCCTCCAACACCACAGTTCAAAAGCATCTATCTTCCTTCGCTCAGCCTTCTTTATGGTCCAGCTCTCGCAGCCATAGGTTACTGCGGGGAATACCATTGCTTTAACTATGCAGACCTTTGTTGTCAGTGTGATGTCTCTGCTCTTAACTATTTTATCGAGATTTGTCATTGCTCTCCTCCCAAGAAGTAGACGTCTTCTGATTTCCTGGCTGCAGTCAGCTGTTTGCAGTAATCTTTGCGCCTAGAAATACAAAGTCTGTCACTGCCTCCACGTTTTCTCCCTTTATATGCCAGTTATCAATCAAGCTGGTTTCCATAATCTTGGTTTTTTTGAGGTTTAACTGCAACCCAGCGTTTGCACTTTCTTCTTTCACCTTCGTCATAAGGCTCCTCAGCTCCTCCTTGCTTTCAGCCATCAGAGTGGTATCATCTGCATATCTGAGATTGTTAATGTTTCTTCCAGCGATTTTAACTCCAGCCTTGGATTCATCAAGCCCAGCACGTCGCATGATGTGTTCTGCGTACAGGTTGAATAGGTAGAGTGAGGGTATACAACCCTGCCGTACTCCTTTCCCAATCTTAAACCAGTCCGTTGTTCCGTGCTCTGTTCTTACCGTTGCTACTTGGTCATTATACAGATTCCTCAGGAGGCAAACAATATGACTTGGTATCCCCATACCACCAAGAATTTACCACAATTTGTTATGATCCACACAGTCAAAGGCTTTAGAATAGTCAATAAAACAGAAATAGATGTTTTTCTGAAACTCCCTGGCTTTCTCCATTATCCAGCTGATATTGGCAATTTGGTCTCTAGTTCCTCTGCCTTTTCTAAACCCAGCTTGTACATCTGGCAATTCTCGCTCCATGAATTGCTGGAGTCTACCTTGCAAGATCTTGAGCATTACCTTACTGGCATGTGAAATAAGTGCCACTGTTCGATAGTTTGAACATTCTTTAGTGTTTCCCTTTTTTGGTATGGGGATATAAGTTGATTTTTTCCAATCTGATGGCCATTCTTGTGTTTTCCAAATTTGCTGGCATATGGCATGCATGGGATGGGGCGCGATGGCTTAGTGGTTAAGACGCTAGGCTTGTCGATCGGAAGGTCGGCTGTTTGAGACCCGAGTGCCGCATGACGGAGTGAGCTCCCGCACTCGCCCCAGCTCTTGCCAACCTAGCAATTCGAAAGCATGCAAATGCAAGTAGATAAATAGGTACCACTTCGGTGGGATGGTAACAGCGGTCCACGCGCAACATGCCAGCCACATGACTGAGGAAGCATTTTCGGACAGCACTGGCTCTTAGGCTAAGAAATGGAGATGAGCACCGCCCCCTAGAATTGGACACGACTGTGCAGGGGAAAACCTTTACTTTTACCTTTATGGCATGCAGCACCTTGACAGCATCATCTTGCAAGATTTTAATCAGTTCAGCTGGGATACCATCGTCTCCTGCTGCCTTGTTATTAGCAATGCTTCTTAAGGCCCATTCAACCTCACTCTTCAGGATGTCTGGCTCTAACTCACTGACCACACCGTCAAAGCTATCTCCAATATTATTATCCTTCCTATACAGAACTTCCGTATATTCTTGCCACCTTTTCTTGATCTCTTCTGCTTCTGTTAGGTCCTTGCCATCTGTGTTTTTGATCATACCCATTTTTGCCTGGAATTTACCTCCGATGTTTCTAATTTTCTGGAAGAGGTATCTTGTCCTTCCTATTCTATTGTCTTCTTCCACTTCCGCGCATTGCTTGTTTAAAAATAATTCCTTATCTCTTCTGGCTAACCTCTGGAATTTTGCATTTAATTGGGCATATCTCCCCCTATCACTGTTGCCTTTTGCTTTCCTTCTTTCTTGGGCTACTTCCAGTGTCTCAGCAGACAGCCATCTTGCCTTCTTGGTTTTCTTTTTCTTTGGGACGTTTTTTGTTGCTGCCTCCTGAACGATGTTGCGAACTTCTGTCCATAGTTCTTCCGGGACCCTATCTACTAAATCTAGTCCCTTAAATCTATTCTTCACCTCCACTGCATATTCCTTAGGAATATTAGTGAGCTCATATCTAACTGATCTGTGGGTCTTCCCTATTCTCTTTAGTCTGATTCTAAATTATGCAATAAGAAGTTCGTGATCTGAACTACAGTCAGCTCCAGGTCTTTTTTTTACTGACTGTATAGATGTACGCCACCTTTGGCTACAAAGGATGTAGTCAATCTGATTTCGGTGTCGACCATCTGGTGAAGTCCATGAATAAAGTCGTCTTTTAGGTTGCTGGAAGTGAGTATTTGTTATGCACAGTGAATTGTCTTGGCAAAATTCTATCAGCCTATGTCCCGCTTCATTTTGTTCTCCCAGACCATGCTTGCCTGTAATTCCAGGTGTCGTTTGACTACCCACCTTAGCATTCCAGTCTCCTGTAATGAAAATAACATCTCTTTTTGGCGTATTATCCAGTAGGTGCTGCGGATCCTCATAGAACTGATCTACTTCTGCTTCTTCAGCATCTGTGGTTGGGGCGTATATTTGGATCACTGTGATGTTAAATGGCTTACCCTGAATTCGAATTGAGATCATTCTATCGTTTTTTGGATTGTATCCAAGCAATGCTTTAGCCACTTTATTATTATTTATGAAGGCTACTCCATTTCTTCTGTGGTCCTCTTGTCCACAGTAATAGATCTGGTGGTCATCTGATGTGAAGTGGCCCATTCCAGTCCATTTCAGTTCACTGACACCCGAAATATCTATATTTAATCTTGCCATCTCACCAATAACCACATCCAATTTGCCCTGGCTCATAGATCTTACATTCCAGGTTCCTATGGTGTGTTGATCTTTAGAACATCGGATTCATCATTCACCACCAGCACCGTCGGCCGCTAGCCGTCCTTTCGGCTTTGAGTTAGCTGCGTCATCACATCTGGGGCTAGTTGAACTTATCCTCTGTTCCTCCCCAGTAGCATTTTGACCATCTTCCGACCTGAGAGTCCCAACTTCCGATGGTATACCGACATATCTCTGGTTGTACTGATCCATTTAGTTTTCACGGCAAGAATACTGGGGTGGGTTGCCATTACCTTCCCCAGGGATCGTATTTAGTCTGACCTCTCTGCCATGTCCTTCCCGTCTTGGGTGTCCCTTCACGGTTTAGCTCATGGCGTCATTGAGGTGCTCAAGCTCCAGCACCACGACAAGGTAACAATCTCCTTTGCTGGTCCTTTTTTCATATGTGGTAGCAATTTTGTAAAGTCCAACAATACTGGACAATGATTTAATCAATTAAAATACAGTAATAAAAATGGCCCTACTGGGGGTAGGGGTGGAAAAGCCACAACAATTAAATGGACAAAACAATTTCAGTAATAGGGTCACACAATGACCCTTTGCTAATATGCTTTAATTAAAGGAGCATTGTGTGGTATCTGGTTTTGCTACTAATAGTTTTCCATTTGGGAAGTGTGTCTCCTTTCTTTATATCAGCTGGTTCTGCATCAGAATTGTCATGTCAGTTCACATACTGCTATGGAGTTGTCCTGCATAAAATCTGGCCTTTAGTTCTACTCTTTTTACTAAGTGAGCAAGATCTCTTACCTTCAAGCTCCACTAAAGAAAGAACACCAGATGTTCTGTTCATGCTCCATAGATAATCTAAGACTCAAAGATTTGTACTGACTTGGGTTTTCTGGGTAAGATAAGGAGAGAGATTGTAACATTCCATGGCTCTTGATCATTGGTGGGACTAGGTATACAATAAAAAGTCCAGTGTAGCAGGATATTCAGAAGGTGATTCAGATTGCATGCTGCTGCTGAGAGAGCTGCTCTCATAGTTCCTTCTTGTCTATCCTTCACTTGAAACTTGGTAAATGAAATTAATAGCAGCACTGAAGAATTTTGATAGCCCCAATCCATCTAATTTTACTGGCAACCAAGGATAGCGTTTTGTATTTGTGCATTTACTATGCATATTTCCTTTTTTGATATAGAAGTATTAATAAATAATGTGTGTTTATGGTTCTGCTTAGGAGCTTGAACAGATGGCTAAGGAGCAAGATAAAGAATCAGAAAAACAAGTATTACTCCAAGAAGTAGAGAACCATAAAAAGCAAATGCTCAGGTCAGTGAAACAGTGAAGATTTGATCTGTATTTTGCATGTGCATTTGGACATTTTTTCTCAAAGTCTTTTGTAAAACAAAACAAACAGATTTTTTCAACAAACTCAACTCCTATAGAAGTGAGGCAATTCCTGTAAGCTGGTTTCAAACCTGGACTTGTATTCTAGCTTTCCATTTGGAACCCTCTAAAAGCATGTCTGTATTTGAGTAGCTCTACCATGACACTTTTTTAAAAATTCAAACTACGAAGACCAATGATGTAATACTTTTTATTCGCTGAGCTTAAACTGAGCCTACGGATCAGAAATTTCAGAATATAGGAAGCACTGAAGTTATCCCTCGTACAAGATTTGATTGATTGTATATTTCAGTTCTCTACTTCCCTCTCTGCAAGCAACCCCCTACTTGTTTTTAAAGCGATCAAGGCCCTTATGTAACCATCTTAGAGTTCATCCAGCATTACGCAAGAAGACAATCACCTGCCTTCAATTACTTCTTGCTCTTCTCCTTCTGCACTCCCAGATTTACTCAAAAAGCTCCCTCAGTCCTGCAGGGCAGATTTGGGAGGCATTTGGGAAGGAGAGGGGAGTTTAGTTGAGTGATGGATAGGGTTGGACACAACCCAATAGAATTCATGAGGGGAAAAAAATGTAAAGAAGTAAATAATACTTTGTGCCATGCGTGTTCAGGGGAAGAATTTCTAGCATATGTTGCCCTACATATAGCAATTTCTCAATTAAACATCAAGGTAAAACATAGCTCTGTAAAATGGGCTGAAATGATGGGATTGGAGTATCACAAGGGCAGACAAGAAGTAGCAATGGACCAGTGCAGTTATTGCAGTTCTGTATTAGAAATCTCCCTGTCAAGTATCCTAGTGTTTCCTTCTCAGATCCAATATATCCCCCACAAGATATGATAGTACAGTGACGTGCCCTTTCAAACCTAAAAGTACTGGTTTATGATGACAGAGCTGATTTTTGTATCCTGCTGGTACTCAACCTGTTTTGCATGAGGATCTCTAGAATGCAGCATCTAGACATCTGTTCATCATAGTAAGTCCCATTAAATTTAGTGGGGTTTTCTTTCAAGGATGTGAGTTCTTCCTTCTTTTCATAGAAAAAATAGCTCTCTAAAATACTCTGTTACTAGAATTAGCTGTGACTTGCAATGCAACTTTTGAAAGTTGACTGATCAGTTGACTGAAAAATAGTAGTTTGATTCAGGCCATCCATCCAGTGCTATAAGCATTGCTAGAAAGTTTGCCAAAAGTTTGGATGATAGTTATTGATTTCTGTAAACATCCAGATATTTTCACTGTTAAACAGACCATTGACTAAGAAACTTTATTTTTATGGTGATGAAGTATAAAGAAATAGGAAGATAAGTGCATAATAGAGCTTTTAATAAGATGCTGATATAACATGTATGCTAATGAAAAAGGTGTTAATTAAGCCAAGGGCAAATTGAATGCTTTAGTTTTATGCATTCAGGTATCTCAGGTACTTTGTACATGACACCAAGGTCTGTGTATTAATAATTTCAGCAATCAGACAGCCTGGCGAAAGGCAAACCTAGCTTGCAAAATTGCCATTGACAATTCTGAGAAAGATGAATTGCTGCGAGGGGGAGATCCTTTACGACAAAGGTATGTAATTATTCTTTTTTATCGTTGTCAAAAATTGGCACACAAATTCCCAACCTTCTGCCAAAAACTATTTCAGAAATTCATTCCTGTGAGCCATTATAAATCTATGCTGTTCTCTTTTAACTCCACCACTTGGAACCTTCTTTATCTTTATCTTTTGTCATCATTTGCAGTAAGTTTTTTGAGATGCTGCTGGGAAGTCAGACAGCTTAAGTTATCTCTTGCTGATTTCAGTCCCTGCACTGGATGCATGCTTGCTGCTTTGTTTGCATCTTCATGAAATTATCCTATCCATTTGGGGAATGAGTGTATGCAGTGCTGAATACATGGGTAGCTGCAAGACCTACATTTTTTTTTTAATTCAGTCCTCTGTGTCTCTTTGAAGTAATTCCCATTAGATTTGGTAGATCTTGCTTCTAAGAAAGTTGAATAGTCCTGAAGCATTAAGAATACCTCTTCATTGATCTGCATATATTTGGGCTAATTTATAATGTACTTCTGATTATTAAAATGTTGGTGTGTAGTGATAGGAAGAAGTAGTTCAGCTTCTTCCGAAGTTGGATGTGTCAAGAATGTTACAGGGTATCTGGTAAATCAGTCTTTGATTCTATGTATCAGAGAAAGAATGGGACATTTGTAATTAACTTTCTAGTCAAACTATGTGATGTTGCAAAAAGAGGATCCTGGATTCTTGCAGTGGTAGCTTATATTTGTGCATTACTGTATTAAGGATACACTTAACATTTATTACATCTTAAATTCATTCCTTCATTAAAGCCATATGACATTCAGGCAGGAACATTTCAGAAACTATCAGGGGCTCTGAGCACTTAAGTAGATAATTGACTGAGAGCTTTATTGCACTACATATTTAAGGTGCTTCACTCCTATGTGTAAACCGTCTGAAAAGTAAGTCAGTTTAAGAACCACCTTTTTAGATTTCGGTCCCTTCCTCACTTTGGCCACAGTGATGGCCTTCTGTCTGGACCATGCTTACTACAAACCCCAACTTTGCTTCTTTACTCCTGCCACCCATGCCAGGAAAACCGGCAGCAGTCACTGTCCTTTCTGCGAGTGGGTCATGTACATGGTTTCCATTGATGAATCTTTTATACGAGTCCTCGTCCTTTGACCTTCCTGTCTGATGTGTCCACTGGTCAACACCACAGTTTTACCATTAGTCCTGTCATTTTATTTCTAATAAAATAATAATATTTTTATTTTATGACTAAGGGGCGTGGTGGCTCAGCGGGTAAGACGCCAGGCTTGTCGATCGCAAGTTTGGCGGTTCGAATTCCTAGCCCCGCGTGACGGAGTGAGCTCCCGCACTAGCTCCAGCTCTTGCCAACCTAGCAATTCGAAAGCATGCAAATGCAAGTAGATGAATAGGTACCACTTTGGTGGGAAGGTAACAGCGTTCCGCGTGCATCATGCCGGCCACGTGACCGCGGAAGTGTCTTCGGACAGCGCTGGCTCTTCGGCTAACAAACGGAGATGAGCACCGCCCGCTAGAGTCGGACACAACTGCACAAATGTGCGGGGGGAACCTTTACCTTTTACCTGTCATTTGGGCTATAAGAAAACTGGCAAAAGACTTGTCAACTTCACCTGAGTGTGTGTGTGTGGGGGGGAAACAGCCAAGCCTTTCACTGCTGGATTGGTTAAAAAAAAGCCCAGCGTGTCTCTGGTCTGGCAGCCAAGATGAACGTCTGGAGGGCAGCTGCCAGTGACTGAGAGGAGGAGGTGTTTCTTTGGCAGTGCACAGCAGCCAATTTGAATGGAGGGGTTTGCCTGCAGTGGAATGAAGCACAGCAGGCAAGCTGGGCAGCACTGCTTGAGCTGGCAGAAGGGGGAGAACACCACTTTTGACACAGAGAGGAAAAGACAGAGGTTGCCTTCCCAGTGACTTGGGGTGGGTAGATGCCTAAGTAATTTTTTCCTAACATCAGGAAATGGCCAGGCTGGAGCAATCTGGGTCATGCAGATCAGCCCTAATGCAAACGAGGTTGAGTTGAGATCAACACTTGGTGTCTTCATGGAAGAGTATGGAGTTTTCTTGGTGTGATACAAAAACATGTTTTCCGTTGCTTTTTTTTAAAGATGTCTTTCTAACTTCTCTGCCCCCTAGCCTATAGTTCCTTAATTCCCAGGTGGTCTTACATCTAGTTACTAATCAGAGCTGACTCAAGGACAGCTCAGGCAGTGGCAGTAGTGAGCTCACCAAAAGTCAAGCTTGACTTGAGGGAGCCTAAGAACCTCAGCCAGTGGCAGCATCTAACTGACTTTGGCTGATTGAGAAGCTGTATAGGCGTAGACCTGGTTAATTGTTTGATGCAGGAGCCACTTAGTGCAAAACTATAAACTAGACTGGATAATTGAACAAAACATCCCAGCAGAAGGGAGTGGCAAATCCTTTCTGCATTATCCCAAGAAAACTGTGTGTAATTGAAAGCGCGTTTGCATTTGTACATATACTGGAATATTTCTCTCCTTGAAGCTTTCTTTTCTATAGTCCCCCTGGTTTTGAAGAAGAAACTAGGAAGGAATATAATTTGAAGTTCCATGCTAGATTTCTTTCTTTCTTCTCTTTTAGAAAATCTACTAAGGAAAGTTTGGCAGAGGGGGCTAGTAACATCACAGAGAGCCTGATGGGAATTAGCAGAATGATGTCTCAGCAGGTTCGGCAAAGTGAGGAAACCATGCAGTCTCTAGGTAAGTAAATAATCTGGAGTTGAGTCCAGGATGGACAGGTGGTCTTCCAAGGCAACAGGGTTTTCCAGGAGAATTAGGCTGCATGTACCTTCCTTGCACTCAAGACACCTCTGAATTCAATTTTCTGCTTGAGAGACTCATTGCCACTTCCTCACTAAGGCCCAAGTAATCTGCCAGGTACGGGAATATTCATTCAAGGATGAGGGAAGAATGTCATGTGGTGCAACCAAGAGGTCTCTTGTCACAACTCTCAGATTCAAGCATTTCTTTTTTCGGTAAATGAATTTCTAAAATCAATTGGCTTAAATAGAAATGAAGGGTATGTATTTAATCCAGAAATAAAAGCATTTCAATAAAACAACCAGATTAGTGTTTGGGGAAATTTTTCCCAATCCTTTATTTGGCCTGCATATACCTAGCAGAAAGGAGAAAATGCTGTATAGTGACCAGGCCAAATGTTTTGCTGAACATTTCTAGTCATATGGAGGTGTGGAGAATTATGTAATTGTGTGTGTGTGTGTGTGTGTGTACATATTATTTATATCCATCCATCCACAACACACAAACACATACCTATATTTGTAACTTGAAGAAAAGGAGCATTCCCATGAGAATATTTTGTTTTACTCTAAGTAGGAAATAAGAGGTATTCATAAGAGCTGTACTGTATTGAGTGTGTTCACTGATTTGAAGTGTTCCATGTTTTAATTTAATGTTAATTGTATTGCGTACTTGAACATGGATATCCTTTATAAAATACACACCTTTCACAAATTATGAGGAGCATGAATCTATTTCATTTTTTCCCTTTTTAAAATACACAGAAATGGTGAGCAGAGGAGGAAAATCTGTATATTTTAAAGAGAACTGATATGAACATACACAGTTGCCTTATACTGGTTTAAAATGTTGCTTTCTGTAACCCAGGCCTTCTATTCCTGCTGCCCACTGTTCGTTCTAGTCTCAATCAGAAAGCTTTCTGGAGCACCTTCCTCGGATCTTTTTGATTAGAGATCCAGGGATTAAATGTAGAGCTCTGGAATGCAAGGGGTATGCTGTACCACTTAATTGCTCTGTTGATTTCTTCTCTGTTCATACCAAGGACAAAATGTAGTTGGATTTGCTGTTGGTTAGACTAGGAAATGTTTGTCTGGTTGAAGCTTTGTACAGTAGCTTCATTTTGTGATAAAGAGTTATGTTGGCTGTTGTGGGTCTTCCGGGCTGTGTGGCCGTGTTCTGGAAGTTGTGGCCCCAGGTGTAAGGTCACACAGCTACCTAGAAACATATTTAGGATTCCCTTACCAACTTTGCTCAGACTGAAGAAGCTCCTTGGATAAGGAGCGAAACGTTTCCACTGAGAAAATAGAAATCCAGTTGACATGATTCAAGCTACAGACAATTCCACCTGGATGACTGAGAACCTTCATAGACATATTGTGGTTCCTAACGTTTCGCCAGAATCTGTGGCCAGCATCTTCAGAGGGCAGGAGCACAGACAGAAGCGAAATCTCTGTGCCCAGGTAGAGTGGCAATGTTTTGTTTGTTTTCTATTTATAGAGCTAAGTTATAGGAGATTAGGTGGGGGTTTTTTTGTTGTGTTGAAATGTTAACGAGTGGCTGATGAGCGTGATTAGCATGTTCATTGTGAGAGGTATTCCCATGTCCTGGTGGTTGGACTGAGTTCGTTGACCTTTTGCAGGCTGTGTTTTTCAGGACTGGTAGCCAGGTTTTGCTAATTTTTAGACTTTCTTCTTTTTTATTGTAACTGTGCTGGTGTTTGTGAATTTCAATAGCTTCTCTGTATAATCTGGTGTAGTGGCTTTTGGTGTTGTCCAGTATTTCTGTGTTTTCAAATAGGATTTTGTGTCCCGTTTGCTTGAGAGCATGTTCAGCTACTGAAGATTTTTCCGGTTGCTGTAGTCTGTAGTGTCTTTCGTGTTCTTTTATCCTGGTGTGAATGCTTCATTTTGCGGTTCCGATGTATACTTGTCTGCAGCTGCATGGTATGCGGTATACTCCTGCAGCGGTGCGGGGGTCCCTTTTGTCTTTTGCTGATTTTAGCATTTGTTGTATTTCCTGGTGGGTCTGAAGACTGTTTGAAAGTTGTGTTTTTCCATCAGTTTTTCCATGCAGTCAGTGACTCCTTTGATGTAGGGCAGGAATACTTTGTTGTGGGGGGCTGTTTTTCTTCAGTTGGATGTTGTTTTCTTGGTTTGATGGCTCTTTTTATTTCATTTTTGGAATAGCCATTCGCCTGTAGGACCCAGTTCAGATGGTTAAGTTCATTGTTGAGAAATTGGGTTTCACAGTTTCGATTAGCACGATCCACCAAGGTTTTGATCATGCCTCTCTTTTGTCGTGGGTGGTGATTGGAATTTTTGTGCAGATACCGGTCTGTATGGGTGGGTTTTCTGTATACTTTGTGTCCTAGTTTGAGGTCTGGTTTGTGTATGACCAGCGTATCTAAAAATGGAAGTTTGCCGTCAGTTTCTTTTTCCATAGTGAATTGTATATTGGGGTGGATGCCGTTTAGGTGGTCCAGAAATTTCTCCAGTTCTTCAGTATGATTCCAAATTGCGAAGGTGTCATCCACGAACCAGAACCAGACTATTGGTGTAATGGGAGCCGATTCCAAAGCCTGTTTTTCAAAATGTTCCATGTAAAAGTTTGCTATGACTGGGCTCAGGGGGCTTCCCATGGCAACGCCATCCATCTGTTCGTAGAACTCATTCTCCCATTGAAAGTAACTAGTTGTTAGGCAGTGTTGAAATAAAGCTGTAATGTCTTCTGGGAAGATTTGCTTGATGAGTGCCAGGGTGTCCCTTACTGGTACCTTGGTAAACAGGGAGACCACGTCAAAGCTGACCAGTTTGTCTGTGTGGTTGAGTTTTAGGGTGCTGATTTTGTTGATGAAGTGTCCTGAGTCTTTGATGTGTGATGGAGTCTGTCCGATGTGGGTCTGTAAAAGGGTTGCCAAATGTTTGGATAATTCATATGTCGGGGAGCCAATGGCACTTACAATGGGTCTGAGTGGGATCGAGTCTTTGTGGATTTTGGGGAGTCCGTATAGTCTTGGTGAGAGAGCTTCTGTCTTGCAGATACGTTGTAGTACGTTGGGATGCAGGGAGGAGCTCTTTATCAGTGTGTTGGTTTGCTTCATGATTTTGTTGGTCGGATCCCGTCTTATTGTTCTGTATGTGGTGGGGTCTAGTAGTTCTCTGATTTTGTCTTTGTATCAAACCAAGAAAACAACATCCAACTGAAGAAAAACAGCCCCCCACAAACAAAGTATTCCTGCCCTACATCAAAGGAGTCACTGACCGCATGGGAAAACTGATGGAAAAACACAACTTTCAAACAGTCTTCAGACCCACCAGGAAAATACAACAAATGCTAAAATCAGCAAAAGACAAAAGGGACCCCCACACCGCTGCAGGAGTATACCGCATACCATGCATCTGCGGACAAGTATACATCGGAACCACAAAACGAAGCATTCACACCAGGATAAAAGAACATGAAAGACACTGCAGACTACAGCAACCGGAAAAATCTTCAGTAACTGAACATGCTCTCAAGCAAACGGGACACAAAATCCTATTTGAAAACACAGAAATACTGGACAACACCAAAAGCCACTACACCAGATTATACAGAGAAGCCATTGAAATTCACAAACACCAGCACAGTTACAATAAAAAAGAAGAAAGTCTAAAAATTAGCAAAACCTGGCTTTTTGTTGTTGTTGTTCAGTCGTTTAGTCGTGTCCGACTCTTCGTGACCTCATGGACCATAGCATGCCAGGACTTCCTGTCCTCCACTGTCTCTCGGAGTTTACTCAAATTCATGTTCATTACATCGGTGATGCTATCTAACCATCTCATCCTCTGCCGTCCCCTTCTCCTTTTGCCTTCAGTCTTTCCCAGCATCAGGGTCTTTTCCAGTTTGTCCTCTCTTCGCATTAGGCTACCAGTCCTGAAAAACACAGCCTGCAAAGGTCAACGAACTCAGTCCAACCACCAGGACATGGGAATACTTCTCACAATGAACATGCTAATCACGCTCATCAGCCACTCGTTAACATTTCAACACAACAAAAAAAAACCCACCTAATCTCCTATAACTTAGCTCTATAAATAGAAAACAAACAAAACATTGCCACTCTACCTGGGCACAGAGATTTCGCTTCTGTCTGTGCTCCTGCCCTCTGAAGATGCTGGCCACAGATGCTGGCGAAACGTTAGGAACCACAACTTCCAGAACACGGCCACACAGCCCGGAAGACCCACAACAGCCATCGAACTCTGGCCGTGAAAGCCTTCGACAATACAAAGAGTTATGTGTTTGTAAGTCCAGTTTTCGCCTCCTGACAGTGGCAACTAGTGTGGAGAGTATTTTTATTTGCTTCAGCAAAAATATGTTAAGCATTAGGCTAGCTCTCATGTGCTTGGGGAAAATCTGTGGTTTTATTGAGCAAGCTCTACTACTATCTGTTTACGTAGGCTCTTTCCCTCAGACAGTTTTTAAATATAGGCCTAAAAGACTTAATGCTTCTATCTGATTTTAGATAGATCAGATTGCTTTAACTAAATGCTTATGAATGTTTATACGTTGCTGTTTTAATTATTTACATCTGCCTTTTTAACACACCTTAAGAGAGATGACGGTGTGTTGTGATACAGAGTTTGGCTGAGGTGAAAGTTTTAGTGGTCCGGAGACTTGAGCTTGAGCCAATTCTGATCTCAGTCTTCTACGAATGCCCCTCTTCAAGACGGTAACATATCATTTGGACTGTCAGGTGGTCATCAGATGACAAGAGAGCCACCTGAATTGACGTCAGATGGCTTCAGATGGAAACATGTGAAGCTTTAAGCCAACTTACCTAGTGTTCTGCATGCTGTATGCTTTCTTTCACAGGATGCAAGAAAGATGCTTCTACAGTGTATGTTTTTGATAGATGTTTCAGAAACAATCCACTGAAATGTACATTTTCTCTTTCAGTTAATTCTTCACGAACCATCTTGGATGCCAATGAGGAGTTTAAATCCATGTCTGGAACAATACAGCTGGGGCGAAAGCTTATTACAAAATATAATCGTAGGGAGCTGACTGATAAATTGCTCATCTTTCTTGCCCTTGCCTTGTTTTTGGCCACTGTGCTTTACATCCTGAAGAAAAGACTGTTTCCCTTTTTGTAATTTTTTCAGGTGAGAGGAGGAAGCATGGCTGTGAGGAAAAAGGAAAGGAGATATATTGCAAAAAGAGTTCTGACAGAAGAGACTTCTATTAGACAGAACTTTATATTATACAAGTAAGCCAAATGAGCAGTGGGTTAGAACAAGGAAGAGGAAAAGGAGTGCATGTTTGCTCAGACTGGAAGGATGCATCACTAGACATATTCTGTGAGGTACATTTCAATGTCTCCCACCTTTGGCCTGAAATACATTTCTACTTCTTTCCTCAGTTCAGTACAGAACTGAGAGGACTGGGATAAGGACTGGGACAATAAACATATATTAAATACATTGCATATTATACCTTTAGTAAAGTACATGGGAATGCCAGTGCTGCAAAAATCTTATAAATTAAAGGAAGCCAAGTGTGTAAGTCTTATTGTTGGTCCTTTTTGAATTATAAAAAATGACCTTTTCCTCAGATTGTCTCCAGAAAAATCAATGAGGCAGATCCCCAAATCTCTTTTTAATTGATAGGTCCATATTATTTGTTGATCTGTTTCTCTTGCCAGTGTTGTTTAGATGGATTCCTTTGCTTCATCCCAGTGTACGGTTTTGATGCCTCATGTTGATCTTTGAGATCATTTATTTGGGATAGCAGTCTCAAAGTACTTTGAGGATTAAAACCATGTTCATTTTATTCAGCATCCTGCTTCCCACTATGGCAAGATCGAATAATTCTGTTAAAAGGAGAGAAAATGTCGTGTCAAGAAAGCTGACTCCTGCAAAGCACGCCCAGATCCAGTTAGGACTAAAATATGTGTTAAAAGCTGAACTCTGTAACATACGTACTCTGAGTTCACAATACACAATTGTAACATTAAATACTCAGGGAATTTTGTCTGAAAGTAGTTTGATGTCTTAGTATACATTAAAATAAACATATATATCCTACTCTTTGCAGGACCCCAGTGAACCTGAACAACAGTCAGCAAATAATTATAGAGTTCTTTTCCTGTCTTCTTCCTCTCAGCACACATAGTTATTTTCTAGGTTCAAAGTTGCACATCAAGGCTGTCCTCATCAAGCAAGAGCAGGGTGTAGACTCGGGTCTTCTTCACTGCGGGCTCCCATGAGAGATGGCCAAGGACTTCTATGAAGAAGAAGCCCCACCCCGGACAATTTACTGCAAGAAAGGCAACCGGACTGTCTTCCGATATTTGCTTGTCTGGCCAAATGAAGAGATCTGAGTGAGCTGGAGGAGCTGGGCTAGTGGTGTGGAAAGAATCAAGAGGATCTGTCGTCAACTCCAAATAATGATGTTTTCAAATGGTAACTTTTCATTCTGAAACATTTTTCAGCATGACTTTCTACAAACACGTCAAAGAGCATTTTTTGAAATTAATGTTTTCCTGTGGGACTTGCATGTTTGCAGTATAAAGCACACATTATAAAAACATTCCTTAATTTTCTAGAATGTTTAATCTGTTATAAACTATGGGCTTAAACACAAGGGTTCTTTTTTCCCTGTAATGCACCTGTTGGTAGCTGAAAATTATTCTTCTCTTAATGTCCAGTTAAACATTCAGTGGTGCTTCCTGTTGCCCCAGCTAAAATGCCAGGAGCAAAGCACTGACACAGAGTCAGACAATTTCGGGTGCTTTCTCTTGCAATTCATTTCAATTCCTCTTCTCCCGGTTTTCATGCAAGGAACTGTCCCTTTCTTAGAATCCAGTCAGTTATCATGTAAATGTCTGATCTCATCGGTGGATTCCAAATTGGAAAATTGGGGCTTAGTCCCATGAGTGTTGCACTTAATAAAAATCAGATAGTCTGTGATTTTTGTGGAGATGGTTGAGAAGCCCTAGGACACAGCTTTCCAAACTCTGTGTCGCCTGCGGGGCCCAGGTGTGTCGCATCAAAACCCGGAAGCGCTGATGGCGCGCCGCCGCGGGCCACCAGCGCTTCCGGGTTTTCGCACGGCACAGAAGGACACCTCTGCCGCCACCGCTGTGGCGCACGAAAATCCGAAAGCACCGCAGTGGCAGCAGTGCGCAAAAACCGAACGCGGCGGCGCTTCCGGGTTTTTGCGCGCCGCTGTTGGTGTGTTGCTGCGGGAAAACTTTGGAAAGCCCTGCCCTAGGAGAATACCTTTCAAAATGAGTCTGCCCATGGAGAAACCAGTGCAATGTTTTATTATCATCTGTTGTGCATAATTTCTATAAGAATATTCAAGGTAATGCAATACTTAAACTGTCCAACAATACAAGGCGATTGTTACTTAGCATGAATTATACACTAAATGAGAGCCAGTACGACATAGTTAAGACTAGGAGCAGGGTGGCTCAGGTTCTAGTCCTCCCCTAGCTATAGAAACCAGCTGGGTGGTTTACTAGGCCAGTTCATCTCTCTCAGCTCTAGACTGGGAAGTCAAAAAACCTCCCTCCCATCTCCACTGGTCCAGTGTAGTAGATTACAGTCCATGGCCTTCAATGAAGAGGGCTCCATCCTGCAGTGGATTGATTCGGCCTGATTGTAATACACTAAACATTTGTTACTGAATTGAAGGAAGTGAAAAAATGGTAAATGTGTTTTTCCCATTTCCACTGTCAACATAGGTGGATATAGGGCAGATTATAAAGACCGTTGTTCATGATTATAGAGCAGGTGAAAATTACTCTGTTTGTTTGTTTGTTTGTTTATCATATTTCTTTACCGCCCATCTCGTATTGCAACGACTCTGGGCGGTTTACAAACAAACAGAGAGAGATTTATTAATCCAGAGAGAGCCAGGTTGGTGTAGTGGTTAAGGCGCCAGGCTAGAAACTGGGAGACTGTGAGTTCTAGTCCGCCTTAGGTATGAGGCCAGCTGAGTGACCTTGGGCCACTCACTCTCCTTCAGCCCTAAGAAGCAGGCAATGGCAAACCACTTCTGAAAAACCTTGCCAAGAAAACTGCAGGGACTAGTCCAGGAAGTTGCCAGGAGTCAACACTGACTCAAAAGTGCACACCAACACACACATACACACACACACAGACTAATCCAGAACCAGAGACTGATTTTTGTGTGTATGCCACAAGATGGCACTGAAGGACCGTATTTTTAAAAATTACAGAAAGTTCTTTAATTTGCAGCAATTGAATGGATATTATTCAAAATAATAGTGTTGCCTTAAAGCAAAAAATGCTAGAGAGAGGAGTCAGAGAAGCAAACTGCACTTAAAACAAAGAAGTTACTTATCCAGCTCTGGTATCTTTTGCACTAATACTTATATTTGTCTTTGGCTTTCTGATTAAATTGGTATTTATTTCAATGTTACAAGCAGGAGAACTAAATAAATATTGTTATTTGTTTGCATGAGTTTTGTAGTATGCAGAATTCAGCACTGGATTAACTTTTTTATTATTTTTAAAAGCCAACTTCTGCAAAGAGGTCTCTGGCATACTGCAGGAGGATAAAATATTGAGTCTGAATGTGTGGAACTCAGTTCGGATCCCAACATACATATCAAGCTCAGTGGAGATGGGTTGGAGTGAGCCACAGACTAAGGGTCATATGCAATACTGTGGATGACGACCCCCTAGTTTGTGATGTGGCCCAAAACATCCAGTAAATTGACCCATGCTGAGGGGCTTTCTTTCTTAAAAACTCCTAACAGTGGCCCAACTGATAAACTGCGGTCTAGTTTTCATCACTTGAGTTTAGCCACTAGATACTTTCTCATTGGCTGGCTAGACGCCTAAACGTCAAAAATGGGGAACATTTTCCTTGACTAAGAAAACTATTTTTCCAAAGAGGCTGGCTTTCAGTTATCTTCTATGATTTATGAAATTGAAGATCATCAACAAAAGAAAGCAGAGCAAGGAGGTCCTGACTAAAAACGTTCAGGCAGGAGGCCCGAAGGATCTCTCCACCTGTACACTGCAGAAAGCACTGGCTATGTGCGGAAACCAAGAACTTGTTCAGTGCAGGCATAGTTAACTAGTTCAGCCAGATTGACTCTATTGGTTTTATTTGGAAGTCTCTGTGGTTAATCATTAACTTCCCTTGTTTTTTGTATATTTCCCTTTACCCAATAAACTCCATTTTTATTTCTAGAGATTTGGATGCTTAATAAGTTGATTTCTTGTTAAAACCTTCTCCATGTGCAAGCAGTTACACAGCTACCACTTGTATTTATGAATGGCACAAGGTTTAGTAATGGTTGTGTTTCTGGGCTCTGGATGGGAAGGTCCCAAAGACGTTCTGTTTTAGTTTTCTTAGAGCTGATCTAAAGGGAGAAGTCCTTGGTAGAAGGGCTAAGAGTGCTGGACGAGCCCCTTTGAGTTGGAGGAGTCATGGTTGGGGGCTATGTTGCCCCTCAGACAAAGGTGTTTTTTATGAACTGTTGCCTCTCTTAACTTGTGAAGCCACTAGAATCGTTTTGGAGTTGGGTGGCCTAGAAATACAATAAATAAATGAATTGGGTGGCCTAGAAATTCAGTCAACGAATCAGGATTCCCCAGACAGACAGATTAGAATGTATCAAGACATTCAGCATCACTGGCAGCAGCCTATCATTGGTATGTTTTACTGGGAATCGTGGAGTCCATGGTGCTCTCTGAGCCTTGTTGTTTTCTTGCAGACGTTTCATTGCCAGGCTAGGCAGCATCTTCAGTGTTGCCTAGTCTGGCAATGAAACATCTGCAAGAAAGCAACAAGGCTCAGAGAGCACCATGGACTCCACAGTTCAACCCTGAGCTACAAATATTCTCTTTGATTGTTACTGGGAATCCTTGTCAGAAGGTGCCTGCTAGTGACTTTCCTTTTATGTATAACTCAAGAAAATTGGACTTTACCAAGGATATAAATATAGATGCAAAAATGGAAAGACTGATAAAAAAATGTCAAATTGATACATTTAAATGAAAAGAAAATTTAAATCGTTGTCACTTCAAGGAGCGGAAACCACAGATGGACTATTGGAGAATTGCAAGAAGGGTGAAGTTTATATGAAGATCAGAAGATTGGAACATAGAAATTAAAATGTATTAGACAAAGAAATGTTCTTGTGTATTGTACGAAAGACTAACATTTAAAGCAGAATATTGTACTTAATGACCAGAGATAGATTGGAAGTCATCTATTTTTCATATTTTCCTTTGTTTATTACTTTACTTCACTTTTTCTTTTTCTTTCTTTCTTTACTTTGTATTTCTATTTCTTTTTCTATTCTGAACTTTTAATATGTATTTTAAAATTTAATAAAACTTATGGAAAAGAAAAGAAGGTGCCTGCTAGTGAGATTCTAAATTATCCCTTGCCCCAGTTTGTAACATATAGGTAATACTAAACGAAGGATGAAAAATTGGTTCTCCAGATCTTGTTGAACTACAACTTCCAGAGCCCCATCAACATGGCCAGTGGTGAGAGATGCCAGGAGTTGTACTTCAGCTGCTTCAGAAGGCTATAAATCCCCCGTCCCCAAGCCAAGTGGAATTTCACAAACACGGTGAGAACTGTGGTGCTGGGTAGACTTTCTAGTGATTAAGGTTTCAGCATCCGGTGTAATTCCGGAATGTGTGAAGCACAGAATTTCTCTGTGCATTGGAGTGGGATAGGGTATGGATTAGTCCTCTCCACTGCTGGGTGCCATAGTAAAAATGCTGCTCTGCTTGCCCTCCAAGGAGGAGGGCTATCCATGTGTCCCCATGCATGTCCACGGGACGGCTTCAGGTGAGGAGGACTCTTAATTAATCCAGAATCCTTTCCCCTTGTGTCCAAACCTATAGGTGGCAGAGAACTCTGTTGCCACGTCAGGAGTGGGACCAACCTGTAAGGCTTCACAATTCCTTTCCACATTCTTCTACATGTGAATAATCCTACAGGATGGAGAAACTAATTTCATCACCTTAACAGGCACAGCACTCTACTGTAGGCCACACCCAGCCTTAAGAATGAGCATCAGAATAATTTGTAAGGGACTTTTTGCACCATTTCATGTTCCTATCAGTAGCAGTAATAGGTTGATAGTTTAAAATATGTGTTTTAAAAGTTTATTGAATTGTTCCTTTTTAACTGAAATGTTTAAGTCTCTTTAAGTTATTTCTAATATATTGAACTACATCCCCACTTTGGGATTATTAAAAATCATGAAAATGTAGTACAGGAGGAGGAGGAGAGGATTTTGTTCTTCCACGTGCCTTGAACATCATGGTACCACATAACTGAACTGATCTGTTTGTTCACAGTTTGCTGAGTTTGAGAAACCACCAAACAACTTAAGCAAGGAGAAGGGGGGGGGGAGATCTGCAATGCTGAAATGAGTTGAAGTGGGGAGAATGTGCTTACTGCAGAGAAATGCTTTCCACATTAAGAAACTTCCCCCAAATGGGTGGATGAATTCACGGCTGGAGTGTTTCTAAAAATGCCACCACCAGATGCATGCAGTGGCTGTCGCCTGCCAAGTGGCGCAGCCGCATATGCCAGCTGAGAGAGGAATGGGCACGGCTGGCTGGAATCCATCCGGGCTGAGAATAGCCAAGCTCCAGATGCAAGCCTGCTTGTAAGTAAACACAGCTCCTCTCAAGAGCAGGGCGAGGAGGCCAGGTGGAGCACCCTCTTGCCGCTGCTATTTTTATTAACTACCGTCTCCACTTCCAAGGCCAAGGACATCTAGAGAGAGACATCCCCAGAAGATTTGCCAAACCTATGTATATTTTACAAGCAGCGTGAGATGACTTTTTGGTATCTGGATTTAAACATGGTAGTAGAGACATGTTTTGGAGTGTACTTAGGTTCAATTTCTTTTGCAGTTTGATCCCCTTCTCATCCATGGAAAAAGGAAGATCCCATACTGTGTTCATTCGGTTTTCCAGTGAATTCTGGCCAGTTCAATAGGCTTTGGTAATATGCTATTCTTAACTTACAAAAACTGCCTGTGCTAGCAGAGTGCATATTATAATTTTTATTAGGAAGAGAATTGCAGACTTGCCACCAAATTTATCAGGAATTGCCAAACGCCATTCAATCTGCTCATTATTGTCTTACTGAGAATGTACTTCTATTGGATTCCAAGGAATTTCTTCATAAGTAAATATATTCAGGAGTGCTCTCGTTTGATGCATTCTGTTTGCCTGAGTGAACCACTGAACATAGTTTGGAGTAGACATGCATAGGGCTGAGCTATCATTTTGATTTTTCCCTTCCCTCTGCCCATGGATATGCTTCCTCTTTTAATATACTGTAACTCGCCTTTAATCCTTAAAAAGAGATGG
Organism: Charina bottae; assembly: GCA_023362775.1. NCBI lineage: Eukaryota > Metazoa > Chordata > Lepidosauria > Squamata > Charinaidae > Charina > Charina bottae. The sequence goes on from JALMGJ010000039.1 coordinate 4,559,265, forward strand.
GCTCGATATGTTAATAAAATAAATGCTAATAGATTACCAACAATTACGTTGGATGGAACTAGTTCCAAATCAAGATGCCAGTATACTTACGGATCCACTGTTAAAATTTTACCTTTGGAAGACAATCTTACTCGGCTACGAGTGATCGCCAATGATATTAGAGGGTTTGATCAAAAAAAGTCCAATCCATTTCAAGTTAAGTATCTTTACTTTGGGGCTAGTGCAATGTCAGACCATTCCAGTCAGACCAGGAAATATAGGTTCAAATCCTCCCTTGGCCTGGAAGCTCACTGGCTGATCGTGTCCAGTCCTTCTGTCCCTGCCTCATCTACCAAGACAGAGGACATGGGGGACTCATTGTGTGATCTTGGAGAACGCCCAGAGTCTACTGTTGTGGAGATGGGCGGTGATAAATTTGAATAATGAATAATAAACAAACAAACATGGGGGACTCCTGTGTGATGTCTTGAATGTCTTAGTTCAAGATGTGATGGACTTCAACTCCCATAATCTCCGCAGTCCATCTGGAAAGTACTAGCTCGAGCACAGCTGCCTTAGAGTAAGGTGGAATCTCAATACAATTAATAAACAGAATGGATCTCATTGATGTCCATGGTGAAATATGTGCTTGCCACATTCTTTCTTGCTGAAATCATTAAGACTTTTAAACATGCTTATCTTTGGCTGGATTATAGCATAGGCTCTTGGATCCATTTAGCAGATTAACACAGAGACACTTTATTCCTGCCTCTTTTTCAACTGCTAAGGACTGAACTGGTTCATTCACCTCTTTCTATTTCTTTGCCATATTTTGGCAGGCTTAACCAAGTCTCTTCTAATGCTTGTTGAGATAAAAGACAGGTAAGAGTTGCTATTTGAGTTGTAGAGATAACTAAGCCTCAGTACACAGACTTTACCTGTGGCAGTGGGCAGTGGGCTGCTGCCATGCTGTTGGGTAAAGAATCAATTCACATGGACCAACCACAGGTCAGCAGTGTCCCTCGCCTCTACCTCTTGGGTTCCAATACCCAGACGATTGTCATTTGAAAACTTGTCAGGCCCAATCTTTCAAGTGATTTTCACAGCTTCGTGTGCCAGGTGTTGTGTTTCACCTGACACAGTGCATTCTTATAGTGTACATGTGGGAATCCATCTTGAGCTGGGGTCTGGATTGAAAGCCCCAACCTATGTCTGTGTGGTGGGCTACCATGGTTGTTGCTCTCCCATCGGGTGGTTGCTGGCAGCAAGGAAACCCACACATGGAAGATGGAATTGGAATCAGTGCACCTACAGACTGCTGCTCTTTAAAATTTCTGAATAAAACCAGCACAATTTCACGTGTGACATCATGAAAACTAAATTAAAGCCACAATGCAAAATACAGGGAACATCTCCAGCTGAATAAAACCAGATTCGAACTGACCATAGCGAGACTAGATTGAACATTTAGTTTAAAGCATGGAATCTGCTCTCTGTTAAATGCGTTCTGCCTTCTCTTGAAGCATTCAGCCTTTCAATAATAAAGCTGACTCTTCATAGCAAGGCAGAAGTTTTATATTTGGTGATTCACAGCAAAGTCTTACTGGAAGTACCAAATTTTGTACTCATGAGATGTATCCAATTTTGAGGTTAAAATGATTTACAAGATTTCTGATTTCTAAGACTTAAAAGATATTGACAAGTTCTGGTAATACTTTATATTATTTTTAAGCATAATTAGGGTTAAGATTGTTAATTATAAAGGTAGACAATTTATAAAAATTAAGAATATTCAATTGGATTGCTAAAGAGACTAATCTTGTTTTATAGGGTTATAGATTTGTAAAACTTAAAGGATATTGATAAGATATAATAATGTTTTATACTGTTTTTGAGATCTAATAGGGTTAAGAGTCCCCTCTGCGGGGGGAGATGGGCGGTGATATAAGTATGATAAATAAATAAATAAATAAAAATAAGATTTATTTATTTATTTATAAAATTTATATCACCGCCCATCTCCCTCCGCCGGAGGGACTCTGGGCGGTTTACAACAAAATAGTAAAAACAGAAATATAAAATACAAAATTATAAAACAAGATTAAAATCCAAGAGGCAAGGCGGTAAAGTGATCTTACTTAATCCAGTCTAGGAGAGGAGCTCTTTAGGGTATTAGCCATCCCCAAGAATGGCTATTCCCTCCTTGGTCCCACGCAAGGCGGCAGAGCCAGGTTTTCAGGTTCTTCCGGAAGGTCAGGAGCGAAGGAGCTAATCTCACCTCCGGGGGCAAGTTGTTCCACAGGGCGGGAGCTACTGCAGAGAAGGCACGCCTCCTGGACCCCGCCAGATGAAACTCTTATAGATGGGGTCCGTAGCATGCCCTCTCTGCATGATCGGGTGGGACAGGTGGATATATAGATTGTTTATTATAAAAGCAGACAATTTATTTGTTTCTATAATTTGATGTTTATTGTGTAGACAGAAGTATATAGAATAGTAGTAGAAGGGAAAAACTTAAATGGATTATTTTTTAAGAGGAAGGGAAGTTTGAAGTAAAAAATTAAATATATGTATATATATATATATATATATTATGTAAGGGGAAGGAGCAATTGTATTAGAGATTTATATATGTGTTAATGGAGGGATTTATAGAAATAATGTGATTATGGTTTGATATAGAGGAAGGGTTTGTGGGAATTGTTGTATATTCTTGCTGTGGAAAGCTGGAAGCCACCTGTATGTATGTAACTTTCTAAAAGTCTTCTCTTTTGTGTTTTTACACTTTTAATGTTTTTTGTTTGTTTGTAGTGTTTTTGGTTTTTGTAGTTTTTTATCCTTGTAAAAATAATAAAAACTTTGAAAAAGGAGATGTATCCAATTTTAAGTGGAAAAAGGGAGGTTTTAATTAATATAGTGGGAGCGTTAAAACAACATTAAGTTCTTTCTTTCAAAGCCAGGGTTGATATTGCATTTAATGTTTCATGCTTCAACTCAATAGTTATGTTTGTTAAAGAAATGGATAACATTATAGAAAATGTTCTTTGTTGGCATGAGCTCATTTTTCCTGTGTCAATCATTTTAAAGTTAAGGTTAAGAAAAATCAAAATAACCCTTAATTTAGACTTGTCTTTTCATTCAAGTTTTCTATAAATGTAAGATGCTGTTTATTCATTTTAACTGAGCTTTGACATTATTATCGTTATTCTGCCATTTTGGACAACCAAGGGATAAATGTCAGGGTTCAGCTTTGAAATTATGAATATAAATATTGTATGGTTTTTACATTTTCTGAATTCAATCTGTATGTGCCAATTTAATGAGGTTGCATGTGAGAATAATATTTTAACATGGATTCATGTATTCAAATAATTTGAGAGTCAATTTAAAAATGGGTAAATGAAGTCACATATAAATGTATTCCAGTTTGGTCTAGTGGTTAAGGTACTGGGCTAGAAACCAGGAGTCTGTGAGTTCTAGTCCCGCCTTAGGCATGAAAGCCGGCTGGGTGACCTTGGGCCAGTCTTTCTCTCTCAGCCCAACTCACCTCACAGGGTTGCTGTTGTGGGGAAAATAGGAGGAGGAAGGAGTATTAGGTATGTTCACCACCTTGAGTTATTTATAAAAATAATAAAGGCGGGATAAAAATTAAATTAAAAAGTTAAATAAATAAACAAGCCTCTTTTGTAAATCCAATAAGAAAATATTTTCCAAGTCATTCTCCTGGTTTATCATTTGTATTTCCCTTTTAATTTTTAAAACTTCAGCCAGTTTCTTTTGTATATCCAGTAAAGTGTCCTTTTCCAAATCATTCTTTCGGCCTGTAATTTGTGGTTCCACTTTTGGTAATTTCTCGTATTGTCAGATAAAATTTGTTCCACATCTGTCATTCCTTCATTAACATCTTTGGACATAGTCTATCCATAGAAGCAGACATCATTACTGACAGTGTTGATATTTTAGTTACTAATTTCTGGGTCCATTCTTCAAAGATCTCCTCTAATGTTTCTGATCTTACAGTGTTTTATGTAATTTTGTAAGTCCCATTATTGACTGATATCAAGAACAGGCTTGTATTCTTTTTCCTTCTGCTTAGAATCTTTAGTCCCCTCTAGTGTCATTTCTAAAATCATAAAATAACTTATCTTTGTTATGGTTTACAATAGCCAGGATAGCCAAAATAAGTCTGTTTCCCATGAGAAGCTATTTATTTTTTATAGTTAATTCCAAAATCTTATAGCAAAGTCAATATTCCAAATTTATCTGGATCCTTAATCTGTTTATAACTCTCTTAGATAAAAATCTTATTCAGCTTTTTGCTGTTTATTTCAAATTCTTTTAAGTTCTTAAGCTTATAATAAATTTTTCTTTTGTCCAGAGTTTAAGATAAAACTCACCTGATGACTTTTCAATCTTGTCATTCCAAAAGTCTCTAATAGCTTTAAGATGATTAATAGACAATTTATGACAGTGATTAGAAAGTGAGGTTTGTAAACTTGGTGTCCTTTAAAAGGCTTTGCTGCGGTTGCGAGCAAGATGCCTTCATCTCCCGGTGCTCAAACCTGCAGAAAACTGCTGTCCGGCAGTCTCCTTGTGAGGAGCAGTCATCCAGAGCACAAGTGGGCAATCTCCCATCCTCTCCTTATCTGGGGAAGTTCCAAGGAACTGGTCTACTCACCGGTTCTTTGGTCTTTGCCACGATCATCAGCTCTGCTTTCACGGAAGCGTCTTCAGTTCGCCATACCTCCCCCGGAAGTCAGCAGTATTGAGAAGTTCTAGAGTACAGTACACATCTGGGTTTGGTTTTCTTTGAAAGAAGGCCACTGGAGGCTTATCATCTCTTTGTGATGTTTGATTTTATTTACAAATGCAAATTAAACTATGCAAATTAAGCATAATAAAGACATACTGCTGAAATACTCCAATGCTCTACATCAGATATCATGAGAAGCAGCTCTTCCCACCAGAAGTCACTCTTTACAACTCCTTCCTTCCTTCCTTCCTTCCTTCCTTCCTTCCTTCCTTCCTTCCTTCCTTCCTTCCTCCCTCCCTCCCTCCCTCCCTCCCTCCCTCCCTCCCTCCCTCCCTTCTCTTGTTGGGCTACAAGTCCCATCAACTTAATCCAGCATAGACAATAGTCAAGGGGGATAGTAGGTGTGTCCCCAAGATGTTGGGTTACAAGGTAGTTGTGTCTTGTGCCATGCTGGAAAGTGAAGCAATCTGCTTGAGTGGGCAGAACAAATGAAGAATTGCTTTGAATGGTACAGCATGTGTTGATCCTGGTTTGCAGTGAGACTAATATTTGAACTCCTATGCTTTCTCCTAGCCCTGTGGTATTTTCTTTCCCCCAGCAATGGTTTCTTTCCCAACTTGTTGCCCTCCAGTTGATTTGAAATCCAAAATACTTGACTGACCCCAGTCTGGGGAAAGCCATTTGATCACATGTATTTCATGGTAAAGAGAGTTATGGTAAAATACCATGTATTTCATGGTAAAGAGAGTTGGACCATAAGGAAGGCTGAGCGCCGAAGAATTGATGCTTTCGAACTGTGGTGCTGGAGAAGACTCTTAAGAGTCCCTTGGACTGCAAGGAGGTCAAATCAGTCAGTCCTAAAGGAAATCAAACCCTGACTGCTCATTGGAAGGACAGATGCTGAAGCTGAAGCACAAATACTTTGGCCACCTAATGCGAAGAGAGGACTCACTGGAAAAGACCCTGATGCTGGGAAAGACTGAAGGCAGAAGGAGAAGGGGACGGCAGAGGATGAGATGGTTAGATAGCATCACCGATGTAAGGAACATGAATTTGAGTAAACTCCGGGAGACAGTGGAGGACAGGAAGGCCTGGCGTGCTGTGGTCCATGAGGTCACGAAGAGTCGGACACGACTAAACGACTGAACAACAACAACAATTTCATGGTAGTCTTCAGGTCTGGATACTGGCCTCAGCTCTTCCTCGAGTCACCCGTTCTTCTCAAACTAGTCTGTCACCTACACAAAGAATGACTCTGGCAACCCCAGGCTTGTATGTACATTTTAACTTCTTCAGTTGTAGTTTTGCTCTGAATATCTTCATGGGATGAAGGACCTGGTATGGCGGGAAGGGAGACACCTTTCAGTCAACTATCCCCCTTTACTTAATTTAGGAGTAGCATAGTAATGAGGTATGCTACAAGAAAAGCAATGAAAATACTGTGCTGAATTGGGTTATTGTTAACTCCCAGTTCCTTATTTGTGCAAAGCTCACCCTAAACTGGATATAGCCCTAAACGTTTGTATCTAAAAACGTTTAGATACAAAAAAAAAGGCTGTAGCTAAAATTAAGTATAGAAGTAATCCATATCATCTGTAATCAGCACATTGTGCTCTTGAGGATGAACAACATTTCCCTCTAATAAAAACAATTTTTCTTACACACACACACACACACACACACAAAAGCAAAGTGTACAATGTCTAAACAGTGCGGGTGAGATGTTTTCAGCCACTCAGTCTGTCCTTTTTTAAAAACATTATTTTTAGCAGCCGACCATGAGCCTGATCAAGCAGGATTGTTGTCGGCTTTTCTAATGGCCAACCAAAGGCCCACTCTCATCCCCTTATCTCCACCTTTACGACCCGCCAGACCCAGATTGCTCCCTCCACCTTGTGGTTTGCTCCGTGTTTGTTGTCACTTTCCACATGAAGGGCAAATGCCATTCGGAGCCTTTCAAGGTGATAACGTTCCTGCTTGGTGTGTCCCTGTGATAAGAACCCAGAGGGAAAGCAGGAAGACAGGTCCTGTCGGAATCAGAACACACCAGCCTTCTCGGATCAATCCATGGGGATGAATCTCTCAAATAATCACAAACAGGGATGCTTTTTCAGGGATTTATCTTTCCATGTCCTCAATCCTTGCCACTCGGCATACTAATCCAGACTGAGAAAATCATGGAAGTGGGCTGGACACACGTGGCAACTGGGATTAGTTTATAGTGGTGATAAAAGGGCTTCAGCCGCTAAGGAGAGATAAATGGCAGTAGGTAAAATGCAGTTTCCTGTTCTTTAATTTCCTCACCTAGCCAGAAATACCAGGCCAGCCATGTTTTTATGACAATGAAAGACTAGGAGAATAAGTCCTAGTCTGGACATGGCACTAAGCCAATATGAATTTTAACCATGGTTTACTGAACAAATCCCAATCAGCATGGTTCATATAACCTACTAAGCCATATAGTTTACAAGTATAATGACCGGGTTCTCATAAATCACAAACAAACGAAGCATATTTTGGCTTAGTATGATGGATAAAGTCAATCCTGGGTGCTTTTGCTTATCAACTGTGTTTGTTTAGAAGCATACAGATTGTGCAGATGACAACAAACCATTAGACAGGGAGAACATCAGTCCAACAACTTTAGAATAGGAGCTATACTTACCAATAATTGTTTGCAAATTCCCACACTGCAGCTGGGTGGTTAGAATCCCTGATCTGAAGTACTTGAGATGCAGTCTTACACTTCCTTCTGCCACTCATGCACTGCATGGCTCGTGGTATTTCTGACAATGGCCTCTGCTCCCTGGAACCACCACCTCTTTTTTCTCCTGTGCTCCATGATGTTGCCTTCATCTTTCCCCCAACATATATGTGAAGGAGCCTTATTTCATGCTTTGCTGCTCTGATATAAAGCAAACAGCAATCTGTGGTATTTTTCAAGTGTTTTAAATTCAGTTCAATCATCCTGTTGGTGACACATTCAAGAAATTTGTAGCAGTGAAATCAGCCTGGCACCTATTAGCTACTTTAGGCTGGCATGGATACACACCCTCCCTTCTGGTCCCTGGTCTCTGATTTTTTAGGGCTATTCTGGTTTAGGCAGTAGGAGAGACCAGCTCTTTTAATGCAGGCACCCACATGTATCTGCCAGGCCTCCTTCCAGGGATCAGCTGATCTTTGGGATCAGAGACCTGGCTTTGAAAAAGCTGACTCTTCAGTCCCACTGATCAGCTGTTCCCTGGGCTTGGAGACCTGGTAGCTAAAGGGAGACAGCTGACTCTTTAGCCGCGAGGTCTCAGATCCTGTGGACTGGTTGATCCTGGGCTTAGAGACCTGGCTTTGAAAGAGGGATCCCATGTTCATCAGCTGTTGTGAGCTGGCTGGCTCTTCTGAAAGATGACTAGACCCATGCCTAGCCATCTCTCATCAGCTGTTGTAAGCTAGCTGCCCAGTTTTCAAAGATGGTTAGATCCATCTGCAGGCTTGTACAGGCAAAGGAAGAGCAAGTTTAAATGACTATAACCACATTTCCTTATATAAATAGCAATCCTATTTACCAGCAGTGCTGTGATTGGCAAAAGGATTCCCTCTGCTGTGACATTCAGGAATAGTGAGTGAAACAAACTGGCCTTGCAGAACATGCCTTGCACACACAAAACCAGAGCATCATTATTTGGCAGCAATCCAAAGCAGAGGCAGGATAGGGATCAGCAGTAGGTCCAGCAAATGTTATGCCAGTTCTGCAGGCACAAGGACAAGTGGATAGTATTTTCACTGAGTTTGGGGGAAAAGCCTTACGGCTGGCAACACCTCTTCGTTGGATTGCTCAGTTTGATTTATTAAAGCCTTTGTTCTGCTTTTTATGCAGGACTGGTGATGCTTGATGTCTCTTCTGCAGATCCTGTAGCATTCTCCTTTTCTCCCAACCTTAGTGCAGTGCTGGTTCCTTCAGGTTCAGAATTAATGCTAACTTAGCTTGTGCTATGAAAACGTGGGAGTAGTTGTAGGCTTAGCCTTGTACATAGATGATTTAATTATCAGAGGCCTCCAGAGTGTATGCTTAAAGTCAAATTTTGGGCAGTATTCCCATTTTTTCTCACTGCAATGTCTTAAAAATAATAAGGAATGTCAACATGGGGGGTGGGGTGGATGGGTTGTTCCTTCTTTGTCAGTTTCTCTATATTTATTGGACTCAATCACTCCCTGCTGTCCCCGTGCCATAAAGCAAGAGATGTGATTGCCCAGCAGCTAGTCAGTTTCAGATTTCATGCTCTGTAGGAGTGATCCAGTTGCACTTGAGAGACCCCCAAGTGGGGTGTGGGAGGAGGGGCAACCAAAGCCATCTAGAGGAGCCCCTAGAGGAGCCCAGGCAGAGCCCTGGTTGATGCTTTCCCTCTTGGCCGATGGCTTTCCGAAGGGAATGATAGCAAAGCCAAAGAAGAAAACCAATCCCTTGCTTTTAACGAGGGGCACAACCATTAATCAGGAAGACACCATACAACAGTGACTCAGAACTGATGCTGGAGAGGCAGGATGGGGATTGGCCAAAGGAACAGCACATGTTGCCGGGTCTGTGTCCGTGTGAGTGTGTGAACCAAGTCGAGGAGGGGCGAGCAGCACTTTAACTCAGTAGTGGGGAAAGACCCATAGATAGGGCCCAGTAAGGACCTACTACAGCATGTGGATGGCACTATGAAGAGGTTGCTCGTGGTTCTAAAATATGCCTTTTAGAATCGAAGACCTTTATTCTTTTTTTATCAGTCAGATCCAGTGCTCTTTTCAGGCCCATTAATATCCTGGAGTTACCACATCAGCCCTGGAATATTCAGCAACCACTATATCGATGAAGCCAAAATGACATCACTGTTGACCATTACAGATGTGCAAGAGTGCCCTGTGCCACTTTCTGGCAGTCTGCAGAAGAGCTGCTCCTTTCCACAGAGAGACAATTGCAAGCATTTTCTCCCCCCTTTCCTTTGCATTGAGCCACTTCCCCAAAAATTCTGGTGAACCCCCCGACTGGCGTACTACCCTCTGGGTGTTGGTGTTCCTGCTCAAGCATGGTTTGTTACTGAATGATAGCCGATAGAAAAGCCTTCTTCCAAAATAGCACAAGAGCAGCAACGTTGGGACTGTAGGCAGAAAACTCTCGGCCAAAAAGCACTTTTTAGTGAGCCCCTGTCACTGTGCAGGCCAAAGAAAGTAGCTTAGCTTTTTTTCCTCTTGTGCAGCCAAAAGCCAGTAGACATTAACAACCCTTTCGCCATCAACCCGCAATCCTCCATCTTGACATATTGGTTATTTTTCAAGTGTCGCTGTAACAATAACCAGACGTGTTTATTGCCCCTTGAAATATGGGAACGCAGCTCCTCTCCCTCCTTGGAGATACCTTGTCTGGGACTCAAAGGGGGAAGAACGTTCCTCTAAATAAACAAAGAGGCTCTCTGCTTGGCTTGAGCTCTGTGCACTCCAGACGTGCGAGGCTTGCTCCCATTTGCTGGCCAGCCTGGGCTCCAGATGTGCTTGGCAGCAAGAAGGTGGGTGTACCCCACAATTTGGAGAGGCAAAGACAAGGTTATGCTGCCCAATAAACAGTCCCAACTGCAGATATGCAGGTAGAAGTCCAACACCCCCCCCCCACACACTTTGGAGTATTGTACTTGAACATCAGTCCCGCAGAAGTGAGTGAGTGTGATGAAGAGTTAGGATTGTGGTTGTGGCTTCTCTTGGTAGACAGGAGAGGCTAAACTAAATAATTGAAGGAAAGAGTAATCTTCCTGATCATTTTGCCTGCACTGCTTCTGAAACCCTACCTATAGGATTCCCAACAGAAAAAGAAGGAAAGAAACATTATTTGCTAGTTCATTCGCTTAGGTTATTAGCACATTGTGGGTTGGGAGGGAAGGTAACCTGCGTGTGTGTGTGTGTGTGTGTGTGTGTGTGTGTTCTTTGGTTTATTTGCCTGAACTACTGCATTGCTTTTCCCAAGAGTTCATGCCAGGGGAACATCTGGAGTGAGCTTGAGGACAGTTACATTTTGACCAATGAAGTTAAAGGGCAGAGGATCCTTTTGTCTAGGAAAGGAGATTCCACAGAAATGCTGAAGAATGGCACAAAGTGGAAAGAACGAGCTTGCAGCTTTGAGCATGCAGCTATGAGCATCCGTTCTCTGGGGGCTTCCATAGGGACAACTGATGATGATGATGATGATGATGATGATGATGATCCACCCACATAGGCTAAAGGGGGCTTCAACCACCTTTACCAAAAGCCTCGGTGAAGAGCCAGGTCTTCATGGCCCTTCGAAACATTATCAGGGTAGGGGCTGTTTGGATCTCAGGGGGAACCTCGTTCCAGAGGGCAGGCTGCTACAGAGAAGGTGCGCTTCCAGGTCCCGATAGATGGTTTTGTTTAATCAAAGGAACCTGGAGCATGCCTACCCTGCCAGGTCAAATTGGCCAGGCAGATACTCTGGGAGACAAGTGGTCCCTCAAGTAGCCAGGCCCTATACCATGTAGGGCTAATGATGGCAGTCAAAGATGCTGAGCCACTTTTTCTTCTTTTTGATAGCAAATAAGATGCAAACTGTGGTGGGAAATCATGGAAGGCAACAACACAACACCCCCAGCTCCCAAGTGCAGTTCCATGAAGGAGGCGGTGCTTTTGCAAAAGAAACGGGTGCATCCTTCACTCTGGTTTACTGGATCAAGATCCTATTTTCCTTCAAGGAAATCATCTGAGGTGGAGTGGTAGCAGTATGATTGGGGAATACAGAATGGTGGAAAAGAGGAGCATTGTGCTTCATTTAGGCACAGCAAACAGTACAACTTTTTCTGGAATAAAGAAACAGTGTTCTGTGTGCAATTTCCCCTCCCAGCACCAGTAGTCCATGTAGACCATGTAGCCTTCGTCTAGTCCTGCAAGCCATAAAGGAATTGTTCACCTTCTGTCTGATTCTGCATCCCAGCTTTTCCTAATTCAGTGCTCCCTAAATGTGCTGGATGAAGTTGAAGGTGGTGGTCATATCACAGTGGGGAAAAGATGGCAATCTTCATGTTTATTTATTTATTTATTTAATTTATATGACCGCCCATCTCCCCCAATGGGGAACTCTGGGCGGTTTACAATAAAATAGATTAAATAAAAATATGAAATATGAAATATAAAACCAACAGTTATACAATTAATATAATAAATGGTTATAAAATCCAAGTGGGAGTCAATATTAATAAAAGAAGGGCATTATAAAATTAAGGGATTAACCACCCCCATGAGGAACTATCGTTTCCTCCCTCCCATGCCATGAATTACAGCTCCTGGACTTTGTTGGAGCTGCTGAAGTTGTATGATTTGACGACATCAGGAGGGAGCACCATCCTTTTTTTGACCTTGCCTTGTGCCTCCTTGAAGAGGGCACTAACGCTTATTGCAGCATTGCATACAAATCTGACTCACATACTTTCAGTCACTAGGTGGCACGGCAATATAAAGTTCAAACCAAGCCTGCACTGGTTCAAAGCAACCTGAGGTTAGTGTTTTGATTTCTGGTGGCAAAGTTCCTTCTGACTCCTTTTACAAGCTCCATGTAATTCAGTTCCATTTTTGGTTTCTGAGTAAACATATTTAGGCTCATCAGGTGAAGGTCTCATCTGCAATGATTCCTGTTGCAGTCAGATGATAACATGTCCCAAACTTACAACTGTCCCTGGGACTTTTCATCTGGCAGTGTCCATGCCAGTGGAGTTCTTTGCACCAAAAAGCAGGGGGTTCACAAACAATAATCTCAGGAAGTATAAAACAGAATGCAATTTAATCTTATGGATGTAATTCCCTTTACTTTGGACGGGTAATGAGGTGCTTCTGACACGGGGGGGGGGGGGGGAACGGTAATTAGGACCCCAGTTCAGTAGCACATGCTACAATAGAGTAGATCTTTGAGAGAGTTTGGGGTAAGTTTATGGTCCCTGTGTTGGCTGGCAAGTCCGTGTGCCTCTAAGATATTGTGTAAAGGGAACACAGAAGATTTATAGCTGGAAGGGACAAATACTTTTCAACAAGGAAACACATGTTAAAATCTGGCCTTCTTGATATCCTGTCCTGTTTTAATAGTAGAAAAATATTGGACAGAAAAGATTTGTTGGCTTATTTACCTATTTGATCTATACCTTCCTTTCTACTCTGATGAGCATTCAGAGAAGCTAACAAAATTAAGATGAAAAACTACTACTAATATTAAAATCACTGCAGCTTTCTTCAGGTTTGAAGGGAATGAGGATGCAATACCTGGAGCTACGGCTGAATTTGGGCTGTTGAAGTAGAGGCCAAAGACCAAGATGTTGATTCCCGCTCAACTAATAAGGTGTGCCTAAAATGGGGTTGAGGGCCAATGTTGGACTCTCCAAACAGAGCCCAATTTGGCCTTTCTTGGAATTTCTTGGGATCCTGGAAAAAGGTTTCCTTTGCTTCTGCAATTCTTGTGTGGTTTCCTGTTGTATTAAATTATGTAATATGGAGACCCAGCAGAGAAAAGTATTTCCCTGTGTGGGTAAATCCTGCTTTAAAAGGTAAAGGTTCCCCCCGCACATTTGTGCAGTCGTGTCCGACTCTAGGGGCCGGTGCTCATCTCTGTTTGTTAGCCGAAGAGCCAGCACTGTCCGAAGACGCTTCCACGGTCATGTGGCCGGCATGACACACGCGGAATGCTGTTACCTACCCACCGAAGTGGTACCTATTAATCTACTTGCATTTGCATGCTTTCGAATTGCTAGGTTGGCAAGAGCTGGGGCTAGTGCGGGAGCTCACTCTGTCACACAGGACTAGGGATTTGAACCTCCGAACTTGCAATCTTCTGATCGACAAGCCTGGCGTCTTATCCGCTGAGCCACCACACTAATTAATTAATTAATCAATCCTAAATCCCATTTATTTCTCTAAATACATAGGACAGATTTCTAGGGCGACCAGATCTAGACTGTAAAACTCCAGGCTGCCACTAGATGGCAGCAGAGACATATGGAACCTATGGAGTTTTGCAGCCCAGGAAGTAGCTTTAGGAGTTCAGCTGATCTCCAAGTAGGATGTAGTCTGGATTTCATCTCATGTCTTTATATTCTTTGTCTATTCATCCTTTTAAACTTAAATCCTATGTTACATTGAAAGGGCTTTCTTTCCTTAAAACATTGTATAGATTATATTCCTATAATCAATGGCACAGATCCTTCATTGTATCTTTGGACTTAATGGACTTAGGAAAAGGATGGGCAAGTGGTAACTTTTATTATTTCACTGGCTTTAAAATGTGATAATCCTGCCCCGAGGTACTTGAGGAACTTATTGCTGATTCTGCTGAGTGTGGCCCTGAACACTGACCCTCAAAATTGTCACTGAATTAGAGCACTATAGCATTATCTGCTGCTTTACAGGACTAGCATCAGTTCACACTTACTATTACAAGGAGTCACTTTAACCTGGTTATTTGTATAACATCTGATGGAAGTTTGCATCTCCCGGAAGATCGCTGATGACCTTCAACAGGCTTACATCAATAAACCACTGGCACCTGTAGCTAGACATAAACGTGACCTCTATTCTCAGCTATCCATCAACAGAAGAGTTGCTTTGAAGGACAAGGAAATGGTAGTCATTCCTAAGGCAGCTAAATAGCCATGTCAGAGTGGTAAGATAACTTACCACTGTGGTCACACAGCTACCTAGGAACATATTTAGGATTCCCTTACCAACTTTGCTCAGACTGAAGAAGCTCCTTGGATAAGGAGCGAAACGTTTCCACTAAGAAAATAGAAATCCAGTTGACATGATTCAAGCTACAGATAACTTAACCATCTGCTTTGAGTCATTAGTTTTTAAGTGTAAAATTGTTATTATTGATTTGGATGGCAGAGGCTTACTGTTTTTACTGGGAACGCATATTTCCCTAGTATTTCACCTCTTTTATAAATATCAGCAATAAAGCAAGACTGTGTTAAATGCAAAGCAGGAACTTTATGTGCTCAATCTACCATGACTGAAAATTATCTGTGACTTTTTCCCCATACACTGACTTCTGGATCCTATACAAATAGAATTCAATGGCACTGACTCCTAAGTGATTCTATTTATGAATGAGAAGATAAGAGGTTTCTTTCTGGGTGTCTTAAAATCATTACTGATTTTACAACATTACAAGTGACATTACAAGTGAGTAAAAGTACATGTTGCTTTTCTTCAGAGAAAAAAGTTGGATGGCCATGGCTAGGGTAAATCAGTCTTCTGTGCTGTTGCCTTAGCCTTCTGCTGCTCCAAGGCACACAGTCTCTAGTTTGTATCTCTAGGGGCCAGCGCATAACTCTCACTGTACAGAGAAGGCAAAGGACGGCAAAATGAGAAGTTACATCACCAGGGCTGACTTTGGTGATTTAATTTGGAATTCCATGTGTGCTTCATGAATTTCTCCTATATAGTTTCTGCTAACTCATACCCCACTGCAGACAAATAGCACAGACCACAAGATGCCTGAAATCTGCTGGATTAAAACTGAATCAGGGGAGCTCTAACTCTGAATGAAGCTCATCATTATCTCTGCAACGTGTTTACGTAGCAGGATGCTCAAAGCAGGGTCTTCTCAGCTTAAAGATGTAGCATTCTATTGTTATGCCAGTCTTTGGTGAGTCTTTTCATCTTCCCCAAACTTGGGGCCTCTTGATGTGTTGTCTAACTCCTGTCATGTCTTTTCATCTCATGCCTTCTCAGAGGACTGATATTTGTTTCCCACCACCCCTTCCTTTTCATTTCTGGTTCCTCCATTGCTTTTGGCTTGAAGCACCTTTGCATATTTTCCTTTACCTTGGCAAACCTGGAAATACTCTTTATAGCAAGGCTGAAGGAGCAAGTCCAGGGCAGATGCTCTCCCTCATCTGCTTTTTAGATCCCTTGTGTACATGAGTGAATTAAACCAGCTACAGTGAAAATGGGTCAGGTGTATTGTTTCAGAGAACAGGCATCCTGAGGTCCTCCAGAGGGAGGTCATGCTGCTTTGCCACACTGGGGATGTGGGAGAGATGCGCCTGGAACTGGTGAACCTCTCCTTGTTCGGTTGGCCTTACTCCATTATTACCCTGCTGCACAGCTTATAGGTGGCGTCAGACATGAGTGCTTTTGACCTCTATTTGAAACTATCCTTACTAAAGAATGGATGCACTGATTCTCAGTGGGCTGTACATTGCACCTGCCTGCCTAAATTGGGCCAATGGGGGCCATATTAGCTGCATGTGAGTTCTGTGGGCAGAGACTGGATTGTCAAAGTTTTCAGCCCCTATCTGGGGGTCCCCACTATGTAGCAGAAGAAAGCTGGTGGGTATTTTGAGATGCTGCCTTCTTGTGCCTTGAGGAGCGCCAATGTGGCCTGGCCCTGTAGGGCTGTCAAGGGTGTGACCTGATGCTGTGGGTGATCTGCAACCAATGGCAGAGGTTGATGGCTGTGACTCTTCCAACGAGATGGACAGGCTTCATTGTAGAGGAGACAATGATCAGACCAAGGAGTGAACTCTACTGTATTGTTTGCAGCCCTGAAGGAACACAGAATTATTAGTCAGCACGTGCAGACTGCAGAGCTGTGTTTGAAGCAAAGTGCCTGCAGCATGCAGTACCTGCTTCTGAGTGCGGAGCTGCTTTTAGCTAACGTGGCAAGATGGTGGACTTTATGTAAATCAACAGGTAGTGCAGCTTCAAAGACCAGCAGGTCCTTCCTCCACTGGGCTTGTGGCAGGATTGCTCTACCAAGTGGCCTTGCCTGTTCATCAGCTCCTTCAGATGAGGACAAAGATAGGAGCATCACCCTCATTCACCCATTGCCCTGACAATGGCCTGCTGTGGCTTAAGGAGAGTGGTTAGTGAGGAATTCAAGTTCATCCCATTCATATCCAGGCTGTCACAGAACACAGAGGGGGATGCAGGAGAGGTGCCATTGCCCCCTTTTTGAGGTGAACATGTCTGTGCACAGCAGCAACCCGCTGCATCACTAAACTAGAAGAATTACTCAGATTCTGGAAAAGAAAGAAATGTTAGCAGTGTGATCAACAGCTCCACCAGAATAATGAGATTCATTCCTTTTTGAGTGATTGATTGTAATTCTTAGAGATCACATAGATAGATCATCCACGTTCTCCAGGATGATTAGTTTCCAATCTGGACCTTCAGGTCTTCCAATGGTGCACTCATTGTCACTGAAATTGAGCCTACCCACCTTACTGCTGGTCGTCCTCTTCTTTTTCTTTCCACCTTTCCCAGCATCATGAACTTTTCAAGGGAGCTGGGTATTTTCATAATGTGTCCAAAGTATAATTTGGGCCTGGTCATTTGTGCTTCAAGTGAAAACACTGGATTGATTTGTTCTATCCATCCATCCATCCATCCATCCATCCATCCATCCATCCATCGGCTATCCATGGTATTCTCAGGCATCTTCTCCAACAGTTCAAAAGGGTCAATACTCTTTCTATCTTGCTTCTTCAAAGTCCAACTTTCATCGCCATAGAATGTCACAGGGAAAACCATTGCCTGCACAATTTTGATTTTTGTAGGTATGGACACATCACAGCATCTCAATATTTTTTCCAAGGCCTTCATGGCTACTCTACAATGTCCTAATCTGTGCGTCCATAGCAAAGCAAAAGTCCAGCATGCCAGGGCCGCAACTAGGGGCAAGCGGGGCATGTGCCCTGGGCGCCGCACTGGGGTGTGTGCCAAAATGACACCTGGGTGTGCCAAAATTACAAAATAACCCATGGGTTATGCCCACTGTCTCAGAGCTGTGCAGATGGATGCCTTATGCGCCTACTGTTTTTTTTGCTAAAGCGTTCCAAGGAACCCTGTGACAAAGAGCAACCATGAATTGCAATCTAAAAGAAGTGTCAACCACATGGTAGCAGTACACTTTCATACTTGTTCTGCAGTGGTTAAATTATTACCCTGGAGTGGGATGTTTGTGCTGGAATCTGCACAGAAGTCTAACCAAAGAAATTGGTCATTATAATTATGATTCAAGAATGCTGGTGGAGGTCTACTTTCCAAATCTATGACCCCTACCCACAGGTAAAATCATGCGTGAGGACTGACACCCAAGGAGATTGCATAATAGCACATGATGAAATATTGGACTCACGTGGTTGAATAGGTGGCCCAAGTGCCATCCCCAGCTTAATTTCTAATGGTATTAGCAGTAAATACAGAAACATTCTCTGCCCTTTGGCACCTGTGGCAAAGCCCACACTTACTTTTGGGCAGCAACAAAATCTGCAATGTGTCTACTATAAATGCTTCAGTTGAATATAAAATGGAACATGATGATATAAGTAGGAGCTAATTGTTTGCATGGTCTCTCCAGCCCCTGACATCTGTCCCTCAGTTTAAACTTGACCCTTGATATCTGCACAACTGAACTCTAAACTTGATCTCAGTGCGTTGTTGGAAACAGCTGTCCATAAGAGAGTTGAAAGAAACAGGTCTCTGGTGTGAATTGCTTAGTATGAAGAAAGATATATGTTCTAGTTTTCTATTCAGCACACATGTCCTGCTTTCTAAGAAAGGGCCATATAAAAAAAATGGGAAGTGCAAGCAAGATCAGAAGGCAAATAGTTTGGACTCCTCAAGTAAGGGACGTAAGAGAAACTGAGACCAGTTGGTTAGCTAAGTTTCTGCAGGCTACAGTCCTTTAGCTTTAATGGAGAATGTGCTCTGTTTGCAGACTCCCAGAACTGAACCCTGAAAGCCAGGGGATGCTTCAGAGGAAAAATGTTGCCTTAAAATAAATTGAGCATGGGAAGGAGGGAGATAAAGACAGGGCAAGAGGAAGAATAGAGGAAGAAGAGGAAGAAAAGGAAGAGGAACGAGGTCTGCCAGCTGGGTATATTTTGAAACAAAAGTGTTTCAGAAGCTCAGCTGTTCCTTGATGTGTCAACAGATGTTGCCAGGTGCTGCATGAGGCCTGTGCAAATTTCCACACAGAAATTTAACACTTAGCAGAGACGCTGAATATACATCTCTAGTAACTGTAGAAGTAATGATCAGATGATATAAAGTTCTTGTCTCATAAGAATGCATGTTCTAACAAATGTTGGAATTAGCCAAACATGCATATGCAATGTGTCTCAGAATGCATTGTTAATCAATGAGCAAATCTGGTGAGGAAGTTCCATTCCTTTGTCAAACATTTGCAAAATCTCTGCATCCGTTTTTATAGCCTTAAGTAATGCCTTGATGTCTTAAATCTGAGATCATATGTAATGTAGCTTGTAACGGATATTAAAAGCAACTGGGTGTGCATAAGTAATTACGCTGGTCGAGGGTGGCCTAGTGCATCTTGATTTAATTTCAATTTCATGCAGTTCCTGGTGTCTTACAAGGTTCAAGATTTATCAGAAGAACATATAATACACTTCTGCAACTTTGGGATTCCTCTTTGGTCTGGTAGTGCCATTTTGACTATAGCTTCTCTCTGAACAATGGAAATATTGGTGAAGAACAATGGCTATTGGAATCCATAGGTCAATGCCTATTGGGATACAATCATCATAGCTGGATATAAGCCTTGCTTATAAGTAAATATGTCAAGGAACTTATTGCATGAAACTTTTTAATTATATTACAAGAATTTTTACCTTGCTTTTCCATCAAGAATATCCAAGATGGATAATAAATAAAAATGTAGCCAACAAAGCATTAATAAGTAACAATTGAAAACAATACAAATAGCAGAAATGAGAGCTAAACAAATTATTAATAAAACAATGAAATACAGGAAGTAGAAAATAAATGCCACTCAGTTTTGAACTGTGCCTTAGGTTTAGGACATATACCTTATAACATAGGCCTATATCAAAGTGTTTCCTTCAGGAAAAGAATATGCTGGAAGTAAACTGATACAACTGTTTCTAGCAGGATCCACAGCTCAAGTGCTTTCTCTGGATCCCTGCTCAGTGTTCTCCATTGTTACACGGTTTTTGCAGTTTTTCTTCTGCTCCTAGCTGTGACCTTCCCTTCTTTCCCAGCTAATGTCTGAAGACCCTTCAGCGGCTTTCATATATGCACCCATGTCCCTGTGAGAGCCATAAGCTATACTGTCTACAGTATGTACTGACTATCCTAAAAGGAGAGTTATGGAAAATAATAGTTCAGAAAGGAGTTAGAATTGAGGAATGAGGTGTGTTTGCGCATATGCTCACTGGGTTTCCATTCCCCTCCAGGAGTTCTTGTTTTTAAAAGCCACATGTTTTTAGAGGGGTGGAGAGCACAAGTGCAGTTTTTCTTTTGTTTTAAATTATTCCCAAATCTCCTTTTGCCCTACTTAGAATCACCTGAAGGCCTACCGGTACTGTAGATCCTTTGCTCATCCATCTTCTCAAGCTTGATTGTTAAAATGTGAATAGGTAAAGTGAATTAAATGCCAGCTGCTGAGACAAATGCCCATCTTGTTCTAAGGCTTGTTTAATGCCCCCACCAAGCATTCCACTTGCTTGTGTCTCCTAGGCCTTGCAGATGAAGTTCCAAGGAGGTCTCCTTCTCCAGACCTTTGATCCACTGCCAGGCTGAAGTTGTTCTTCTTGTCAGCTGCAGATCTCACCTCTCCTTCAGTCACTATCTGAGGAGGCTCCAATACTTTCTTGCTATGTTGCCCAGAGTAAGTTCCAAGTCAAGCTAAAGTGGAAGAAGAAAGCCAACTAGTTTCCATGATATGATCTTGAACATATACCCACAATTTTCAAGAGAGCATCAGAAATTGCTTTGAAGTTCTGAGTCTCATTGGCAGGGAACCAAAGAAACTGTGGAATAAAATAAAAGAAATTGTTAAGAATTAATGTGGAAAAGATCAAGAAAGAGAAGAAAGAAAACTGGATGTCAAATAAGTGGTAGAAATTGCTAAGAAGAGAAGGAAAGCCAAACCCAAGAAAGACAAAGTTCTCAAGAAGAAACTTAACAAAGAATTTCAGAGAGCTGTTAGAAGAGACAAGGAACAGTATTACAAAAATATCTATAAGACACTGAAAATGGAATCGGAAGAACAAGGAAAGCCTTCCAAAAGAAGATGCTAGAGACTCTTTCTAGAACTGAGCTAGAAAAACTATTTAAAAATTTTGTACAGTAGAGATGTCAAAACCAAGATATTTTAGAACATACTCCATATTTATAAGAACATCTAGTACTAGAGGATGAAGCACTTCAGTCATCACCAAGTTGGAAGCTACAGGAATTGATGGAATATCTACAGAAATATGGCAAGCAACAGAAGAAGAATTGGTAAAATTCAAATCAAATTATGCCAACAAATTTGAAGAATGACACAGTGGCCAACAGATGGGAGGCCAGTTTATATAAAGAATACCAAAAAAGGTTTAACGGAGTATGCAAACTATTGCACAATATCCTTGATTTCAAAAGCTAGCAAAATAATGCTTAGGATCATCCCCCACAGATTAGAGCCCTTAGATGGAAAGGGAGATGCCAGATGTTCAAGCTGATTCTAGAAAAGGCTGGTGAACAGGAGACATTATTGCTGATGTACTCTGGATAATTTAAAAAGCCAAAGAACACCAAAAAGGAGTCATTATATGCTTCATTGAGTATAGAAAGGCCCTCCGTTCTGTTGTCACGTTAAAACCTATACACAGGAGAAGGAAGCCACAGTCCAGGCGGAACATGACAAAACAGACTGGCTCCAGTTCAGCAAAGGAGTGAGGTAAGGCTGTATACTCTCCCCTTATTTATTCAACCTATATCAGGGTTTCTCAGTCAGGGTTCCATGGAAACCTAGGGTTCTGTGAGAGGTCACTAGGGGATCACGATTTATTTTTAAAAATTTGGGAGACTCCAGATTAAAGAGGTAAGTTTCATTCTTTATTTTTAGTTTAAGAATACTGTTAATGCATATATACAGGCCTACACATGAAACGAATATAATAATTTTGTACCTTCTGGCCTATATTTGAGCCTGAATGTGCAGGGGTTCCCTGAGGCCTGAAAAATATTTCAAGGGCTCCTCCAGGGTTAAAAAGTTGAGAAAGGCTGACCTATCTGTTGAATATATTTTGAGGGAGGCTGAATTGAAAGATGAGCATGATTTTAAAATTGGAGGAACAAACCTCAATAACCTGTGCTATGCTGATCACACTGCCCTGATATATGAAAATGCAAATGATCTGCAAGCTCTAGTAATGAAAGTAATGTGACTAAGTTAAATATACAGTAAAGATCAAACTAATGATAACAGATACTGAAACCCATCTTAGAACTGACCATGAAGACATTGAAGTGGTGGATAGCTTCTGCTTTTTAGGATCGACTATCAAGAGTAAAGCACCAGTGATCAAGAAATATGCCACAGACTAACACTTGGCACAGTAACAATGAGGGCATTGGAAAAGATATTCCGATGCCATGACATGTTTATTCCTATAGAGATCAGAACTGTGCAGGCAATTATTTTCCCTGGAACACTGTATGTTAGCAAAAGATGGACTACAAAGAAGCAGGGTAGATACAGTACTGATGCTTTTGAACTTGGGTATTGGAGAAGGCTCTTGAGAATACCATGGACAGTCAAGAAAACAAATGAATCATAGAACAAATCAGAGTTCTTACTGGAGGTACAAAGAGCCAGGCTCAAATCACCATATTCTGGACACATTACGTGCAACAGACAGACAAGCAAGCTATATCCAGTGGCATGGTTTCTTTCTCCACCTTCACCTTTACAGGTGAATTGATAGAGAAGATCCCAATGGCTACTAGATCTAGTATATTATTTCCAGTGCTTGTGACAGTCTGCCTTTCCGTTGCAGATGTTGAGGGACCCCAAATGAAAAGGTGTTTGTGGATAAGAATCAGAAGCTAGGCCAGAAAGTCACTTGATCTGGTCTACACCAGCTCTTTTCATTGTTTTTAACAGGCCCATAGGGATTTGGCTCTCTTGAAAAACAAATGTGTCCTTCGGTAGCAATCCCTTCTCACTGACTAAGTTTCTAGGCCATTACTTCATTCTGAGGTATTGAATTCCAGTTAAAATGTGCTGCCTGAATAAGTTGGGTTTTTTGCCTGCTCCAAATTTATCTTCCATGGATAACCCCAGGTAGGAGTGAGGAAAACTCTACCCACTTTCTTCATACTGGACCTGATTTTATTCACTTCTTCTAACATCTTACCCTTTCCTTCCTTTCTCAGAGAAAAAGTCCCCTTAAAATAAGGAGGAACAGGGAAGTGCCTATTTGGGGCAAATTGCTTATTTGGGCAAATATCAGCTTCCTCTTGTGTTGCAAGCCAAACTTGCCAAAATTGAAAACAACTTAAGTTATCTTTTCCCTGCTTTGCAGCGTCAATATAAAACTTGCTAGAATGGCGGTGGTGGGGGGGGGGGAGCGGGGGGAGAGAGAAAAATCCGGATGGAAGTCCTCGGTCTGGGATTGCTGATGATAAAATCCCCTTCTCGGATGTCAGTGATGGGGGCGAGAGAGTACAGCAACAACAAACAGAACAATCCGGCGCAGTCAAAACATCCTGGGGGGCTGAGAGGCGCATTGTGTCGGCGCTTCAGAGCGCCATTAGGAGGACGGGGGAGCCTGCCCGCAATCAAAGCCATCAGTAAACAAGGATGGAGACGCGCAGCCAAGGAGGAGCAGGGTGGGAATCGGGAGGGAGATCTGCCCTCCAAGGGAGATCCTCGGCTGGGCTGCAGCAACCCTTCCCTTGCTGTTGCTCAGCTAGTCCACACTACCGCCCCCCTCCCCCCCCCCCCAGAATATTGGCGTCCTCCGAGTACATGGAACACAGCTTCTGTCACTCGCGGTGCACTTTCCCAGCCCGGGCGCCCGGAACCTGGAGCCCTCCAGATTCGCTGAACGAGCTCTCCCACCATCCCCAAGCACGTCGGGCGATGGGAGAGCTCCGGTCCCGGAAAGCAGATTCGCGCCCGCTTCGGGATGTCCCTCCTAACCCCGCTTCTACCCTTGAAGTCCCTCTTTCGGCCGTTCCTGGAGCTCTTCTCGGAAAAGCAAGCCACGAAGAGACTCCTCAGACACCCACCGCCGCTCTCCTGCTGCTGCTGCCGCCTCTGAAGGCAAGGCCGCTGTATGGTGGACGGGCGATAGCTGGAGGGCCTGCCCGTACAGAAGCGGGGAGGTGCCCGTTCCTCTCCTTGAGTCCTGGACGAGCCACTTCGGTGCGCTCGGGAGCTTTCCGAGGGCCGTGTGGCCGCTGCGCTCGAGGCGGGCCGGGCTTCTTCGGATGTGAATTTAAGTGCAGCGCTTCCCAGGACATAGCGGATTGGCCGCATCCTGACGCTCCCGCTCTGGCGTGGTGACGACGCATGCGTAAACCGGCGTTGCCTTGTGGGCTCCGTGGAGGTTATTTTTAAGGCCCGCGGTCACCCTCTTGCGCTGGAAATATTAAAGGCGCTGTCAAGCTCCACAGTCCGTATCGCCTTCTTCCCGTGCACCGGATTAAGTCCCATTGTGCCGAAGGTCCTTGATGCCGGTGGGACTGTCTTCCGCGGGAACTCCGGAGTCGTAGGATCAGAGCTGCCATTCTTGGTTTGTGGCTGTTATTGTTTCAATGCCTGTTTGGTAGCCTAAGAAAAAGGGTTGCCCCTCTTAGTCCCGGGCAGCCAGTACAAGGACACCTTAAAGCCTTAAAGACGCTGATTGTTCGCGTAAGACAGCCCAGTCCGCTTCCTCAGCACATTTATGCGCACATTTCAATAAAGTTAATCCCTCCAAGGGCTTACCTCTCCTATCACCCACTTCCTCGGCCATATCCATTGGAGATAATGGAAACTGTACTTCAGTGCTTCTCAAAGGCAACAGTTTAAAAATTACGGTAAGCAATAACGATACACCTGGCCGGTGACAGCAGCTGGCCAGGCTTATTTGCTTTCAGGAGTCAAGCACAGCCAGGACCGGCTAGTATTTGGATGAA
This sequence comes from Charina bottae, assembly GCA_023362775.1. NCBI lineage: Eukaryota > Metazoa > Chordata > Lepidosauria > Squamata > Charinaidae > Charina > Charina bottae. The sequence continues at coordinate 4,583,959 of JALMGJ010000039.1, forward strand.
ACGCCACCAGGAAATCCCAGTGCTATACGATAGGCACATGGGCATGAAATTCCCAGGAGGTCGAGTTTGATTATAAAGAAGTTTGACTTTACTGCCTTGGTCTGAGAAAGAGAGAGGGAGAGGGAAAGCGAACGCGGAGCATTCCGTTCCTTTCGACTGCCGGGTAATAAGAGGTACCCAAAAGACATTCTATGGGGGCTGATCATTACTGTTGCAGATTACAGAACAAAGCGTCCCTTCCTGTCAAGCGGCATGCCCTAGCCCGCTTCTCGCCGGGTGCCCTGGGACTCCCGCTCCCGGAATGCGCAGCGAACAGGGACGAGCTAGTTAGACATTCTGGGAGCTAAAGGCTCGGTTCGTTTGGAGGGGACCCGCCTCGAAGCAGCTTCCGCGGGCTCCACCGTCAGAGACACCGGGGTTATCACCTCCCGCCACTCCTTTACGCAGAGCCCACTGGGTGGTTAGTAGGCCAGTGAATAGAGTGTCTGAACAGTGTTACCCGAGACGCTTCACTACTAGTCTAGGTAACATCGCCGGTGCTCTAACACGAAGGTTAACAGGAAGGTTTGTTGCCTGTTTGAATACGGCAGCTGGTCCTATGGGCCTTGTGTGGGTTTGCGCAGAATGTGCCAATTAAGGCTATTGTTTCTCCACGATGGGCATGCTATTGACCGGGCATATTATGGTGATTAGGTGCTGGTTCCTACTGATAAGTGTCTGAATAGCTTTCGAGGAAAAGTGCATCGGCCTGCAATCCACATTCCCACTTCCCGCTTTTTATGCCAGCATCGGACTAAAAGTCCTTTTATGTCCAGCACTTTTGAGCATGTTGCCGTCGGCTAAGAGTTTGTGCAAATAGGTGTCTTTGCGCATAGAGCCTCCTTCTAAATTAACGCGCTGAATGCTTTTGTGCCTGTGATTTCAAACAGAGGACACGCGAGTTAAGCTTCGGTGTTACGGTTGTTTTTACTCTATTTCATTGTAAACTCCTTGGCAATTCCAACAGCGAGAGGCCTTGCGCGTCTACCTACCTACAGTAAGCAAAAGGCGTAATTACATCTCTCCCAAGAAATTCAGCGGGACTCTACAGGCTTAGCGAGTTACAGAAAGCGACCCTTCGGGCTGGGCGGCGGGACATTAGACTCGTGAGAATCGTCGCTCCATCGCGGTATCTCCTGAGCTCTTTGACTTCCCGGGGCCTTCTCCCACTTCCGCCACTCCAGCTAAAGGCAAACTAATTTCCGAATGAGCGCAAGGAAACACATAAGCAGCCCAAACTCAAGCCACTCTCTTTAATGACAAGACACCCAGTTCCATCTTTTTTGTTGGGGTACAGAAAATAACACCCCCAGCCCGAAAGAAGTCACGCCACGGCCGGGCAGTGCATTTCATACTCTCAGCAAACCGGTTTAGTGCAGAATTCTACGGGGATCACAACAGCCTGTGCCTCCTCCAGGGGTGGGCCGGGTGGTGGTGCGCCGACTCTCGGCCTCGCGTCGCTTCGCCACGGAAGGGAAGCACGGCCGCTTTCAAAGAAAACAAACCAGCCAGGAATAGTCCCGCCAGACAGAAGCCCGCGGGCAACCCCGGCTTTTGAAGAAATGCTGAAAAGGGCGCGCGCTTGTTTTCTGGAGGTATGGAAAAGGAAGTCGATTCGATAAAGGTCCTTCGCGGTTTATGGGCAGATTTCTCTGTATTTTAAAAAGTGGGAAAGAGGAGGTGCGGATTGGTAAACGAAACTCGCCCCCCGGAAACGCCAAGCGCTCCGCGACACCGGGAATCGTCGTAGACGTAGCTTGGAAGAGGGAGCGAGGGGACACAGGTCCGGCCACCTCCTGCCTTTGGACCGAGGTGCGATCTATCCAGAGCCCAGGCCACCACGAGGCTTCGATCCTACGGGAATCCGAAGCGGCCCGTCGAAACTCGGGGCACAAGTCGGCGGCCCCCCTTCCGCGCCCAAAGAGCTGGAGAACTTCCTCGCCCCCCCCCCCCTCGGCGCGGGAAGGGGCGCTCTTCCTCGGCTCCCCAAGTCCGGGCCAGTCGCGTCGGCGGCTTCTCCGAAGGAGGCGCCGGGCTGCAGCCGAGTCTGCCCCCGGAAGGCCTCTGGCCCTATGATGACCCTTCCTCCGGGAAGGGGCCCCGGAAAGAGCCTACCAGGCCCGGATGCCATGGAGCGCGGAAAGGCCGCCGTTCCCTTGCGGGATGGGCGTCTGCACCGGGTTCAAGTCCCCCACGCTGAAGTTCATGAAGTTGCCGGCGGCGGCCGAAGGCTGGACGCCCTGCACGGCCGGGTAGCTGCAGCTATAGCTGGCGTTGCAGGCCCCCGTGCCGCTGCCGCCGCCGTAGCTGCCGTAGGCCGGGTAGGCGTTGTAGCTGTAGGGGTTGAGACTGACGTTGTAGGGCGAGCTGTAAGGGGACGAGTCGCCCAGGCAGGGCTTCCCGTCGCGGACCAGGACCGGCACGGCTATCCGGCGCGGCGGCGGGATGCTGCCCACCAGCTCCAGGCTCTGGTCCTGCCTTTGCCTCTTGCACTTGTAGCGGCGGTTCTGGAACCAGATCTTCACCTGGGTGGAGGTGAGCTTCAGCACGTTGGCCAAGTGGTCCCTCTCCGGGGCCGAGAGGTACTTCTGCTGCTTGAAGCGGCGCTCCAGCTCGTAGACTTGCGCTTGCGAGAAAAGCACGCGGGGTTTCCGCCTCTTCCTCTGCCGGGGCCGCTCCGCCTCCTCGGCGTCCCGCTTCTCCTGCTCCAGCGATTTCGAGAGGACGCACAGCTCTGCGGGAAAGCAAGAACAGAGAAGCCGAACCGGCGATCAGAGGGTGGAGGCGAGAGCGGCTCTAGGAAGCAGCGCCCGCCCGCCCGCCCGCGGCCGCCTTGTCGCCTGCCGGGCCCGCTGAGGCTTCCCTTCCTCCGCCTCGGTTTGATGGCCTGTAGCGCTTTCCCGCCTCTCTTTTTGCTGTAAAGAGCAGACACGGTTCGCTATTCTCAAACGATTCCTACAGTTACCTTGAAGGGTATACCACGCTAAGAGATGGCGAATTCCGTGGATGAACGAACGGTACTCGGCACGAAGAGTCCCTAATCTTCCCTCTCAGGCTGGCAGCCGCCCCTACCCAACCCTGAGCACTCCCAGCCCGACCTAGGCTTCCGACCGGTCGCTTGGTCGCTTTTGTCTTATGCTTCCTCCCCTGAGCTATTGAAAGTAGGGATGTTTAAAAGTAAGTCTAAATAATTTCAGTACCATTCCCCAATAAATGGCATGCATTTCTCCCCTAAGATTTCAGTTCCATGCACAATTCCAAGAGAGTAAAGCTGGCCCGATTTGAGTCAACAGTGTTCCTTAAAATAGAAGAGAGACCCCCCACACACACACACTCCTTGGGATATAGGTGTCCCTTAAGTCTGCCAGGAGGCATAGCAGTTCCAATCCAACCACACACAGAAATATTGTCTGGAAAGTACCAACATCCCCAGGTAGGTTCAATAGAAATTACAGTATGCAATCCTATCGAAGATACAAAGTCCATTTAATATGAGAGCCATAGATCAAACCAAGTAAGAGAGCAGATGAAGCAAGAGAAGATTTCTAACTCCCCCTGCTGAAAAAATTGAGGAGAGTTTAAAATGCTTGACTTCGGCTAATTTGTTCCCACAGAAGCTGGCCTGTGTGGATGGGGTGTGTGTGTGACGCTTCAATCCAGAAAGATGCTGGGAACCACCTCTATGGAAATCTCCACAATTTATTCTCCAAATAAAAATGATTTGGGGAAAAAATAAGAGAGAAAAGGACTGATTTTCTTAGGCCTCATTTCCAAGCAAGGCTGAGATCTGAAATATGTGCAATTCCTTCCAGACAAATAGGTGCCTGAGGTTATTTCCTACTACTACAACCACTTGTAGTTATTGTGATTATTAGTAACAAGCCTTCTAATCAAATTGAACCAGCTCCATTAAATAATTCAGTCAATGAAAAAACATGATTCTAGTTCCCTATTATCACTCATACTTGAAAAATACTATTGCTGCATGCTTTGTGCATCCAGCCAATTGTAGCTAACAAATCACAGTTAAGCAATCCAAGTCTTAATCCAATATGTGAATTGGGTTTAGGCATGGGATTTCAGTTTGCATACTCCCAGAAACCGTTGGACTGAAATCAGCAGAACTTTCTTCAACTTCAGACACAAATGAAGTGGAATTACAGATAATGGGGAGGGGGGAGAAATTAGATCTACGGGCCTTTCAATCCCTAATCTTGAGAGCAAAATGGTTTGAAATCAATGCAAGCAAAGGACTGGTAAGTCTTACACTTATTTTTGTTTGTACACAGGTCCATCTTGTTTTATTTTTATTTTGTTAATTTCTATGGTTTAAACTAGCATATGCCTAACGAGACCTACATAGTTGGATTCTCACTGAAGCCATAGGGTTTATACCAGAATAAATATACAAAGTCATGATGACACTACAGGGATCTATCTGGGTGTTTTCCAGATGCAAAGTCACACCATTGACTGCCTTCTGGTTCCTTCCCGAGAAACTAAAGTGAAAGGAGAGCGAAGGAATCAGGGACTTCCTTCCTTCCAACTAACCAGAGACAGGTCAACTGGACAGGGATACTCCCTTTCCTCAGTTTTCAGGTCAGTGGGTGCTATTTCAATACAGGCTGCAAGTAAACCGCTGAAGGGAGAGTCGGTAGCCACTTTAGGCAGGAGGTTAGAGGATTGGGGGAAGGCCCAGCCATTCCTCCTGAGCACCCTGAATGCCAGATCCTCTGCTCCACCGTGGGAGAGATTGCTGTGTCCCCTTACGAAGGAAAATCAGGTTCATTGCCAATCCAGTTGATTTGCTTAGGGGGCCTGGAGAAAGGACGTCTTAGCCAGATGTTTTGGGCCAGCACTGAAAGAGGCAGGCGGATCAGCTTTAATGCCTCCTGGGCAAATTGTCTCCTGTCAAGATATTGCTCCAGAGGCTGAATGTTCTCACTTTGGAAAGGTTAAAGACCCTGAAAATTTCCAATGGGAAGGATCCATTTTCCATTTTCCTTTAGAGATTAAATCAGCACGCCTAGTGATTCTGGGATATTGACACCCAGCTGCGTGCATTCCATTGGAATACTACAGATCTGCAGCCAGTGAAGCTTCCCCCGCTCTTACTCGGAGAGAAGTTGGAGTTTTCTCCCAAGCGAGAAGCGAGTGTGCAGAAGATGGCAGTTTAAGGGATCAAGAAATGGGATCCAAATTCAGCTGACTCCAATAACAATCTTGGGAGCAAGAATAATGCCGGAAAAGAATCGCTCCAACAGAGCTTAACATTTGTATGTGCTGTCATACTCCTGGCTCGATGACCTCAAAATTTCACCCCATCTGAGGTGGAGATAATTAGCATATGTCCCTAGGAATCTGATCCAGAAAAGTCCAGCCTGTGAAGTCTCTCTCTTTCTTGTATTTATTGTAGCACGGGGGTGGGTGGGATCTGTCCCAAAGTCTCAAGATGTCTTTAGGAGGCCAGAGAACAAAGTAGGAACCATGATCAAAGCGAGTGTTGCAATTTGCAAACCCATGCATGTGTACTTAGAAGCAAATCCCATTGGGATCAGTGGGACTTTCCCAGGTAAGAAAATGGCATATGTTCTCAAGAGCCTTAGGATACAATCTTAGACTTTTTCAGCCATAAGTAAATCCAAAGAACTCAATAGACATACATCTCAGTAGAAACAAACAGTCTTGCACTATAATTATTTTGATGAGGAGCTATCCTGAACCCTGAGTATATACTATCCTTCTCTGAAAGGATAGCTTAGCAGTAAAACATTTAGTAACAATAACAACATCATAATTAAACTCAGTTATGTTTAAATCATGCTTAATAGAGACAAAAGCTAGCTTTCCATAAATTTTTCAGGATGAAAAGTCACAGCACTGCTGAAAGTGTTCATATTAGCTCTTCAACTATTTTTTGTATTTGTCTAGAATGAGATGAAGGAACGTGGAGATGGCAGGATGCCCCCGTGCCTTCTAAATGCCTGGGCAGTGCCTACACATCTTTGAACGCCATTGCAGCTGATAAATGTAATAGTTAGGATCCGAATATATGAGCTAGGACTCAGGAAGGACTCAATAAGGTGATTTTAGGGAAGACATTTTGTCTCCAAATATTGACTTCAACTGAAAGAAAGACTAATTTATTCTCAGATAATTAGCAATTAAAATGGGGGAGGGGTTGTCTTAGAGTCGCTGAGAATAAGATAATGACAGAAGGGGATTTTTTTTCTGTCTAAATTTTTCTTGGACAGTCGTCCCAAATTCTGGATAATCCTCCTTTCAGGTAAATATAGTAAATTTGAACTACCCTCAAGGGTTGTTGTAAGGACTGCAACAAAGCAGGGAAGTGAAAGGCCATGAACATTTTTCAAGAGCTATAGTAGTATTAGTACTGTCATTACTCAGTATAATTCTTCCGCATCAGCGGTATTAACCTTCATTATTATGCCACTGTGTCTACTCGGGCTGTCACCAGTTATCTGTCAAAAGACAGCAAGTCACCCACCCAGGCGGATATGGATCCTGGAGGGATCTTCACTAGGGGAGGGGCGAGACACTGCCAGGCCCGTGCCCCCAAAACAGACTATCCGGGAGTGAACGCGACCGAAGGCGCCTTTTTCACTGTCCCCTTAAATTCCTCCCTAGCCACCAGAAGTCGGCCGCCATCCACATTGGGTTCCTGTTCCCTAACCTTCTCAGCAAGGCAGAGGCGGGCTCACGGCTCCCACCCACCAGACACCTCCCTGGACACCCCCTCCCCGGGAGCGCCTCTCCTCCCAGTGACCCGGCTGCCCGAGGATGCCTCGGCCCCGCTGCTCGGCCGGGACGCGCGCTCCTCTGCCCTCGGTCCCCAGGCTACCTTTCTTGCTCTCCTTCGGCTCCTTGGTCGGTTCTATTTCCACGTAGCTCTTGGCGAAGAAGGGCCCGGGGAAGGCGCCGCCGCTGCCTTTGGCCAGGCCGGCTGGGGCCTCGGCGAGGGGGGCGTCCTCTGCCGGATAGGACTCTTGCTTGAAGGTGGCCAGCATGCAGGAGGAGGGCGAGCCCAAGGCCGAGAGCTCCAGGGACGCCAGGCCGCTGGGATGCTGCTCCAGGCTCAAAATATCCTTGACCGAGAAAGGCGTGTTGGTCACAGGGCTCGGGAACATGGTGGGCGCTGCAGCGGAGCTGCGGCCGGTGCCCCCGCGAGCGCCGGCTTCCAAAGGGCGCCGCGCCGGCCAAGCGCCCAGCCTTGGCTTGTCGTCTGGAGGCAGGTAGAGAGGCGGGACCCCGAGGAGGAGGGACCCTGCCCTTGAGGAGCCTTCTCATTGGTCCGCCCGGGCGCCCCGGCCCACGAGGAGCAGCTTGCCCGACCCACCTAATATAGGCATGGAGCTCTGCGAAGCGCCGCTGAAGGAAAAGGCAGGAGCGCCGGCCTTCGCCGCGTCTCCTCTCGGCGGAGAGGCCTGTTGTGTACAAAAGCTCTGCGTTCCGCCAGCGATCACGCCGTCAGGCTGGATAAACACGCCGCGAGCAAAGCGTCGGGCGAAGACGGCGGCCTGAATTCAGTGTCAAGAGAGCTGGGGGCGGGGGCGAGCAGAGAGCTGCCTCTTTTCCATCCCTCTCTCGACCGGGGAATCCGGCCGGCCGGCAGACGGGCGGGCCGGCGGGCAGCGGGACTGGCCGGACCCTCGAGGGCCAGCTTCTCCCACTCTCACCCTTGCCGCGAAGCAGCCTTTGGAGGCGTCCTGCACCGCCCCGCGGACTTTGCCGGCTTTCTCTTCCTCCGCGGAAGACCGGGAGGAAAGCTGGGCGTCCCGAGACATCCCACTTTGGGAGGCGACTCAGGTTTCACTCAGTGGGGGAGGGAGGTTTTGAAACTCTGCCTTTTCATTTACATTCATCATAATTATACTAATCCGTCCCTTTATTTTTCAAAAATTGAATTGTGTTTACGATTAGCCGCCTTGAACGCCGGCGGGAAGGCGCGGAATAAATTCTGCGTATGAGCCGTTGAAATACAGACACTCGCACCCAAGGCCCACAGGACCGGTTCGCTCGGGGCGCACCACTTCTTTAGGAATGCGCTCAACTTCGCACCCCGCCAACGCCCTTCAGCTGCGATGGGCTGCAGTTCCCATCACCTTCAGGAAGCCTGGGCGATGGAAACCGTAAGCCAGGCCCCTCGCAGCTGAAGAAGCCTGGCTCGCCCCTCTCCGCCTCTTGGTGACCTGACCCGGCCTGGCCGCCGGCTCTAAAAGAGCCGCGTTCCCCAGCATCTCCCCCCCCCCGCCCTTTCTAGAGGACACCCTCTCGCTTACCGAAAACGAGAAGCGCAAAATCTCTGCCCCGCGTGGAAAGGAGATCAGCTTCCGGATCTGCAGCGCCTGGGAGTTTGACTAGGACAGAGCTGGCCCCGCTAGCTTGGAGACTCGCCAAGGGCCCCACCAGGACTGCCGCACCGCGCTGCCCCGCTTCAGTCCGGCTCTGGCTGAAGTCGGGCTTTCTGCTGGAGCGAAGCAGGCCCCCGAGAAGCACTTGGCGCGCCGCGTTGCCTCCCTGGCCCGCAGTCCGGACCGGACCGGTTGGGAGAAGGGAGGGGGACAGGCAGGTCTTTCGCTCCCGCTAACTCGGAGAGGCCTGATAGGAGCAGGGCCGGGCAGCGGTGGAGGAGAGCTGCCTGCTCCCGGTCCTTCTAGCGGCGGGGGCCAGAACAGACTCCACTGGGACAGTCGAAGGTCATCGCGGCCGCCGCAGTCGGGTGGGGCGGGTGAGATTTTCGCAAGGTTCCTTCAAGAGCTCCTTCCCCACCTGGAAAGAGGAGGTTCCGCTGAGCCCTTTCTTTCTTTTCAAGGGTGGACATAAGAGGGATCAATAGCTCTTCAATCGCCTGAAGGACCGCTTTCCACCGGGCGCCTGCTTCCTCTGGGAGGGAAGCCCCAGGACCTGCCGGTTCTCGGCGCTAAGGTCGCGGGCGCCGGGAGAAAAGCGGCCCGATGGGCAGCGACCTGGCGTGCGGCGTGCGGCAGCTCTGGCGACCTGGCCCTTCCTGGCAGCTTTCGACTTCGCAGTCACCCTGGAGCCTTCAGCCGCCGCCGATTGAAACGCTTCTTTGCACATTTCAGGGTTATCCCCGTTGAACGAGGTGGAGGAGCACCGGGGCACTTGGCTGGAAGAAAATCCCCTCCAGCTTACTAAGTGAGTTAGATCCTTATGTTTACACCCTGATTTCGAAGTAAATCACACATTTTCTACTTGGGCAAATACATGGAACCAGAAAATAACTAAGCAGGCTGAATCCATATAACGCATTAAGTCTCTGTCACACACACACACAACACTTACACACTATTAACCAGGTTTACAATTATCAAAGACTAAATTAGATTAAAAGTAACCAGATTTAGTATGTTGGGCAAATGCTGCGCCTAGTTTTATAAGTGTCCTAGTTTTCCACGTTTCGTACTTCCGTGTAGAACTGTGTAAGGGGTGCATCTCAGTTAGCTGGATAAAATATTGTACAATGGTAAGTAAAGTCTGTTCCCCTTTCAGTCGAGCTCCACTCCTGGTGGCTTCCTGATCATGTTCATGATGGGGTTTTTTGGCAGCAGTACAGAAGGTGGTTGCTATTGCTGCCTTCTGACTTTCCCCCCCTAATGGCCTATTCTAGCTGGGATTTCCTGGTGGCCTTCCATCCAAGTACTAACTAGGCTCGACCCTGTTTAGCTTCTCAGCCAAGATAAGGTTAGCCAGGGTTTTTGCCTGCTGTGGGTGTATCCGTAGCTGCAGGTCCCACTTATTCCAATGAGGCACCTTGATCCTGAGCGCATGCATGTCCTGCAATTCTGGATGCTTAGAAATGCCTCTTAATGGATTGTGGGTTCTACTGTTTTTAAAAACTATTGTTTCAGAAACTGGGGAAAGACACAGGGCTAGGAATGCAGGAAACGAGGATGGCGATGAACGCTTGTTCGAATTCCAGGGGCATCAGTAAGCAGAAAGAACTATCAACCAGCCTAAGATTATTTAGACCCATCTCCTAGAAATAAATTGGCCCTCCCTCCATTTTAGGGGATCTTAATGTTGTGGAAATCATCCCACCTTTTTGCTTGTTTGTTCTGTTGTTGTTATTTGACCTTCCTCCTCAGACATGCAACAGGAGCAATTGAGCAGGGATCCTCAGCCTTATCTGAGACTAATTGTTTCCAGAAGGGTTATGGCTTCGGACATTATCTCACTCCCCCTTGCTCTCTGCCCCCAGTCCCCCACCTCCCCTGCTGCCGGTCCATGACTCCCAGTTGTATTTAAAGGCCGATTATCGATCAACAATTTGTAAGTCTTTTCTGAAAAGTGATCCTCTGCGAAGGAAGGAAGGAAGGAAGGAAGGAAGGAAGGAAGGAAGGAAGGAAGGAAACTTCGAGTGACCAGTTGGGTTGTAGGTGGCCTAGTGGGAAATTTGTCTCTCCTCTCCTCGCCCCCACCCCCATCTCCCTAAGCAAGGAATTCATTTTATCTCACAAGAAAATGGAAGTGGCAACATCCGATTCAATTAAAATTCTTGCCCTAGGAAGGTTTTTGGGGATGGTGTATCAGACCCAAACTCTGCGATGACAGTTTGAGAGATTAGTCTGTACAGAGAAGCCCAAAATATAAGGCTGGGGTGAAAAAGAGGAGGGGGGGAATTAGTGGATCCGCCTCCTTGCTGTTTGAGCTCCCCTTCTTTCTTTAACAATTTGATGTATTTCAATAACTTAATTGGACCATTTTCTTGTGTTGCTATAAATTAGATCCCAAATAGAGCAAACTCAGTTGATAAATAGCATGTTTTACACTGTATTTCAATGCAAATATAGACACAGGGGCGTGGTGGCTCAGCGGGTAAGACGCCAGGCTTGCCGATCATCGGAAGATTGCAAGTTTGGAGGTTCGAATCCCTAGCCCTGCGTGCGGAGTAAGCTCCAGCTCTTGCCAACCTAGCAATTCGAAAGCATGCAAATGCAAGTAGATGCTTTGGACAACGCAGATGAGCACCGGCCCCAGTCACCCAGCAGGCTTTCCTGCCTAAGGTAGGACTAGAATTCACAGCCTCCTGGTTTCTAGCCTGTTGCCTTAACCACTAGACCAAACTGGCTTTTGGTTTCTTAGAAGAATATTTTTTCTTTCTCTCTTAATGCTTCTTTTAATGCATTTTCTGGAATATCTCTGGGCCTCTAACAACAGCAACAAGAGAGCCAGTTTGGTCTAGTGGTTAAGGCAACAGGCTAGAAACCAGGAGTCTGTGAGTTCTAGTCCCACCTTAGGCATGAAAGCCGGCTGGTTGACCTTGGGCCAGTCACTCTCTCTCAGCCCAACTCACCTCACAAGGTTGTTGTTGTGGGGAAAATAGGAGGAGGAAGGAGCATTAGGTATGTTCGCCACCTTGAGTTATTTATAAAAATAATAGAGGGGGGATAAAAATCAAACAAACAAACAAACAAGAGATTCTTGCTTTCAAAGCATCATGTTAATCCATATCTGAATTTATAACAGCAGAATGCAGTAATAATCAATTTGTGGCTAAAACCTATGCCTTTAATTAATGAAATGCTTTTAATTGGGTTGCCTCTTGTTCTGAGATAATGCAAGTGGTAATAGTTCTGTTTTACTTATGTGTAAGCAGATGCGAGTCCTAAGCAAGTTAGGCATTGAAGGACTGGATTAGCCTTCCTGAGCAAAAAGGCCTATTGTTGTTGGCAGCCAGGCACCCTCAGCAGTCAGGATCCGTGCCATTTCTTCCCCTACCCTGGGGATTGTGCTGAAGGAAGTGAAGGCTGATACTCTGCTCCCTCGAGACAACTTGCTCCTGAGTTGTAGTTTTCAAGAAGGAAGGAATCTCCTGAAATTAAAGTCTTAGAGGGTAAGGGCCCTTCCCTGCTTCAGAGATGGATGAGCAGTTAGTAAAACAGTCCAAGTTAACTTGCATGCAGATGAGCATCAATTTTTTTTATTACTGTATCCCTTCAAACAGGTAGGTGGCATTCTAGATGGTCCATTTATTTCAGCAGTCCTAAGTCTGCCTGTTTTAGATTGTCTTCCCTGCTTTTCCTTGCAGCTGTCATCTCCTGTGGATGAATTGCGAGGAGAGAAAGGCAGAGATAATACATCCAAGGAGGGAATCAACCTTAATGACGGTCAGAAACTGTTAGTTAAACCTAACTCAAAAAAGGGCACAAAGACTGGACTTTCTCCAAGGACAGGCCTCTGGTAAGAAGTTGATGATGATGATGATGACCATTAATAATTAATATGACATATTTCGTACAGTTTGTCCTCACAAAACTTATGTGAGGCAGGATATTATGGTTTAAATTATGCAGATCCGAAATGAAATTGAAGAAAGGTGGCATTGTCATAATTATCATGTTCTGAGAATGAATTTTTAACTCAGAACTCCCCCATTTTTTGTTCTATAGCTTCCAGTTTTTATTAACACACCAATGCTGTATTATATATTATTCATAATAACGAAGCATCTCTCAGAACCAGGATCCACCTTACATACTTTCAAAAGCTTGCTCCTAGATTTAAAGGCATTCTGTCTCTTAAGACTGGGGCCACAGTATTAAACCACCTTCACTGCTCTGAATCCTCTTCCCTTCTGTTTAATATACAGTACCTCCTATGAAAACGCTCAGAAAACTCAAAAACATGCTTAACATTTTGTAATATTAACCCTAATAGAGGTATTGCCCAACTATTGAGTTTTGGATTATTTTTCTGTATAAATTCTTGCTCCCTTCATTATTTCTTGCTAAGTCACAGCCTGAGACAATATGTTAATTCTTAATTACTACATTAATTAAGTTACTGTGTCGTAACTTCCAAACAGCCAATATTTAGAGGGAGCTTATGAAGTGGAAACAAGAGGAACCGCATAGCGGGATGGACAAGCCGCGACTTCTGAAGCGGATGGAAGACGCGTGCAATCTGATCTACTGAACTGTACTCAGAAGTTGGGCGCTTACTCTGCTGCTCTAACGGCCAACACTTCCTAGCAGAGCAAAGCACAACGTAAGAAACTGCGATAGGCCAGGAATTGAAAAAGGGCAACTGCACAGCACATTTATTTATACAACGTGCACCTCCGGCACGGATTAGCAAAAAAATGCAGGAGCTGCACACAAAGGTTTGGGGAGGTCGTCCGATGGCTGCGACGGATCTCCCTCCCCTTTCGTCCGGGGCGTGTCACTGAAGCTGCACGAGCCCGCGCCCATAAAGCCATTATTAATGCTCCGCGGCGTCGGTGGGAATCCCCGCTCGGTCTGGGGTTGAGGCGGGAGCTGAGCGCCGGTGATTAATGGAGCGCTAAGGCGAGGCTGCTCCCTCGGCCTCCATTCACTTAATGCAGCCGGGAGCCACAGCGCGTTAGCCGGCGCTTTATCTCCCATCGAGCTCGCCTTGCTAATACTCCAAATGGCCGCTTTCGTCTCACCCTGTTTACAGCCCCTTCGGCGGACGCCCCCCTGATGAATTGACATTAGCACTTTTTCGCACTCCTGTATCAACAAAAAGAACTGCAGGGCTGCAATAATGGCGGGAAAAGCAAACACTCGCCCGACCAGATCGAGCGCGTCTGCTCTGTGTCCGCCTGATGGATGAGCCAAGCCTGACAGGCTGCAGCTCGGGGCCTGCCCTGCCCTGCCCAGCCGCCTCCCGGCAGCGCGGAGGGAGGACGGAGCAGGGGACCGCCGGCCCTTTGCAAAGCTTGTTTGCTGCGGGCCAGGAGGAGGCCTTGGGAGCGCTGGAAAATGGCAGGACGTCCCCCCACCCCCTGGGCACTCCCCACGAGAGTGTAGGGTAGGTAGATGGGCGGGGAGGCAGTCCGTCAAATATGTATCCAAAAGGCCGTGGCCTCTGACCCACCCACCCCTACGCCGCCATCTTTTTCTTACTACAGGGCCGCTCCCGTTTTTTCGGAACACGGAGACCTTCTCTCCAGCACTATTTCACCCTCCCTCCCCTCTCCCACTTCCGCTTCCACGGTGCAAAAAACGTACTTTCTGTTTCCTCACCAAATTAAAAACAATAGGCCTAAACTGCTTTCAAAAAAGTGGGGAAAATTAAAGGAGCAGATACTGCAACCCGAAAAGAGTGGAGAGTTTGCTGTTGCAGTCAGTAGATAGGAGTTCTTGGAACAGTTGTCATTTCTTTCCAACCTAATGAACCAAAAAAAATATTGCAGGGAAAATGGAAGAGCAGGCAAATGGCATCTTAAGGACTCTTCTGAAGATGCTCTAGACATAATTGGCCATGTGTGAGGAGAGAGAGAGAGAAATGGAAGATTAACAGTTAAAGAAAACAAGTGGTATGATAATAGTTAGGATACCTCTTCCCTCATCTCCCTTTAGCACTGCATCTCAGAATTATGAGAGATGGGATATACCTGCATATATAAAGGGGCGTGGTGGCTCAGCGGGTAAGACGCCAGGCACGGAGATGAGCACCAGCCCCTAGAGTCTGCACAAATGTGGGGGGGGGACCTTTACCTTTTTATACCTGCATGGACCAACTTATGTTGCTTACCAACAATATAACTTTAAATGCTGTTACATTTCAGAATGATATCTAGAGAAATTCAATTACTCTTTTTCCTCTACAAGAACCCACAAAGAAAAAGAACCAGCTCCTTGCAAATGATTTATGATGTGCAATAGAAAGCAGAAGAAAACTACCAGAAAATATCTGATTATCTCAGCTTTTACTTCTGTGCTAATTTATATACTGATGTTTTTTTCTTAAGCAATTAAACACTCTAACTTAGCTTTCCCACAAGTACTAGACATGTTTGAGTATATATTTTTAGGGAGCATTTTATATTTTATAGCCCAAAACAAAAACAAGGTTTATCAGTTGTCTTAAATTTGTTTCTAAAACTTACTCATCAATTAAAACATGCATAGACTTACATTTACAGGTTCTTGAAAAACTGAAAACCAATTCTGTCAAGATTAATATTAATTTACAGTTAAAGCTTAAACTTCAGTAAGTTGAGTTATTGTCAATTAAGATTGATTGCAATGTTTAATAATAGTATATTAAAAAATAAAATAGTTTTCATTTGAAAGGTTTGCTAATTAATCCAGCAGCAGATTTATATATTTATTTGTTAACACAAGTACCTGTAACACCTGAAGCCATCAAGTACTATTTAAAAGAAAAAGTTCTCTTTTCTCTCCCATAAAAAGAATATTGGTTCTAAACTGATGTTCCTGCAATGACTATTTATGCCAGAAATATTTGCTATAGGCAAATGCAAGTAAATAATTATAAACCCATGATTAATTTTTAAAAAATGGATCTGAACCCTAACAACAGATATAGACAACTGCTGCAACCTAATCCTAGGCACATTTAATAAAATAAAATTGCACTGACTTATGGGGAATTTACTTGAATATGCATAGATATTGCAGATGAAATGCAGTACTTAAAACATTATTTAAAAGATTTTTCTTGAAAAGGAAATCCTAAAACTACACTTTGTTTTCAGATGATTGATTTAATTCCCCATGGGAGAAAGATTGCTAGCTATGTTCTGGAACCATGAGCAATCTGCCCAAGGTCTCTGTTTATAAACTTTGAGTTTCTGATACCTTGGCACTAATTGAGCACTAGCACTTCAAGTGTTGTGGGTGTATTAAGAGCTAGGATTCCAGCAACAGGCTATTAGCAGTTCCTTGAGTAAATCTTTGCAGATTTCCTCCTGCTTCCTCCACCTCCTTCCTCCCCCTTTCTTAACTGCAGAACTAGGAGAGAAAATGGTCTTGTTGACATTGCTTCTGGCTTCTTAACACTTTAGAGGATGAGAGGCGCCAGTTCAAATGCACTGCACTTTAGCTTGCACTATACCTGCTCACATTTTAAACAGCTTATATCCATCAACAAATGCTAGCCCATATTGGGCATAGATGACAACTATGTACACCAGAGAGAAACTAGTCCATAACAGATTCATACCATTTAGACCAAAGAGCTGGTCTAAGAAGCAAAATTTCCACTCATCTCAGTTTATTTTTTTTAATCCCTGAAGTATTTTGAAGATCCTGAGGAGGCTTCCCTCTGAAAAGGATAAAGTATAGAAAACTATAGAAAAAAGAGAATGGCTTGCTCTAAAATCTACAGTCTAGATAAAACTATTTTTATTCTCAAGTGGTCAAATATTAATCAGTTAATAAATATAGCACAATGCAAATCTGGAAGAACAAATCTTTCCAAGTGCATAATTAACCAATGGTCCTAATTCAAAAGAAATCCTTATATTGTATCTTCTGAGATGACCCACTGGTTCTTCTGGCAAGGGCCCTGTCCGATTGTAGGGCAAGTAAAAATTCAGCAAATGAAGCATGCACTTCCTGGCCCAGGGACGCAGAGGGTGGGACAGCTCCTTTCGACAGGAGCTTGGTTTCGGTAGGTACTGGGTGCGGCATCTGGCAGCCCTAAAATGATTGCTGGCAAATGGCAAACACGAGAGGCAGCACTGCATTAGATGCACCCTGGTGCAGTTGGAAAGCACAGGAAAGGAGACTCAAATCCTCTGCAGATCCTTGGGCAGCAAAGTCTGAAGCAGATGCTGAATGGTCAGGCCGCTCACCTAGAAGACTCTTATAAGGCAGGTTATCATGGTAAGTGGGTGATGAAAAAGAACCAGGCATTTTTGAAGCTACTTCTTTGGCAGGTAATTAGTTTTGATTGTATTGCTAATTTATTATCACACCTTTGTGCTAAAATACCATGCAAAGCATATAAGATATAACCTAAAAAATTAAAAGCAAATGAATATGCTTGTCAATAATTTTAAAAGTAAATAATTAAATAAAATGTGCAGAGATTATTTATTCCATTAGAAGCATTTTTGGTTGAATGGGTTGAGGGGTCAGCATGATAATAGATTTGATAGGCTAGCCCCTTCCTTCCTTCCTTCTGTCACTCCGTCCGTCAGTCAAGAAGCCTATAGGTAGCTATGAAGCCTCCCCAAGCACCTCTTAAAGATTGTGAGACATTTGAAGGTATTTGTGGTGGAGTTGGGTATGTCATCCATGCCACTTTTGTGGGAGACACACAAGCTTCCCATCCAGCAACAGTCCCCTCCCCTCACCACAAGCCTGGAATGAAATTCCCAAACAAAGGTTCTTCTCCCTTTGTCAATCAAAGGAAATAATAGTCAGTAATACTAGAAGTTAAGGCGGGAACCAAGATTAGATGCAAGGCACAATTGACTGATGAAAGAATGTATATTTTAGCATCTGGGCTTATTTAAATCAGATACAGTGTGATACAGTTACCTGGATATAGGAATAGTAGATAGCATGTCTTTGTATATTGAAATTGGCTCCCACCAAAGCAAATAAAAGGGTGTTGTTGTCTGATGAATGATTGGATGACATGATTAGAAAGAAGATATTCATCATTTAAAACAGTTATTTTGAAAATCAGATACTTTCTTAATGGTTCAGTGACTTACCAATTCAACACCATTCAACAAGTCAGGCAGCATTAAAAAAGGTAGAGACAGGGAACCCAAATTAACAAAAAGTAGCAGATCTGGTTAAAATATTTGCACAGTATCCCCCAGCACTGGGAAAAGAACTACCTGAAAAGAAAAATATCAAATTGTGGAATTAAAATCCCTGGTCATTATAATTGCTACAATAACAATTTTGTTGGAAAGAAACAAAGCCAGTTGTAGTCTGAATTAGGATAATTACAAAAACGGTTACGAGCAAGTAAGAATTTTTCAGTTTAATAAAGAACATAAATCCCTTCCTTACACTTACAATAACACAATTTCAGCTCTGACAGGACATTGTTGTTACTCGTATATTTTTAATTGATACCTGCTTAGATAGTTGCTTAACATTTGCCACTGACAGCTACAATGACAATTGCAATGGAATTTTTTTCCCTCTTAAATCATGAAAATTTATCTGAATTAAAATAATCATCTGGAAATTCCTGGTGGGTCTCACAGCTTGGAAACTAGTTCCCTGTAAAGAATGATAATATCTTCCAAGCTAGTCAAATGGGGGTCAAAAGTACATATACACTATGAAGCGTTGCTCTGTTCTAATTATTGGACTAACATTTTGGAAAAACCTCTTAGCGTCAGAGTCTAGTTGCATATCTGATTCTGCCATATTTAAGGGAGAAGGTGGGAGGAGTTCGGTCTCTACCAGATCGAAAACCACGATGGGCCTAAACTAGCGAGAGCGGGTTGCAGGTGTACGTTTCTCACGGTAAAACCTTCCTTGGTAAACCAGTGCAGCTTGGAGGTCTGCACGGATAGCTCGAGCGAGGGCAATTTGGACCGAGGGCTGTCAGGGCGCCGGCAGGCCGGACGCCGCATCCGAGGCTTTCCGAAGAGGCCCGATTTTGCCTCGCCTGGCTTCTCTTAGTGGGCGGTGAAGAATGGGGAAAGAAGCGTCTTTCTCACGATCTGGCTCCCTCTTGCCGGGCAAAACACAGGAATGCAGCAGCTGGCCGCACAAAGGGTGGGGCCGCCGTACGTCTGGAGAGCCGGAGAGCGCGGCTCCTTGGTTTCAAGTGCCGTTTCGTTGGTGGCGGCTTGGGAACGTGCGAAGCGGCAGGAACAGTGGGGGTGAAATGGGCCTGCTGGGAAGGACGCCTTATTTCGGCAGAAGAACGAACGGCTGGGGGGAACGAGAGCGAGCGGGGCTGACCCTCTCCTGCTGTCCCTGCGCGCGGGGGGCTCTTTGGTATCGCTCTATCGCAAATGCCGGCAGGCAGTGACAAAGGGCCATTAGCTGGAGCTTCTCCCTCCCCCTGAAAATGACTTCCCACCGGGGAAGATAAAGACGGCGATAGAGTTTCTGAAATAGTTGCCGCTCTCCGCTTTCTCGGCGTTATCAGGGGAAGATAGTGCCGCGAGGCAGGGCGAGGTCATGTTATCTGCGCTCTCGGCCGCCGTCCCCAAACGCTGCCTTGTCAGGAGAGACGCCACCCGCATTAGGACCCAGACTGGGCTCCTTCCGTCCTCAGTCACTCACCAAATCTCCCGGGTCCCGCCGCGATCGACAGCTCGTTCCCAGGAGAATTAGCCAGGCTCCGGCCGCCGAGGGGGGCCTTGCGCAGGCGGGGGCGCGCGCACCGGCGTCTCCTCCCGGGCCTGCTTGCCTTCGAGCCGCCGCCTCTCTCCTGGCGGCCATCGGGGAGAAGCCATCGGGGAGAAGGCGGGGAGAAGCCAATGCGGGATCCTTCCAGGTTCCAGCCAAGCTTCTCCCCAGCCCGCGCTCATCCCAGCTTCCACTCCCCTAATTCTTAACCAGCCTGGAGTCCAATACCTCTGGAGCGCAGCGCATGGGGAAAGGCGATCCTACACCTAGCCTCAGCCCAATTGAAGCGCAGCCTTAGAGAAGAGGACGAACCCAGCGGAAGGGCGCCTCTATCAAGTTCGCGAGGCACCGCCAAGTCTTCTGGCCTGATTGCAAGGCTAAAAAAGACCAGCAGGGCGACAGCCTTATTAAACATCTTCACTGAGAAGTCAGACCCTACCACCCCCACCCCCACTCCCACCCCCGAAATCAGTAGGACTAGCTTTTGAGCACGCTGCCTCCCCCCCCCCTCGGGATTTCCCCTTAGTCTGGCGCGGAACTGTTTCTTTTATCGTAAGAAAAAAAATGGCTGAAAATCTCTTGAGTATAAATGTTTACTATTACGTGTTAACTGTTCCACTAGTTGTTACGTTTCACAGCGTTCAGAGAAATTGATGTTCATTTCTAAGAGTTGGGCCTGGTGTCCTACATCCTATCTTGTGCACTACTATTTTTTCCGGTTAAACCTTTAGGTTAAGAATATTCCAACGCTATGGACGAATAGGAATACAATTGTAGGTGATAACACGAAACTAAGAGACTTGTGTATAGAAAGTAGTAAACGTGAACTTCCCAATATAATGCAAAGTTTGGCGTCCTTATGGCCTTCAATATTCAAAGTAACGAACAGTCTTTTCTTCTATAGTTAGGATGGTTACTGAGTTAGTGAAATGTCTTCATACTTGCAAGTGTCATTGGAATCAAGATGATATTAACAAGGAGCACTCAATGCAGCAAAGGAAATTACATGGGACTTCAGTAAAATAGCTGTTGCCAGGGTAGCAACATCCAAATAAGCCCTCCCCATACTTTGTTTTCAGTGCAATTGTCACCTGCATTCTAGTCATACTTATATACGTTTCCATATGAAAATAAACCGTCGTAGGTTAAAACGGACCAGTCTCTTTGCTCTAAAATAATTCAACAAAGCTAGGATTTCATATTTCACCATTCATCACACACTGTTGCCTTACTTTTCACATAGCTTGAAATTGGAGGTGGTAATATCAGATCGGCGTGGCTTCTATGGCAGTCAAAAAGGCAACACTTTGGTCCCTGTCTGCTTTGGAATCTGAAGAACTAGAGAATAATTATTTTTAGATATTTCTCAGTCAGCCTTGCCACCCACTCCCTCCAAATATATAATCTGGTAAGAGGCTTCCATAAAGGAAATAAATATATAAATTTTATCTGAAGCATTTTTATCAATGCTGTCTTCAGTTGGAAAGACTTCCAGACCGGCTTACTGAGGCTGCTACTCTTAGGTGTATATTGTATTATTCCATATTGACAACATGGAAGAAAAAATAAAAGGGGAGGGAAAATGAAACAAGAATATTCAATATGAGCTCTTATTGTTATATGGACCTTATAATAAGTAGTTATAATGCAAATGTAATGAGGTATTTATGAAATGTTTTTTGCTAATTAATACCAATGTTCTCCATGTTACCATTAGAATCTCGTCTTTGCTTCATCTCTGGATTAAAGAAACATGAAAAAGTGGTACACTGCTCTAATGAAAAATCAAATTTCACGGATGCTCTCCAATTTCAAGAAAATAATATTTGGTTGTTCTTATCACATGGCTTGTTTGAAATTTAAAAAAGAGTGCACTTCCAGCGGGCTTAGATAAAAGACGCTTCGAGTAAATGATGTGTGTGCCGATTCATAGCTGGCTCTAAGATACGTTTCCTCATTTATATGCTGCTTTTCAGAACAAACGAAATTGTCACTTCTGACTTTTCCTAACGCGGTGGACATCTTTTGCCAGGATAGTCAGTCAGTGACTGCTTCTAAAGACCTATATCTAAAATGGTAAACCAAAACCTCAACTCAAAACAGTAGGTTAAAGAAGGAATTAAACTGTTAATTAAAGAGTGGGTTTGAGCGCACCTGCAGCAGAACTGAGTCCTAAGGACCAGCAGAACACTTTTGCTCCACTGGGAAGAGTCTTCCTTCCTACACCTGAAGCACATTTGATCTGGTCTTAAAAATAAGAAATAAAAATCAGAATGGATTTTTGTTTCTTCCCAATCAAAAACAATTGGGATGAAACCAGTGCTACATAAACTCGAAAATAAATCCCACTGAAATCAATCAGAAACTATGTCTCAAGTAAACGTGAGGGAGATTGTAATCTAGCTTTTAAAAAATCATTAATATTATTTTTTAAAGAGAAGCATCTACGAGAAATTCTATAAGAAAATCCTCTCGAGATGCATCCCATCTTGATAATGAAAGTTGGATCTCCCCCTCACCTCCTCTCTGAAAGTTCAGTTGAAGCAAAGGTACCCAAGGAAAAGGAAAGCAGGATTGCGGAGGCTGCCTTGGGGCCAAAACGGGAAAAATCAGCTCTCCAATGAGATTTAGTCACCAAGGTTCCTCAACTACCTTTAAGGTATAAAGAAAGAATTGTATTTTTTGTCATAAATTAAGAAGCTGCATTATTATTAGAGTCTTAGTGAGCTAGGAGGTATTGCAACTCCTGTAAGTAAATATTATCATTAATTGTCGATTAAAAAAAAAAGCTTTGGGGGTAAATTCGCTGCTTCTTCCCAGCTCCCCTCTTCCTGTATGGAAATCAATGAGACTTCTTCTTTCGTCTACCCATCCGCGTTGCAAAGCGACTTTTTGGAACAGGGTCGCATCCATTTTATTCGTCCCCAATTAGGGGTGGTGGTGGTGGGAGGCTGGGGACGTGAAGGACACCAAGGGAAAGGGGACACGCCAAGATATCGCTGACTGAGCGCAGCGCCTTCAATGCGGAGTCTGAGAGGGAGAGAAACAAAACTCGCCTTTAGAGCCAAAACGAAGGGGTTGGGGAGGTGGGGAAGGATATTTTCTGCCTTCGTCCCTTCCGATCCCTCGAGCGGCCTCGACCGATCCTGGGATATGTGAATAATCATCATTTTCCCACAGATTTTGTCATGGTTCCGTTTGGCGAGAAGACGTTTGGCCTTTCCCTCCGAATTGGGGCCAGAGCTTAACAAAAGGCTCTCGGTCTTTTTGCTGTTCAAGGCGGGCGTATGAAATGCAGCCGGTAAAGGCGCCCTCCCAATAAAGAACGAAATGGAGAAGCTCCCCGCGCCCCCACCCGCCTCATTCGGTGCCTCCGGACTTTGCGGGGCTGGCGTCGCCTGCAAAGAGCGGCCAAAACGAAAACCGACGGCGTGGCAGGATCCGGCGAAATCAGTGACATTTACCCAAACCCACGTGGCGCATTCATCCGAAAACTTTAACTGGGGAGGCAGAAGTGGGGGTGAAGTTTTTTCGACAGTCTTGAAGAATGTCCGGGTCGCCGGAATCAGGGCTACCAGATTTGGGCGGCAAAAATCCGGACGCCGCAGCCGTCTAGTCGTCGTCCTGATTTTTGCGCCCCGGATATGATAGCCCCGCTGACATGGCTGGGAGGTGCTCTGGATTCGAGATCGTTGTTACATTATATGCATGGAATCTGTTACTTTTAGCTTGATGGTAAAATAAATTGTTTCTCACATAAATAATGAATTCAACAAATGTTAACACATTTGAACACGCGTTGATCAGATAATTGCTTTTGTGACATAGTTTTCCCCTTAGTATTTTGAATATCTACAATACAAAAAACAGTTTTCGGACTGAGTTCGGCTCCGTGGCCAGACTGAGGAATTATCTCTTTCCGTTCTATTCTTCTATTGGTGCCCGCCTCAAGCACAGTCAGTGGGAAGGCGAGACCCAAATTTAACTTCTTCATCCTCACAGCTAAATAGTTGTTGATGCGTGTTTCAAAGTTATGTGGATTCAAAAAGACGTGGGGTGTATGTGTGTCCGAGGGTTTCTGCTTTTTCAGATGGGAGCCCCAATGCCATAGGAACTAACTAAGTAACTAAAATTTATTTAAAAACAATTCAAAGACCGACTTTGGTTCAGACCGTCTTTTGTACAGATTTCAACACTCCTGTGGAAACTAAAAAGAACGGGAAAGGAAAAAAAATAGTGCCAGAAAAGACGCCTTCCTCCGTTGGCCCTTTCCTTTCCCTTCAACCCCCCCCCCCCGTCGAATCTCTCCTTCTACCACCTAAATATCGGCTGAAACAAGAAAGTGCATTTTAAAACATGGAAACCCATCAATTTAATTTAATTTAATTTAATTTAATTTAATTTAATTTAATTTAATTTAATTTAATTTAATTTAATTTAATTTAATCGCAATATAGCGCGTTGGTTTGATTTGACAAAACAGGGCGGCGATCCTACAACAATTACACACCACCCGCATCTCTCCTGGAGCAAGTTGCCCTGAAACGGGGGCTTCCTTAGGAATAAATACCAAGCGCCCAGCATCCCACTGACCACAGTCACTCTTCTCCAAGTAAAATCGGCCGAGGCGAGGCATGCTTACTCCGAAGTAAGCCCCTCTGCTCCTAGGTAAGGCACAGCGGTGCCACGAAAAATGGAAACGGCGGCAAGGTTGGCATCGATCCCATCTCCTTTTGCCCCCTTGCCCAGCCCGCAGAGCGAGCGCTGATCTCGCGGCACGGGCGGGCCTGGCGGAGGGTCCCCTTGCCTCGCCCAGTTCCACGGTTTGGTTTAGGGCGGCAGCCTCCTCCCCGCTCTGCCCTCGTACCTTTAAAAGCCGCCTGACACACTGAAATTAAGCAGGTGAGCCTTTCCCTGTCACTTGTCTCCATTGTCAGGGGAACAAACTGCCGGAAATCTCCTGCTTAATTTCTGTGTGTCAACCCCAGCTATTTTTAACGAAGGCTCGGGAGCTGGAGCGGGGGTGGGCAATGCGGCGATCGAATTAATAACTTTCCTGGGAGAGAAATGGGATTAGCTTTCCTCTCTCTTTCCTCTCAGTTCTGGTTCTGGAGAGAAGCCTTGGAGCAAGCCGGTTTGTGACCCAGTTAAAACAAACGGCTTAAAAGTAAAAGTCTGCCTTCCCACGACGGAGGTATCCCACTAGGGTAACTCATTTCCTACAGTTTTCCGGGCTGGGGAGTTGGATATGTACACGTTAACTTATTTATGGGCTTGCACTGTACTCTGAACCATAAATTAAAAATGCACTTTGTTAGAACAATAGTCTAAACCACACAAACACACACACACACCAGGTCAAAGTTAAAATAAATCCATGTTAGTATGTTTGCAAATACAGGCCCTAAGTCTTTTATTGACCAATATAAACATGTTGCATAAATGAGCCCACTAAATCATAAACTAACTGCAAGAAAAAGCTGGATTTGTCCAACAGCCTAGGTTACTATCTTGTTGGCTCCTTTGTGGTTCAGTTTATACAATGCATTAAACCAGGCCAGTTAAAGAATTAGCAGATGCATTTATGCAACATGCTAAATTTGGTCAATATTTATTTATTATTTAAATTTGTATCACTGTCCATCTCCTCCATACCTGGGTTATCCATGATACTTTTTTGGTCACCTACTGTGTCATGCAAACCTGACCTGGTTGGTTAGTTTATGGTTTAATGAACTGGGCAATCTTAGAAAATGGGTTACTTCATACCTGGGTTGAGCATGCTATGTGATTACAGCCACTGTATAACCAGGTTATTTTAATTCCTGCACTTATCAATCGTAAGGGGACCTCTTTTTGGATAGTTGAAGAATAAGCACCATTTTGCTCCAGGAAATAATAGCAATTTAAAGGAAAAATAATGAAATCAGCATCTGTACCCAAGAACATGCCTGGGCTCCCACCTTTTACAAATATTTAGAAATAGAGAGAAGAGAGAAGAAGAGAGAAGAAGAGAGAAGAAGAGAAAGAAAGAAAGAAAGAAAGAAAGAAAGAAAGAAAGAAAGAAAGAAAGAAAGAAAGAAAGAAAGAAAGAAAGAAAGAAAGAGATGCCCAGCTGCCACTCTCTGGAAGCCATCTGAGCTAACTGGGCTCTGGATTTTGGTCGAAGATCTAGTATTAGCTGCACCACTGAGTGAGAACGTCTTTTTGCAAGTTACACACTCATGAATTCACCAGTCTAACCAAGTTAATCCAGTTCAAGTCACCATCTTTCTTTTTAAGGCCGGGATTTTTTTAGTTTGGTTGTTGTTCTGTTCCTGTCAATCAAGCAGAAATGCACATGGGTCCCTCAACTTGAAAACTGAGTGATAGGAAAATGTTTTCTTTCTTGATATTTGCATTCCAGAAACCTCCAGAATAAAAGACTTAGAAGGGAGAGGGGCAGGGGAAGGGGGTCATCTGGCACAGATCCCATGCAGGTACATAGTCGAAGGAGTGGGGTTTATTCCCTATGAATCAGGAATAAACTCCAGCTCTGTTGTCTTCCCCCCCCCCCCCGCCATTGTTCAGTGTCACACTCTGAGCCTGTGGTTTCCAAACTGTGTTTGGGGGAAGCCGAGGGTCCTTCAAATGCTCTGGAAATTCCTTGGGGAGAGCATCATCCACCAGTGGCACAAGGCAGCTTGGGCACCGCCCTTGTGGATCTTGCTTTAGGAATGGGCAGGCATGCAGTGAAAGGGGCATATCCGCTCTCTTCATTCCCAAATCTTTTCTGCCAGGGCATTCTGAAGCTCTTCAGCAAGCAAATGGGTGTAGGAAAAGGGCCTCATGAAGGTCAGAAGGGATGGAAAATCCCCACCTTAAATTGGAGTCGCTTGGCCTGACCCGTTTGCTCGTCTCCCTGTTATCTAGGCCTGGGAAGTGTCAGGGCACTCCGCAGCCTCCCTGCCTGCTTTATCTGGCCTGTGGTAATGAGAGGTTAGAGGCGGTCGATAAAGGGGTGCATCCAATGGCTGGGGTGGGTAGCAACTGCAGTGGAGAAGCAGAAACAGTCCAAGGTGACCCTCTCCTTTGCGGATGTTTTTCTGTGCCGCTTTCCACTATGGGAAAAAGAATCTTTAGGGACCTCCTGCATGGCGGTGGCGTCAGTCATAATGAGTTTGATGAGTTTGCACTATTCCACAACGCCTGGCTTCTGTAGATTTGAGGAAACCACAATGGTCATTTTTAGCTTTTTCCAGATTGAACCATCTGGTTCATGGTGTTGGGTTATGCCTTTATAAGACCACCTCATTTTATTTAACATGAATGAGCAAAGAAAATGACAATTATATCAACGGAGGGGATAGAATTTGGCATGTATATCTTTAGATTTGCTTTTATCATACACATGCATACACATATGCATATTTTTCATTAAGGTGGAGAGGTTGGTTCCCCCACTTTACAGAGTGGGCATTTCTAGCCTTGGGCAGGGATGAAAACTCTTTCATAAAATAAGAAATCTTGAGAAAATGCCCACAATTCATGCAGGATGGAGGAATAAGGGAGCCTTGCTTCAACACCAATAGCATCAGAGCTGCTTCAACACGAAGAGTTAATTAGGAAACAGGGAACAACAGCTTGCTCAAACCCTTATAGGCATATCCTCCCCATTGTCCTCCTCTCCATGGTCAATGTCCAGCTGTAATTAGAAGTGAAGAGAGTATTTCCTCTCCCACTGCTTCTCTGGGCAAAGAGGCACCAGCAAATGTTTTCCCATAATGATGAAAACATCTGCAGTGATCTTCAGATGTCATGCCTTGCAGACTCCCCTTTGCTCCACTCCCACCATCTATCAGTGTTGCCTTCCCTCCCCCATCTCCTCTACCCCTGTCACTCCAAAAAGTCCATCGGCTGAGAAGATTCCCTTTCTCTGTTCAGCATCCATGATATGATGATATCCTCTCAAGTGTCATGTCTGCCCCAAGGATGATTATGGTGCCCATTAGTGCAGGGATGGATTGCCTGACATCCATTTGTTTTGCTCTCTAGCTCCTTCTTTTGCCAACTGGAGGGCAGGTTGGAGAACCTCTGGAGGATTTGAGAGCTGAAGAGCATTTACTCCAAAGACCTTTGTGGTGCTAGAATGTTCTGAAATACAATACCTTTGCAAACAACTGTGCAGTCCCTAAGAAAGGGGGCTATAATAGATATGGTAGAGAAACAGGCGGGATCTCCAAAATTATACCTACTGCCAGAAAATGGCAGATGTTTAGTCTTTTGTTGTACAATGTATTTGTTTTCACGCTCATCCCTTTCTCTAAAAATTATGGTGAGACACAGGAAGGATCCCGAAAGACATCATTGTCAGCACATTGCTTTCCATATTTAATGTATCATTTTCAACCCCTTTTTTCAGATCAGATTTGTAGCTTTGGGGGGCGGGGAAGGAATTAAAAAATAGTCACAGTGTTGTGTTTATCTAGTGCAGAAAGGCATAATGGTGAATCTTTGAAGGGCTCCTGTGCATTTAATTAAACACTTCCTATTTGTAGCTTCAGCCCATTTATTGCTTCCTTCAGATTATTAGGTATTTACTAGAGAACACAGATTAGTTTTTGGACTGTCTATTGTCTGTCTCTAATCTTACTGGGATGGGGAGATTTACTGACTGAATTGTTTTCTTTTCTCCTTTTTAAAAATGAGAAAGTGGTATTTTACTGTGTAAACAAAGTACATCTAAAAATTAATAACCCAAATCTTTTCCTGGCAAAAGGACATACTGACACCGTAGTAATTAGGAGAGGCCATGCCAGAGACTAGACTGTTCATCATCATTACCACCCCATTTCTGCTCATCAGGAAGCAATAAATTAGACAAGATTTACAAAGAGAATACTTTCAGCTGAGATTGCTGGGAACCTTTGTGGACTGGAATGATGATCTGTGGAAGTATTATTAGAACAGGATCTTGCTCAAAAGAAATGAGTTTGCTGATTAATATAGTGCTTATAATATAATAACAATATGATAATACATATATTCTGTGTATATGAGGCTGCATAATATTAAATAAGGGCTAGCAACAGATGTGTGCAGAGTATCAACAAAGCATAGAAGCAGATCAGGCTTTATTGAAAACTGGGCCAGAAAAAAAACAGACCATTTTCAAGTCTTTTGATCCTGAAATTCAGGAGGAGAGGAAGTATCCCTTCTGACTTTATTTTTATAACATTTTGTCAATGCTGTGACAGTTCCACCCCCCCACCCGCCCCGCCATAAACAGTTCATTGGATGGAACCCCTTTCACACACATCTGATTGACAACCTGCTGGGAAATGCTGATTTGACCCTTGCAGTTGGTCCCACCCATGCAATAGAGATATTTGTGTGTCAGTCATCAAGGTAGAATTTAACCTGTGACTGGTATTTAGGGAAAGAGAATGCTGCTTAAGTGCAGTAGCCGGATCATGTGACCTTCAGGTTCCGGCAGGTTCTGCTGTTCTGGACATCTTGGAGATTCCATCCGGTCAAACAGAGCCCCATGTACTGACCTCAAGTACGTGTTCTCATGTTTAGTATTAAGGGTGTAATTTAGTGCTTTGCCTCATTTTGCCTGGCTCTGGAAGATCCCAATGCCTGTGTTACACTGTATTTTATGAATTAGATTTCCAGATGTGACATTTAAAATAGAAAAGATAATATAAAATTGAACCTGAACCTCAAAAATGAAATGTTATAGCTAAAATGTTTATAGTTTATTATAAACTCTAGCAAGGGGGCACGATGGCTCAGCAGTTAAGACGCCAGGCTTGTCGATCGAAGGTCACAGGTTTGGAGGTTCAAGACTCTAGCCCCGGGTGACAGAGTGAGCTCCTGCACTCGCCCCAGCTCTTGCCAACCTAGCAATTCGAAAGCATGCAAATGCAAGTAGATGAATAGGTACCACTTCGGTGGGTAGGTAACAGCGTTCCGCGCGCGTCATGTGGCCACATGACTGTGGAAGCGTCTTCGGACAGCGCTGGCTCTTTGGCTAACAAACGGAGATGAGCACCGGCCCCTAGAGTTGGACACGACTGTGTGGGGGAACCTTTACCTTTATAAACTCTAGCAGAATCATGGAGTTAGAAAGAGCTATTTAGGCGATCAAATTCAACCCTCTACTCATTACAGGAATATTAATATTACTACTACCACCACTAATGTCCTTTTCATTCTTTCCTTTTTCTAATGTGTATCCAAAGTGTGTGGGGGAAGGTTATGATATCTTGGTTGGCTGTTCCTGCTCTTGGAGTAGCTCCAGTTGCATCTAGCTGGATATATTTTACTTTTTAGTATTTGAAAATACTAGACTCTTGGGAGTTTTGAGTCCAAGAAATAGGGGAGAGGCCAGGATTTTAAAATGAGTTTTTACTCTGGATGGTATATACAAAGTAAATGGCAAATAAACTACATGCCTTCAGAGAAAAAATGTGGTTAACCACATTTTAAAACCATTCTCTGCTTTGTTTTTATGGTGATGTTGGCAGTAGCAGTGATTTAGTCTAAAATGGACTGGGTTTTATGGTTGGGACATAATCCAGATAAAGTTAAGCACAATTAAGTGATTTTAATTACATCAGGAGAGATTTAAGGCAATGTGTAATTTTACCATCCTTGAATGTTTTAAGGACTTAATTTTGGCTGGATTATGCACAGGGTTTACATACTTGGAGCACAGATAGGACTAGTATAATTGCAGCCTATAAGGATCTTAAGTAAGTAAAACCAGCTCTCCCTTGATTTAAGCTTAACTCCTGGTGACTTCATGGATGTTGCATAGAGTTTCCTTGACAACAGTGCAGAAATAGGTTGTCACTCATTGTGATCTTCTAGAACATCTTTTCTTTTTATTTCCCAGTCTAGTCTACTGTCCTTGGAATTCCTGGTGGTCTCCCATCCAAATACGAATTAGGTCTGATGTTTTTCCACCCATCTGCTGTGGACATGGCAGGATTCTTTGCTTTCCATTTCTAATTATCAGAATTTTGTACACATTTCTAAACTCTGCTGCATCAAATTACAGTACATTCCAGAAGCTAAAAATTGCTTATGCAGTAACACTTAATATGAGAATAGGCATATGTAGAGCCATTTTATGGCTCAAGCTGGGTAAGCACCCACTAATTCTGCAACACTTTTATTTCTTTGCTTAGAATCCCCTCTGTGGATTATTCTGTTACATGATGTTGACAGATTTGAGGGCTCTGATAGATGAAGCCAGAAGTGCTGTTTGATGTTCAAGACTGTTGCAATTGGCCTGGAACTGTGAGCAAGTTTCTCCTTTCTTACAAAAACTGCAGCACAGAGGCTGATGGCACACAGCGAGAAGGAAATGGTTGGAGACGCCTTTGGAAAACGAGTGCCAGTTTGGGTAAAGCTTGTCCCAAGACGTTTGACTTCCAGATTAGAATATCAGGGAG
Source organism: Charina bottae (assembly GCA_023362775.1). NCBI lineage: Eukaryota > Metazoa > Chordata > Lepidosauria > Squamata > Charinaidae > Charina > Charina bottae. Next base: position 4,614,530 of record JALMGJ010000039.1, read on the forward strand.
AGTGGGCCAGGGACTGAGAGATCTCTTTTCAGTCTAGAGTGTCTGTTGTGGCGGCATCACTATTAGTCACTCCAGCTGCAGCTTTGGGGGCAGGTGGCTTGAGATTGTAGGGAATGGATTGGATTGCACAACATAGGAAGAGGATCCAAGAGATCAAGGATGGGCAGGGTGTGGATGGTCTGCTAGAACAAAGGAGTGCTGGTAGCCAGCATGGTGACTATGGTCAAAAGTTTTTTAAAAACGTACAGTACAAGCTACAAGACAGGTCATGCTGGATTCAGACTATGATCGCAGGCTAGTGTGGGAGACACTGGGGGTCACTGCCGACTGAGGGGTTATATATATATATATATATATATATATATATATATACACACACACACACACACATATATATATATATATATATATATATATATATATATATACACACACACACACACACAATAAAATAAAATAAAATAAAATAAAATAAAATAAAATAAAATAAAATAAAATAAAATAAAATAAAATAAAGTAATAAATAATAAAATAATAAAATAAAATAAAATAAAATAAATATATGGATTTCATTTCTACCAATGCAAATCTGGGAGGCTAACAGGAATTAAAATGCAATACAAATGCAATGTATATTAAAAATATATTTTCTCCCCTTTTTCTTCTGCAAGAAGGAAATGTTCTGTTTCTTTATAGGGATTTGGAAGAAGTCTTACATGGGCATATGGTAGAGGCGGCTTCCGTAGTTTTGGCTTCAGTCCCTCTGTCTGCAGAGTTCCTCTCCAGCAGTGTTTCTCAAAGCAAGACCCTCTCAGGGGTCCACGAAATCAAAATTATTTGCCAGCCTACACTGAAAAAAAGAACAATATTTACATCCCATCAAACAATTGTGAAAAGCAGTAGCAGCAGTGAATGCATCAAATCTATTTTTAATACGGTAAATATCGATAAATATAACCCATACAAACAAAAGCTCTTTTGGGTTCCTCCATAATTTTTAAAAGTGGGAAAGGGTCTGGAAAGAAAAAAGTTTAAGAAACGCTGCTCTACACTAACTCTAGGTAGCTGGCTGCCTGGGACATAGGGATCAAAAAAGGAGGGAATGGTTGCATTCCATTGGCAGGGCCCTGAGTTCCTTCTCAGTTGAAAAATAAAGGAGAGAAGCACAGATCCTGAGCAGGATTTTTTTTAAAACAATGCTGCAGAGTGAATCATCCTAACAGCAGATGGAATCATCCTAAACAATGGATCTGGAGGGCCCCTGGAGGAGAAAGTCTGCTAGATAGCAGGTTTTCTTATTTGTTACTGGGGTCTCCTGTCTTTTTCTTTGCATAAATGGCTAAAATCAAAATTGTAGCTTTTAGTTGCTATTCTACTTTATTATTCTGGTTTTGTCAGCCCTTCAAGGTAATCCAGACAAGAAACCAAAACCATGAGAACTAACCTTTATTGTAAGGTTACAGCAACAGAATCTTGCAAGTCTGAAAGCCCTTCTCCCCTCCCTTGCCTTTACTTTCCAGAGAACTGAACTTTACTTTACTTTACTTTACTTTACTTTACTTTACTTTACTTTACTTTACTTTACTTTACTTTACTTTACTTTACTTTACTTTACTTTACTTTACTTTACTTTACTTTACTTTACTTTACTTTACTTTACTTTACTTTACTTTACTTTACTTTACTTTACTTTACTTTACTTTACTGAGAATGGCTGGGTACCCTTGGGCCAGTCACTCTCTCTCAGCCCTGAGAAGAAGCCAATAGGAAATCAGGAGACTGAGAGTTCTAGTCCCGCCTTAGGCATGAAAGCCGGCTGGGCGACCTTGGGCCAGTCACTCTCTCTCAGCCCAACTCACCTCACAGGGTTGTTGTTGTGGGGAAAACAGGAGGAGGAAGGAGTATTAGGTATGTTCCCTGCCTTGAGTTATTTATAAAAATAATAAAGGCGGGATAAAAATCAATCAAACAAACAAACAAACAAACAAACTAGGCAGGGTCCCTTCTGAGACACTTTCTCCACCCCCCTTCCTTCTGTGGGCTGAGATACCTCTTGTCTGACCATTCTCTAGGCTGCGGCTCTTCCTCCGTCTCCCAAGGTTATTCTCACAGCCCGTTACAGGTGTTTACATTGACCACATAAAAAGTAACAAAGGGAGAAAGTAATGCAACAGCCTTCCTTTATTGTTTTAAAATTGTTGGATGGAGTTCAATTTTCTGATAGGCTGAGGTGGCAGCAATTTATATTCGGGCGGCTCCGATTCATTTCCAAGATGATCTGTTTGCGTGTTGTAAAACTGAACTATATCCAAGCAGCGTATAGAATTGGGTGAAATAATTCATGAGCGGTAATGATGCATGCTAAGTTATTAGGAAAAAAAAACAGGTCTAACATAGCTGCCAGTTTCAGCATTAGCTGTGTAAGTAGTTTTCTAGCTGCTATTCAAGTGCTACTTAGTAGTGTCAATTGGGGTGATGCATATTGTGATGGGGACAGCTGCCTGCTAGGACCTGGACTGAGGCCATTAAGGCAGCTTTGAAATAATGTGACAGATGTGAAAAACCAGCTCACCTTTGGTTAATTTCTCCATCAAAATTTGGTGAGCTAATTTAGGCGTTTTCCATATAATGATTTGCATCTCTCATCTCTCTCATGGTAGGAATGTTTAAAAATTGTATACTTTATTTTCTCTGTTTACCTAGGAAATACCCTCTCTCTTTCTCTCTCTCTGACATCTATTTATCACCAGTGCCACCACATCACAATCATCCAATATGGTTATGCAGTTCAGCATTCTGAATAACATTTCTATTTAGTAGAGGAACTAACTGGCTACAGTTGTAAAGGTCAAGCTTATCTTAGATATCAACCAGAGAATTTAAGTGCAGGGACAGTGTGATTTTGCATACCCTGTGTAACCATTTGGAGCAGCAATGTATTCAGGGTTGTCAATAGGAAGACCATGTTTCAGAATCCCTAGCAATGCTACAGCCAGTTTGGTCTAGTGGTTAAGGCACTGGGCTGGAAACCAGGAGACTGTGAGTTCTAGTCCCGCCTTAGGCATGAAAGCCGGCTGGGTGACCTTGGGCCAGTCTCTCTCTCTCAGCCTAATTCACCTCACAGGGTGGTTGTTGTGGGGAAAATAGGAGGAGGTTAGGTATGTTCACCGCCTTGAGTTATTTGTAAAAATAATAAAGGTGGGATAAAAAAAATTAATTAATTAATTAAATAAAATGCTGCCAAGGAACTATTTTATCCCAATATTTGATGTTTCTCTGTCAATAATAATGCAAAATATTTGGGAGGGCAACATGCTTTGGGCTAATCCAGTGTGACTGACTTGCTGTCTCTGTTCTTCTTTGGTCCAAAACCAGCTGGTTCACCCAGAAGCAAATAAAGTAGTCAAGGGTACAGAACCTGACCTTGTAGATATTATTAAACTGCAGCTCCCAGCAATCCAAGGCAGCAGGGCCAGTAAGAAAGGATTCTGGAAGCTGTAATTCAACAACATCTGAAAGGGCACGTTTCTCAACTTTGCAGCAGATTCTTGGCTTCCCGATGAGCAGATGATGTGGAAATTATACTTCTGGTGATGCAGTCTAAAACTACATTTGTCTTTTTTGCATCAACATCATATTGATGGATTATATTCATCTTGCAGTTAATTACAATTCCAAGAGCTTTTTCAGAAGCACTGTTACCCAGCCAAATATCCTCCTTCCTTTCCTGTGCATGCGGTTTTTGTTTCCTAAGTGAAGAATGTTGCACTTGTCTGTATTCAATTTCATTCTGTTACTTTCAGCCTTTTTCTCTAACAACATGATCATTTGGAATGTTATTTCTGTCTTTGGGGGGTATTAGCTTTTGATTGATTGATTGATTGATTGTGCCATCAAGTTGTTGTTGACTCACAGTGACCACATAGATAGATTTTCTGGACCTTCAGGTCTTTCAAGGGTGCACCCATAATTACTGTAACTGAATCCTTCCAACTTGCTGCTGGTCATCCCTTTCTTCTTTTCCTTCCACTTTCCCACTTAAGGTCTTCTCCAGAGATATACAGGTAGTCGTCGCTTAACAACCATTCATTTAATGACAGTCTGAAGTTATGATGGCCTCATAAAAAGTGCTTTACAACCTGTACTTGCACTTACGACTGTCACAAACCGTCACACCACCCCCGTGGTCACATGATTGCAATTTGGGCACTTGGCAGCCAGCTCACATTTATGACCAGTTGCAGCATCCTGTGGTCACATGATTGCATGATTTGGCGGTTTCCAGCAAAAAATGTCCATTGGGGAAGCTGGATTCGCTTAAGGAACTGTGATTCGCTTAACGACCATTGTAAAAATGGTAGTAAAATCGGGTCCAGTCACATGGTGACTCACTTAACCACATCACTTAACAACCAAGTTTCTGGTCTCTATTTTGGTCGTTAAGTGAGGACTACCTATAGGTATTTGCATAATGTGTCTGAAGTATAATAATTTGAGCCTGGTAATTTCTGCCTTGAGTGAGAAGTCTGGGTTGATTTATATTGATGAAGGCTTTCATGGCTAGCTTCAATCCGATGGTGATGAACTTCTGGGTTAATAGGCCATATTCTAATTATTTGGTATCCTGACATTTGGCCAGCAACTGTGACTGGCATCTTCAGAGGTGGAAGTGGTTGCTCTGTAGTGTACTTCTTGGCAGCTCACAGGCAACTGAGCAGAACTGACTGAGCTCTTGTGTTTGTAACTGAACTAATTTCTAAGTGGACCATGTCATCAGAATTCTGGTAATCCAGTTTCTGGGTTGATCTGTTGGATGATCCATTTGTTTGTTTTCTTGGCTGTCCATGGTATTCTCAGGAATCTTCTCTAAAGTGTCAATGCTCTTTCTATCCTGCTTTTTCAAAGGCCAACTTTCGTCTCCATAGAGTGTAACAGGGAATACCATTGTGGCACAATTCTGATCTTTGTAGGTATAGACACATCACAGCACCTGAATATCTTTTCCAAGGCCTTCATGGCTGCTCTACCAAGTGCTAGTCTGTGATGTATTTCTTGACTGCTTGCTCCTGTATTGCTGAGAGTTGTTCCTAAATGGTAGAAGCTACAGTATATTCTGCTTTTATATCTTCATTGTCAATTCTAAGGCTGGTTGCTGTGCCTGTTGTCATTAGTTTGGTCTTTATGTTTAACTTTAGTCCCATTTTTTCACTGTGCTCCTTGACTTTTGTTACTAGAGCTTGCAGATCCTTTGCATTTTTGGCTATCAGAGTTGTGTCATCAGCATAGTGAAAGTTATTGATGTTTCTTCCTCCAGTTTTAAAATCACTCTCATATCCTTCCAAATGCAGCTTCCCTTAATATATATTCAGCATATAAACTCAATAAATAAAGAGCGGGTATACAGCCTTGTCTCACTTCTTTGCCAACCTGGAGCCAGTCTGTTTTGTCATATTTTTCCTGTCCTGTGGCTTCTTGACCAGTATATAGGCTTTGTAAGAGGACCATGAGATGTTCTGGGATTTTCATTTTTCTAAGCACATTCCACAGCTTTTCATGATTGACACAATCAAAGGCCTTTCTATAATCGATGAAGCACATACTGACTTCTGTTTGGTATTCTTTGGCTTTCTCAATTATCCAGCCTGCATCAGCAATAATGTGTTCCTCAGCCTTTTCTAAGGGCACCTTGAACATCTGGTATCTTTCCCATGTAGGCTCTAACCTGGATTGGATGATCCTAAGCATTATTTTGCTAGCATATGAAATTAAGGATATTGTACAATACCTTGCACACACTGTTAAGTCTCCTTTTTTTGGTATTGGAATATAGATAGACCTCAGACACCACAATAAATGCTAGTAAAAGGTAAAGGTTCCCCCCGCACATTTGTGCAGTCGTGTCCGACTCTAGGGGCCGGTGCTCATCTCCGTTTGTTAGCCGAAGAGCCAGCGTTGTCCGAAGACGCTTCCACGGTCATGTGGTCAGCATGACGCAGAACACTGTTACCTACCCACCGAAGTGGTACTTATTCATCTACTTGCATTTGCATGCTTTCGAATTGCTAGGTTGGCAAGAGCTGGGGCTAGTGCGGGAGCTCACTCCGTCACGTGGGGCTAGGGATTCGAACCTCCGAACTTGCGATCTTCTGATCAACAAGCCTGGCGTCTTACCCGCTGAGCCACCACGCCCCTATAAATAAAATAAATAAATTTATATAAATAAATGCTAGACCTCTACTTTATTGATATAGCTGTAACAACTGACCCTTGAAATCCTGACACCGGTTCCTCTTCCCTCACTCTTCTGTCAAAGGGAGTCAAGGTGGGGCAATCTTAAGTTTCTTTCTCATGGTTTCTTATTTTCAGGAGCTAAGCTCATGTTATACTAACAGTCCAAAGTCACCTCTGTGTTCCCCTACATGACCAGGCAGCAGAGAAATGGTCAGGGCACTGCAGAAGGACTTGGGTGGATCTCACTTCAGGATTCTGCCTGTCTTCTTGTATCTGCCCCTCCTCCGAGACCCATTTAGACATATCCCAAGTTTAAAATAATGTAAAATAAAGAAAGATATGGGAAGACACCAAGGTATAAATGGCCCCAAAGAAGAAGAAGGCAGACTTTGACATGAGTTTCTACTAGCTAGATCAGAAAGGGGGAACCGAATTTGACTAGCTACTGGAAGGGATGTGGGTGGGGAAGTAACTGAAATGGTCAAATACACTCCCTCTTCTTCAATAAATAGAATAATGGAGGTCTGGTCATTTTAGAATACTGTTTAAATGGAATGGAGCAAATATACCTTCTCTTCTTCACTGTCTAAAATTGTGAAGGACTAGTCATTTCAGAATTTTGTTCAATGGAATTGTGCAACAGTATCAGCCCTTTTCCAATATAACAGCGGAGGTCTGCTTGTTTCTTTTGTACTTTGTTCGAAATAGGAGAGAAGCTGGGGAAGAAATGGCTGAGGGGAGGCTGGCTACCTATCAGCTGAGGGGTGTGTGTTAGTGCCTCCCAATACTTTAGATCCAAATCCCAGGTCATGGCCACAGCAGGTCACCTGGCCTCGCCTCCAAGGCAATGGGTTATTTTATGAACTTTAAAGCCGTGGTGGGATAGTTTAAGAGGGTAATCGCTGCTTTAAAGTTGTTCACATATGACAACTTTGGGCAGTTTCACTTGTGGGCTGGGGCAAAAGAGGGCAATGTGGGGTGGCAATTGTGAGGACAGCTGGGCTTATCAGGGTATGATTGTGCTGTGGTAAACTGCTAGTGGGTAATGGAACATTATGTAGCCTTATTTGGTGGTCCGACTCCCCTTCTACTACCTGTATGTGTCCTTTTTTGTATTCAAATCTTTTAAAAGCTTTTTGTGCCGCTGCATTGGCTTCTTTCTTTCACTTTCTTCCGTTGTTGTTGTTGTTGTTGTTGTTGTTGTTGTTGTTGGAATTATTTGTAATTGTGCTTTTACCATCACTGTTACTGTAAATGCCTCTTTGTATCAGCTTCTTTTGCTGTGGAATCTGCTTCTCATTGCTTTATTTATTAAAATCTATTTCTTAAAGTCCAAGATTCAGACTAAGAGCCTTTCCTCACATACATCTAACTCAGGCACAAACACGCTTCAGGAACCTCTCTCTCTTTTCTGCTGGGTCCTCATGTAATTGCCTTCATCTGATCCCCAGCCAATAGCCCTGACGTTTAGGTTACTTTTGTACTTTTAGCAAAGAGTGCTAAACCCATGTACAAAAGGACCCCAAATAGGTCTTTAGTACTGTATTCTTTCAGATTAAAGTTAAACCCATATTTAACAATAGCCTGGAAAATAGCTGGTAGGCCCTGGAATTCAATATGTAGTGACATGGGATGCCTCCCGCTTTACCATGTGGAACCCCTAGTGTCTATCAGCTGTTTTCTGGGCTTCACTGGCAGGCACTGGGTGGTGGTGTGTGATGGTACCCAGAAAGTGGAGGCAAGTGATGTGGGGAACTCATTTGCATGCCAGGTCTCCAACCCCATGGAACAGGGGTCCCCAACCTGTGGGCCGCGGCCTGTTATGAAGTGGGCCGCGGGGCTCCCTCCTGCAAACCCTGCCCCCGGTGCGTGCGATTACCCCACCCCCGATGCGCGTGATTGGTTCCCGTCTGCAAACCCCGCCCCCCGGTGTGCGTGATTGGTTCCCACCTGCAAACCCCGCCCCCCCGGTCCGTGGAAGAATTTTCTTTCACGACCGGTCCCTGGTGCCAGAAAGGTTGGGGACCGCTGCCATGGAAAGAGATAAAGAGTAAGCTCTCACTTCTCTTGTCACCCCCCCCCCGCCAAGTCTGACAACTACCTACATGGGTAGAAGAGGCAGGTGCCAACTTATTGAAAGCCTCCAGGCAGATCTCATTGATTCATGGGATTGGAGAACTAGTGGGTAAAATGTTCACTCCCCATTTCTCCTCTGACCTCTCCCATCCCCAGCAGTCAGCTGCCAGGAGATTTGCAAAGTCTAGAGCAACCTTGGACAGACGGATAAACCTGCCAATCTAGCCGTCTGTCAAAACGTACTTGCTCCCCATCCCATTCCCAGTTAAGCAGAGTGTTTGGTGGAAGTTTTCACACTGGCCGGGGATATTTTGTGAGAGGAGAAGAAAACAAAGTTGGGAAATCCATGCATTCCTTTTCTTAATTTTCCCTGCACACAGAAAATGCGGGCATTATGACTTGGCAGCAGTTCTCTTGTGGCAGGATAGGGATTGACAATGGGGGAAGCAAATTTTGTGCCAATATAGTTTTTGCTAGCTTAAAGACGGGTGCGCAACACTGACACTGAACTGTGGGGAAAGGCCCAACGTGTAGTGAGATCCTTAGATAAAAACTAAGCTTTTATCACCTAGCTTTAGGTCCCTTAATGCCAACTCTTCCAGGATAATACATTCTGCAATATTTTTACTACTTCCACTTCATTGACTAAATCTTCCTTATTGCTGGTGTTAAGTGAAGGATAGTTGATCATGATGCTTCCCAAAGCAAAAGCAAACAAAACATCAGGGCTGGGCTGGTCCCATTATCAGGCCATCTTGAACATGACTGCCTTCCAGCGGCAGAAGCATATAATGTGAGGGCGGTTCAGAAGTTATTTTGAGCAGCATCGGCATGCAGGCACTGATGACTCATTCTTCTGCCACTTTGTTTCGGACAATAAACTGGCAACTGGGAACTCACTTTGGCCTCCTTGTTGAGGAGGAAGATGAAAGCAGCAGTGGATAAGGGCCAGGGCTCTGCGACTGCCAACTCTAGAAAGATTTCAGGATAATATATACCTGTTTATGCTTTGACATTATAATTGTTCCAGACGCTGGTTACGGTAACGTTTTCTGTGTTGTTTAGTCTCAGGGCTTTCTGCGCTGCAGCCTTAAGCTGCATGGCTCCCCTGTGTAAACTGGCTGGAAATAAAGCTCCTGATTGGTGAATTCCTTAGCTTTTATTTTTTACTTTTCCTGGACCAATAACAAATAAAAAGAAACACTCTACTTTTACCATTTGTTCTGTGGCTTGGGGTAGAAAGGAATGTGGCACAACTCTTACCCATTTTTGTCTGTTAAAAAAAAAAGACAGCTCCCTCTTTTCACTTTTTTCATTTTCTAAACAAAGAAAAAAGCTCAGTTTTTTGCCATTCCACTGGTGACCTTGTTAAAAGAAATGGCTGTGGAGAGTAGTGACCAGGAGTTGGAGGAAAGTGGTTGTTCCTGACACAGCACTGGAGCCAGTGGAGGAGTTTAGCTACAATGAAGCACAGCATGGAAACCAGAGGGACCTGCTTGAGCTGGAACTGGTCATAAAACACTACTTTCAATGCATAGCGGAAAAAGATGGATGGGCTGGACTTAGGTAGAGGATAGATAGATGATATAGATAGATAGATAGATAGATAGATAGATAGATAGATAGATAGATAGATAGATAGATGGATGGATGGATGGATGGATGGATGGATGGATGGATGGATGGATGATAGATAGATAGATAGATAGATAGATAGATAGATAGATAGATAGATAGATGTCATGCATTCCTGCTGGCAATCTGGTTATGAGGATCAGCCCTCTATCTGGCAATGTAATCAAACCAGCGAAAAGAAGAGCCATGATTATGGAAGGTTGTTACCATTGCCTAGAATCTCATCTTTCATTAGTTGATGAGGCCCAGACTACCTTTCCCAATGTTGTGTGCTTCAGACACATTGGGAATGGAATTCCCAGCCTGCCTGGCCAATGATCCTTAGAATGGCTGATGTGGATGAGTATTGACTAGAGTAGGATATCCTTCAATGTAACACAGAGCAGTCTGCCACGTGACTTCATTCCATTCTTTGGCCTTATCATACTGTTGTCAATTACAATATTAGGATAGCAAGGGTAATAGATATGCATCTAAATAACTTACTTAACCTGATGCTGGTTGTTGGATTCTAACTCTCATGATTCCCATCTAGCATAGGAATTATTTATTATTTCTAACTTATATCACCGCCCATCTCCCCCCCTTGTGGGGGGAGATGGGCGGTGATATAAGTTAGAAATAATAAATAAATAGGAATACTGCTGGTTGGGAATTATGGTAGTTGTAAGATATCTGGAGACACCAAACTGAGGGAAAATGCTGTATTTTTCATACACACACACACACACACACACAGCAACATCCAAGTACCACCAAAAGATACGACAGGTCCTGAAGAGCCAGCTCGATGGGAAGAACAAGATCCATGCCATCAACATGAATGCCCTGCCAGTCATCAGATACCCTGCCGGTATACTGAGCTGGCCAAAGGAGGACATGGAGGCTGCTGATGTGAAGACCCAGAAGCTCCTCACAATGTACGGAGGCTTCCACCCCAAGTCCAACACCCAGAGACTGTACACCAGCTGGAATGAGGGCGGGCGGGGTCTGGTGACTGTCAAAGCCACTGTCCTGGATGAGACCCAGAGCATCCAGGAGTACATCAGTAAGATGGTACCTAAAGATGAGCTGCTGAGAGAATGCTTGAGGCAGCAGCAGACATGGAAGGAAGATCAAGCCGAGGAAGTGCCATGGCAAGACAAGACCCTGCATGGGATGTACCATCGACAGGTAGCTGAGGTGGCTGACATTGGGAAATCCTACCAGTGGCTGGAAAGGGCTGGACTAAAAGACAGCACTGAGGCACTGATCATAGCAGCACAAGAACAGGCACTAAGCACCCGATCCATAGAAGCAGGGGTCTACCACACTAGACAGGACCCAAGGTGCAGACTGTGCAGAGAGGCCTCAGAGACAGTCCAACACATAGTGGCAGGGTGTAAGATGCAGGCAGGAACAGCACACACTCAACGGCACAACCAAGTAGCTGGCATTGTGTACAGGAACATCTGCACAACATATGGGCTAGACCCTCCCAAGTCCAGATGGGAGATTCCACAGAAGGTCGTGGAGAATGACAGAGCTAAGATCCTGTGGGACTTCCAGATCCAGACAGACAGGCAGGTACTGGCCAATCAACCAGACATCGTGATAGTAGTCAAGGACCAGAATACAGCAGTGGTGATAGATGTAGCGGTGCCAAGTGACAGCAACATCAGGAAGAAGGAGTATGAGAAGCTGGAGAAGTACCAGGGCCTGAAGGAGGAACTAGAGAGGATGTGGAAAGTGAAAGCCAAAGTGGTCCCAGTGGTGGTAGGAGCACTTGGGGCTGTGATTCCTAAACTGGGAGAGTGGCTCCAACAGATCCCAGGAGCAAAATCAGAGCTCTCTGTCCAGAAGAGTGGAGTGCTAGGAACAGCTAAGAAGATCCTGCGCAGAACCCTCAAACTCCCAGGCTTCTGGTAGAGGACCCGAGGTTGAGGAAGACACATACCACCCATAGGGGTGAGAAGGGAACATGTGTGTATGTATGTATGTATGTATGTATGTATTTGTATGTATGTATGTATTTGTATGTGTATATACATACATACATACTGTGTGTGTGTGTGTGTGTGTGTGTGTATGTATGTATGTATGTATGTATGTATATATTCCATTCTGAATCTTCAGTACATCAACTTATTCATTCATATATGTTGTGGTTTTCCCTTTTATAATGTATGACTCATTATCTTATGTATTTTTTTGGTCTAGTGGTTAACGCAACGGGCTAGAAACCAGGAGACTGAGAGTTCTAGTCCCGCCTTAGGCATGGAAGCCGGTTGGGTGACCTTGGGCCAGTCACTCTCTCTCAGCCCTGGGAAGGAGCCAATAGGAAACCAGGAGACTGAGAGTTCTAGTCCCGCCTTAGGCATGAAAGCCGGCTGGGTGACCTTGGGCCAGTCACTCTCTCTCAGCCCTGGGAAGGAGCCAAAAGGAAACCAGGAGACTGAGAGTTCTAGTCCCGCCTTAGGCATGAAAGCCGGCTGGGTGACCTTGGGCCAGTCACTCTCTCTCAGCCCAACTTACCTCACAGGGTTGTTGTGGGGAAAATAGGAGGAGGAAGGAGTATTGGGTATGTTCGCCACCTTGAGGTATTTATAAAAATAATAAAGGCGGGATAGAAAATAAATAAAAATGAATGTATATAGCTGTTGCATACTGTTTGTAAACTTCCCAGGTGGTTTACAATATAATATTTTAAAATAGTTTCCCCCAATGTGATGGCTTCCAGATATGCCCTCTAGAATTCCCAGGCTTCCTAAGATCATAAGATCTCTTCAGATTTTATTTTCTAAACCACGTTTAATTTAAAAAATAACAATCCTGTGCTGTAGTTGAAATGATACCTGAAATATTCCCACTCTTCTTCCACACCAAAATTAAAGTCAGTTTTTTATTTAGTGACCAGGTTATCTATGATTATTTATCTGATAATTTGAAAAAAAAAACTTCAGTGTAAGTATTTCACAGATGCTTCTGGCATAAGTTAAATTTATACAAAAACAAAACATATAAATGGCAACAAAATGCATACATGTTTG